>CM065806.1:96480031-97173062 GCA_033398695.1 Orobanche coerulescens
GGAGACAAGGACGACTCTAAATCGACATCTGGGTATTTGTTTACTCTTAATGGAGGAGCAGTGTCTTGGAGAAGCTCCAAGCAAAGCGCTACTGCAGATTCCACCTGCCAAGCAGAGTACCTAGCTGCCTCGGAGGCAAGCAAGAAAGCATTTTGGATGCAGAAGTTTGTGCAAGAACTTCAAGTGGTACCTAATGCGGAGTTGCCTATATCACTATTCAGTGATAATGATGGAGCTATCGCCCAAGCCAAGGAGCCAAGGGCTCACTACAACACCAAGCATATAGATAGAAAGTATCACAAAATTCGAGAGATGGTTGAAAAAGGATATGTTTCGTTGCAAAGAGTAGACTCAGAAGACAATGCCTCTGACCCACTGACTAAGCCATTATCTTAGACTGTCTTGGAAATACATCTGAAGAACAAGGGTATTGGATACCATGATCTGTGGCATTGGGTGCAAGTGGGAGATTGTTAGGAATATGCCATCGAATGCTACACAAGCGATGAGAGAGAAAGGGCATTGCACTTGTAATTATGGAATTATAAATAAAAGGCAATATGATTCATTCACTGTTTATTGTATTTCAAATGCATTCTTGATTTGGTAAAAATTGAAGTGAAGTCCATGTGAATAAAAGCGAACATTCCACTCTCGTTATCAGATAAGAAAAAATACATTGGAAGTGTTTAAAGTTTATTTACATAAACCGTTCGCAAGATGATAAACTTAATTAGGCATTAAGTTTTTGAGTAAGACTTGTATAACTGATGCTAGGACGTATGCATGTCTTGATAGCATAGTTATAATTATATTGGTGGAACCAATATACTCGAACACGGCTCATACTTGATTCAGTCACACGGTATTCACTCTTGGAGAGTCGATGACGAATCGAAAGATTGTGATAGTATACATGGACCTTTGACTTGTGGGTTCAGTAGGAGATGTGTCTGTGACGTTTAGTTTGACATTAGAGTAGTTAGACTCATTTGCTTAATTTCTGAGTAAATCTCGAAGTGCGGACTATACGGCTGGTAGCAGTCTTTACTATACGCCAAGAAAGGATTCTATCTCTTGTTACTGAGCAGGCAAATGTCCTATACAGTTAATGGCAAATAAGATCCTAAGTATTTGGCCAAAGAGTCTGATCTAGTCGTATTGGATACACTAGTAATCAGTCGGTCTTGATTTGCATTAACACATGTATAGTTTCTAGTAAATAGTAGGGTTTGACTTTACCGTGACCCGAAGACTTGACCGGGACATCTGATGAAGAGTCTATATGTATATGGTATTCACAACATAATGGTTCAGGAATGATCTCTTCATTCGTCGGGGTTTATAGTGCGGCCTGCTAGACTGGCTAAGTGCTGCCCGCACTCATTGGTTCCTCCGAATGCCGGCTGAGATGAACCCATAGAGTTGCGCATCAGGATCATTGACGGATAAATGTAAATTTATTATCTCTCTAATTATATTAGATATTGGATATCTAATTATGATCTATTGGATAAATCAAATAGCGGTCTTATGAATTGAAATTAAGTTACGAGGTAGTTAATTTAATTCATAAATTATATTTCTTAAAGAACTATATTTGTATTTGATATAATTAATTAATTGAATTAATTAATTAGTATAAATATATTAGGTGATAAAACGGAGTGTATTTAATGGAATTGTTTGACGAACATCCGGTACACGAGCCGAGTGACTCGCACCGTTTCCTCCCACCTTCCTCATAGCCTCCCCCTACCCCATCTCCACATGTGGATGTATTTTTCATGTTGTGGGTGGTGATTTTATTCCACATGCTTCCAAGGGGTCTTGATTTTCTTTTCTTATAAAATCAAGACTTGTCTTCCTTTTGGCATGTGAGACATTATATATGTTTTCTTCATCACTCCACCACATAGACATCATTTCGGCCGAAAGCTATTTCAATAGAGGGGAGAGAAATTTTCTTGATTTTTCTTCATCTTGGAGTTGAGAGAAAATAATAAAAACAAAGAGAGAAAAATTCCTTTGAAACTCCCTAGCCGTGTTCTTTCAAGAACGGAGTTTCGGTGATTTTTTCCGGTCAATTTCCGATGCATGGTGACGTAGAGGCATCGTATATTTAGTGTTTGGGAGGAAGGGATTTCGTGCTCGTACTCGGGTTCATGATCATCATAAACTTACGAAGACATTATCAAAGGCTTCAAGGATATGGGATCTTAATCCTATTATCTTCGTTGATTTATTTTCCGTATATATGTTACTTGATCGATCCTATTTAGGATTCTTTCTTTTGTATTATTATTCCGCTGCGTATTCATTTTTGTTTCCGAAATCCCAACAACTATTTCCCTTTGTTGTCATCAACCAAGGACGAAGTAATTTCGAGGGTACACAACTGTCCTTGCACTCTTTGAAGCCAAACTTCTATACCTTGTTCGATCAAATCCTGACGAATCTTTGTCTGGGGTGTAAGAACCTCGAGCATCTGAAGTGATGTCAGTTTGCGGCTCAAAGCGTCCGCGACAACATTGGTCGTTCCTGGATTTTGAAGAATTTCCAAATCATAATCCTTAATTAATTCCAACCAAATTCGTTGCCTCATATTCAACTCTTTCTGACTAAAAATGTATTTCAAACTCTCGTGATCGGTATAAACCCGACATGAAGAGCAATACAAATAATGTCGCCAAATCTTAAGTGCAAAAACAACTGAGGCCAATTCCAAGGCATGAGTAGAATAATCATCTCATACGGCTTCAACTGCTGTGATGCAAAGGCTATCGTTTTATTGTGCTGCATAAGCACACATCCAAGTCCCTATCATGAAGCGTCACTATAAAATGCAAATCCTTCACCACCATGTGGTAAAACTAAGATCGGCGCTGAAGTCAAATGTCTCTTTAGTTCATCAAAGCTTTGTTGTCTCTCCACAGTCTAAACAAACTTTTTTGTCTTCTGAAGTAATTGCGTAAATGGTCGAGCGAGTTTCGAGAACCCCTCGACAAATCAACGATAATACCCAGCAAGACCCAAAAATCTACGAACTTCCTTACCATTATTAGGTGGTGACCAATCTAGCACTGCCTCAATCTTATGCGGATCCACACGAACCCCTTCGGCCGAAATCACATGGTCGATAAACATAACTTCCTTCAGCCAGAACTCACATTTTGAGAATTTCGCATAAAGTTGATCAGCTCTCAAAATGGATAGTATTAAACACAAGTGTTGGGCATGCTCCTCCTCATCTCGAGAATAAATTAAAATATCGTCAATAAAGACTACACATTTATCGAGGTACTCAATAAACATCTTGTTCATTAAATGCATGAATACTGTCGTTGCATTAGTCATCCCAAAAGGCATGACTACAAATTCATAATGTTCGTATCTCGTCCTAAAGCGCTTGGAATCTTTGGACTCTTTCATTCGAAGCTGGTAGTATCCCGATCTCAAATCAATCTCCCTACAACTGATCAAATAAATCATCTATAGGAGGTAATCAATGCATAAACGTAGGGAGCCGTCCTTCTTTCTCATAAAAAGAACCGGTGCGCCCCAATGCGAAGCGCTCGGTCTAATGTACCCAATCTGCAGCAGTTCTCCCAACTGATTCTTCAATTATTTCATTTATGAAGTTGCTATACAATAAGGCGCCTTAGAAATTGGAGCCGCGTTAGGCTCTAAAACAACAAAAAATTCTATCTCTCGATCTGATGATAATCCCGTAAGATCGTCTGGAAAAACATCTGAATATTCATTAACAATTGGAATCGAAGAAAAGTCGACTCCATTCTCCTCTGAATTCAAACAATAACACCAATATCCGGTGCAACCTTTATTCAAGATCTTCACAGCTTTCATGGAATTTATAAGCAACTTAGGCTGATTCAATTTACGGCCCATAAAAGTGTATTCAACACCATCCTCATTTATCATAGTGATAACCTTAGTGCGATAATTCATAATTGCTCCATGACTCTCAAGCTAATCATTATCGAGGATTAAATCCTCGCCATCGATATCGATCACAATCAGATTCAACAACCAGTCAGTACCTGCTATGCATACAGGATAGTTTCTAATCTCCCGATTACCCATGATTCTATCCCCGCTAGGTAGTTTTACAATAAATGGGTCACAAAAAGTCATACAATCAATACCCAAACGGCATACACAATCTAAGGAGATGGAAGAATGTGTAGTACTAGAATCCAATAGTACTCGAACATGATGAGATAGAATGTGAATGGTACCTGAGGCCACCGCCGCATTAGAATCATCCTCTCAGCGATTTCGTAAATTCGTGGATGTGCCAAACCAACACTGGAATCTCCCACTCTAACTTTCTGACCCCGTCCACGGCCTCTGCCATAACTCTACTGCGGCGGAGTAGATGATTGCCACTGATTCACATTCGGTTCCTTAAGTACTAGGGCGGAAGCTCGGGTATCAATGGTCTTATCCCCAGCCGTACAATAAATCGCCCTATAACCCATCTCTCCACAATTATTACATCTTAGAGGTGGAAAAGAACACTTGCAGTTAAGGTGACCAGTACGGTTACAATTGTAGCACGTCACGACACGAGTTGAACGAAAACTCTTACCACCCCTAACAGAATGCGACGACTGCCCAACCGAACAGTTGGTCGTCTGGGGTTTCTGAAAGTTTCCACCCTTACTACTAGAATAGTTACCGATGGTCTTCTGCATCTTCGGCTCATTAGCAATATCAGTGTTAGCACACAACATAACATATGTTAAAGCCCTGTCTTGGTACTCCTTCAAGGTAGTACAAGCAAAACCGGCCATGTAACACCGTAAATCCATGTTCATTCGCATGTCGAAATGGTGGATCTTGTCGCACTCATCACGCACCTGATTTTTCACATGAATCATTTGTTGGTTGTATTCTATTATTTTTTGTGAGACTGGAATGCTCTGCGGCTTAGCCTAGAAAAAGGCTTGGATCCTGCTTTCTTGCACTGGCCAAGGACAAAACTAATCTTTCAGCATATCCTTAAATTCATCCCATGTAGCAGCATGATCTTGTGGTTTAACAGCTTTCCATCAAGTCGCGGCTTTATTAGCAAGAAAGTACTGAGTAATGGGTACCTTCCTTGTTTTGGGGCAATCAACCGCCTTAAACACTTTTTCCAATTCGAAAAGCCAACTCTCCCAACCAGCTAGGTCGGTAGCACCGCTGAACCGCGAAGGATGCATACGGACCACATTTTGGAACAAAGCATTCACCGTCGGATTAGGATTATTCATCTGAACAGCTTGTGTCAGGAGAGCCATTTGATTTCCCACCTATTGAAGAATATTCGGAACACCAGCATCTGCATTATCTCCTCGTCTGGCCGACTGGTCATGCTGACTCTCGGTATCTGGATGCACTAAATTTGTAATACCCGGTTGTAATTCATTCATTTTTATTCAATATTAATCAGTCAGTAATTATCATTCAGTAATCTTCACTCATTATTAATCACTCTTCATTCATGATTCATTCATTTCGCTCATTGTTGGCATGTTGTAATCGTATATCAATTATCGATCGTCATTTCATCTCCGTTTCTAGATCGAGACGGGAGTATTATCATTTTCATCGTGATTAGTAGTCTTGTACTGGGAGTATCATCTTTGGCATGTGTTGGACTTGTTCACTCTCACATTCGTATGATATGTCGGATCATTCATCAGTCGTAGCAAGGAATTGGAGTTATCGGATTTTTCACCTTGTCCAGCATTGAGTTACGGCCGTAAGGATTGTAGGTTACGGCCGTAACAAGTGTTCGTTGATTTCAGGCCATTTTGGACGAACGGGATTTACGGCCGTAAGGTTTCGGAATATGGCCGTAAGTTGAGCAGGTACGGCCGTAAGACTTGGCCAGTTACGGCCAGACGTGTCGGCAGTCGCCCGAGCATTTTGGCCGAAGGCGAGTTACGGCCGTAAGAAGGGTAGGATACGGCCGTAAGTGGTATTCGTATATTTCAGGTTTTGTCGGTCGGGAGGGACTTACGGCCGTAAGGGTTGCGGCATACGGCCGTAAGACGAGGAAGGTACGGCCGTAAGGCTTGGCCGGGTACGGCCGTACGCTACAGGCAGGGTGCCTGGTCATTTTTGATGAAGGGGGCTTACGCCCGTAAGTTTGGCCGGATACGGCCGTATCATCTGAGTTACGCCCGTAAGGTGTGTGGGTACGGCCGTAAGGATGTCGACAGATGTTTTAGACGAGGGCGAGTTACGCCCGTAAGTTAGGAGCGGATACGGCCGTAAGGCTGTCGGCAGGTATTTGGACGAAGCCGAGTTACGGCCGTACGAGTTGGCCGGTTACGGCCGTAAGGCCGTTGACCTGGAATGTTACGGCCGTAAGAGGGCCGAGTTACGGCCATAACTTCCGGCAGTATATAAGGAGTTGGCCGGGACTTTTTTCCTCATTTCTTCATTTCTCCAACTTTTATCCGAGAGAGAGGGTTGAGGGAGAGATTTTCCATCACCTATCACTTGAGTGTTAGATTTTCATCATCTTCATTCGTTTGGGAATCTTGGATACTCGATTTAACTCGTGTTCATCGGATCGAAGTGGTTGAATCTTCAAGAGGTAATTTCTTCAACATCTTGGATTTCGATTTTGTATTGGAATATGATGTTTTGGACGTTATAATCATGTTATATGGAGGTATATGCATATGATTATGAGTTTGTATAAAGATTCATGGGATTATTGAGGGATTATTCAAGAACACTTTGAATATTGGAGTTGGGGGTTTTCGATTAATTGTCGTTATAATCACGTATTTGGATATTCATTATGGATTATTGATCGTATTGAGGATGTTTTGTTGGTTTGAAACACTTCTTGGGGATTTGATGTTGGTATTTTTGAAGTTTGGTTATAAACAATCGAAGTTAGCCACAAAGTATTCTATATAATGCCCCAATGAACTTGGTTTAATCGTATCGACGTTTTGAGTTCGTTATATTCGTGTTTGATTCGTATATTGAATGGATTTTTGGTAATTGTACTTATTCAAGGTTGTTCGAGCGACCGATATCTCAATTGGGACGTTGTTCGTGAAGGATAATTGTCACCGGTGTCGTGTAAGTTAATTCTTACTCGGTTAAAAGGATATTCATTCCTTCTTGTTGTTGATCATTCATAATTATAACTCATTCATCATTGTATTAATCATATTGAGACTTGTAATTGTCGAATAGTCACTTCATTAACGAGGAACGGCGGTTCCAATCATTTCATTGAAACTATCAATCACTTCATTATTACTTTCATCTCGGTGACTCATTCTTGACCTTGTCGAATTATTATCCATTGATATTCATTGTGGTCATTCTCGCTCAGATGACCCTTCTGGGTTCATATTGCGTGGCCGGGTGCGGATGTGTAGAATTTTTAGTCGGGCACGTGATGGCCATGTATTGGGAGTGATACATTGGACTATGCACACGGTAAAGATTAACTCCGTGAGACTAATTAGGTACAAGGACGGGTGTGTCCGGTCATCCATCTTGTACACTTGCACAGAACACTACGGGCGTACTATGATACTCCTCTTCAGCGTAATTCATAACTAAGGATATTTCATAACTTCAGTTAAATCATGATTGTGTATTTTCAACCCTTGAGGATTGTTGTTCTGTGTAACTGACCCCGGCTGGGGATTTTGATTTTCAGGTCATGGAAAGGCAAAAGCACGGGAATAGCATGCTGACGTCGAGGAGTCCCAGTGATACTAGTAGGGGGCCCGATCTTTCAGTTATTCATGTTGTTGTCCTTTAATTTCTGCTGCAGACTTTCATTTGGATACTCCGTTTCATTCAGTGTTGTGTATTTTATCTTCATATGAAATATACTAGTATTCGGTATTGTCCTGGTGTGTTGTACTTAAACTCCTCATCGGAGTATTTGGTAATATAATGTGGTTCGGTACTACAATTATATTATTTAATTCATCATTTTCATTCGCCTGGTGGGTCCTAAATGGGATTCACGGCACTGTAATATCCGCCTAGTTCGGGGTGTTACAGAGTTGGTATCAGAGCGTGGTTTTGAATACTACCTTCCGAGTCATGTCTCATTTGAAATCATCGTCATCAGACTAGTATCATTGGACTTTCGCGTCACGTGTGACCTGTGCAAATGTCGAGCCAATCAGACCGAAAGAACTGTAAGATTTCTAACGCCATGGTATAATTTCTGGCAATAGTCATTCATTCATCATTCATCAATTAACAATCCTCAAACATCATCATTCATTATGATTAGGACGATCATGTTAACTCATTAATCACTTAATTCATTTCACTACTCAGTTAATGATCAGGACGATCATGTTAACTTATTAATTACTCAATTCATTTCATTACTCATTTGTCGATCTGGATGATCATATTATTAATCTTGTTAAATTGTTCAAGATAATCATTTCAAGAATTTCATCAGATAATCATGTCACTTCAGTAAATCATTCATGTAATCACTAAGTTAGAGCATGTATGCTCATTTTCATCATCTCATGACATAATCATAACGTGATATTCATGCGGGAAATATAATCATTATGCGACCTTCCTACTTCAGTATGGAGAGAGCTGTCAGGGGATGCACGGGGAGAGGCCACGGTGCGGGCCGAAACCCAGGAAATAATCACTCGCTGTCGGGAAATCGTACCCAGGACTCGGCTCGATCAGAAGATATGCGGGTTGATCCACTCACTTTTATGCAGGTCATGATGACCCATATGCAATTGCTCAATCATCATTGTTCCCCTCTGGCCGGATTAATCGAGAGAACTCTCTCGTATGAGCCTGCTGCTAAGGAAATTGCTGAACAACAACCTTCATCTGTCAGCAAGAAATCAACGAAGCGTAATCAATCCGAAGGCGGTCAGTCAACCTTCAAGAAGCCTCATGTGAGTCCTATCGTTTCTGAGCGACCTCCTACGGCGCATAATCGTGCGGGATCTCAGTCCCGAGCGACTAGTTCGGCCATCACCTGTTTCAACTGTGGAGTCATTACAGCACTAAGTGTCTGAAACCGTCTATCACGTGCCATAATTGTGGGAATTTTGGGCATAAGGCCCGTTTTTGCCGAAAGGACTCCAAGTCGGCTCCGGCGGCATCTCAGCCCAAGCACCGATTCAATCGATCGCTCACAACGTCGTTTAAGACAATGGAAGCAAATAAAGTTGGAGCTCATATTTATCAGACGGGAGCGTCCGGTTCGGGGGCCGGCAAGTCCCGGATTCATGTGATGAAGAGGATCGACGATCCAGTAGCCCGAATGATCTCAGGTATACTCGTAATTTTATTTCAACCTGTGTGTACCTTTTGATACTGGTACACCGTATTTCATTCATTTTCGAATCATGTTTGAATAGACTTATTTTGGGATAGTCCTATTGCTTGTGGACCTCATACCATCGGTCTACCTGACGATGGAAGAATTTTCGGAAATCATACCGAAGTAAGCTTAATGACCGCGATTGGTTGGTGGACCTAATCGTGGTGAATTTATCTAAGGACAATGTAATATTGGGTATTAGTTGGATGGATCGTCATGATACTATCCTTAGTGCTGTAAGCGTTTGGTCACTATCATTCCGTCGTTGGTTGTCGAATGTGTGCTTCAGGGAGGTAATCCCCTTTGTTCCAGAAGAATTATTATTATGATGGAAGCAGAGAAATTCCTCAATCAAGTTGTTCAATCATTCATTGTATCATTTTCATCGATTGGCCGTTCTAAGGCAATCGAGTTGTTCAATCATTCATTGTATCATTTTCATCGATTGGCCGTTCTAAGGCAATCAAGTTGTTCAATCATTCATTGTATCATTTTCATCGATTGGCCGTTCTAAGGCAATCGAGTTGTTCAATCATTCATTGTATCATTTTCATCGATTGACCATTCTAGGGCAATCGAAATGTTCAATCATTCATGGTATCATTGTCATCGATTGACGATGTATTTCCAGACGAGTTACCTGGTTGCCTTCACATAGAGTTGTGGAATTCACGAGTGAGTTGGAGCCCGGTACGTCCCCGTTATCGAAGGCACCATACCGGATGGCCCCGACCGAAATGCAGGAGTTGAAGATTCAACTTGAGGAATTGTTCGAGAAAGGTTATCTCCGACCGAGTGCATCTCCGTGGGGAGCACCGGTGCTGTTTGTCAAGAAGAAGGATGGTTCGTTCCGTTTGTGTATTAATTATCAGGAGTCGAATAGGGTGACGATCAAGAATAAGTATCCCTTACCCCATATTGATGATCTCTTAGATCAACTTCAAGGAGCTTCAGTATTTTCCAAGATCGACTTAACATCTGGATATCATCGGTTGCGAATTCGAGAGTCGGGTATCGCAAGGACAGCGTTTCGTACACGATATGGTCATTATGAGTTCGTAGTTATGCCGTTCGGGCTAACTAATGCACCTGCGGTATTCATGGAGTTAATGAATCGGGTTTTCATCGACTTTTGGATCAGTTTGTTGTTGTCTTCGTCGATGACATTTTGATTTTATTCTCGTGATCGAGAGGAACACGAGGTACATCTTCATCAGGTTCTCGACGTGTTAAGACGCGAGCAACTTTATGGAAAGTTTTCTAAATGTGAGTTCTGGATGTCCGAAGTGACTTTTCTCGGGCATGTAATTTCATCAGACAGAGTTCGTGTCGACCCTCAGAAGACGGAGGCTATCCGAGATTGGCAACCTCCGAAAAATGTTAAGGAAATCCGAAGTTTCCTCGGATTAGCTGGTTAATTATCCGACCCAGACACGGAGCTAGCAAAGTGGTTTTCGCGTTGGAAATTTGGCGTCGTTACCTTTATGGCGTCACCTGTCAGATCTTCACTGATCACA
Organism: Orobanche coerulescens; assembly: GCA_033398695.1. Classification (NCBI taxonomy): domain Eukaryota; kingdom Viridiplantae; phylum Streptophyta; class Magnoliopsida; order Lamiales; family Orobanchaceae; genus Orobanche; species Orobanche coerulescens. The sequence continues at coordinate 96,490,922 of CM065806.1, forward strand.
AGAGTTGAAGTATATATTTACTCAGAAGGAGTTAAATATGCGACAAGGACGGTGGTTGGAACTAATCAAAGATTACGATATCGAGATCCTTTACCACCCGGGCAAGGCGAACGTTGTCGCCGACGCCTTGAGTCGTAAGTCCGTTCAGGAGCAGATGCTTGCTCGTTTAATAGTTCAAAAGGAACTTCAACAGGAATTTCTGAGAACCGAGATCGAGGTCTGGTTACAGCGAGTACAAGGGCAACTTTGTACGTTATAAATTTCATCATCACTTGAGGAGGCGATTCGGGAGAATCAGGGTTCAGACCCAGCATTGTTGCGCATCCGTGAGGATGTGGCTCAGGGGAAAGCCCCTGGATTCTTGGTCCACGAGGATGGACTTTTGAGATTTAAGAATTGGTTGTGCGTACCGGCGAATGACGAGTTGAAAAACTCGATTCTGAGAGAAGCTCATGCTACCCCTTATTCGGTTCATCCGGGGTCTAGCAAGATGTACAAGGACTTAAAACAAAATTACTGGTGGAGTAATATGAAGCGAGAAGTCGCGGAATTTGTTTCGAGATGCTTAACCTGTCAACAAGTCAAGATTGAACATCAGCGACCAGCGGGAATGCTGAAACCGCTCCCTATTCCAGAATGGACGTGGGAAGACATTTCTATGGATTTCATCACGAGTTTACCGACGAGTCATCGTGGCATGAATACGATCTGGGTGATCGTGGACCGCTTAACAAAAATCAGCTCATTTCCTTGAGATCAAGGATATGTGGGGTCCCGAGAGACTTGCCCAGCTGTTCAACTAAGAGATAGTGAGACTGTACGGTACTCCTAAAAGTATCGTTTCCGATTGTGACGGATGGTTTGTGTCTCATTTTTGGAAATCAGTTCATCGTGCTATGGGAACCCAGCTTAATCTCAGTACCGCCTTTCATCCTCAGTCCGACGGACAATCAGAGAGGACTATTCAGACACTAGAGGACATGTTGAGGGCATGCGTCCTCGAGTGGAAAGACGATTGGGAAGCCCAACTACCTTTGATCGAGTTCACGTATAATAATAGTTGGCATGCTTCGATTAAGATGGCACCTTACGAGGCCTTGTACGGTCGTCTTTGTCGATCTCCTTTGTGTTGGGATGACTTATCAGAATCAATCGACACCGAGCCCGATATGCTTATAGCCGCCCGTGAGAAGGTAGCTTTGATCAAGAGTCGTTTGTTGACCGCTCAGAGTCGACAGAAATCTTATGCAGACAATCGTCGTCGACCACTAGAGTTCGAGACGGGTGACCACGTTTTGGTTAAGGTGTCCCCGAGTCGAGGTATTTTCCGTTTCGGAAAACGGGGGAAGTTGAGTCCGAGATTTATTGGACCATTTGAGATTTTGGAACGAGTAGGCGAGCTAGCTTATCGTTTGGCTTTACCCCCGACGTTGAGCCGAATTCCTAATGTGTTTCACGTCTCTCGGTTGTGGAAGTATGTTGCCGACCCGAGTCACATACCTCAGTTCGATGAAATCGAGATCGCGGATGATCATTCGTATGAGGAGCGTCCTATACGAGTTTTAGAGCGGCAAATCAAACAGTTGAGGAACAAGACGATTCCTTTGGTCAAGATTCAGTGGGCTAGGCACGGAGTCGAAGAGGCTACTTGGGAAACCGAGGAGAATATGCGGGAGAATTATCCCGAGTTGTTTGACCCTTAGTTTCGGGGACGAAACTCTTTTTAAGGGGGGGAGTATGTAATACCCGGTTGTAATTCATTCATTTTTATTCAATATTAATCAGTCAGTAATTATCATTCAGTAAACTTCACTCATTATTAATCACTCTTCATTCATGATTCATTCATTTCGTTCAGTGTTGGCATGTTGTAATCGTATATCAATTTTCATCTCCGTTTCTAGATCGATACGGGAGTATTATCATTTTCATCGTGATTAGTATTCTTGTACTGGGAGTATCATCTTTGGCATGTGTTGGACTTGTTCACTTTCACATTCGTATGATATGTCGGATCATTCATCAGTCGTAGCGAGGAATTGGAGTTATCGGATTTTTCACCTTGTCCAGCATTGAGTTACGGCCGTAAGGATTGTAGGTTACGGTCGTAACAAGTGTTCGTTGATTTCAGGCCATTTTGGATAAACGGGACTTACGGCCGTAAGGTTTAGGAATACGGCCGTAAGTTGAGCAGGTACGGCCGTAAGACTGGGCCGGTTATGGCCGTACGTGTCCAGCAGGCTGCCCAGGCATTTTTGGCCGAAGGCGAGTTACGGCCGTAAGAAGGGTAGGATACGGCCGTAAGTGGTATTCGTATATTTCAGGTTTTGTCGGTCGGGAGGGACTTACGGCCGTAAGGGTTGCGGCATACGGCCGTAAGACGAGGAAGGTACGGCCGTAAGGCTTGGCCGGGTACGGCCGTACGCTACAGGCAGGGTGCCTGGTCATTTTTGATGAAGGGGGCTTACGCCCGTAAGTTTGGCCGGATACGGCCGTATCATCTGAGTTACGCCCGTAAGGTGTGTGGGTACGGCCGTAAGGATGTCGACAGATGTTTTAGACGAGGGCGAGTTACGCCCGTAAGTTAGGAGCGGATACGGCCGTAAGGCTGTCGGCAGGTATTTGGACGAAGCCGAGTTACGGCCGTCTGAGTTGGCGATTACGGCCGTAAGGCCGTTGACACAGAATGTTACGGCCGTAAGAGGGCCGAGATTCACGGCCATAACTTCCGCAAAGATATAAGGAGAGTTGGCCGGGACTTTTTTCCTCATTTCTTCATTTCTCCAACTTTTATCCGAGAGAGAGGGTTGAGGGAGAGATTTTCCATCACCTATCACTTGAGTGTTAGATTTTCATCATCTTCATTCGTTTGGGAATCTTGGATACTCGATTTAACTCGTGTTCATCGGATCGAAGTGGTTGAATCTTCAAGAGGTAATTTCTTCAACATCTTGGATTTCGATTTTGTATTGGAATATGATGTTTTGGACGTTATAATCATGTTATATGGAGGTATATGCATATGATTATGAGTTTGTATAAAGATTCATGGGATTATTGAGGGATTATTCAAGAACACTTTGAATATCGAATTGGAGTTGGGGGTTTTCGATTAATTGTCGTTATAATCACGTATTTGGATATTCATTATGGATTATTGATCGTATTAAGGATGTTTTGTTGGTTTGAAACACTTCTTGGGGATTTGATGTTGGTATTTTTGAAGTTTGGTTATAAACAATCGAAGTTAGCCACAAAGTGTTCGATATAGTGCCCCAATGAACTTCGTTTAATCGTATCGACGTTTCGAGTTCGTTATATTCGTGTTTGATTCGTATATTGAACGGATTGTTGGTAATTGTACTTATTCAAGGTTGTTCGAGCGACTGATATCTCAATTGGGACGTTGTTCGTGGAAGGATAATTGTCACCGGTGTCGTGTAAGTTAATTCTTACTCGGTTAAAAGGATATTCATTCCTTTTTGTTGTTGATCATTCAAAATTATAACTCATTCATCATTGTATTAATCATATTGAGACTTGTAATTGTCGAATAGTCACTTCATTAACGAGGAACGGCAGTTCCAATCATTTCATTGAAACTATCAATCACTTCATTATTACTTTCATCTCGGTGAGTCATTCTTGACCTTGTCGAATTATTATCCATTGATATTCATTGTGGTCATTCTCGCTCATATGACCCTTCTGGGTTCATATTGCGTGGCCGGGTGCGGATGTGTGGAATTTTTAGTTGGGCACGTGATGGCCATGTATTGGGAGTGATACATTGGACTGTGCACACGGTAAAGATTAACTCCGTGAGACTAATTAGGTACAAGGACGGGTGTGTCCGGTCATCCGTCTTGTACACTTGCACAGAACACTACGGGCGTACTGTGATACTCCTCTTCAGCGTAATTCATAACTAAGGATATCTCATAACTTCAGTTAAATCATGATTGTGTATTTTCAACCCTTGAGGATTGTTGTTACGTATGGCCCGGCCATTTGAGGATTTTGATTTTCAGGTCATGGCAAGGCAAAAGCACGGGAATAGCATGCTGACGTCGAGGAGTCCCGGTGATACTAGTAGGGGCCCCAATCTTTCAGTTATTCATGTTGTTGTCCTTTAATTTCCGCTGTAGACTTTCATTTGGATACTCCGTTTCATTCAGTGTTGTGTATTTTATCTTCATATAAAATATACTAGTATTCGGTATTGTCCTGGTGTGTCGTACTTAAACTCCTCATCGGAGTATTTGGTAATATAATGTGGTTCGGTACTATAATTATATTATTTAATTCATCATTTTCATTCGCCTGGTGGGTCCCAGTCGGGGATTCACGGCACTGTAATATCCGCCTAGTTCGGGGTGTTACAAAATTAGATAAAGTAGGGGTAGCCGACCCCGCAACGGAACTGTGGGAAACGGCTATGCCACATCCTCTCCCACACCCACGGCCACGTCCACATCCTCATCCCCTGTCAGCAGACATTCTGAAGGACACATACAGTACATAAGTACAATTCAAATCGCACGTCATCGAGGTGACCGATTCCCAAGAATTCCAAATCAAAAGTGAAGCGATTGAGGAAATACAAGAAGTGTAAAAGCACTTACAAGTACCGGTCGCACTGTGATGATGGCAAGGTAATGGTACTGTATAAAAATGATGACTCAATCGACCCCAAAAGACCGACATCCCAGATATTCATAAACATAATCTCTGATACCATATTCTATAACACCCCCCAAGTTATTCAGGGTATATTGCAGCGTCGTGAGCCCCTCTACGGGACCCATAAGGCTATACATACACGGAACCATGAATTTCGACCGATAAGGTCTAAACATAATCCGGTGGAAGACAAAAAAATTGACAACAAAGGTAATAATCAATTCGACAGAATACAATACATCGGGAATTAAAACCAGGGCAACACAAGCCAAAACATCAAGAACATCTGCAGCACTACTCGAGTGTTCATAACCATTCTAAGTACAACATTACTGAATGGCTGAAATACAAACAGACAGAGACAAGACACATCATCACTCTTGCCCAACATTCATGCCGACCCGGTACATTCCTATCCACTCTCCTGGATCCTGAAGTACATGAAAGGTATTTCCCCCAAAAGGGGTTAGCCATCGAATAGCTAGTACAAGTACACAAGTATGGAATACAATACTTCTTGCACGATAAAGTAAGAATATACTCATATCATCAATCATCGAGATATTCAATCCCATATCATTCTCATATTACCAACCTTAAGATTAGTATTCTGGAATAATTAAATCTCATACCATACCTCATGATTAACCGTGGATTTGCACTATTAGCTATGATCCCTCAGAGGACTCGAAGTCCCATCCCGGAGTGGTTAACCCAAAAATGTTCAATGGATCACACAATAAGCAATGACCCCTCAGAGGACTCGAGGACCCATCCCGGAGTGAAAATATAATTATACCAACACGATGTTCAATGGATTGTACTAAAAGCAACGACCCCTCAGAGGACTCGAAGTCCCATCCCGTAGTGAACACGTGGTTATACACATAAGATTGTTCAATGGATCGCACTATAAGCAACGACCCCTCAGAGAACTCGAGGTCCCATCTCAGAGTGAACATCTTATCAAATACATCACAAACACTTTACTTTCAACGTCAAGAATTACAATCATAAACATATAGTTGCTTTTGAGACATCGAGAATAGGAAGAAAAGGTATTCAAGGTCGGTAGGTCCAAGAACGCACTTCCGGACCTAAATGATTCGTAAGGAATACGATAATCAATAATCAATACTCCACTCACACGAAGATACTCCTAAAACCCTGTGTATGATTAACAATTCTCCAAGGATATACATATAGAGGTTGGAAATCGTCCAAACCCTCTCAAATCTAAGTAATATACAAAAATGTTCATAAAATCGCAAGGCGAACGTGGGTAAGGAATTAGATACTTCATAATATCAAGGATTCCATGCTTCACAATGAATTAAATGGATGAATCTTAAAAAAAACCCGAAAATTTCCCCATACTAAAGTTCTAAGGAATTTAACTCGATTCGGAGAGAAAAAACGGATTAGCTGTTGTATAATATTTGTTATCCAATTAAAGATGATGATATATGATGAAAGGTTGCCCCAAATCTCCTCAAGATCGCCTCTCTCATGTTCTCTCGTCGGAAGTGTAGGAAAATGAGAAGAAAATGACGAAAAACATGGTTGTCCAATCTTATATATTGGACTTAATTAGCGTGCGCTAGGCCAACGATTAGCGCATGCTAACGAGCCTAGAAAGAAAATGGACCTTCTGCATATGTCCCGTTAGCGTGCGCTAATTAGAGAATTAGTGTGCATTAGTAAGACAGTCCAGCAAAGGATAGAACGTTTTGCCCTTAGCAGTTAGCGTGCGGTAATAGTACATTAGCGGGTGCTAACGTGGCATTACAGAAACTCTGAAACCTACTGCCCAACTCAATAGCATGTGCTACTGGCAATGCTAGCGTGCGCTACTCAATACAAATAGCGTGCATTAGCTCATCGCCTAGCGTGCGCTAACTGCTCGACTAGAGAACAGAAACCAATCTACTGCCTCTGCAGTACCCGAATCATTAGCGTGCGCTACTGGCGAAGCTAGCACATGATACTAAGCACAATTAGCATGTGTTAGCTCATCGCCTAACGTGCGCTAACTGATCCTCTCAACGATACAACTACGAAGTCCGATCAACATGAACATGCTCCGAAAGATACGAAACTCTAAAATCAACAACATCTCAATAAGCGCTTACAAATAGCGACAAAAGTGAAAGAACACCAAAGCTAAAAATTCATAAAAAGTACGGGTATTATGATAAGCACTATCGTTCCACTCGAAGACGATACTATACAAACTACGAAACAACTCCTCACGATACAGTACAACCCGGTAATATGAACCGAACTCATTCTACGAGAATAACAACATATCGAATACATGAAAAGTGTTGGTGCTCAAGCAGCGCATCGGTCACAACTAGCACTTTAGTCGATAACATCACATTATGCATGCATTTCACCTAAACTCCATTATATAAATAGCAATTTCAGAAATAAAAGTCATCTTGCAATTAGAGAATCCTCCATCACCATTATTTTCATAAGGATGAAACCATGAGTTCCACACCGGAACTCAAAGGCTATTACATTGTTGGGCTTCGGTCCAGCATCCTGCCTGCATGGGCTTAAAAATGCGCGAGGAGCGGCTTGCTATTCGACTTGTGAGATCTGCACTAGAAAGTGCTTAAATTAATTGATTTAGACTACTCATACCAACAAGATGCATCTTCTTTTTCTGGTATCCATCTCATAGAAACTCCTGTTAAGCGTGCTTGGCCTGGAGTAGTTATGGGATGGGTGACCCCTGGGAAGTTTCTCAGGTGCACGTGAGTGAGGACAAAGCACGCTAGAAAAGACTCGTATTGGTACAGTGAGGATAGTCTTCATCATTCTTGCGACCAACAATTGGTATCGGAGCAGGTCACGGGTGCGGATTCCCTCGAAGTATCCTACAGTGGAGGCGGCCAGAGTGTTGGAACTGAGAGGCGGGCATGCAGCAAATGTTGCCAGTTGTCAGAACTAAGATGTTGGCGATGTGGAGGTTGTCAGGTGCTGGAGGGCTCTGTGATCAAATTTAGTATCTTTGGGCCGAGATCTCGCGGCCAGTAAGTAATTTGGAAGGGATGTTATTGTCAAGTGTTGGAGAACTGTGTGAATGAATCCAGCTGCTAGAAGGCTGTGTGATCAAATCTAGTTCGAGGAGGTTTTCAAACTATGGGGATGAGAAGCTGGAAGGTACTGGGAGGGGGATTGTTGGGCTTCGGTCCAGCATCCTGCCTGCATGGGCTTAAAAATGCGCGAGGCGCGGCTTGCGATTCGACCTGTGAGATCTGCACTAGAAAGTGGTTAAATGAATTGATTTGGACTACTCATACCAACAAGATGCGTCTTCTTTTTCTGGTATCCATCTCATAGAAACTCCTGTTAAGCGTGCTTGGCCTGAAGTAGTTATGGGATGGGTGACCCCTTGGGAAGTTTCCCAGGTGCGCGTAAGTGAGGACAAAGCGCGCTAGAAAAGACTCATGTTGGTACAGTGAGGATAGTCTTCATCATTCTTGGGACCAACATACATTCTTTCCAAAAACCAACTTCAAACCATTTTACAAATATTGCGCGAAGGCTCGATAATCGCTTTATCAAAATACATGGCCACTTGCCATTTGAAGCATATTCTCACAAGTACGACAAGAGAATCAATTAGCGAATACGCAACTTTCACCAAATGCCATTTATAAAATAATAGATGAAGCAATTTAAAACACCTTACATAACTTCCAAATTTATTTTTGAAAAAGCAGTGGAATCGGTTTTAAAATATAAATGCAGCGATAAATATTTAATTCATCCAAGATATTGAGATTCCTTGCCAACCATGGCATAGATAGTATCATTCTAATTCATGCTTGAAAATCACATTTGAGAAGAAAAAGTAAAGCATCATGTTCACTCGATATTTTCTCCCAAGGTGAAACATTGTTATTAAGTCTAAAAGGTTCTCTTGTTGCAAAACATGCTTGAACAAAACCCAATAGGTTGGAATTAGTTATATCAATCATTATAAACTTGCAAAAAGACTAGTGACCGTACTATTTATCAAAATACTCAAGGACATTCAAAAATTTATTTTCCAAATACCGTCTTAAGAACCCATTTGATAATACACGACCAGATTGTACGTTAAGCTACCGCTTGCACGTACTGATGAAACATTTTAGGAAATCATTTTTTTCCATTATTATACTCAAGTTCATAAAATACCAGAAAACCATTTTAAAATACGCACGCAACGGATATCATTAACAGTGAAAATATGTTTATAATGGAGAACAACGGTTAGTCGAAGTTTTTGATTCCCAAACACATATCTATCTGAAATTTTAGAATCACCAGTTCAACAAACATACTTTTCATCGATACCAGATTCAATAAAGATCAGTGTGATCAGACTAAGTTCTCAACAGGTCTTACTATCGGTAAGCCCCTTTTTAGGCGCATCCACAATCGGAAAATTCATCAAAACATACTTCACAACCCATGGTCCAATTTATCATTACATCTCAAACACGTCACATTCAACGCACCACAAGCATCAAGTGTAGATCACATCACATATCATATACGTAAACCAATTTATGTAATATAAAGGATAACCAAAAAATGGGAGACTTACATCCATAAGTCGCACGAAGAAGATGGTCACGCCACGATACTAATCACAATTGACAACTCAGGTGCAAAGCACGTCACCTCATAACTCGACTCAATAATCGACACTTTCGATGACACGATAAGACACGACTTGACTCGACCCAACAGCCCAGGTTTCCTCAACCTAAGCTCTCATACCATATTGTTGGGAAAAACAAACACCCTGTATCGAATCAGCCGGGATACCCGATCCCTGTATCGATTGTTATTTGTTATTGAGAAGGTTTTGACATATATGCCAAATACAGTAAAGGAAAACTGTATCGAGGCTTCAAGGCTTTATCCTATATCGAAGACCTGCCTCGAATCAGCATAAGTGAAGCTCGTCAGTACAGCAAGAAGACTTGTAAAAGATCAAGTATGGAAACTGTCTCGATGCCCTAAATACAGTCATCTTCCATCTGACTCACAAAAAGACAAGAAAGAACACAAGTCAAGTTCCGTTGAACAAAGAAGTATTTAAATACTCAAGGATAAAGTATTTAAATACGCATCGGTCTTGAATCTTCAGAATCCCGCGAAATCCGGATCATGTCATATTCCCGTTGCAGGAAATCTTATTCAAACGGACATCTCAACGGATACTTTCTTCAGAGGCTATATATATATCCTTGAAGACATTGAAGATCAGTTACAACCAACCAATCGAAGTAACCTAATATTCAAGCTATCAAAGTTATCATCTGAGCAAACATATCTCCAAAGCATACTGCTATTAAGAACGAAAGAGATATACAGTGATCAAACATCAAGAACAGCCATCATCAGCTCAAGATCTTGATATTCAAAGCTGCTGTTCTTACCTGGTTACCTACCTTTTACCTCTGTGTAAAAACCGAGCTCTGTGTGAACTCAACAAGTTATTCGACACTGTGGGACGAATAAGGACGAAGCTTTAGGCTGTGTGTGAAGAAGCTAGTCAAGAAGGAAGCTTTAACCAATCTGTGTGAACGGTTGAAAGTGACATTCTTTGTATCAATCTGTGTGAACGATACAAGGATAGGTTTGTTTATAATTACGTAGTTGTGTACGCAGTAATTATATAATAAACTTTTTACTCCTGTGTGGAGGACCAGTGGACGTAGAGGGGTTTACCTCGAACCACTTAAATTACAGTGTCATTTACCTTGACTTTTCTTGTTTGAAATTCGTGATATATTAAGTATACACCAAATACTTTGTTCTTGTATCACGGCAACTAAGCGTATCCAAGACTTCCGCTACGCACTCAGATTTAGATTCCGTACAGTTTGTTGTTTAAACTACTTTTCCAAGCGTATCCGGTATACTTAAGTGGCCAACAAGTGGTATCGGAGCGGTTGATTCTAAAAAGAATCGGTCGTATTTCTTTTAACCGAATCGATTCAAATCACTTATTTTCAAAGCAGTCTCTTTCATTCCTATATTATCGGTATGGATACTTCTATGATTAACAAAGTCCCTATGTTCTCTATTAACGAATTTGGATTTGGAGAATTAGAATGGAAGCTCATCTTGCGGCAATGCACGAAGAGATGATTTTTGTTATACAGGATGGTCGATCAAGATCATGAAGGTCAATCCGGCCGCAAGGATTGAGGCCAAGCCCATCTTTGAAATGCTCGAGAAGGAACGCGAGCAATGGACAACCGATGAAAGGAAGCGAGCTAATCTCGACAATGTGGCTAAGAACGCGTTATTTGTCACTCTTGACAAAGGCACGTTCTCAAAGGTAAAGAGCTGCAAAAGCGGCCCAAAGAAATGCAGGATAAACTCAAGTTAATTTGTGAGGAACCCAGGCTCTCAAAAGAAAACAAGATTTCAAAACTTACTCGGCAATTTGAATCTTTTGAAATGAAACCAACGGAAACACTTGAGGAACTTGACCTCAGTTCTTGGTATTGTTGGTGAACTTGAAGCGTTGGGCAAGATTTACACCCAAAGGAGAAGAACTTAAAATTTTGGATCTCTCGGCCAGATGGGACATTAAGACCACGGCTATGCGTGTATCCTGTAATCTTAATGAAATATCCACTTTTGATCTCTTCTCCGACCTTAAAGCTTTTGAGTATGACATTGTGAAGAGAAAGGTGAAGAATCTTCTTCAAAGGTCACGACTCTCGGCTTGTATCAACCGTCGACACGGCTTGCCTAGCTCGTCGAAACCCGGTCACAAGAGCGCGGTGATGTGACGACATCTGTCACAAGATGAAATGGCGCTTCTAATGCATAAATTCAAAAGTTCATCAAGCGATGGAAAGACTCCTACGAGCCCAAACTGTCACAACAAGGTAAATGCAAACATCATCTGTGATGCTAACTGTGTTATAAGCTGCGAAACCAGGCCATTATGCAAACAAATGTCCTCATCCCAAAGTCCAAAGATTGCACGAGGCCGAGCAACAAGAAAGAGATGAAAGAAGACGTGCTTGGAAAGACAAGCTCAAGGCCCCGATTGGAGAATCGAAGCCTCCCCACACCATCCAATCGTGAGAATGTCTTCAAGTGGTCATCGAGAGTGATTCATCTGACGATGAGTTCGATGATAAAGCATACATGTGCTTTATGGCCAAAGATGTTCCAGAAGGTGAAGACAGCGACGATGAGGTAAGTTCAACCTCAGTTATTCCATCTAATGCATCTCATACTTTCGAAAATATGATGAATGAATTCAAAAACATTCAAAAGGCCCATGAGACTCTAAAAACTGAGAATATACAGCTTCAATTAACAAATCTAGAGCTGAAAGATGAAAATGACTTGCTGAAAATAAACTATGAAAATATGTCTCTTGATTGTGAAACCAGCAAGGTCGATTTTGAAAAACTCATGGAGAGCAATCATCAACTTGCTCATGAACTAAATGCAGTTAAAACACATAATGAGAGCAAGACAAATGATTTGGCTCTACTACAAACCAAAATTACAACTCTCGAGAAGCGAGAAACTGAACTTGAAACCATTCTGAAGTCTTTTGAAAAATCGTCCAAAAGAATGGAAGAAATTGAAACCTTGGGCAACATGCTCATGATAAAAGTGGCTTAGGATACGGCTCATATTCGAATAAAGGTAAAACTAGTACTGTGTTCGTCAAGAGTGTGGAACACATTCGAGAATCGAAGATACTCCTAGTCCCATAAAGGAACCTCTGCATCTGAGAAAACCGAAAGCTGCAATTCCGCCCCCTCAACTCTACTATTCGAGACAGTGGAACCAACAACCACTCAGAAGGCGTAATCTATAGCATGCTCCACAAGCATATCATCAAAGCCGACAGTCATTCAGAAAGAAGACGGTATCCAACCACCAAAGGCCCGCACAACAGTACACTCAGTACAGTGTGCCTAGGTATTGGATACAGGAGCCCCGTTATCCCTCAAGACAGCAGATGCCAATTCAGTATCAACAACAACATTGGGAATCCAACTGGAGACCCAGAAGACAAGCTATTAGGCCTAGGAAAATGGCTCCACCTCCTAGACGGCACTCGTACTGGAATAATAATAATCCTGAATTTTACATGCATAGTAATTATCATGATTATAACAACTACGGATATGCCCCCCGTAGATATCGCAATACTGTACCGAGTACATCCTACAGTAAACCAATTCTTTATCGGGAAAATCTGGGTACCTAAAGGAACTAACATATATAGACCCAAAAATCAAAGGGGACCTAAATCTACCTAATTTCTTTGTTACAGGACATCCTAGAGGAGGATACCTGGTACTTCGATAGTGGATGCTCTCGTCACATGACCGGAGATAGGAGCAAGCTATCAGATTTTGTAGAAGGTCGTGGTCCAAAAGTTCGCTTCGGTGATAAGTCTAAAGGAAGAACAAGAGGGAAAGGAAACCTACTTGTCGGGAAATTCAAGGTCACCGATGTTGCATATGTTGAAGGCTTACAGTATAATCTACTTAGTATTAGCCAGTTCTGTGATAAACAGTTCTCGGTGAAGTTCTATATAGATCGTTGTAGAGTCAATAACATCCAAACCAAGGAAGTTGTGCTTACAAGAAGCGGTCGGGTAATATGTACATTCTTGATGGAAGCCTATGAGCTCCTCAATTCCATGTTTTGTTGCCAAAGGCACTGCAGATCTTAGGCGGCTATGGCACAAGAGGATGTCTCACGTCAACTTCAAGACGATCAACAAGCTTTCAAGGCGATGTATGGTTAGAGGTTTGCGGATGTGTCATTCAAGAAGGACGGCGTCTGCGGACCATGCCAGAAAGGCAAGCAAATCAAGTCAACCACGAAAAGCAAATCCTACCTTTCAACCCAAAGAGTGTTGGAAATGCTACACATGGATCTCTACGGTCTTGTAGACCCGGTAAGTTTGGGAGGTAAGAAATGTTGCATGGTTGTTGTTGATGATTATTCCGGTATGCTTGGACGATCTTTCTTAACAAGAAGAAGGAAACAACATCAAGGTGCCCGAGCTCTGAGAAAGTTGCAGAATGAAAAAGCATCGAGTATCGTGTGCATTCGTTCCGGCAGGTCTTGAATTTACTAACCGCTTTATAGAGCAATCTTGCTCGGAGAATGGAATACAACACGAATACTCAGTGCCCGAACACCTCAACAAAATGGTGTTGCCGAGCGAAAGAATAGGACGTTGAAAGATGCAACAAGGACAATGATTGCATAAGTAAATTGCCACAGCGTTTAAGGGTGAAGCAACCAATACGGCGTGCTACACTCAAAACCTGTATCGTCAACAAGCACCACAACAAAGCGACTTACGAGGTATGGAATAACAAAACTCCATTAGTTTCGTATTTTCACATTTTGGATGCGGTGTTATGTATTGAACAACGGGAAGGACCAACTTAGAACCTTTGATGAAAAATCGGATGAAGGAATATTCGTAGGATACTCCTCCGTCGGCAAAGCTTTGAATCTTTAATAAAAGGAGGTGACGATCGAGGAATCGATTCATGTAGTGTTCGACGAACCACACCATGACCCTACGGGAGTAGATGATATCACTCGGGACATTCACCATCTATCTATCTTGGATCCACCTACACCGATAGAACTGTAGTTGATTTAGAAATCAACCCCGCATTTGTAAGAATCGATGTGGATGAAGCCGTGTGTACAAGTCGGGCTGTACCCACGAAACTTTCGATACTGACGGGATCTGAACTAGAACCCGACCGAAGATGGTGAGAGATCACCCGCAAGATCGATCATTGGAAACATTAATGCAGGTGTTTCTACTCGTAGGAGAATACATAGTACACAAGGAAATGTACTTTGTGCACAAGAAGAATCTAATCTTTGAAGTCTCACGGTTTCTGAATGGAAATCTCAATCCGAACTTAGGAGACTCAATATGTGCACTATCGCTGTATTCTTAGCCCAGTCCGAACCTGTTTCGACCATAGACGCTCTTAACAACTCTCATTGGATAACATCTATGGAAGAAGAGCTTAACGGTTTCGAAAGAAACAATGTATGGTATCTTGTACCCAGACCGACACACCAATCGGTTATAGGAACCAAATGGGTATTTCGAAACAAAAAGGATCGAAATGGACTTATCATAAGGAACAAATCAAGACTAGTAGCACAAGGCTATTGTTAGGAAGAAGGAATTGACTATGATGAAACCTTCGCCCCTGTAGCGAGACTAGAAGCCATTAGGATATTTTTAGCCTTTGCCGCCCATAAGAGTTTTATCGTATACCAAATGGACGTCAAGAGTGCTTTCCTAAATGGAGAGCTTGCAGAAGAAGTTTATGTTGAACAACCACCAGGGTTTGCCAACACAGACGGTATCGATCTAGTTTACAGGCTAAGGAAAGCGCTGTACGGACTTAAACAAGCCCCTAGAGCCTGGTACGAAACCCTGTCCCACTATCTAACCAACAACGGATTTGAGAAAGGTGTTGTCGACAAAACCTTGTTCAAGATACAGGAAGGTGATGACCTTCTAATGGTACAAATCTATGTCGATGATATTATTTTTGGTTCAACTAACCTTGCTCTATGTCAAAGGTTCTCACATCTCATGCAAAGCAAATTTGAAATGAGTATGATGGGGGAACTTAGTTATTTCCTAGGTTTGCAGGTAAAGCAGTTACCTACAGGTATATTCATCAACCAGGAGAAATACAGCAAGGAGCTTCTCAACAAATTTGGAATGAACACTTCCAAATCCTCGCCAACCCCCATGAGCACTTCCATGCAAATTAGTGCTGATGAAGCCGGAAAGCCGTTTGACCAATCACTCTACAGGAAGCTCATTGGTTCGCTCCTGTACCTAACGGCTAGCAGGCCCGATATCGATTCTTTGTTGGAGTGTGTGCGTGACACCAAGTTGCACCTAAGGAATCACACTTGAATTCGGCTAAACGAATCTGAAATACGTTAAAGGCAGTCGATGCGGGATGTGGTATCCTAAGGAAGGCGGATTCGATTTAGTTGGATACTGCGACTCGGATCTCGGAGGCGCAAGCTAGATAGGAAGAGTACAAGTGGAACTTGTCACTTTCGCACCTAGACTCGTCTCTTGGTTCGAAGAAGCAATTGGCTAACTCTCTTTCCACGGTGAATCAGTACTATCTTTGCTGGTAGGCTGGCATCTGTGAGATCCTTTGGATGCGGCAACAATCGCCGATTATGGAATCGATGCTAGAGAGACTCCAATCATGTGTGATAGCACGAGTGCAATTGCAATCACGCACAATCCTGTTTTGCACTCGCGCACTAAACATATCAACATGAAGCATCATTTCATCAGGAATCATGTCGAGAACAAGGATGTTCGCCTGGAAAAAGTTCATACAGACATCCAGCAGGCCGACATTTTCACCAAGCCTCTCGACACAGCAAGATTCAACATGCTAAGAATAGAATTGGGAATACTACAGCCAGACTCCCTGTAAGTAAATTTACTGCTTTTACTCAACAATTGAGGGGGAATGCTGTAAGACCCGTGAATACAGTATCCAACATTAATTATATGTACACTCAGAATCATCAATACAGTACTGTAGCGAACGAAGGCATCTGAATCCTACAGCTGATGTGTGCAATAATTAAGGGGGAATACTGTAGGACCCATGAATACAGCATAAATCCAAATATTGCTGTATGAAATTCAAAACCTATTAGTACCTTTTTAAGGGGGAACGCTGTATCGACGCGGAGAACAGCACATACTATAGGATTTCGATTCAGTATTTAATATAATATTATTTCCTTTTTAAAATAATTTTTATCCACGTGCCCTGTTTTTATGTCAAACGTCATGTTCATTAAATGCCTTACACAACGTCTGGACAACTGAATCTCAAAAGCCGCGATGTTTTTAAATTGTTTATTATTTTTAAACCGCCGTTTTAGGCATTTAGGGTATCAACCTATGTCAGAAGTGGGACCCGCTGTATTTTAAAACCTTTTAATGGATTAGCGTACCAGTTACACTAAATCCATCCTGACCGTCGATTTCAAAACCGGTTCCCATCCCTTAAAATCTGACCATTTGTACTCTGCAAAACCTTATTTCGCCGCCCAAGTATAAAAGGACTGTATCTGCCATTAGAGACTCTTTACGCTTTCTGCAATTACAATAGATCTCAAGCAAACAGCCTACATATTTTCTGCATATTCACTGCAAATTTCTACTGTTTTCTTCCTCCTTCGTCTTAAGAAAACATCCATGGCTAGTCAATCTTCTTCCCCCGTTCTGAAGAAAACCTCCAACATCATTGATGGCCGAATCTTCTCGAAACCTGTCATCATCGAGCGTATTCTCGCGGAAATCAATGACTCAGAACCGATGGAGTATATCATTACTCGTCTTGAACAACAAGGTCTCTATCGCTTCGGGAGCAAAATCGCCGACAAATACGACGTCCATCTGGTTGAGGAATTCTACCTCAACGCCGCCGTTCGTTTTCTATCACTAGCTCAGGGAGGACATGTTGCTGACATCACTGCAACAGTCCAAGGAGTGTAAATCTGCATCAATCGTGATTTACTTCAGAAAATCTACAGGCTGCCCGCCGACGGCCTGACTATGGACCAGCTTGAGACGTTTGGGTCTCAAGAGCTGATTACCAAGTTTTATGGACTATTTACCGGGTCCAAAGTGGTTGATATGGTGACAACCACGTGTCACAAGAAAAATTTTCTTCTTCATTTCGTTTATCTCCACGATTTCTGTTCCAGGATCATTGAAAATCGAACCGGTGCGTTCGAGATGTGCACGAATCTAAGGTTCAGAATGATGGTAGCTATTTTGACCTGTGAAAAGGTCAATTGGTGCTAAGTCATTTTGAAACGACTTCAAGAAGAGGTGTGCAAACCTGCCACCCAAAAGAAATCATTTGGTTTAATGCTGAACTACATTCTGACGAAGTGCGGAGTCAAGCAATCCGCCGATGCCAAGAAAAATAGCTCACGGATATACTTAGGAGGCGTCAAACCCTCTGCTTATAACCAGAGCACAATGTATGCCAATCACCCGAGAACCAGGCACATGCCTATTTCTGCCAACCCAAGAGATGAAACCGTGAAGGTCCCTGAATTGGAATCTTCAAAGAAGAAGCGCAAGCGTTCTCACAGCAAGAAGCACTCTGCTGATGAGAAGTCCAAGAAGAGACTTCGGAGGCTCTCTAAAATCAAAGCCAAGCACTCCGAGGATGTCTCGCCCGTGGCGCAACCCACTTATGAAGAACCCCAGGGCCCAACCCCTGTGGAAGAGGTGTCTCCTACTGCATCGACAGTAGATCCCGAGCCTTTGGCGGCTACGACGGATATAGAGACATCTGCCAACATTCAAGACGTTAGCACGTCGGCTGCCCATTCGGAGCCAAAAGCTACTTCTCCTCTGCGGGATCCCACACCCGTGCAGGATCCAATTTCCTTCGGGGCACCATCCCCTGCAAGGAATCCATCTTCCATACAGGATCCCATACCTGTACCGGAATCCCTCGAAACAGCGTCTCCAGACGTGATTCGAAGTCCCTACCCTGACTCAATCATAAATCAAACACTTCTTTCGGTTCAAATTGAACAAGCGTACGAAAGATTTTTGCAATGGAGAGGCTATAGGCTAGCTCCGTACGACACACTGTACAACTGGAGCGAATGGAGCCACGAAGAGCGATTTGTCTCCAAAGTAACAGACTCAACTGAAATTGAGGCCCTGCTTCGATGGGACAACGCTTCTTGCAAAGATCTCATTGAAAGCCACCTGCTGCACAAATCTGACGCCAGAAGAAAAGGTACGAAGAAGTCAGAGGACTCTCCCATCAATCCAAAAGATAACGACGATCACGACTCAGACGACGACGACGATGCTCTTCAAGCAGGTCTGAGAATGAGCCGTGAAGAGGCTGAAGCCCGAGTCGCCTCTCCACCAAGAAAAGACGAAGGGCCATCTACCCAAGCCAATCCACCTTCGCCACAGCCGGAGAACATTCCCGACCAGGAGGAATCAGTCCCTCCAGTCGAGGAAGATCAAGAAATTTTGGAACAGGCACCCGAGCCTGTTGCGACCGAAGAAGCCAGTCCTACAAGCCAACAGGAGGATTCAGTCCCTCCTGCATCCACATCTGCCGAAGAACCTTCGCCACAGGACGCTTCTGAACCAACTGTCGCCGTACCACAAGAAGCTACTCCCGCCCCTGCAACCTTGGAATCCGAGGACGGTAACGAACCTGAGGATGTCCAACTTACTTCACGTCCATCCGTGAACATAAGAAGGTTGAACGGTGCTGAAGACTTCGCCCAGCCTGACTCTCCTATCTCTGCTGCACGTAAAGAGCGCCTGCGAGCTCTTGGCCTTCAGACTGTATTTATCCAAGATGCAGTAAACGCTCTATCTTCCGTGGAAAAGGCACTGAATTGGATGCACACCTCTACCGTAGAAGAAATGACCACTCTTCAACACGAAGTATCTCGAGTTGTCGACGCATTCATCATTTTGCCAGAAGTGTTCAAGCAAGCCTTGAAGATAATGGAAGATAAACAAGAGCAACTGCTGAAGGAGGAATCTACGAAGACAAGGATTGCTGAAGCCAAGACCGCCTGTGCAATGATTGAGAACAGCTCTCAGCTGCGTGCGCACGACAAAAGCATTCAAGAAATGTCGCAGACTCTTTCCTCCCTTGTTGAAAGAATAACCAGCATCGAGACCAAACAGGACGCCGCTCTTGAAATCCTGCAAAGTCTTGATGAAGCCAAAAAGGGGGAAGAGGCATGAGAAGCTGCAAGGAGAATAAGACTGCAACAGGAAAGGGAATTTGAGGCTGCTCAGAGCAGTATAGCTGCCGAATTGAACAAGCTAGCACCTCAATCCCAAAGCTTTAGAATTTCAGGCTCCAGACCAGAATTCCATGACCCAAATGTCCCTTGGCAAAATCTTGTTCAAAGACCTTCGGAAATACGTCTGCCGACCAACCGCAACCCAACTGCCGAAGAAGTGAAGCACTGGAGGAAGAATGAACTGATGAGATATTTTGTCAGACTCATCAGGGAATCCGCCATCTTCAAAAATTATAAAACGTTAGCGGAAGCGGCAGATAAGTTTTCAAAGATGCTAGAAGAAGGTAAGCTCCCTCTCCAAATCGAAATGAAATCAAAACATAGAATAGGAGATCGGGTCACCCATCCAGAAGATTGGATACTTGCCTTTGATCGTTCATATGAAGGAAGAGCGATTTACCAGGAACGAGGCAATGATTCACTTCAAAACTGGTGGCGCGGCACCGAGTACGAGCAAGGAAAGAGACCATGGAGGCACGCGGATCAAAGATAAAGAGCTGAAATTTATGTATATTATTTTTGTTTTTGTAATTTCTATTCAAAACAGCAAACTTTGTACTCAATCATTTTTGAATATCAATAAAATAGTTTGTTTGTCTTGAAAGATTACAACTCGTAATCTACTGTGTTAATGTATGATTACTTTAAATTGTTTGATAGGAATCTCAAGTTAGATAAACTTGATTGAAAAATTAAGCTGTACGAACTAGTCTACGAACAGTTCATAGTTTCAGTTGTAAACTTAGAATACATTGTAAGATTGTGCCTGCGCGCCAATCATAGGCTTAAGTTGTAATAAATCTCAAACTGTATCGAACGTGCCTGCGAGCAGTTCATTATTGTAGACTAAGTCACTAAGTCAGACCTATTGACAAAAGACCAAGAAATCTGCCAGAAGTCATCGAAGAAGAATGCTTCATGAAGAAGGTTTTGGCATCATCAAGAAGACTCGAAGAGCTGAAGAAAGTTAGTCTTGGCAAATTGTCAAAAAGGGGGAAATTGTTGGGAAAAACAAACACCCTGTATCGAATCGGTAGGGATACCCGATCCTGTATCGATTGTTATTTGTTATTGAGAAGGTTTTGACATATATGCCAAATACGGAAAGGAAAAGCAGTATCGAGGCTTCAAGGCTTTATCCTATATCAAGACTCCGCCTCGAATCGGCATAAGTGAAGCTCACAAGACTGCAAGAAGACTTGTAAAAGATCAAGTATGGAAACTGTCTCGATGCCCTAAATACAGTCATCTTCCATACAGCTCACAAAAAAGACAAGAAAGAACACAAGTCAAGTTCCGTTGAACAAAGAAGTATTTAAATACTCAAGGATAAAGTATTTAAATACTGTTAGTCTTCAGATCTTCAGAATCCCGCGAAATCCGGATCATGTCATATTCCCGTTGAAGGAAATCTTATTCAAACGGACATCTCAACGGATACTTTCTTCAGAGGCTATATATATCCTTGAAGACATTGAAGATCAGTTACAACCAACCAATCGAAGTAACCTAATATTCAAGCTATCAAAGTTATCATCTGAGCAAACATATCTCCAAAGCATACTGCTATTAAGAACGAAAGAGATATACAGTGCTCAAACATCAAGAACAGCCATCATCAGCTCAAGATCTTGATATTCAAAGCTGCTGTTCTTACCTGGTTACCTACCTTTTACCTCTGTGTAAAAACCGAGCTCTGTGTGAACTCAACAAGTTATTCTGACCTGTGTGGGACGAATAAGGACGAAGCTTTGGAACTGTGTGTGAAGAAGCTAGTCAAGAAGGAAGCTTTAACCAATCTGTGTGAACGGTTGAAAGTGACATTCTTTGTATCAATCTGTGTGAACGATACAAGGATAGGTTTGTTTATAATTACGTAGTTGTGTACGCGATAATTATATAATAAACTTTACTCTGTGTGGAGGACCGGTGGACGTAGAGGTTTACCTCGAACCACTTAAATTCGTGTCATTTACCTTGACTTTTCTTGTTTGAAATTCGTGATATATTAAGTATACACCAAATACTTCGTTGCTGTATCCACGGCAACTAACTGTATCCAAGACTTCCGCTACGCACTCAGATTTAGATTCCGTACAGTTTGTTGTTTAAACTACTTTTCCAAACTGTATCCAGTATACTTAAGTGGCCAACACATATTTTGTAACACCCACGGTCCGGTCGGTGGATATTACAGCACTACAAACCCTTCTCGTAGGTATCTACGAGACTGAACACCAACTATTAACCATAAAGTCTGACCAACAAGGTCAAAAAAACTCAATAAATTCATACCAAAAAGTCAACGACTGACATAAACGGGCCGAAAAGGACACCCGATGATATAATATTAATAGGTTCAAATGGATTGTTAATACAACTCATTCCCATGTAGGGGTACAAATACCACATAATACCGATACAAGGGTAAGAATACACAACAGAAGGGTATACCACTCCATAAACTACACATACACCAACTCTCATGTGATTAGAATCGCCGCCTTTCATCATCTTTCATTCCAACCCTGCGAATGCTCCCACGAACTAGGAATACCTAAAATGCATAAGACACATTTCCCCCATTTAAGGGTTAGCAATTGGAATTTGCTACTGCAAGTATCCTAACTGTGCAAAATATACCACGCAAATATTAGCTATGAATCAAACCATGACAAACATTGATTAGAATTTCTCGAGATGTTTTAGAGTTTAGAAAACAAGCTCCAATCTAAGAAAAATATTTCAGCATCTCGTAAATTTTATAAAATAGAAATCATTTAGGACCTTGAGTCCTTAGTTATAAAACCTTTCCAAAAACCACTATGGTCTCAGTCCAAATTTCGTTTCACTTCTCAACGATCAAAATAAAAACACGGGTCCGCGACCCAATAATAAAATATTATTCGTACTCATCAAGTAATGAATTCCACCCCAATAGACCCTACCTGGCATCACATAAATACGGTTCGTACTCATCAAGTTAAAATCTCCATAGGCCCCGTCGGACCCTACCTGGTACATACACCTACCATTCGTACTCATCAAGTAACAAACTCCAGAGGCCCCATCGGACCTTACCTGGTGCACCCAGCTACCGTTCGTACTCAGCAAGTAACAAACTCTAGAGGCCCCGTCGGACCTTACCTGGTACACATATTACTGGGTTTTGATCCACACTCATCAAGTCCCAAATCCCAGAAGCCTCGTCATATCTTACCTGGTTAACTAGCGCCACACAATGTCATGATACACATCAATGATATCACCACAACATCAAGAGACAACACATCATTAACGCAACATAGATCATCAACCAAACAACATAGCACAATATATTCTCAAGTGTAACACGACCTCATTCAAGGTCAATACTTACACCATTCCACGACAAGGAACATCTCCAAATTGAGTTCATCTCAACAATCAAAATCTCCAAGAATCCCCCAAAAAGGAGCATTCAGTAACACAACACATCAATACAACGAGGCGAATAAGTCGTTTACAGCAAACCACATATATCACAATTAAATAGAGAAAGACAAATATCATAATCCGATAAACAATGTCAATTTATAAGATACAAGTTGTATAGACAAGATACTTGCCTCGATAATCAATATGCAAATACTCCGAAGAACATGGCTCGATCGGAAGCCCTGAAATATCCGACTACCATGAAAATACAACAAAACATAATCACTACAAATACAATAATCAATCACGATTAACAATGCCCCAAAACATGAATAAAAACCCTTTGAAACAATTAATATAATATTAAGGATTCAAGGGTTCTCCCAAGAACTATGATTCAAAGTTCGGGTTGAAAGAAATCACGGTATGGATACTTAATCCATAGAATATACTCATCATCATCGAATAATACTAACTGGTTCATCAAAATTGGTTTAAATCCAAAAGAAAACCTCAAAAGTTCCCAAAATAGGGTTCTTTGAAGATTTTCCTTGATTTGGAAGAGAATAGATGATACAATGATGTTTAATCCACACTAGAAAATCAAGATTCATGCTAGATGGTGAAGAATCGCACGAAATCTCGTCCAAGTCATCGCACCCTCTCTCTCTCTCTCCCATCGGTTTTAGGTTCAGAAATGAGCAAAGTGTAAAAAAAGGACTATTTTTTGCATATATATCATAAGTGCAGTTAGCATGCGCTAACTGTCAATTTAGCATGTGCTAACTGTCTGAAAATAAAAGGGTTATGTCTTGGCCCATTAGCGTGCGCTAATGTATATATCACCATGCGTTGGTGCTGCTAAGTAGCACGCTACATCCTTCGCTTAGCGTGTACTAATCTTTGCCGCACGAAGACTGTGATGTAGTCCGGGCGGCGAACACAAACCAGATGATGCAAAACACGAAGGTTAACAACAAACAACAAAGCACTTACGAAGAGTATCAATATAAAAACTCAAGCGCTAAACAAACACGTGATTCCAACCCCCCGAAGTACCGAAAGAATGAATACGAAATCAAATGCCCAAAACTTTGAGAAATTACAAAACGGCCCAGACGTCCGAGAATCATGATTCGAGATCAAATAACAACACCCAAGTTCACAACACGTTTAAATATATTAAATGAACTTGTAAAAACAACGAAGCGACGGTTTCGAACAAGATTTACAAGAATCGAACACAAATGCAAAAAAGTCACAACATGACACGGACTAAAATAAAATAGCCCCGAAACTCGCTCGAATGGCAAAAATGCAGAATAAAATAGTTTTAAAATATCAAACGATTACAAGCGAGTTACCAAAACATTAAAAATTACCAAAAGTAGAAAAAATACGAATATTACACTTTTGGGTAGAGGTAAGCTCTTATACTTATGTTTATCCCCCCAAGGTTTTCTATTTTTATCCTTTTAGTCTCCTTTTGGTACCCCCATTTGTAATAATTCTACCCTCGTGGTACTTATATGGAATTTATTTAAATTCCCAACTTTAATTACCACTCAATCTAAAAATTAAGTGCCTATACTCATCCACATTGTGGTAATAGTAGATCTGGCAATTTGCCACCCAACACGAAAACACGACACGAAAACGACATGAAAATTTAGTATTTGTGTTTGCATTTTTAATACACGACACGAAAGTATACGAACACGAAAGTACATGATCGAGATTTAGTGTCGGTTTTGTGTTTACCCTTTGGGTACACGACACGACACGAGGTGCAAGATATATATATATATATATATATATATATATATATATATATATATATATATATAACCGACCGAGGTATACTTATCACTTATACTGTTGAATAGAAAACTTATTTCTTTACTGTGTTATAAAGTTTTTTGGCACATTGTTATCTTTTTACATCTACTAGACCTGGCATTTTTCAGGGTTAGAAACTTGTAGCTGCCGACTAAGCTTCCCCAAAAGCTTCGAGCCCTGTCCAGTAACAAAGCTTCCCCATCCCTTCCCCAAAAGCTTCGAGCCTTCCCTTCATCAAAAAGAAATCGAACCTGAAACAAAGGTTGTGGTAGTTTTTCGCACTCTCATCGAATTCGAGTTTAAATCCAAATCGGCTACTCCTAAATCCAAATTGAGTGTTATAATGGCTGAAGAGCAATGGAATTCAAATGATATGGTAATAATCCTTATACTCTGAATTTTGTTTTGTTAGATCTTGATTCGACTTGTAAGATCTTGTTCGTGGTGTGTTTATTCGTAAAGATTTTGTTTAGATTTATGTTTAATTCGTTGTTATTCGTTTTGTATTTACTTCTTATGGGTTTTTTCAGCAATATGAATATTTAAGCGAAGACGAGGCAGATAAGAGGGAGAACGAAAATGACAATAGCGGGGCAATAACAGAAGGTTCTGTCAAGTCGGAAAAAGAAAAGGGCACTAAAAGGAAGAGGTCTAAAGCATGGGATACATTTGATTTCTTCAAAGGTGCAAATGATGAGGGACATACAGTCAAATGTAAGAAGTGCAGTCATAAAATTGTATATAACTCATCATTCAGGACTGGAAATATGTTGAAGTATCAAAAAATCTGTGTAAGCTCTTCGGATATTGGGCAAATGATTACTTCTAAGATCCAAGAAAACATGATGGTGCATAATGGAGCATTTGACCCCAAGATTTTCAGAGATATGATCACAGATGCCGTTGTAAGACACAATCTACCTCTTCAATTTGTTGTATATCAGGGCATTAGAGAAGCCTTTTCATACGCAAATCCGAGAGCTACTTTAGTGAGTAGAAATACCTTGAGAAGTGATATATTACTCAATTTTAAATCTGAGAAAAGAAAGTTGTGGGACATTTTAAAAATTGTGGTGGTAGAGTATGTTTAACTTCGGATTTGTGGACTTTTGTAGCGACTCATAGATATATCACTATTACTGCTCATTTTATCACCAGTGATTGGGTTTTGCATAAAAAATTGCTGAATTTTTCGTACATGCCATCACCACACACGGGGATCACAATTTCTGATAAAATATATAAGTTGTTGCGTGAATGGAACCTCGAGTTTAAATTGTTTAGTATCACCTTAGATAATGCGTCTAGTAATGACACATTTGTTGGTACTTTGAAAACACAATTAAACTTGAGGAATGCTTTTCTTTGTAGATGAGAGTTTTTTCACATAAGATGTTGTGCACATATTCTTAACTTAATTGTGCAAGAGGGTCTAAAAGATATGGATGCATCGGTTGTTAAAGTTAGGGAATCGGTCAAGTATATCAAAGGTTCTCAAGGTAGGAAGGAAAAATTTAAATAATGTATAGCACAAGTGGCTTTGCGCCAAGATGTGCCAAGAAGATGGAATTCAACTTATCTTATGCTTGAGAGTGCGCTTTATTATCGTAAAGCTTTTACTCATTTGATATTAAATGATTCTAACTATAAGCATGGTCTCGAGGATGCTGAATGGAATAAAATAGAGGGCATTTGTAAGTTTCTTGGTGTTTTTTATAATGTTACTCGATTATTCTCGGGAACAAAATATCCCACGGCCAATTTGTATTTTCTAAATGTCTTCATAGTTCAACATACACTACAGAAGGCAGTTGAAGATCCGAATTATGTAGCAAGATCAATGGCTATAAAATGCAACCAAAGTTCGATAAATATTGGTCGGATTATAACACGATTCTTGCTATTGCGGTTGTGTTTGATCCTCGATACAAGACTCAGTTTGTGGAATTCTGCTACAAAGTGTTATATGGAGATGATTGTGGTCAAATATCAAAACTCCAAGAAACCTTAAAGGATTTGTTTGATCTCTACAATGACAGAATACCTACGGACACTGTTGTGTATGAAAGTCAACCCGGAAGTTCACTTGACAATCAAGGACTTGATGTAATGAAGGTATTTTCGTAAAACTTCCAATGTTACATATTCTGCATTTTTAAGGTTCTGTATCTTCTTAAAATCTCCAATGTTACATATTCTGCATTTTTAAGGTTCTGTATTTTCTTAAAATCTCCAATGTTACATATTCTGCATTTTACATGCATTAAGGTTCTCCAGTGTCATACTATTAAAATTTTGCTACCTTTGACCATATTAAAATTTTGCTACCTTTGTTCATATTTATATTCTGATTTTTTTAAGGAATTTGATGCCTTGGACAATGATGTCAATTCTGCCGTGGAGAAAACTGAATTAGATAGGTATTTGGAGGAAAAACGATTGAATCGAGCCATTGAGATAGATGTCTTGGACTATTGGAGCACAAATCAGGCAAGATTTCCTAATCTTGCACTTATGGCTCGAGATGTGTTAACAATTTTAATATCAACCGTTGCATCGGAGTCGGCTTTTAGTGTTGGTGGAAGAGTATTAGATCAATACCATAGTTGTCTCGCACACAATATTGTGGAGATTTTGATTTGTACTCGTGATGGGAAATTCAATGAAGAAGGTGATTAATAATTTAATTTGCTATTTTATGAACATATTATGCCAGGGTGAATCTGATATGTTGTAATCTCTTTGTGCAATTGTAGTTTATCATAATTATTCATTGGAAGAGCTTACTCAAGATATCACGAGGATTGAAATTAAAGATGACCATGATCCTGCTGTTTGAGGTAACTTATCATCTGTTTCATGTTTTAATTTTAAATGATAATTTGCATTTGAACTTTTGCAGGTTCATGTGAATTTTTGCTGTTCTGGAGTTATGGAATGAAGAAAACTTGTTGTTCTAGAGTTATGGAATGAAGAGAACAATGCTAGAATTTGAATATGGAATGTAAATTTTAAAACATTTCATGTACCAGTTCGTATACCAGTTCGTGTTTGTTTCGTGTAACATTCATGTTTTTTTCAATCGTTTTAATTTTGTGTACCAGTTCGTTTCGTTTCGTTTTCGTGTACATGGAAAGTACACGAAAAATTTTGTGTACTTAGTGTCATTTCGTATCAGGTCATTTTTTTACCGTGTCGTGTTCGTGTCAACATATTGGGTACACGACTTGAAATCGTGTCATTTTTGGTTCCACCCATCAAGTACACGAAACACGGAAGTACACGACACGAACGATTTGCCAGGTCTAGGTAATAGTCATTATGGAAATGGAAAAATAATCGAACATAAGCTTGGTCCCACCATAATTTGTTGGAGGCCAACATATCCTTATGCATTTCTATATAGTCTCAGTCTCCAATACCTGGATATCTATTATAAATCTTCTATCACATCCTCTTGATACCCATCTCCTCTTCTCTATTTAGATCTTGTTTTTCGCCTCTTATTTTTTGGAGCTCGAACATAGCTCCACCAACTCTTTGTTGGAATCGTTAATGATTTTAATTTCATTTTGTAAAGTTAAATATCATAGGATCGATCTACGTTCCGAGTAGATGATCGTGGTATATTCACTTTCTCTAAACCGATTCCCAGTGAGTGAGAAATAGTGAATTAAAGTTTGTCACTTAATTGTGAATAAATGAGGGATAGCTATACCACATTGAATAATGAGCTATCATTGTTCAAGTATATAAGGAGTTACCATTATTCATGTAATAATTAATGGCACATATGTATGGGCTTAAAGCCCACACGCGCGCACTGCCGCGGCCGCCCGCCCCGCCTTGGCCGCGGCGGCGTGCCGCGAGCCGCGTGTCGTGGACCTTGGACCTTGATCTTGATCTTGATCTTGGACTTGGACTTGGACTTGGATCTTGGATCTTCACAATTGGTCTTTGGGCTGTTCTTTGGGTCTGGTCGCGGGCTTCGCCTTGGACTAGGCCTAGGCTTGCTTAAAGATTTTTTTGGACTAGCTCAACAATGTTGTTGGGCTCTTATGTGCACAAAAGGATGTTCAAGTACACCCCTCAAGTGGTTAAGGAGCTGAATACTGTCCAGATGCATCCTGGCTATTCAAATTCATCTAAAAATAGGTAGTAACCTCCCAGGTGTAATGAGGAGGAGTTAAGGCTGCCCGACTGTTCAAATTCAACCAAAAAACGGGCAGTAACCACTGCATTTGAATTGTGTAACTCCAGTGTTCAATACAGGCATGAATGCCTGCATTATGACAGCAATTAGCGCCGTGTTTAAACCCCCTGCATGTGAGATGGCCTATAAATAGGTGCATACTCATTGCATTCCATATGTTGTGTCAAGAATTAACACTCTCCGACCGGTGATCGCCTCGGAGGTCGGGCGACCGAGTCACTCCGAACGGCCAAGGCAGATCTGCCGACCAGCGACCAGGCGGCCGAGCCTTAACCCAGCGGACAAGCTAAATCGGCCAACCGAAGGTCCCAGGACAAGTCCCGGTGCCGAGCGATCGACCTCAGATACGATCGTCACTCGGTACTCGGCGACCGTCAAGCGGGCGATCCTCTCTCGGCATCTGCCGACCGACCCTTGGTGACCGACCGAATGCCGACCCTCAGCAACTGGCCGATGGCGACCTCTGACGACCAGCTAGAGACGACCGCCTCATGTCGATCAGCACCGATGGCCATCCAGTCGGCAAAGGCCGAGCCTCAAGACTGGCACCACGTGCAAGAGCCGAGACAAGATCCGCGAACCTCGGGTCATTGACCACAGCCTGGCAGAATCTCTCCACCAGCCGACAAGCCGCCGAAAGCTGTCAGTAGGGCCGCATGTGACTGACTCGACGCGTGGCCCCTCATCGATGCTTAATCGGCCGTCACTGCTGGAGCTTTGGACTTTAGGAAGACTGCCAGCCTCTTCCTTGGACTTTTGCCCGACAGCCCGGGTGATCGCCCCATTATAATATCGGCCGGCGGACGATCGCCCCATTATTATAATGGCCGGAAGGCGATCGCCCACAAAAGGACAGGACCCGGCTGCCACTATAAATACACGGCTCCCTACACTTGTCCAAGGGACCGAGATTTTGGCACACAAAACACTCTCTGCATTATCGCAATTTCAGCACACTAGACAGAATCAATACTCAGCACTTGGCTATCTCCAACTCTTGGCAACAGCTATCATTCGGTCTTACTTCTCCCGGCCTCTCTCATCAAGAAGACGATCGGAAGGGACGAAGAACACCGAGCTTCGCTCAAGAGCCGGATTAACAGAGTCTTTTTACACTCATTGTATTTAGATTTCTCTCATTAATACTTGTATCCACGAATATTCGTATTAATATCATCTCGCGAGAGCATTCAAGCCCGAGCCTAACAAACCCGGAAAATCTTGTATTATTTATCTTCTCTCGGAAGTGCTCCCGCAATTGTTGTTTGTTGTCCGCCTTCCAGCAGTATTAATCTTCGG
This sequence comes from Orobanche coerulescens, assembly GCA_033398695.1. Lineage (NCBI taxonomy): Eukaryota > Viridiplantae > Streptophyta > Magnoliopsida > Lamiales > Orobanchaceae > Orobanche > Orobanche coerulescens. The sequence goes on from CM065806.1 coordinate 96,521,289, forward strand.
ATAAATATTTTGGGCAACAACAATTGGCGCTAGAAGGAGGGCATCCAACCCTCAAATTTTTATACCTACCGTCCCGAAGAACACTCACTGTTCTCGGGGAAGATACTTGAAGTGACACTCACTGCACTTCAAAGAAATCTTTCAGAAATCATGTTTCCGCCTCCGCGTCGAAGAAAGCCGCTGACCAGCCGGCCAGACCCCCTGTTCCGTCCCAGTCCGAGCCGCAGCCGATGGTGGAAGGTAGCCGCCGCGGTCAGAGACGCTCGACACCGTCCCTGGACGGCGGCCCAAGCCTCTCGCTCGATCAGTTCCGAACCAATGAACAGATCGAAGAGGCCATAGCCGCCCTTCAGGAACGACGGAGTGCTCTCAACGCGCCTCCCTCTATCACCCCCTCGGACGCCCGCCGGAAGTCCAAGCGGAAACTCAAGGCGTTACTGGCCGAGCGATCGCCAGGAGGCTCTCGTCCGCAAGAAGAGGAGCTCGCCAGCCGGGGCACCTCTGTCTTCGATCGCCTGGGCAGTGACCCGACCTGGCGACCGGGGCAGTCCGGCCCCAGCCACGAGACGACGGAGTTTGAGTCCGTCACCAGGAGCTCGGCCTACCCGGCCTGCAAGGCGCCACCTGTGGCTCCCGCTCGCCAAATTGCCGAGGTCGGCAGCAGCGGAGTCCGGAGATCGGTACACGATCGCCTCGGCTCCCGCTCCCAAAGCCGATCAGCGAGCAACCGAGCCACGGCGATTGCCGCATTGCAACGTCAGCTCGACGACGTGAAGGCGCTCCTGCAATCCAGGGCAGGCGCCATGAAGATGATCGCCGAGCCAAGCGAGCCGATCGCGATCGACATCGAGCTCGCCCCCGTGCAGCACAGGATCGCTCCCCCGCAAACACCCGTGTACGAGGGGCGATCGGACCCCCAGACGCACCTGAGGAAGTTCAACATCTACATGACCGGGTGTGGGGCATCGGACGCGACCCGGTGCCGAATGTTCCTCCGACGCTGACGACCTCGCCACCGGTGGTACACCTCATTGCCACCTCGGTCCATCGCTCTTTAACGAGCTGGCGCACGTCTTCACGGAACACTTCGCCACCAGGGTCGTCCGGCCAGAAGGTCGCCTTTGCATGATGCAAATCAAGCAGGGAGAAGAGGAGTCCGACTCGGACTACATCGACCGGGTAGACGTGATCATCCTCAACGGCGAGCCCGTAAACGATGAGACCGCCCTATACGCGGTCCTAGGAGGTTTTCAGGGTTTTTCGCCTATGTTCAGGCATCTTACGAAGACCCAACCGACGACCTACGCAGCCTTCCGGGCTAGAGCCGCAGATTTCCTGTCCAGGCAGAGGTTTCTTCTTAGCCTAAGAGTAGAGCGATCGGCGCCCGCGCGACGACCTCCAGTCTCCCAGCCCGATCGCTACTATCCAGCAGAGCCGGAGGACTCGCTCACCGCCTACAGTCCACCATTTTAAATGAGGGACTAACTCCCGCCCGATTGCCGATATCGACCTACGAATAAAGCGATCGGCTGCCGAGCGACGATCGCCAGTCTTCCGGCCCGATCGCCGATCATCACGCTACATCATCAGCAACCCGGAGGACACGATCGCCATCTACTATCCAGCATTTAACATGAGGGACTAAGGCTCGCCATCGCCTCCACCGCACATCATAAAGCCGTGGTCCTGGCAGTCGATGGAACCGGCTGCTTCGGCCATGCAAGGTCCCTTTCGGCCGAGATCGCCCGCCCTTCGTTTAAATACGAGGCCGGCGTAGTCTAAGGGCTCTCCAACATTAATCAGTGGACACGTGCCACAACCCCCGTCTCAACGTACACCGTCGAGGTCGGCCATCTCCATGGCTGGCCGAGGTGGAAGCAGAGCTAACAAGCCGCGGGCGTGGAGTTGATTCATCCGACGCTGCCCCGCGCAAGGACTCCTCTAGACCGAGACCGCACGCCCTTCGTTTAAATACGAGGCGAGACGCAGCCTAACAGAGGACCCTCATAATAAAGTGAGTCACGAGACACTCAATGTCTTCGCGCACCAAGACACGGTCATGGAGTCGGTCCATCGATCTCCGCGACTGTGCACGATTCCTCAAACAAAGCGAAACCACTAAGTTTCCGTGGGGGATCGGCCAATGTTGTTTTTGCAGGTACAAGACCGAAAGATAGCTAGCCAATCGACCATGATAGCCCAAGTCCGAATCCTAAGTCAGCTCAGCAAGATCGCCCGTCCTCATCCTTACACGATCGCCAGCAAGAACAACCTCGCCCCATGTCTTCAACATAGGAGCAAGCTGGGGGGCAATTGTTGTGTCAAGAATTAACACTCTCCGACCGGCGATCGCCTCGGAGGTCGGGCGACCGAGTCACTGCCGAACGGCCAAGGCAGATCTGCCGACCAGCGACCAGGCGGCCGAGCCTTAACCCAGCGGACAAGCTAAATCGGCCAACCGAAGGTCCCAGGACAAGTCCCGGTGCCGAGCGATCGACCTCAGATACGATCGTCACTCGGTACTCGGCGACCGACTCCTGGCGACCGTCAAGCGGGCGATCCTCTCTCGGCATCTGCCGACCGACCCTTGGTGACCGACCGAATGCCGACCCTCAGCAACTGGCCGATGGCGACCTCTGACGACCAGCTAGAGACGACCGCCTCATGTCGATCAGCACCGATGGCCATCCAGTCGGCAAAGGCCGAGCCTCAAGACTGGCACCACGTGCAAGAGCCGAGACAAGATCCGCGAATCTCGGGTCATTGACCACAGCCTGGCAGAATCTCTCCACCAGCCGACAAGCCGCCGAAAGCTGTCAGTAGGGCCGCATGTGACTGACTCCGGACGCGTGCTGGCCCCTCATTGGACCGCCCAGCTGGCTGCCTGCTGGAGCTTTGGACTTTAGGAAGACTGCCAGCCTCTTCCTTGGACTTTTGCCCGACAGCCCGGGTGATCGCCCCATTATAATATCGGCCGGCGGACGATCGCCCCATTATTATAATGGCCGGAAGGCGATCGCCCACAAAAGGACAGGACCCGGCTGCCACTATAAATACACGGCTCCCTACACTTGTCCAAGGGACCGAGATTTTGGCACACAAAACACTCTCTGGCATTATCGCGATTTCAGCACACTAGACAGAATCAATACTCAGCACTTGGCTATCTCCAACTCTTGGCAACAGCTATCATTCGGTCTTACTTCTCCCGACCTCTCTCATCAAGAAGACGATCGGAAGGGACGAAGAACACCGAGCTTCGCTCAAGAGCCGGATTAACAGAGTCTTTTTACACTCATTGTATTTAGATTTCTCTCATTAATACTTGTATCCACGAATATTCGTATTAATATCATCTCGCGAGAGCATTCAAGCCCGGGCCTAACAAACCCGGCAAATCTTGTATTATTTATCTTCTCTCGGAAGTGCTCCCGCAATTGTTGTTTGTTGTCCGCCTTCCAGCAGTATTAATCTTCGGATAAATATTTTGGGCAACAACACCATACACTTGCAAAAAACGAATATACACACAAAGTTTACGGCATACTCTGCATTTCAGGAGCTTTGTCCTCTCTTCTTCCAGTTCGTCGGAGCTCGTTTGGTTTTCTGGTGCTACTACCTTCGAGACGTACCGTTTATCTTCAGAGGCGATACGTCAGAACCGAGAGCACTATCGGGGCGTACTTCGTCTTGCGGATAGAGGACTCGTCGACTCGGCAATAATTTAAGGTTATTTCTGTTTTTTGTAAATTCTTTTCGAGTTTTGTAATTTTTTGCTTTCCCCAAATTTTGTAATTTTTGTTTTCGTTGGAGTTTTGTAATTTCTAGTTTTCAAGTTGTACTTTTGTTTTTCGATTGTAATTTATTTTCTCGCAGCAAGTTTCTACGAAACAGTTTTGGAACACTCTTTATCCGCCTCCTCAGTGTTAATGTACTTCAAGCACCTAGCCAGTACTTCAAGCACCTAGCCAGTACTTCATCATACATTATGGTACTTTTTGCCAGGGAGATTCACAAAAATCTCGTGCATACCCCCTAAGACAGGGCGCTTACTTTCACCTCCTCTACTATATAAGGCACTCTCATTTATGTCTTTGTGAAGCAGGTGAAGTAATCAGGTAGGGACTCTCCCTCCTTACGTTTCGTGCTAGACATGGATATAAATGTCTTCTAATGCATACTTGCATGGAAAAAATGTGTCAAGAAAGTCGATAGAGACCATAAAATTGATGAGTGGATTACAACTAGGTACAAAGTAGAAACATGTATTATTATTGGGTACAAACTTTAAAATGGCATTACTACTAGGTACAAAAATATTACTACTAGGTACAAAAGTGTATTTGGTAGGACAATTTTACCCTTCTCCAGCCTTTTTTGTTATTTTTATTTGAAATTTGAAATTTAATTTATTCATTTGAAATTTGAATTTTACATATCTAGAACAAAATTAAAAATTACATATTTGAAATTGATAAAAACACTTTCTTTGTCCTTCATCTTCATATTTCGTCTTCTTCGTTGTCATTCATCTTCATCTTAAAATTTGAATTTTAAAAATCTATTGCAGACCTTCATTTTCTTCGTCCTTCTAGAAAATTTATTGCCGACGTCCGTTTTCAATCTTCTGATATGCACTAGTGCATGCACCTGTTCTAAAAAAATATACACCCGTGCATGCACCTGTGCACCAATACATGAACCTGTGCACTAATTCATGAACCCCCAATCCCAAATGGACCAAAAAATGAAAAATAAAAATCAAACCCAATTAACTCCAAAAGAGGGAAACCAATATCCAATAAAAAGGTACTTGAATTCTTCTCCATTCACCATATGTTCATACAACCAGAGAGTTAACTTGCTATGTCCCTCGATTTTGTTGCATTCAAATTCAAGAAATTTACTCAGGCAATTCGTCGAGCATGTTACCTACATCCATAGTTTGGAATGAACCCAAATAAAAAAAGACATCTAAAACACGCCCCCAATACTCTGTTTTCAACACCAAACGACTAATCTCCAGATCTACACATTCAAATCTAAAACTCGATCAATCGAAATAAAAATTAAACAAAAAATTGAGCAAAAGTAGAACCTATGAGTAGTACCTTTCAAGCAAAATATCTCATCTCTAACGTCGAGTTTTTGTGGATTCAGAAATACCTCAAAATGAGAAGGCGACTGAAGAATTAAGAATCTGTTTGTTTTTTCACCCACTCTCTCTCAGACTCTCTATCATGGAGCTTTTTCATCAGATGTGAAAAATGAAGATGAGGGCGGCGGACAGAAAGAGTAGGGACTGTAATAGTGCAATGTTTGTTGGCAACTACTGAACCTTAATTATTATTTATTATTAATAATGTTGTTTTTATTTTTAACATTATAATAGAGTACATGTTAACTAAATTTAGTTGGAGGGTGTTTTGGGTATTTTGCATCATGTTTTTTGTACCTAGTAGTAATGCAAAAAAGACTTTATATCTAGTTGCAATTGTGTTCCAAAAATTGTATCTAGTAGTAATTATTTCAAAATTGATTATCCAATTGGGATCTAGTATAACTAGTCTTTTGCCGAATATATTAAGGTAGTCAGAATGGCTCGACAACTCACGGCATATTATATATTTGCATGGGACACCATCCTGAGAGCTCGGCTTGAAAAAATGAAATAAATATTTTTCAGTTGAATTTAATTAACTAAATATAATTTCATATAAATATGAGAAAATACGGTGACCTTAACAATAGTTGCTGTAACGACCCGATTTTTCTAATAGTATTATTGGATATATTTTTAAAATAAGGAAAATCTGTAAAAATTAAAGTCGTTACGAAACTAACATTTTCTAAAATATTTGCAGAACTTAAAAGGATTTTAAATTTCCAATACGACAAATTCCAGCAGCGGAAAATAATTTCTAAAAATAAAGTTAATTGTTCACAGTAACTTGAGCGGAATTAAAAGAAATAATCATAGTACTAATCATATCATATGCCGGCCTCCTCTGCAACCCATTCTCTCCATTTCGAATTAACCTCAAAATTTTACATAGAAAATAGGATGACTTTCTATCGCTCGTGGGAACATCACAGGTCAATAATAATCACAATACATAACGGAGGCATAGTATGAATACTTGTTATATCATCATATAACTTGAGCATGTAAACATGTGACTGCATGTAAACATATACTGATACTTGGTATGAAAAACATGTGACTGCATGTTAATCATATGCTGATACTTGGTACGAAAACATGTGACTGCATGTTAATCGTAAATATAATATATCACCTATATAGTCCAAATAAAGTAATTAAAATAGACAAGTAATAATTCCCACCTGAAATTGAAATGACTTGAATGCAAATGCTTGAATGCTTATGAATCGTCTTAATCGTGCCCTTGGTTCTCGTAGCCTACAATTAAAGAAGCGTGTATTTTAATATATATATATATATAGTAAAAAATAACTGGAATTAAAAATAAAAATATTTGGGCTGAAAAGGAGTAAAGGCAGATCGGGCTATTAATAAATAGAATTGGACTAGAAGTGATAAAATGGGCTGAGGGGTTTATGGCTTGGGTTAAAAGGGTTTAGAAATAATGGATGTGGGCTTTAATTGGATGTAGCCCAATTGAAATCCGGTTAGGTCATAAGGGTACAAAATAGGCCCGCTTATATTCATCCTCTTCCACACCCGTCGCCCCCCTCTCAATTTTCCTCTGCAATGAACAGCCACAGAAATCCCTTATCTTTCTCATTTGTGGCTTCTGCACTGCAAGATCCCAATACTCGGATTCCGAGTGATGAAAAGATCGGCGGTGATTCCTATGTCCCGAGCGGCGGCCTTCTGTCCTTCCTAGTTTAGAGATACGAATCGGGCGGCGAGTCGATGGGGAGCACTACGGCGACGCGCGTCAGTGGTGTAACACCCCAAAAGCGGCGGCTATTATGGTGCCGTGGACCCCCACCGGCACCCACCAGGCGATATCACAACGTGAACTTTAACATCCCATCAATGTGGTACCGAACCACAATATTAATCAAAACCTCGATGTGGAGTATAAATCATACATATATCAACTCACACAACCATACACAGAATCCAAATTCGGTATAGACCATATGGAGATGAAAAATACCTTACAAATTATAATACATTCATCCGAAATAAAATAAAATGAAAAATCATAGTAAGACATAATCGAACATCAAAAGACTCGGGGGCCCCGATTTAGCATCCTTCAAAACCCTTCGCCACCATCGTGCTCTTCCTGTGCCTTGCCTTTTCCTCGCCCTGAAATACAAGTATTTCGCCCAACACAGGGTCAGCCATACATGATAATAATTCTCATGGCATTATACAATTCATATACATACGGATCTCAAAGAAAACAACCGGCTACTGAATATACCCCGCAGGCGTATAAACAGTCAGTCTCAACTGTCGAACATATCCAACATACGAACGACCAAATAATATGGCTCAAGATGGACGTCATAGTATGTCCGATCCGAAAATGTGTCCGTGCACATATCCACCCCGTATACGGAATCCAGAATATATGTGGGACGATGTACCTAATTAGCCTCACGAACTACGTCTCGTGTGCACGATCTAATGCGAAAACGTCCACGCATGACCATCAAGTGCCCATCTAAAAATCCTACACATAATCAATCGGCACGCAGATATGACTCCAGAGATGCCACAATGCAACATGACAACGAAACTCAACGAATTACACATTTGTCAAAAAATCGAACAACTCACCGAAGTGACGACAAAGCTCAACGAGACCAAATACAATCCCGCCACAAATGGTAACACGATCAAAAACGTCACCACATCATGAATCATAGATTCACAGAACATTTCATATACATAAAACGCATAATAATCACAAGAATTCAATCATCATTATAACCAAGCAAGATAACTTGCCTCAATTCCGTAGATGGATAATCCTTCTTTGAACGAACAAAGGAACGGTATCTTCGTCTAACAATACTCACTTGAACAAGCAACCTTGAATGAAATGTAATTCATTCAAGGGTTAATGACGGCAAAATCCATAACTTTTCATCCGACTTTCATTTTTTCCACAACCTTTTCAAAAATCCTGTAAATCCACAACCTTTGACACTTGTTCGATTTTCCCATAATTTTAATTTGGCCCCAAATTCGATCCTACATGGATCCTACGTGGACGCCGGGAGTGTGTCACCGCCGAAAATTCAAACTGCGTCGTTTTAAGCTTATGGTTAATAACGCCAAAATACACAACCTTTGATGCCCCTTTCATTTTTTCCAACCTTTGGCACTTGTTCGATTTTTCCATTAGCAGCATCTAAAAAGTTGAAAAATATTTTCAATTTTAGTTTTTTTGCACAATTTTAAGGACGGCTTTATAATGTAGTTCTATTTTTTTTTGTTTTTCCAAAAAAAAAAATCCGTTTGTGGATTTTCTCTTTTTAGATTTTGACTAGTTAGTTTTCCAATTAGTATATCATGATCTTAAAACAATATACTTCCTAAAAACTGAAAGCTAAAAAAAAATAAAAAAAACAGTTGAAATATGGGGAAAAAACAGATTATATTACATAAGTGTAAATAATTAAGGAAAACATTCTTGCCTATTTATTGCCATGAAACCAAATCACCTTACAAACAAACAACTGAACTACAAACTGTTTAAAACTAACTAGTCAAAATCTAAAAAGAGGAACTCTACAAACTGTTTTTTTTTTTTTGAAAAAATCAAAAAAAAAAAAAATAGAACTGCATTATAAAGTCGTCCTTAACATTGTGCAAAAAAACTAAAAATTGAAAATATTTTTCAATTTTTAAGATGCTGCTAATGGAAAAATCAAACAAGTGTCAAAAGTTGTGGAAAAAATAAAAGGGGCATCAAAGGTTGTGTATTTTGGCGTTATTAACCCTAAGCTTAAAACGACGCAGTTTGAATTTTCGGCGGTGACAGCGTCCACGTAGGATCCACGTAGGACCGAATTTGGGGCTAAATCAAAATTATGGAAAAATCGAACAAGTGCCAAATGTTGTGGATTTACAGGATTTTTGAAAAGGTTGTGGAAAAAATAAAAGTCGGATGAAAGATTGTGGATTTTAGCGTCATTAACCCTTCATTCAACAACACATTCGTACGATAATGGTATTAATTCATAGAAACAATATTCGTAATTTTACTCGAATAGTTCAAGTATTCTATTGAACATTCTAACGCTCCTATTATGAATTATCATATACCAAGTTTATTAGATTTGTCCACATATTCTAACATTAATGACAAGCATTTGAAGTCAAGAACATTATCAATGTAATACTATGACGATTAAACACACTCCCAAATCAACACTTCCGATTAACGTTGAACATGTTAAAAGTTTGTGTTTCTTTACATTCTTCATCATCTTTCCTATGATTACGTTAAGCCAATCCAGAAATGAAATAATAACTTTAAGTTTTAAGCATAATAAGAACATCATCCTAATTTACATCATCCTAATACACGAGGATCAACGTAATAGAATTGGGCCCTTAATTCTGCCGCATCATTATCACCCATAATTGTTATAATCGTCCTAAAAACACTACCAACATATTAATGTAGTGATCAACACCTTCTTGAGTTATCAACACACCCAATTATCTTGAATATATACAGGTTATATTTGTGTTCTTCATAATCCATTATCATCTCTTAAAAAATTGTTCAAAACATAATTATATCATTGAGGGTTTTTGAAACTCTAAAGACATCATCAAATTCTTCCCAATGAGTTGTTAAACCTTCTCCAATATATGGCTATAACATCATATGATCCTACTAGCAGTTAAGAATATATTCATAACTCTAATATCCTGATTTTAACATGATTAGCTAAGGGTTCTATATTGAACATGTTATTCCAGAACTTCATCAATCATTCAAGGAGTGGTTCTAACAATATTATCATATTCCAAACTCAATTTGTACATAACTTCAATGTTCATCATGATCTACCAGGTTATTGTACTACTAACATCACCAATCATATGAAACAACAAGAGTAAGATAACCAACCTCAAGAAAGGGATGAAGAATAGCACCAAATCGTCCAAGAACACACTCCTAACTTCTAGTTACCAAGCTATAATCCAAGTGTTGTAGCTCTAACACGAGATTGGAGGGCAAGAATATGATCTAAGGGGCAAGGTATCGGTTTCGAGAGAGGGAGGATGGAATAGGGTCTTGCAGAAATGAAAGGCAACCTATACTTTTATAACCCTAATTCAGCATTACGTACGTTATAGCTAAAAATTAACGTATGTTATAAACATTACGTACGTAACCTTATGAGTATTACGTATATAACATATTCTCAGATGCTACTGACTCAAAATACACATGTTCTTACGTACGTTACCAAAATGGATGTACGTAAGGCTCTAGTACATTATGTACGCTAAGGCAGGGTTATTACGTACGTAATGGTCGTTGACTAGGCTGTCACGATCGATTCCCGACCACCTACCCACGCTCGGTCCCACCCGTCGAAAAGCGAGCTATTTATAGATACACCGCATTACGTACGTTAACATAGGAGAGATACGTATGTAATGCTATGTACATAGCGTACGTAAAGATAACAAGCTAACACACGCTAAGGGCAACAACAAGTAAAAATGAAATTCTCCCAATAACATCTAACAATCAACTATAGTATGAACGACAAAGATTTCAATTTAACATAATTCATCAATATACTCATTACAATAAACACAGATATGGTACGACAATGCTCGATTTAATCGAAGAATACAATAGTAAAGATGAGAGTTTAGGTGGGTATTACATACTCCCCCCTTAAAATGAGTTTCGTCCCCTAAACTAAGGGGTAAACAACTGGGGTATCTCTCTCGCACACTATCCTCAGTTTCCCACGTAGCCTCCTCGATTCCGTGTCTTAACCATTGGATCTTCAATAAGGGGATCGCCTTATTCCTCAACTGTTTGACTCTCCTCTCAAGTATTCGCACAGGACGTTCTTCATCCGAATGGTTATCGGCTATCTCGACCTCGTCGAATCAAATAATGTGGCTCGGGTCAGCAACATACTTCCTCAACTGGGATTCATGGAATACGTTGTGAATTCGACTGAAAACTGGTGGTAACATCAAACGATAGGCTAGCTCACCTACACGATCCAAAATCTCAAACGGACCAACATACCTCGGGCTCAGCTTGCCTTTCTTCCCAAAATGGAAAACCCCTCGAGTAGGGGACACTTTTACTAGTACATGATCACCAACCTCAAACTCAAGTGGTCGCCGACGATTATCTGCATACGATTTCTGGCGGCTCTGAGCCGTTAATAGATGACTCTTAATCAGAGTAATATTCTCGCGGATGCTAACAACATATCCGGCTCCGTACCAATGGATTCAGACAAGTCATCCCAACACAGAGGGGACCTACAACGACGGCCATACAATGCCTCATAAGTGCCATCTTGATCGAGGTGTGCCAACTGTTATTATATGTGAATTCCACCAACGGTAGTTGGAATTTCCAATCGTACTTCCAATCGAGAGCACACGCCCTCAACATATCCTCCAGGGTTTGAATAGTCCTCTCAGACTGACTGTCGATCTGAGGATGAAATGCCGTACTGAAGTTCAACTAGGTACCCAACACATGATGAACCACCTTCCAGAAGTGTGACACGAACCGTTCGTCCTGATCTGATATAATACTCTTGGGGGTACCATGCAGCCTCACAATCTCTTTAATGAATAACTGGGCCAACCTCTCAGGACCCCACATATCCTTAATCTCTAAGAAGTGGGTTGATTTGTTCAGTCGATCCAAAATCACCCATATCGTATTCATGCCTCAATGGCTCGTCGGAAAGCTAGTAATAAAATCCATCAATATGTCTTCCCACTTCTACTCGGAAATCGGGAGTGGCTTCAACACGCCCGCTGGTCGCTGATGCTCAATCTTGACTTGCTGACAGGTCAAACACCTCGAAATGAATTCTGTAACTTCCCGTTTCATGTTACCCCACCAATAATACGGCCTCAAATCCTTATACATTTTGTCCGATCCTGGATGTATGGAATACTGGGTAGCATGAGCCTCATTCAGAATAGTATTCCTCAACTCTTTATCCGCCGGTTCACATACTCGGTTTTTGAAGCATATCAGTCCGTCCTCGTGAACCACAAATCCAGGGGCCTTCCCCTGATATATTTCTCCCCAAATTCTAGATAAGAACGGGTCTGTCATCTGTTTTGTCCTGACTATCTCATCAAGGGATGATGAAATCTCAAGTGTGCAAAGTTGTCCCTGAATGCATTGTAACCAGACCTCAATCTCCGGTCTCATGAACTCTAACTGCAATTCTCTCTGGGTGGTCAAGCGGGCAAGTATCTGCTCCTGTACGGTTTTACGACTCAAGGCATCGGCAACCACATTTACCTTGCCCAGATGATAAAGGATCTCGATATCATAGTATTTGATTATCTCTAGCCACCTCCTCTGCCTCATATTCAACTCCTTCTGAGTAAAAATGTACTTCAGGCTCTTGTGGTCCGTAAAAATCTAACAGGTAACTCCATACAGATAGTGGCGCCAGATTTTTAAAGCAAACACCACGACTGCTAACTCCAAATCATGGGTCGGGTAGTTGACCTCTTAAGGTCGCAACTGTCTAGATGCATAGGCGATCACTTTCCCATTCTGCAGTAATACACAGCCAAGGCCCTGCCTCGATGCATCACTATATACCACGAATCCTTCTGTTCCTTTAGGTAGAACCAAAACAGGTGCCGAAATTAATCGACTCTTGAGTTCATCAAAACTTTGCTGACATGTTTCCGATCACAAATATTTATTATCTTTCCTCAACAAATTAGTCATCGGTTGAGCAATTTTGGAAAAACCTTCCACGAACCGTCGATAATAGCCTGCTAGACCCAGAAAACTACGAACTTCCTTCACGTTCTTCGGAGGTAGCTAGTCTCGGATGGCTTCTGTCTTCTGTGGGTCTACTCTCACTCCATCTGCTGATATTACATGTCCAAGAAAAATAACTTCAGGCATCCAGAATTCGCACTTAGAAAATTCCATAGAGTTGTTCTCGCCTTGACGCATCGAGAACCTGGCGGAGGTGACACTCATGCTCTTCATGGTCACGAGAGTAAATCAGAATATCATCAATAAAAACGACTACAAAATGATCCAAATAATAAATAAAAACCTAATTCATCAACTTAATGAACACTGCCGGTGCATTAGTCAGTCCGAATGGCATGACAATGAACTCATAATGCCCATAGTGAGTGCGAAAAGATGTCTTCGGAATGTCAGACTCTCGAATCCGCAATTGGTGGCACTCGGATCTCAAGTCGATCTTGGAAAATACAGCAGCTCCCTGGAGCTGATCCAACAAATCATCGATACGAGGTAATGGATATTTGTTCTTGATTGTTACTTTGTTCAGCTCACGGTAGTCAATACACAAACGCAGCGATCCGTCTTTTTTCCATACAAATAACACTGGCGCTCCCCAAGGAGACGCACTAGGTCGAATATAACCTTTCTCAGTCAACTTCTCAAGCTGGCTCTTCAACTCCTGCATCTCGGTTGGTGCCATACGATATGGTGCTTTCGAAAGCGGGGACATCCCTGGCTCCAACTCAATGGTGAATTCTACCTCTCGCTCTGGGGGTAATCCTGGCATCTCATCTGGAAATACATATGGGTAGTCTCGAACTACCGGAATATCGGCCAACTCGACTGGTCGATCGGTTGTCTTGGTCATGTAACACCAATAACCAACACATCCCTGGTTCAGTAGTTTCATTGTCTTCATAGCGCTGATGACTCTCCCGGAATGACTGGGATTATCACCCTGAAAAATACACTCGACGCCATCATCAGATGTGACGGTCACTATTCGCTTATGGATGCTAAGTACGGCATCATGACGATCCATCCAATCGACACCCAAGATCACATCATCTTTAGGTAAATCGACCACAATCAAGTCTGACAACCACTCACGGTCGTTCATGCAAATCGGACAGTTCTGTACTTCACGATTCCCAACAATTCTTCTACCATTGGGTAGACCAATGACATAACGTTCACAATCAGTAACATGATATAATTGCAAACAACTCAAACAAGAAGTAGACAAAAAGGAGTGTGAAGCACCGGTATCAAAAAGGACACAAACGGGTTGAGAGTGAATCTCGAGGGTACCTGCAATCATGATGGTTTCGGTATCGTCGGCCTTCTTCATTTCAGAGACTCTGGGTTTTGCAACTCCGGTACCAGGTGTACCAGCTTGATTTTCATGGCCCATCCTTTTATTTGCCCTGGTAGTCTGATAAGAAGCTAACAGAGGTACACGGTCCTGGACAGAAGACTGTACTGGAGCAAGAGATGCTACTGGAGCACACCCGGGTCCACCCCTACAATAGCGAGTACGATGTCCATTCTTCCCACAATTGTGGCAGGCAAAGGCCGGCTTCGAGCATTTGGAGCTGATGTGTCCCTTGTCCCCATAGTTATAACACACGATAGATGAGCTGATTGCTCGAGAGTGCGATCCAATCGGCTTTGGCACGATAGATGGTCGCTCAGAAGGATTTGATATAGGCTGGGGCTTCCTGAACATCCCCCGATTATTGTCTGCCTGGGTCTGGTTCCTGGATCTCTTGTTGGAAGACCGAGGCTGCTTCTTGGAAAACTCTTTCACAGTAAGTTCGTATTCCAAAGCCTTCTCGATAAACACTGGTACGGTCATACAGTGGTGATTGAGCAACTGCATCCTCATTCGGGGTTTAAGCCTCTTGAGGAAATATTTTATTTTATCAGCTTCCGAACGGACAACTGACGTAGCAAAAGGGAGAAGTGGCTGGAATTTCTCGACAATAGCTAACACATCCTCGTCCTCAGATGGATCGGGATTCAACAATTCTGAGAATTTGGCTTCGTGGAGTGGTGCAGGATAGTAGCGATCTAGCATAAGATTCTTGAATTCCTCCCAAGTACATGCGCCATCAGCAGGCCTCACAGAAAGCCCCCAAGTACGGGCACTCTTACTAAGGTAGTAAGCCGCCACATCAACTCGATTCTCTTCTGGGCACTCCACCATCTCGAACAGTTTCTCGAAATGCTCTATCCAGTGTACAATGTCAGCAGGCTTAGAAGAGCCTTCAAAGGTTGGAGGTCGCTAACGCGATATGTCGCTAATGATCCAGATCACGATCCCGCCGTGCACCGGAGGCGGAGGCTGCTACCCATGCTGTTGGCCAGTAATATTCCTCTGCATAACTTCCATCATCTGACCCATTTGGGTCATCTGAGCCATCATGCCCTGTATCACAACGTAGGGATCGACACGCGCGTCCTCATTTCCAGTGTGGTGTGATTGGTCCCTAGAAGGCGAATCACTGCCCGCGGAGCTCTGCTCCACATTCGCGCACCTGTTGGCTCGTGGTATCGGGATTCGCCCCCTTCCGCGGCCTCGTCCCCCTATGCCACGGCCTCTCAGATTTCTCCATACTGAAAGAATCAAATCATAATGATAACCATAAGTACAATTCAAGATATCAATCAAAATTCATGTTACGTTAATAGCAACGAGGAATTACATATTCAAGAAAACAGTTCGTAATGAATCATTGGCACCGCGGGTGCCACACACTCAATACCGTATCGACATCAAGTCGAACCAGTTCCAATCACACAATCAATTTAGAATTTCCTCAGAAAATTAAACAGATGAATCTTACCACACACTCTCAAGATGCCAAGATCAATAAAGAGATCAATTCGTCATCAATATTATGCCAGTAATTAAATCATGACTCATGAGAAACATACCGTATTCGATGGGTCAGGCGCCTGCACAGGTCACACGTAGCACGAAGGTTTCTTGATGCTAATTCGATCTACAATGACTCAAAAGAAAAAGACTCTCTCTGATACCATCTTCTGTAACACCCCGAAAACGGTGGCTATTACAGCGTCGTGGACCCCCCACCCCCCGGGACCCATCAGGCGATATCACAACATGAACTTTAACATCCAATAAACGTGGTACCGAACCACAATATTAATCAAAACCCCGATGTGGAGTATAAATCATACATATATCAACTCACGCAACCATATACAGGATCTAAATTCGGTATAGACCATATGAAGATGGAAAATACCTTACAAAGTATAATATATTCATCCGAAGTAAAATAAAATGAAAAATCACAGTAAGACATAACCAAACATCAAAAGACTCGGGGCCCCCGAATTAGCATCCTTCAAAACCCTTCGCCGCCATCGTTCTCTTCCTGTGCCACACCTTTTCCTCGCCCTGAAATACAAGTATTTCGCCCAACACAAGGTCAGCCATACATGATAATAATTCTCATGGCATTATATAATTCATATACATACGGATCTCAAAGAAAACAACCGACTACTAAATATATCCCACAGGCGTATAAACAGTCAGTCCCAACTGTCGAACATATCTAACATACGAACGACCAAATAATATGGCTCAAGACGGACATCACAATACGCCCAATCTGGAAATGTGTCCGTGCACATGTACACCCCATATATGGAATCCAGAATATACGTGGGACGATGTACCTAATTAGCCTCACGAACTACGTCTCGTGTGCACGATCTAATGCAAAAACGTCCACGCATGACCATCAAGTGCCCGGCTAAAAATCCTACACATAACCAATCGGCACACAGATATGACTCCAGAGATGTCACGATGCAACATGACAACGAAACACAACGAATTACACTTTTATCAAAAAATCGAACAACTCACCGAAGTGACGACAAAGCTCAACGAGACCAATAATAACAAGAGCGATAAGTTTGGGAATATAATCCCGCCACAAACGGTAACACGATCAAAAATGTCACTCCTTCATGAATTATAGATTCACTGAACATTTCATATACACGAAACGCATAATAATCACAAGAATTCAACCATCATTATAACCAAGCAAGATAACCTGCCTTAATTCCGTAGATGAATAATCCTTCTTTGAACGAACAAACGAATGGTATCTTCGTCTAACAATACTCACTTGAACAAGCAACCTTGAATGAAACATAATTCATTCAACAACACATTTGTACGATAATGGTATTAATTAATAGAAACAATATTCGTAATTTTACTAGAATAGTTCAACTTTTCTATTGAACATTCTAACGCTCCTATTATGAATTATCATATATCAAGTTTATTAGATTCGTCTACATATTCTAACATTAATGACAAGCATTTGAAGTCAAGAACATAATCAATGTAATACTATGACGATTAAACACACTCTCAATCCATCAACACTTCCGATTAACGTTGAACATGTTAAAAGTTTGTGTTTCTTTACATTCTTCATCATCTTTCCAATGATTACGTTAAGCCAATCCAGAAATGAAATAATAACTTTTAGTTTTAAGCATAATAAGAACATCATCCTAATTTACGTCATCCTAATACATCAGGATCAACGTAATTGAATTCGGCCCTTAATTCTACCGCATCATTTATCACCCATAATTGTTATAATCGCCCTAAAAACACTATCAACATATTAATGTAGTGATCAACACCTTCTTGTGTTATCAACACGCCCGATTATCTTGAATATATAAAGGTTATACTTGTGTTCTTCATAATCCATAATCATCCCTTAAAAATTTGTTCAAAACATAATTATATCATTGAGGGATTTTGAAACTCTAAAGACATCATCAAATTCTTCCCAATGAGTTGTTAAACCTTCTCCAATATATGGCTACAACATCATAGGATCCTACAAGAAATTAAGAACATATTCATAACTCCAATCTCCTGATTTTAACATGATTACCTAAGGGTTCTATATTGAACATGTTATTCCATAACTTCATAAATCATTCAAGGAGTGGTTCTAACAATATTATCATGTTCCAAACTAAATTTGTACATAACTTTAATGTTCATCGTGATCTACCAGGTTATTCTACTACTAACATCAACAATCATATGAAACAACAAGAGTAAGATAACCAACCTCAAGAAAGGGATGAAGAATAACACCAAATCTTCCAAGAACACACTCCTAGCTTCTATTTACCAATCTATAATCCAAGTGTTGTAGCTCTAACACGATATTGGAGGGCAAGAATATGATCTAAGGGGCAGGGGATCAGTTTTGAGAGAGGGAGGATGGAATAGAGTCTTGTAGAAATGAAAGGCAACCTATACTTTTATAACCCGAATTCAGCATTACGCATGCTATAGCTAAAAATTAACGTACGTTATAAACATTACGTATGTAACCTTATGAGTATTACGAACGTAACAGATTCTCAGATGCTACTGACTCAAAATACACATGTTCTTACGTACGTTACCAAAATAGATGTACGTAAGGCTCTAGTACATTATGGCCGTTGACTAGGATGTCACGTTCGATCCCCGACCACCTACCCACGCTCGATCCCACCCGCCGAAAGGCGAGCTGTTGATAGATACACCGCATTACGTATGTTAACATTGGAGAGTTACGTTCGTAATGCTACGTACATAGCGTATGTAAAGATAACAAGCTAACACACGCTAAGGGCAACAACAAGTAAAAATGAAATTCTCCCAATAACATCTAACAATCAACTATAGTATGAACGACAAAGATTTCAATTTAACATAATTCATCAATATACTCATTACAATAAACACAGATATGGTACGACAATGCTCGATTTAATCGAAGACTACAATAGTAAAGACGAGAGTTTAGGTGGGTATTACAAGTGGCGGACATGGTTTCCAGGTGAGGTTCTGTGATGGCGACGACCATGCCCCCAATCGGAGTGGTGGCTGTACTCTGCGATGGCGAGGCGGCTCAGCTGATGATGTAATGGAGGAGGCGGCGAGATGGGTTCTTGAATCTGGCCAATTCCACAGCAGCTTGAATAGGTAATTATAGGTTAGGGATTATGTTGTTTACATTTGATGACTGGACGAACGATTGTAGGAAGAATTGAAGGTTGTTGTATGAATCTGAGATGTAGTTTTTGATGTATGCTTTATGACGAATTGAAGGGTTGAATTGTTGATCGACTAAATGATGTTGGCACTAGTTAGTTGAACGTGCATAAAACTCCCCCTCCTCATCTCCACTTCTACTAACCTCCAACTGAGAATGTGGTGTTCCTACAATTCTGATCGTGGGCAAAATTTTAGTTTGGGCTGGAGAATTGGGCTAAACCTTAAAATAGGGAGTGGGCTTTAATTACTATTAGTTGTTTTGGGCCTAAGGTAAAATAATATGTATATTTATATAAAATGCATGAATTGGGCTTGTTAATTAATTTGGACTAAATGAACTTAAACTAAATGTATGAATGATGTTTGAAATGGGCTTGGACTTATAATGATTGGACTTACTAAATAATTATAGGCCCAACTGATAATTAAATTTAAATTATTATTCAATATGTACCATAAAAATGATTAATAAATCTATAAATAATTTTCTAAATTTAGCGGGTATTACATCCTACCCCTGTTGGAAAAATTTTCTTCCTCGAAAATAGTATACGTACCGTGAATAAGGAAATCGGGGTAGCAAGCTCGAAATTCCTCTTCACGCTCCCTAGTAGCTGTAACACCCTCAAGATATTCGAGGTATATTACAGCGCCGTGAATCCCTATATGGGACCCACCAGGCTGAACAGCATCATACTCATCGACTCACATAACGACAGGACAATACCATGTCATAAAGACGCAAAACAGAACAAGCCACCCAGTTCAACCGGTCAAAATAACATCATCATCCAACACAACATAATAAGCAACATTACAATCCAAACGAACAAGAACCCCTTAAGTACTCGAGTACAACTATTAGTTCAAAACCACAAAAGACAAAAAGGTGAAAGACACTAAAGCATTACTCGTGCACCATCATCACGCACGGCCATCATCCGTGTACTGGTCCAGCGCCCGCTCGTCTCGGGGAACTTGTCCTGAAATTCATAAAACGAATTTCCCCAAAACGGGTCCCCAGAGGGGTTAGCAATTACGCTAGTACAAGTAACCAGATGAACGACTTACATCTTACACATATAGTAATGCATGCAATTCAAGAAAACATAGTTCCAAAATACTCATTTCCGGAAATGCCAATGATCAAACCACATTTGTAAAAATGCACCACAATTAACCGCGGACCCACGGCCGTGGATCCTGCCGAGACCCGTCGGATCTAACCCACAGTGGTTAAAAGCAAGCTCGCGGTCCCACGGCTTCGTGGAACCCTACCGAGACCCCGTCGAGTCTAACCCATGATGAGCATACACACACACACAATTTCTCATACAAAACTACTATGTCAAGATCGTAAGTTCATAAGGGTACTTGCCTTGATTAAATAGACGATGACACGAACGGAACGGAAGGATCAAGCACAACCACGAGGAACCGACGAGAATGAACCTAACGATTCGAATAGCACAATCACAACCACTTCTAAACGATTATGGAAATGGAATACACCCGGAAACCCGCCTACGATTCATGTATATTCGTACCAAAAATAACAACGAGGGCGGACCACAACCAAACCCTCTCGATTCCGTAAAAATCCACAAAATATCCATGAATCCGTAGGGAAACTAAAGATACTAACAATATCAATCGTATACATCATGAATCCACCAACAAACGGAACGAATCGGAAGAAAAACCCAAAACCCCCAAATTAATCGAAAATAGGGTTTTAGAACATTACCTTAGGAGATTCAAGTACCAAGATCCGTAGAACGCGCGTTAGATTGATTGCCCGAGCTTCACTACCGAAGAGAAATGATGAAAATCGGCCCCCCAAGTCTCCCCTTCCCTCTCACTACTCTCGCGATGCACATGAAAAATGGGGAAAAGTCGGCCGATTTCGTCTAATAAAGACGAATCTGCACAATTGACCGCTTCGTGTGCCGCGGCACAGCCAAAGTGTGCCGCGGCACAGGCCAAGAAAATACTCCTGAGGTTTCGCGTTGTGCGCGGCACAGTGCGTGCCGCGGCACACGGTCTGATTGGGTTTTGGTCACGAAGACACACGAGTGTGCCGCGGCACCGGACAGTGTGCCGCGGCCTGGCTTTGTGCTGCGCGGCACGGATGGGTGTGCCGCGGCACACAAGATGATTGCTCGACCAACATTTTGAGAAATTTGTGTGCCGGCCCACACCCCTTTTGGGTCCCAAAATGATAAAAATGATCCGGAAAGAGAATAAAACGATAGGAATCAATATTTGGGGACTAATAACACGAAATGGATCCACGGCAACCCAAAGCGGCGGTTTCGCACAACAATAACAAGAATATAGTTCAACGGTTTGACAGGAAGGACACACTTTGAAAGATACACGAGGGTCACTACGACCGAGAAATACACCAAAAACGAAAATACAAGGAAAAGAAAATACGGATATTACATTCTACCCCTCTAAAAATAAGTTTCGTCCCGAAACTTAAGAAACAAACAACTCCGGGTACCTAGCACGCATGCTATCCTCGGTTTCCCAAGTTGCTTCCTCGACACCGTGTCTCGACCATCGCACCTTGACCAAAGGTATGGTCTTATGCCTCAGTCGTTTCTCACGAAGCTCCAAAATCTTCAAGGACGCTCCTCAAAAGTAATATCTTCACAATATCAATCTTGCCATAATCGATGACGTGACTAGGATGCGGAACATATTTCCTCAATCGGGAAACATGAAAAATGCTATGAACATGACTCAAGGCCGGAGGTAACGCCAAACGGTACGCTAATTCACCGACTCGCTCGAGAATCTCAAAGGGTCCAATAAATCTCGGGCTCGGCTTTCCTTTCTTCCCGAAACGAAAACTCCTTTCGTCGGCGACACCTTTAGCAAAACGTGGTCTCCCACCTCGAATTCCAAAGGTCGTCGACGGACGCCGGCATATGACTTCGCCGACTCCGGGCGATCAACATCCGTTCTCGAATTAACTCTATCTTCCGCCTCGTCTCTAAAACGACATCCGGCTCGGTCCCGACCAAATCGGACGCCTCATTCCAACAAATCGGTGATCGACATCGCCGCCCGTAAAGTGCCTCATACGGTGCCATCCGACCGACGTGCCAACTGTTGTTGTACGTGAATTCGATCAGCGGCAAATGTTCCTCCCAGTCACTACTCCAATCGAGAGCACAGGCACGCAACAAGTCCTCGAACGTCTGGATAGTGCGTTCCGATTGTCCATCTGACTGGGGATGAAAAGAGGTACTCAAATGTAAACGGGTACCCAACGCCTTATGCACCGCCTGCCAGAAGTGCGATACAAAACGGCCGTCACGATCCGAAACAATAGACTTCGGAGTACCATGAAGTCTCACAATCTGCGCGATAAACACACGAGCTAACTTCTCCGGGCCCCAAGTGTCCTTGATGCCCAGAAAATGTGCCGACTTGGTCAGACGATCGACAATCACCCAAACCATATTCATGCCCGACTTCGATCTCGGCAGACTCGTAATGAAATCCATCGATATATCTTCCCATTTCCATTCTGGAACGGGAAGTGACTGCAAAAGTCCGGCCGGTCGCTGATGCTCGATTTTGACCTGCTGACAAGTCAAACATCTCGCTACAAACTGTGCGACCTCATCCTTCATGTCATTCCACCAGAAGTTCCTTCTCAAGTCCTTGTACATCTTACTCGAACCAGGATGAACCGAGTAAGGTGTAGCATGGGCCTCCCGCAAAATACTCTGTCTCAACTCTGAGTCGTTCGGCACACAAAGCCGACTCTGGAATCTCAAAACACCATCCTCGTGAATCACAAATCCAGGAGACTTCCCTTTAAGAACGTTCTCTCGGATTTGAGTAATCATCGGATCCTCTAACTGATTCAGCTTAATTTCATCGATCAAAGACGACGAAACCTCTAAAGCACGAAGTTGCCCGATGGCTCCAGGCAACAAAACTTCAACATCTAACTCTATTAAAGATCGCCGAAGCTCGGACTGAGACGTAAGGATCTCAAGCGATCGCAATGCAATCGGTTTCCGACTCAAGGCGTCGGCCACGACGTTCGCCTTGCCCGGATGATAAAGGATTTCGAGGTCATAATCCTTAATCAACTCCAACCACCTCCTCTGCCTCATATTCAACTCCCGCTGAGTAAATATGTATTTCAGACTTTTATGATCGGTAAAAATCTGACATGCAGAGCCGAAAAGATAATGACGCCAAATCTTGAGCGCAAAAGCATTGCCGCTAACTCTAAATCATGAGTAGGGTAGTTCAACTCATACGGCCTCAATTGTCTCGACGCATAGGCAATGGTCTTGCCGTCTTTGCATCAATACGCACCCAAGACCACGACCGAAGCATCGCTATAAACGGCAAAACCCTCATTGCCACATGGCAACGCCAAAACCGGGGCTGAAGTCAAACGCTTCTTCAGTTCTTCAAAACTCGACTGCCTCTCGTCATTCCAGACGAACTTCTCGGATTTCTGGAGCAACTGTGTAAGTGGTCGAGCCAGTTTCGAGAAACCCTCGACGAACCTACGGTAGTAGCCAGCCAAACCCAAGAAACTACGGACCTCCTTCACATTTTTGGGCGGTGCCCAATCCAACACCGCCTCGATCTTCTGCGGATCTACACGAACCCCCTCGGCTGAAATCACGTGGCCCAAAAACATCACTTCCTTCAGCCAGAACTCACATTTCGAGAACTTCGCATAGAGTTGCTCGGTCCTCAAAATGTCTAATACTACCCGCAAATGATGGGCATGCTCTTCCTCATTCTTCGAATAAATAAGAATATCGTCAATAAAGACGACGACGCACTTATCCAAATACTCGATAAAAACTTTGTTCATCAACTGCATGAACACCGCCGGCGCATTAGTTAACCCGAAAGGCATGACTACGAACTCATAATGTCCGTATCTCGTCCGAAAAGCTGTCTTCGGCACATCGGACTCTCTCACCCGGAGCTGATAGTACCCCGATTTCAAATCAATCTTCGAGAATACCGCAGCTCCCTGCAACTGATCGAACAAGTCATCAATTCTCGGCAAAGGATACTTGTTCTTGATGGTCACCTTGTTTAGTTCGCGATAGTCGATACACAAACGTAGTGAACCATCCTTCTTCCGCACAAACAGGACCGGTGCACCCCAAGGCGAGGCGCTCGGTCGAACATACCCGACTCAAGAAGCTCACTCAAGCTTCTTCAACTCGGACATCTCTGAAGGTGCCATGCGATAGGGCGCCTTCGAAATAGGAGCCGCACCCGGCTCTAACTCTATAGCGAACTCGACCTCGCGTTCCGGTGGCAATCCCGGTAACTCGTCAGGAAAAACATCAGGAAACTCATTAACGACTGGAATCGACGAAAGCTTGACTCCACCACTCTCCGCCTTCAAGGCGTAACACCAATAACCGGTACACCCCTTTCGCAGGAGTCTCATCGCCTTCAAGGCGTTAATAACGAATTTCTGGTTTCCCCTCTTTCGCCCCGCGAAAGAGTGCTCGGTGCCGTCCTCGGCTAACATAGTGATGATTCTCGTGCGGTAGTTCATGATCGCACCATGCCACTTGAGCCAGTCATCACCAAGAATCAAATCCTCACCCTCGATACTCACAACAATAAGATTAGAGGGCCAAGTCCTCTCACAAATAAGCACAGAACAGTCTCGAACCTCCTGATCACCAACGATCCTATCACCGCTAGGAAGCTTAACGATGAAGGGCTCACAAGGCGTCAAACGGTCGAGACTCAAACGACGTACACAATCCAGAGATATGAACGAATGCGTAGCACCGGAATCGAAAAGCACACTGACAGGATGAGAAAGAATATAAACGGTACATGTCGCCACGGTAGCCGCTGGATCATCGGTCTTCCGCATCTCATAAACCCGCGGATGGGCGGAGCCGACACTGTAAGCTCCCCCTCTTGAGGGCTGACCCCGACCTCTCCCCCGACTAGCACTCGGAGGAGATGGAGGAGCAAACGACCCCTGATTCACACTTGGTTCCCTAGGCGCTGGAATGGAAGCCCGGGCACCAAGGATTTTCTCCCTCTCAGCACAGAAAGCAGCTTTGTGACCCGACTGGCCACACTGATTACACGTCAGCAAAGGATTCGGACAAACACGACTGATATGGCCCTGCTGGCCACAGTTAAAGCATTTCACCTCTCGAGAAGGGGCACTGGCAGCCCTACGGGGAAACCCAGTAGATCGAGATGGGCCACCACCAGCGGAAAAGTTAGCAGACTGAAATTTCTGCTGACCCCCACTTTTGTGGCCCGAAAAATTCCCGGCGGACTTCTGCTTCTTACTCTCGCGGGCCGCCTCACTCGCCGTCACAGACATATCGTAAGCAAGGGCCCTGCTCTGGTAATCTTTCAAGGTAGTGCATACAAGCCCCGACATATAGTCCGAATCGGCAACTTCATCCGTCTGGAGAAATGGAAAATCTTGTCACTCTCCTCGACAACTTGGGTCTTCACATAACCCAACTCCTTATTAAAATCGGCAATAGCTTGAGATACGGGGATATCCCGCGGTTGAGCATCATAAAAAGCATGTACCCGAGCACATCGGCGGCCACGGGCAATATTCAGCCTCCATCAACTCTTGAAACTCAGCCCACGAAGCAGCATGGTCTTTGGGCCCAACGGCCTCCCACCAATCCGTAGCGTCCCCCGTGAGAAAGTATTGAGCAATAGGGACTCTACGTTCCTCGGGACAGTTAGTGGCAACGAAGACCTTAGATATCTCCTTAATCCACCCTTCCCAGCCCATCGGGTCTGAAGCTCCCGAAAACTGAGGAGGGTGCATCTTGATGACATCTTGGAGCCAACGGTCCGCTCCGCCCCGATTAGCATGGGCCTGATCCGGGTTCTGAACCGCCTGAGCTATTGCCGCCATTTGGTTCACCATTTGCTGCATAAGCCGCATCTGAGAGATCGCACGCTCGAGAAGAAGCATGGCTATGACGGTCGCCGGTGCCGGCTCGAAGATCGTGACGTGGCCGCCCCACCGCCCCACGTCCCCGGCCGCGTCCACGACCACGACCGCGACCACGACCTCTTCCAGCATCCATACTGGAGTTAAATAAGTAGCAAAAGCCATACGAGGATCAGTACAAGAAAAGAACAATCACAAGTCGAGAATCAATGGTACGAGACAAGGAATTAATGAACAGAGGAAAGAAAAACTTACGGGCACTGGTAGTACCGGAATCATGGCAGCGTGACGATGATGTGCATAACAAAACACCACAAGACCCAATAAACCAACAAGCCTAGGTATCCATAAACCTAGTGCTCTGATACCATTTTCTGTAACACCCTCAAGATATTCGAGGTATA
This sequence comes from Orobanche coerulescens, assembly GCA_033398695.1. Classification (NCBI taxonomy): domain Eukaryota; kingdom Viridiplantae; phylum Streptophyta; class Magnoliopsida; order Lamiales; family Orobanchaceae; genus Orobanche; species Orobanche coerulescens. The sequence continues at coordinate 96,547,758 of CM065806.1, forward strand.
TTACAGCGCCGTGAATCCCTATATGGGACCCACCAGGCTGAACAGCATCATACTCATCGACTCACATAACGACAGGACAATACCATGTCATAAAGACGCAAAACAGAACAAGCCACCCGGTTCAACCGGTCAATATAACATCATCATCCAACACAACATAATAAGCAACATTACAATCCAAACGAACAAGAACCCCTTAAGTACTCGAGTACAACTATTAGTTCAAAACCACAAAAGACAAAAAGGTGAAAGACACTAAAGCATTACTCGTGCACCATCATCACGCACGGCCATCATCCGTGTACTGGTCCAGCGCCCGCTCGTCTCGATGAACTTGTCCTGAAATTCATAAAACGAATTTCCCCAAAACGGGTCCCCAGAGGGGTTAGCAATTACGCTAGTACAAGTAACCAGATGAACGACTTACATCTTACACATATAGTAATGCATGCAATTCAAGAAAACATAGTTCCAAAATACTCATTTCCGGAAATGCCAATGATCAAACCACATTTGTAAAAATGCACCACAATTAACCGCGGACCCACAGCTTCGTGGATCCCTGCCGAGACCCCGTCGGATCTAACCCACAGTGGTTAAAAGCAAGCTCGCGGTCCCACAGCTTCGTGGAACCCTACCGAGACCCCGTCGAGTCTAACCCGCAGTGAGCATACACACACACACACAATTTCTCATACAAAACTACTATGTCAAGATCGTAAGTTCATAAGGGTACTTGCCTTGATTAAATAGACGATGACACGAACGGAACGGAAGGATCAAGCACAACCACGAGGAACCGACGAGAATGAACCTAACGATTCGAATAGCACAATCACAACCACTTCTAAACGATTATGGAAATGGAATACACCCGGAAACCCGCCTACGATTCATGTATATTCGTACCAAAAATAACAACGAGGGCGGACCACAACCAAACGCTCTCGATTCCGTAAAAATCCACAAAATATCCATGAATCCGTAGGGAAACTAAAGATACTAACAATATCAATCGTATACATCATGAATCCACCAACAAAACGGAACTAATCGGAAGAAAAACCCAAAACCCCCAAATTAATCGAAAATAGGGTTTTAGAACATTACCTTAGGAGATTCAAGTACCAAGATCCGTAGAACGCGCGTTAGATTGATTGCCCGAGCTTCACTACCGAAGAGAAATGATGAAAATCGGCCCCCCAAGTTAAGAAATCTGAGCAGTTCTCCCCTTCCCTCTCACTACTCTCGCGATGCAGATGAAAAATGGGGAAAAGTCGGCCGATTTCGTCTAATAAAGACGAATCTGCACAATTGACCGCTTCGTGTGCCGCGGCACAGCCAAAGTGTGCCGCGGCACGGGCCAAGAAAATACTCCTGTGTTTCCGCGTTGTGCCGCGGCACAGTGCGTGTGCCGCGGCACACGGTCTGATTGGTTTTGGTCGCAGAAGACACACGAGTGTGCCGCGGCACCGGACAGGTGTGCCGCGGCAGCCTTTGGCTGTGCGCGGCACCGGATGGGTGTGCCGCGGCACACAGTACAGATTGCTCGACCAACATTTTGAGAAATTTGTGTGCCGCGGCGCACGCACCTTGTGCCGCGGCCCACACCCCTTTTTGGGTCCCAAAATGATAAAAATGATCCGGAAAGAGAATAAAACGATAGGAATCAATATTTGGGGACTAATAACACGAAATGGATCCACGGCAACCCCGAAACGGCGGTTTCGGACAACAATAACAAGAATATAGTTCAACAGTTTGACAGGAAGGACACACTGAAAGATACACGAGGGTCACTACGACCGAGAAATACACCAAAAACGAAAATACAAGGAAAAGAAAAATACGGATATTACAGTAGCTTCATCCTGGGTGTGATTCCGCCACTGAACCTTGATGAGCATTCTATCTTTATTTCTCAAAGGAATAACCTTTCGGTTGAGTATCGCAATTGGTTGTTCGACATAAGTGAGATCCTTGTTCACTTCCACAGTTGAATAGTTTATAACGTTAGTGGATTGTGAATGTACTTTCTCAACTGCAAGACGTGAAAAACATTGTGTACTGTTGAGAATTCTGGTGGCAACGCCAAGCGATATGCCAAATCTCCAATTTGGTCGAGGATCGCAAATGGTCCGATGTATCTTGGTCTCAACTTGCTCCTCGATCCAAATGGAATAACTCCTTTAGTGGGGGGCTAGTTTTAAGAAGACCTTGTCTCCAATATTAATCTCACGATCCTTTCTTTGCTTGTCAGCATAAGACTTCTGGTGATCTTAAGCTATCTTAATCCTTTCACGGATCTTCTCAACTATGCCCACGGTCTCCTTGATTATCTCGGGACCAAAAGTTTTCCTTTCACCTACTTCATCCTAATAAACCGGCGATCTGCACTTTCTCCTATAAAGTGCCTCGTATGGGGCCATTCCGATCGTTTCTTGAAAATTATTATGTATGCGAATTCTACCAAGGGTAGTAACTATTCCCAACAATTACCTATGTCTAGCACACAAGCTCTTAACATGTCTTCAAGTATCTGCATCGTTCTGTCTAATTGGCCATCCGTTTGTGGCTGATAGGCTGTACTAAAATTTAATTTAGTTCCCAAAGCATCCTTCAAGCTTTCCCAGAAACGTGACGTGAAATGAGTATCTCAGTTTGAGACTATAAACATTGGTACTCCGTGAAGCCTTACGATCTCTTTAATATACAATTGCATATACTGATATATTCTGAAGTTCATCTTCACTGGAATGAAATGAGCCGACTTAGTGAGGCGATCAACCACAACCCAAATCACCTAATTTCCTCTTTCCGATCATGACAAGCTTACCAAAAAGTCCATAGTGATGTGTTCCCATTTCCAATCTGGGATGTGGAGTGATTTTAACAAGCCAAATGGGCGCTGATGTTCGGTTTTCACCTGCTCACAAATAATGCATCTCCTAACGAAATCAGCCACGACTCTTTTTAAACCTTCCCACCAAAATTTACTTTTCAAATATTGGTACATCTTTGTACTACCAGGATGAGTAGTATATAGTGTGTTATGTGCCTCCTCCAAAATTACTTTCTTCAAATCCATATTGTCGGGCACGCAAATTCTTTCCTTATAGTATATCATACCATCTTATGATATACTAAATCCTTTATCCTCTCTATCTATAACACGCTCCTTTATTTTGGTCAAGAAATTATCTTGACCCTGACCTTCCTTGATCCTGTCTCTCAAGGTCGGTTGAACTGACGTCATTAAAATTGCTTCCACCGGATTTAACGGTGCAGCGACCTCTAGGTTCATCCTTGAAATTTCACTGACCAATTTGTCTTCCTTAGTCAGTATACAACTTAATTCTCCTCTGACCTTGCGACTTAAAGCGTCTGCGACCACGTTCATTTTCCATGGATGATAGTGAATTGTACAATCGTAGTCCTTCACTAACTCCAACCATTCTTGTCACATATTCAGATCCTTTTGAGTGAATATATACTTTAGGCTTTCATAGTCAGTATAGATCTCACATTTACCTTCGTAGAGGTAATGTCGCCATATCTTCAAGGCGTGAACTACCGCAGCTAGTTCTAAATCATGCGTCGGATAGTTTAACTCATGCGGCCTTAATAGCCTTGACGCATAGGCGATGAGCTTACCATGATGCATCCGAACACATCCTAATCCTTGCTTAGATGCGTCACTATAGATCACAAATTTCCTCGACGGATCTGGAATTGTCAAAACTGAAGCTGGGGTTAACCTCCGCTTAAGCTCTTAAAAACTTTATTCGCACTTATCATTCCATAGGAACTGTTCTCTTTTCCTTGTTAGTCGAGTCATCGGTGCGGCTATCTTAAAAAATCCTTCAATAAACCTCCTATAATATCCTGCTAATCCCAAGAAACTGCAAACTTCATTCACGTTAGTTGGTGTTCCAATCATTGATAGCCTCTATATTAGATGGATCGACTTCAATTCCTTGAGCAGTAACAACATGTCCAAGGAATGCTACTCTCTTAAGACAAAATACACACTTGCTAAACTTCGCATACAATTTCTCTTGGCGAAGTATCTCCAAAACTGTCCGTAGATGTTTCTCATGTTCCACTTCATCTTCCGAACAAATTATTATGTCATCTATAAACACGATGACAAACTTAACTAAATAGGGTTGGAAAACTCTATTCATCAAGTCTATAAAGACTGTTGGGGCATTACTTAGCCCATATGGCATTACTACGAACTCGTAGTGGCCATATCTTGTTCGGAATGCAGTCTTTGGAATGTCCTCGTCCTTGATCTTTAATTGATGGTATCCTGACCTCAAATCTATCTTCGAGAACACTCCAGAACCTCCAAGCTGGTCAAATAAGTCTTTGATTCGAGGAAGTGGATACTTCTTCTTTATCGTGAGTCGATTCAACTCATGATAATCAATATACATCCTCATGCTTCCATCCTTCTTCTTCATGAATAACACAGGTGTTCCCCATGGTGAGACGCTTGGATGGATATATCCCATATTGAGTAACTCCTGATTCTGCACCTTTAGTTCTTGTAGTTCTTTTGGCGCCATCTTGTACGGGGCCTTTGATATAGGGGCTGCTTCGGGCACCAAGTCAATTGTAAACTCCACTTGTCTATCCGGTTGAACACTTGGTAAGTTCTCCGAAAAAACGTCTGAATAATCCTTAACAATATGGACGTCTTCGATCATCACCTCTGACTTCGACTCCCCATGATATTTACTAGATATCCTTGACAATTGCCCTTGCGCAATATCTCCGTTGCTTTCATGACTGATATCACCGGAGGGGTTTTGCTACGCTTAACCCCTTGAAAAACGTCATCTACTCCGACTACTGGATGCAAGACCACATTCTTAATTCCGCAATGCAAAAACGGCATCATACTTATCCAACCAATCCATACCCAAGATTTTGTCGAAGTTACCGAGTGCGAGAAATGAGGTAGAGATATAGATATTTATATGCGTAACATGAAATAAAATAATCTCCTACATATTAGAATTAATTACTGAGAGAAATTAAATATTTCATTAATTATAACTTTTGATGGTGAGCCTATATTCTTGATTAATATTAAAATGGAAGTTGGAATTAATAATTACTACTAAAATAGTAAAATCACGACATCTTAAACAACAAATTAATCCTCGTCATCACTGCTAAGGATCTCGATGACAGGAGTCGAGGGTGGGAGCTCAGTCCAAGAGATGATATCCTCGTCGTCCGAGTCAACCATACTCGAGCTCTGGTCCTCCTCTTCCTCTGGATCCTCCTCGAGATCCTTCTCAAAATCCTTTATCGATTGTGATGGGGTATCGTGCATCTCAAATATCTAAGTCGTGGATTACTTTCAGTATGCTGCTGGAAGGATCCACGACTATTCTTTCCTCAGGGGTCTTGTGGTTCGCCTCATGCCAAAGGCGGTATATGGAGTAACTCCAATCATTCGGCATTGTGATGATCAAGTGCTCGACTTCTTCGACTGGATCTCCAGTCCTTCCAGACATGAACTATTTTTGAATCCTCCCGACCACATAGTGCGGGGCATTCTCGGGTAGCCCTGGATTTCCCCAAGAGTCTCTATGTGCCAGAGGGCGCGAGCTAGACCCTACCTCAGTCCTCTTACATGGAGTCACTGTGAATCCGGCCATACTAACAGGATACACACATATTTACGTAAAATTATTAAGTTTTACAATATTAGTCTAAATGTATGTATGATATAAACATGACTTGAAGCTGATTATCTTGGAATGGAGTAATGAAGTAGCGGCAGTCGAACATACGATAGTCCTTTAAAAAAATATTTTATAACTTTAAAAAAAATCTTCCAGTGTACCAGGAAAGTAGGTTGGATTTTGCTCTGATACCATACTGTAACGACCCGATTTTTCTAATGGTATTTTTGGATATATTTTTAAAATAAGGAAAACATGTAAAAATTTAAAGTCATTACGAAACTAACATTTTCTAAAATATTTGCAGAACTTAAAAGGATTTCAAATTTCCAATACGACAAATTCCAGCAGCGGAAAATAATTTCTAAAAATAAAGTTAATTGTTCACACTAACTTGAGCGAAATTAAAAGAAATAATCATAGTATTAATCATATCATATATCGGCCTGCTCTGCAACCCGTTCTCTCCATTTCGAATTAACCTGAAAATTTTACATAGAAAATGATATGAGCTTTCTATCGCTCGTGGGAACATCACAGGTCAATAATAATCACAATACATAATGGAGGCATAGTATGAATATTTGTTATATCATCATATAACTTGAGCATGTAAACATGTGACTGCATGTAAACATATACTGATACTTGGTATGAAAAACATGTGACTGCATGTTAATCATATGCTGATACTTGGTACGAAAACATGTGACTGCATGTTAATCGTAAATATAACATATCACCTATATAGTCCAAATAAAGTAATTAAAATCGACAAGTAATAGTTCCCATCTGAAATTGAAATGACTTGAATGCAAATGCTTGAATACTTATGTATTATCTTAATCGCGCCCTTGGTTCTCGTAGCCTACAATTAAAGAAGCATGTATTTTAATATATATAATAGTAAGAAATAACTGGAATTAAAAATGAAAATATTTGGACTGAAAAGGAGTAAAGGCAGATCGGGCATTAATAAATAGGATTGAACTAGAAGTGATAAAATGGGGTGAGGGGTTTATGGCTTAGGTTGAAAGGGTTTAGAAATAATGGATGTGGCCTTTAATTGGATGTGGCCCAATTGAAATCTGGTTAGGTCATAAGGATAAAAAATAGGCATCCTCTTCCACACCCGTCGCCCCCCTCTCAATTTTCCTCTGCAATGAACAGCCACAGAAATCCCTTATCTTTCTCGTTTGTAGCTTCTGCACTGCAAGATCCCAATATTCGGATTCCGAATGATGAAAAGATCGACGGCGATTGCTAAGTCCCGAGCGGCGGCCTTTTATCCTTCCTGGTTTAGAGACACGAATCGGACGACAAGTTGATGTGGAGGACTACGGCGACGCGCGGCAGCGGCGCACATGGTTTCCAGGTGAGGTTTTGTGACGGCGACGACCATGCCCCCAATCGGAGTGGTGGCTGTACTCTACGATGGCGAGGCGGCTCGGCTGATGATGTAATGGAGGCGGCGTTGAGATGGGTTCTTGAATCCGGCCAACTCTGCAGCAGCTCGAATAGGAAATTACAGGTTCGAGAATATGTTGTTTACATTTGGTGATTGGACAAACGATTGTAGGAAGAATTGAAGGTTGTTGTATGAATCTGAGATGTAGTTTTTGATGTCAGCGTTTGATCGCTGTGAATGTTCTTGGTGTATAAAGATTTTGTTGTAATATTGTGAAGTGTGAATCTTGGAATTCGGGGTCTGGTTTATGGCGAATTGAAGGGTTCTTATCTTTCTCTATCAGATTGTTGTGTAACAGAGACGTGAAGAGAGTTTTGCTGTGAGATACTGGAAAATGGCTGTGTTCTTGAAATTTTTCTGTGTGTAAATCAAAAATACGATTTTTTTCACTCCTGATTGTATCAACTTATATACTCCCTCCGTCCCACCCATCTTGAACATTTGCTTTTCGGTACGGAATTTAAAAAAAACTGAAAAATATTGTTTAAAGTGATAGTATGGATATATATTATTTAAAGTTGTAAGAGATAAAAATGTCTTAAAAAGAAAATGACCAAGTATCTTGGGACGGCCCAAAAAGAAATATGAAGAGTATTAATTTGTAACCACTTACTCCCATGATGCACCACTTCCACTAAGTGGTTGTGTGAATATGTAGAAAACTCCCCCTCCTCATCTCCACTCCTACTAACCTCCAACTGAGAATGTGGGGTTCCCAAAATTTTGATAGTGAGAAAAATTTTAGTTTGGGCTAGAGATTTGGGCTAAACATTAAAATAGGGATTGGACTTTAATTATTATTAATTGGTTTGGGTTTAAGGTAAAATAATATGTATATTATATAAAATGCATGAATTGGGCTTGTTAATTAATTTGGACTAAATTAACTTAAACTACATATATGAATGATATTTGAAATGGGCTTGGACTTATAATGATTGGGCTTACTAAATAATTATTGGCCTAACTGATAATTACATTTAAATTATTATTCAATATGTACCATAAAAATAATTAATAAATTTATAAATAATTTTCTAAATTTAGCGGGTATTACGGTTGCTTTCTCCATTTACTTCTCTAATTGTAACATTGGACTTACGCAATCTTCAAGATAGACTTTAACCATTATTATTTTGAGCACTAATTAATAACAACTATAAAAAATAATATTGTAAATGTACATATTAAGATGAATCTAGCAAGACTCAACCCTAGTAGAAAAAACATCAAATACTTCGGTACGTCTCACTTTGGTAATGTATATTAGCGAAGTAAAAACAAACAACAATTTTGTTTTTCAATTTAGGGAAGTAAACTACATAAATAGACTTCAGTAAATGGTATCAAACAAAAAGGCAGGAGCTAGTTAAAAATTTTATGTTCTAAAGACTTCGCTAATTTTATAATTACTGAAGTAAAAAGTGTGAAAAAAAATTTTTTGACGCAATATTTTTACAATAGTGAAGTATACTTGACCTCCAAAAATTTTTCAGACTCCAAAAAACCCTCCTTCTTCGCCCGCTCATTTCCTCCATTATTTCCTCCCAAATTTTTTTCCCGCTCCAGTAAAAAGCTACTGCCGCTTCGCCCGCGATTAAGCTATATTCTTGCGGAGACCGATTATTAGGGTTCTTTCATCGCCCCTTCGAGGTTTTTTCAGTTTCATCGAAATTTTTGGGGATATTTTCAATCTAGCTTTTATTATAGTTTTTACTCACACATTTTCTTTTATTCTTTTCATAATCGAATGTCTGCTGGCGAAATTGCTCATAATCGGACGACTGGTGGTGACATTGTACGAATTGGCTTATGTAAGGTCTTTCTTTGGGTTTTTATTCTTCACAGTATATGTGTGGTGGGGTTTCTGTATGTGTTTGTTTCTGTATGTATGTGAGTATTGTGTTTTTGAGTTTCTTAGGTCTTTCTTTGGGTTTTTTCTTTGCAGATTCTGAAAAAAGATTTTTTCTATGGATTTATTTTGGGTTTTGTGGAATATATGTGTATTGTTTGAGTGTATTGTTTGGGGGTTTTTCTTTGGGGGTTCAAGGTATATGTTGTTTCTGCATATATGTTAATTAGGGGCCATGTTTGGGTTATGTTAATTGTGTTTCTGTATATTGTGTTTGAGTGATGTTAGTCTTAATCGGGGTCTGCGTGAGTGATGTTAATTTGTGATCATGTTTCTGTATATTGTCTTTGTTGATAGTGTTGGTGGTGATTCTGTTTGAGTTTGTTTAGTGTGTATGTATGTGAGTATTGTGCAAGATTTGATGCAAGTTTTAGTGTGTGTTAATTGGCAAGATTGTTGGCAAGATTTGATGCATGAGTTGTAGAGTGCTTGATTGATGTGATAAAATTTTATATTTGGTTGTCAATGCATGAGCTGAAGAGTATTGCATGATCAGATTGAAGAGAATGTATCATTGATTATCATAAATATGTCCCTTGGAGCTAAGTGGATTATTTACTCATATTAATTTTGTAAGTGGATTGTTGATGTCATATTATTTACCCATTATCTAGACATATGCATGTGTCTCGTAGACATTGTGAAAGTTTATTTGATGTTGGCATATTATAGTTATGCCCAATGCAAACTTGTGAATCACGCGAATCTGAATATTTGGCATTTTTGTACGACAATCCGCCGTTTATATATGAAAGTGTGGTTTATTACTATTATCAATGCTTATGATCTTGTGTTATTGAATTGGGATCTTGTGATTTGAGTTTGTTAGATTTTTAATGAGGTTGATTGATGTATTTGAGGTTGTGTTGTTGCGATCTTGTGAATTGAGGTTTTTTATTGGATGGATCATGTTTTTGTACAAGAGGGATTCTATATTTATAAATTGAAAAGAAATATGCAATGTTTTACTTCGGATAAAAAATGAAGTCAGAGATATATAATTAGCGACACAAAATAGAATAAGCGAAGTAAAAAGGAGTGTAATGCTTCGGCTAAACAAATAAAAGTGAAGTAAACGGGGTATCTTTAACTTCGTTGCATATTAACAAGCGAAGTCGGTAACATTATTTCACTTCATATGTATATATTTTACTGAAGCGAATAGGAAATATACACTTCAGCGATTATAAGATAAGTGAAGTGGAAGGACATTTTTTACTTCGCAAACCCCCATATTCGGGTTCTAAAAACTGAGATAGATTTCGGTTATTACGATAGTAGACTTCGCCTAATAAGCGAAGTCTAAAGTATACCTTTAACTACACGAACATAGACTTCGGTAATTATAACGTTTTTACTTCAGATATTATCCGAAGTCTTTGACGTTTATTCTTATAGTGCAAGTAAGATATTTATAAATACATATTATATGAAAAATGATCAAAATTTATAAATTTTAAATCGAAAGTCTAATATTACAATAAATTTTGAGGCCTAGGGGCAAATTTTGAGCAAGTGTATATTTGTTTATTAATTAATATGGTTATTTTTCTATTTTTTGTATACAATACAAATACCATATTGACGACCATAAAGAGATGATTAGTTCAATTTATTATAAAAAAAAATAGATCAAAATAAAAAATAGATCAAATATAATAGTTATTTAGTTCTCATAAATAAAAAGAAATACTCTCTGCGTCCCTGCCAAAGGTTGATATATGGTGTATATTTGTTATATTTTAAATAATGATTGGTATAACTAATGATGGTAAATGCGTGGTGAAGATTGAGAAATTAAAAATGTAGATGATCAGTGTGTCGTGGAGATTAAGAAATAAAAAATATAGATGATGAGTGTGTGGTGGGGATTACAAAGTAAAAATTGATTGTTCAATTTAATTGTAAAAAGTTATATGTAAACTTAGTAAAAGAATAATTTTTTGAGAGAAATATAAATATTTGGTTGAAACTGATCAAATAACAAACATAATAATTAATGAAGTATATAGAGAAATTTGGAAAGGTAATGATGGAACTTCCATGTTTACAAATAAACATTCGATATTCGAATATATTTTATTTTCCATATAAGCCTGAGGGATGGCAATAGGGCGGGTCGCGACGGATCGGGACGGGTACTTGAAGCTCATTCCGTGGTCCGGTAGAGGACCCGGTGTTTAATCCTATGACCTTCATGAAGACTCACATCACCAATGTGAAAAAAATGGAAAAGCATCAAAAAAAAATTGGTGAGGGCAGCAGCGAGGCTCAACTGGAGGAGGGAGAAGCTGGGTCGAGAGTATTTACTCAAAAACGGATAGACGCCCACAGTGCATAACAATACGTAAGTTTAGCTTTATATTTGTTCATTTTCTTGTATTACGAATACGTCAGTAAATTATAAATTGTGTAGCTTGTTCACTATTTGTATTATGAGTATTTGAAACAAGACCGATACAATAAGCTCATTGAGGCATTGCATTCGCCAAACCCCCCTCCGGAAGATGAATTTTACCTGAACTTGTGGGCTCAGGCGACTGGCGGAGTTAGACAGGGTGGAAGGGTAAGGGGAATTTCAAAGGGAATAATCATAAATGAAGTCATCGACCAATTCACAAGTCGTCGTCTTGTCGACTCACGAGCATCATTACGACCTATCAAGGTCGATCGGAATTTGGAGGCTACTACTGAGGTGCTAAAACAGGATAACAAGGAGATGAAGAAGGATAGAGAGGAGATGAAGAAGGATAAAAAGAATGAAGAAGGCTAGAGAGAATATTGAGTCACAAATTTTCAAAGATGAGTAAACTCATGTTGAGATACTGTAACACCCCCAAAATCTCTCGAGGTATTACAGTGCCGTGAATCCCACGTGGGACCCACAAGGCTAGTTAGAAAATAGATAATTTAAGGAAGTCGCGATAAAACATTAGGTTCAATGTTTACATAACGTGAGTCGAAAGATTCTAAGGAAGAATGTAATTCGAAGTCCAATTATTACACAACAGAGGTTTTTAAAAGAAAACAAATTTAATTTAATTTAAACAGCAGCAAGAGATAATTCCAACACCGCTCAAGTCTGACCGGACCCCTCGGGAATGTCCTGCACATGATGAACAATTTTACCTGGCACGACGAATCATACCAGGTAACCAGGGTCAGAGAATGCATACTAAATAAAAACTACTAGCAACGATATACGTCATTTTACCAACCACAGTACCAAATAATCAACAGGGAATATTCCATCACACAACCGACGTTGTCTCTCTCTTTTATCACATAAACCCCAAGGTCGCAACCAAGGGTCACGGAAGTATCCACACGGGAATACCCCGGAACATAGACGCCCAGTCCGGGTCTTATCCCCTAACACATTTCCACACGGATACCATACAGGTTTTATCCCCAACACATCGGCCTATTTATAACATATTTTAGAGAAAGACAACCGTCGGCATTCATCAAAAATGGCACATACACACATACGGACATAACATTAATATTAGAAAATTCTCGAGCAATATTTCACTTGCCTGTGATCCGACAGTAGGTGCTTTGTGATAAACGGAGTCCCCACGCCCGCTCGAGCTTAACCTAGCCACGTAATATCTGATTAACACCTCGTACGGATCATGATGAATAAAACTAGTCTCCCTTTCCTAATCGGATTCCTAGCGTAGTTTTAATTGTTGATATTAGTATCGTTTGTAAGTTCGTAAGCATTACGTACCATTATTCCGTTTAATTCTACAGTTAACATTAGATATATCGATTTGCTCAGCAAGATTATCCCTATCATTTTTCAGTTATCAACAATGATTATAGCATAATCGAATCTCATACTTTCTAATTCTATTCTATATTCCGAATACTACAATCGGCGGATTCTATTACACAATAACTTTGGTGGTTTGATATCCAATAATGATTATACTATTGAATTGTTTTCCTTAGTTCACTAAGTGTCAAAAATCACAAGGTAAGGGTGGCTACGAACAATGGAACATACGGTGACGGATTACTACGAATTCTCCTACAATTGATTCGTCAAATTTTACATTCCTAGTGATGATTGAAATGAAATTTCGTATGATGGATATGATTTGCATGAAATGAAACATATGAGAAATGATAACACCGGTTACTACAATTCCATCCGAAAAAGATTGTCTATGAAGGTTGGCAAAAATCTACCTAATACTCGTAATCTAACAAGTATATATAAAAAAACATCGAAGATATTACTCCAGGGATTGGTGGCTTACCTTATTGGAAGAAGAATAATGAAGAGAGTTGGCGAATCTACAAGAACTACGAGGAGAAATGAAAAGTGACGTGAACGACTTGGATAATATTCACCGGAGCTCAAGAAACCACCTCCTCAATGTTAATTCAAGTATATAAGAGGTTAAGAACCGAGTATAAGGCTAGGAATTTCTCCAAGGGTGTTATTTTGCAATGTTGGGTCGTGCAAATGAAGAAGGGAATTGTCATTTTATAAAACTAGGTTTTGTTAACGTACGTTAATGATAACGGTGTTACGTACGTAAGGCTTATTACGTACGTAATAGTTTAATGACAACGTACGTAAAGACCGCCACTGCTCGAAATGTGCCCAAGTGTTACGTACGTTAAATTTGGGGGATAACGTACGTTATGAAGAGTTGACTCGTTTGTCCTCTAGCCCGCCGAAAGTAGCTCCGTCCGTGTCAAAAGAAAGATTCTGGTCGGGAGACTGACTCACCCATTACGTACATAATATAACTACCTTAACGTACGTAACAATCGAAATATAGCATATGTTAGGCATAAGTTGTAGCGCGCGTTAGATAAAACTCTAACGTGCGTTAGACATAAACTCTAGCGTGCGTTAGACATAAACTCTTTAGCCACATATCACATTCTAACCATCTCGGGGTGACCATCCCTTCCACTCGTCAACAATTATCGGGGAACAAGACGTTGGCCATCGTCATATTCGCACCGACGATCGTCCCACGGCGTCAAGGCATGTCACCTCCGTTTCATTCACATCGCACAATTATATAGCACTCAATGGAATACATAAATAGAAATGACGTCACATTACAAAAACTCACACAGTACAAAGTAATCAAGCATGAAATACCGATGGTATTACATATCACCCCCCTTAAAAATAGTTTCGTCACGAAACTTAAGAAAATAACTCGGGATGACTCTCTTTCATGCTCGACTTGGTTCCCAAGTCGCTTCTTCCGTGCCGTGGTGCGACCACTGAATCTTCACGAGGGGTATGGCTTTATTTCTTAACATCTTCACACGCCGATCCAAAATGGCGATCGGTACCTCTCTAAAGGTAGCGTCATCGGAAATTTCCACTTCTTCGAAATTGAGCTTGTGACTCGGATCATAGACATACTTCATTAACTGGGAGACGTGAAAAACGTTATGCACTCCATCCAGATGCGGCGGTAGAGCTAATCAATACGTGAGCTTCCCTACGGTCCAATATCTCAAACGGACCTATAAATCTCGGGCTTAACTTGCCCTTTTGGCCGAAACGCCGGATACCCCGCATAGGTGATACTTTGACCCAAACATGATCCCCAACCGTAAATTCTAACGGTCGTTGTCGGTTTTCGGCATAAGATTTCTGCTGGCTCTATGCGGCTAGCATGTGCTTTCGAACGATAGACATCTTCTTAATGGATTCCTGGATAAGATCTAACTCGATAACCGCGGTGTCGGAAGCATCATCCCAGCATAATGGCGACTTACATCTTCGCCCATACAGGGCCTCAAACAGTGCCATGCCTATGCTTGCATGCCAGCTGTTGTTGTACGAGAACTCCACTAATCCCAAGTGTCTAGCCCAATCCTTACCCCAGTCGAGCACACATGCCCTCAACATATCTTCCAAGGTTTGAATCGTACGCTCAGTCTGTCCATCTGTCTGAGGGTGATAAGCCGTGCTAAAGTGTATTTGGGTCCCCATGGCTTTATGGACGGCTTTCCAAAAATGAGACACGTATCTGGTGTCCCTATCCGAAATGATGGATGAGGGAATGCCATGTAGCCTTACGACCTCTCTGATGAAAATGACGGTCAGTTGCTCTGTCCCGGTTGTCTCTTGAATAGGAATGAAATGTGCCGATTTTGTCAATCGATCAACAATGACCCAAATTGTATCCTTTCCTCCCACCGCCGTAGGTAGCTTAGTGACAAAGTCCATTGATATGCTCTCCCATTTCCACTCCGGGATGGGTAGGGGTTGCATAATTCCGGCTGGTCTGCGGTGTTCAATCTTTACTTCTTGGTACGTCATACATCGGGCGACGAACTTAGCAACTTCCCATTTCATATTCTTACACCAAAAACTCTGTCGCAAATCTTTGTACATCTTGCTTGCTCCGGGGTGAATAGAATAGGGAGTGGAGTGCGCCTCTTCAGTATAGTTTGCTTCAGCCCGTCATTCGGTGGAATACAGATCCTATTCTTGAACCTCACCAAATCACCCTGAATCTTATAATCGGAAATATCTCCTTGCTCGATTCATGCACCAATCGCATGTAATTCAGGATCTTCCATCTGTGCTAGACGTATCTCGTCTAGTAAGGATGAAAGTATGTTGATAGAGCATAATTGTCCTTGCCTACGTTGTATCCATACTTCGGTGCTGCTTTTCCTGATGTCTTGCTGCAGTTTGGGCTGAACTGTTATGCTGGATACCATTACCTCTTGTGTAGTTTTCCGACTAAGAGCATCAGCTACCACATTGGCTTTCCCGGGATGATAGGAGATTTCCACATCGTAGTCCTTGATTAGCTCCAACCAGTGCCTCTGCCTCATGTTTAATTCTCTCTGAGTGAAGATATATTTCAAACTCTTATGATCCGTGAAAACTTTGCAAGTAACTCCGTAAAGATAGTGCCTCCAAATATTGAGGGCATGCACCACTGCGGCTAGCTCCAAGTCATGCGTCGGGTAATTTACTTCGTACGGCTTCAGTTGTCGGGATGCATACGCAATGACTCTGCCATTCTGCATGAAGACACACCCTAGTCCGTGCTTGGATGCATCCGTGTATATAATGAATCCTTCTGTACCCTGCGGTAACACTAGTACTGGGGCAGTAGTTAGCTTACTCTTGAGCTCGTCGAAGCTCTTCTGGCAGTTTGCAGTCCATACAAATTTGGTGCTCTTTCTCAGTAGGTTCGTTAACGGTCGGGCGATACAGGAAAAGGCCTCGACGAATCTTCGATAGTAACCCGCCAGTCCTAGGAAACTCTTAACCTCCTTGACGTTCTTCGGCGGTTCCCAACTCGTTATTGTCTCGATCTTTTGTGGGTCGACCTTGACACCTTCTGCCGAGACAACATGTCCGAGAAAAATTACCTCCGGCATCCAGAATTCACACTTGGACAGTTTCGCATAAAGTTGGTGTTGCCTTAACACGCTCAGCACTTGCCTCAAATGTTCCTCGTGTTCCTGTCGGCTTCGAGAATATATCAGGATGACGTTCTTCGGCGGTTCCCAACTCGTTATTGTCTCGATGTTTTGTGGGTCGACCTTGACACCTTCTGCCGAGACAACATGTCCGAGAAAAATTACCTCCGGCATCCAGAATTCGCACTTGGACAGTTTCGCATAAAGTTGGTGTTGCCTTAACACGCTCAGCACTTGCCTCAAATGATCCTCGTGTTCCTGTCGGCTTCGAGAATATATCAGGATGTCGTCGATAAAAACCACCACGCATTTATCGAGGAAATCAATCAAAACTCTATTCATCAGTTCCATGAAACGGCTGGGGCATTAGTCAACCCGAATGATACCACGATATACTCGTAATGCCCATACCTCGACCGAAATGCAGTCTTGGGTATATCTTCCTCCCGAATCCTCAATTGGTGATATCCGGACCGTAAATCGATCTTTGAAAACATGACTGCCCCTTGTAATTGATCCAAGAGGTCATCAATTCTTGGTAGTGGGTAACGATTCTTGATAGTAACCTTATTTAGCTCCCTGTAGTCGATGCACAAGCGTAGAGAGTTGTCTTTCTTCTTAACGAAAAGTACCAGCGTGCCCCACGGTGAGGTGCTTGGGCGGATCAACCCTTTCTCCAACAGATCTTCGAGCTGTATCTTTAATTCCTTCATATCGGCCGGCGCCATCCTGTAAGGAGCTTTGGAAATAGGTCTCGTCCCCGGCTCGAGTTCAATGGAAAGGTCAACTTCTCGGTGCGGTGGCAGCCCTGGTAGTTCATCGGGAAAGACGTCTGGAAATTCATTCACCACCGGAATATTTGTGATTGTAAGTTGTGAAGTATCCTCTCAATGAACATAACACCAATAGTACTCTCTTCGAGAGTTGCAGGAGGCTTCTGATGCGACAATGCTGAGAGACCCTTTCGTACTAAAGTGTTCACGTCCGCTGATGACATGTGTGGTACCGTCATGAGCTGAAATGGAAATAGTCAAGTGGTAGGTATTCAAGATCGTTCTGTTCAATGGCATCCAGTCCATACCTAATATGATATCTTCATTCTGGAGCGGAAAGACCATAAGATTAGTGGTCCAACTATGATTGTCGATGCAGATCCAACAGTCTCGAACCTTTTGATCGCCGCCTAATCTACTACCCTCAGGTAGTTTAACAGTAAAGGGCTCACAAGGTACATAAACAAGATTTAAGCGTTCAACACATTCCACAGATATAAACGAATGGGTGGCTCCGGTATCAAATAGTACATGCACTAACTGAGAGTTAACAAGAAGAGTACCTGAGATAGCTGGCGCAGACTGACCATCCGTAGCCCTCAGCTCAAATACACGGGACAGCACTGACTCCGAAAAGGACGAAGTACCTCCGCCGCGCCCACGGCCTCGTCCGGCACCGTGTAGCGGTGGTTGGTTCTAGTGGGATGGAGCTCGGTAGTTGGAAACAGCAGGCGTCCTAGGGGATTGCACAGAGCCTTGTTGACTTGGTTGGGAAGCTGGGTTCTGAGTGGGATTGGCCCGCCAGCAGTAACGAGACATGTGTCCACTCTTTCCGCAAGTGAAACATTTGGTAGCCGTCTTCTGGCACCGATCCTTAGTATGCCCGGACACGCCACAATTGAAACAGTCCCTACGGTAAGGCCGATCAGATACACCCTTCTGCTGGTATGAAACCGCCGACTTAAAAGAAGATGTGGGCCCTGAATTCGTTTTGTTGCTGCTCCCAGGCTGAATTGATGTCTTCTGCTTCTTAGAGTTATGCCCGATGTCGGTATTAACAACAGTATCGGAATATGCTGTGACTACGTCTTCGTATGCCCTCAGGGTCGTGCAGTGAAATCCGGCGGCATAGCGTTGTACATCCTCCGGCAACCTCTGTGCAAGGTGGCATATTCGTTGATTTTCTGATGGAACCATCTGTGAGATATAACTTAGCTCGGTTCGGTAGGCCCGAATGATCTCTGGTACTGGCATGTTCTGAGGTCCGGCACTGAAAAAGTCTCGTGCGCGAGCGGTTCGGGCTGATCTGGGACAGTACTCGCTCCGCAGTAGTCGGGCAAATTCGGTCCACCCGACCACTCGGTCCTCTGGCCTGTAAGTCCTCCACCAACGTGCAGCAGTGTCACGAAGTTGATTAATCCCGAGCGGCACCTTCCGGTTCTCTGGGCATCCGATCACTTCGAAGGCAGTCTCCATTTTAGAAATCCAGTCGTCCACGTGTTTCTCTCCTGTCCCGTCAACTAATGGAGGCCTAGCCTTCAGCATCTCTCCCAACCATCGGTCTCTTCCTGCTTTTTTTCCCACATTGATGACCGGTATCCGATCCGCCTGGTTGACCTGAGCAATTCCCATGACGATAGCCTGGGCAAGCGCCTGAACAAAAGCTGGGTCCATGCCTCCCGGGTTGTTATTCTGGCGTTCTGCCTCCTGATCGTTTTGATTAACTGGTGGCGGCTGGCCCCCAGCAGGATGGGTCTCGGCAGTGTTCCCGTCCTCATTGTGGTTCGCGGCGGAACCCTGAGCGTCATTCACCAACCTCCTAGCTCCTCGGCGTGTCATCACTGACGGTATTAATCTAAAGCCAGTTCCATACACGGTTTACAATTAAATGTAGTATATAGACAGAAACACACATATCACTTACTTTGCATTCCCATGAGTAGTTTCGATCGCTTGGGGTGTTGGATTGGAATAACTTTTGAAAAATTAGGAGAAATTTTATTCAAACCAGGAGTTTTCTCTCTGATACCATTTTCTGTAACACCCCCAAAATCTCTCGAGGTATTACAGTGCCGTGACTCCCACGTGGGACCCACAAGGCTAGTTAGAAAATAGACAATTTAAGGAAGTCGCGATAAAACATTAGGTTCAAGGTTTACATAACGTGAGTCGAAATATTCTAGGGAAGAATGTAATTCGAAGTCCAATTATTACACAACAGAGGTTTTTAAAAGAAAACAAATTTAATTTAATTTAAGCAGCAGCAAGAGATCATTCCAACACCGCTCAAGTCTGACCGGACCCCTCGGGAATGTCCTGCACATGATGAATAATTTTACCTGGCACGACGAATCATACCAGGTAACCAGGGTCAGAGAATGCATACCAAATAACAACTACTAGCAACGATATACGCCATTTTACCAACCACAGTACCAAATAATCAACAGGGAATATTCCATCACACAACCGACGTTGTCTCTCTCTTTTATCACATAAACCCCAAGGTCACAATCAAGGGTCACGGAAGTATCCACACGGGAATACCCCGGAACATAGGCACCCAGTTCGGGTCTTATCCCCTAACACATTTCCACACGGGTACCATACAGGTTTTATCCCCAACACATCGGCCCATTTATAACATATTTTAGAGAAAGACAACCGTCGGCATTCATCAAAAATGGCATATACACACATACGGACATAACATTAATATTAGAAAATTCTCGAGCAAGATTTCACTTGCCTGTGATCCGACAGTAGGTGCTTTGTGATAAACGGAGTCCCCACGCCCGCTCAAGCTTAACCTAGCCACGTAATATCCGATTAACACCTCGTACAGATCATGATGAATAAAACTAGTCTCCCTTTCCTAATCGGATTCCTAGCGTAGTTTTAATTGTTGATATTAGTATCGTTTCTAAGTTCGTAAGCATTACGTACCATTATTCCATTTAATTCTATAGTTAACATTAGATATATCAATTTGCTCAACAAGATTATCCCTATCATTTTTCGGTTATCAACAATGATTATAGCATAATCGAATCTCATACTTTCTAATTCTATTCTATATTCTGAATACTACAATCGGCGGTGTCTATTACACAATAACTTTGGTGGTTTGATATTCAATAATGATTATACTATCGAATTGTTTTCCTTGGTTCACTAAGTGTCAAAAATCACAAGGTAAGGGTGGCTACGAACAATGGAACATACGGTGACGGATTACTACGAATTCTCCTACAATTGATTCGTCAAATTTTACATTCCTAGTGATGATTGAAATGAAATTTCATATGATGGATATGATTTGCATGAAACGAAACATATGAGAAATGATAACTCCGATTACTACAATTCCATCCGAAAAATATTGTCTATGAAGGTTGGCAAAAATCTACCTAATACTCGTAATCTAACAAGTATATATAAAAAAACATCGAAGATATTACTCCAGGGATTGGTGGCTTACCTTATTGGAAGAAGAATAATGAAGAGAGTTGGCGAATCCACAAGAACTACGAGGAGAAACGAAAAGTGACTTGAACGACTTGGATAATCTTCACCGGAGCTCAAGAAACCACCTCCTCAATGTTAATTCAAGTATATAAGAGGTTAAGAACCGAGTATAAGGCTAGGAATTTCTCCAAGGGTGTTATTTTGCAATGTTTGGTCGTGCAAATGAAGAAGGAAATTGTCATTTTATAAAACTTGGTTTTGTTAACGTACGTTAATGATAATGGTGCTACGTACGTAAGGCTTATTACGTACGTAACAGTTTAATGACAACGTACGTAAAGACCGCCACTGCCCGAAATGTGCCCAAATGTTACGTACGTTAAATTTGGGGGATAACGTACGTTATGAAGAGTTGACTCATTTGTCCTCTAGCCCGCCGAAAGTATCTCCGTCCGTGTCAAAAGAAAGATTCTGGTCGGGAGACTGACTCACCCGTTACGTACGTAATATAACTACCTTAACGTACGTAACAATCGAAATATAGCGTACGTTACGCATAGGTTGTAGCACGCGTTAGATAAAACTCTAACGTGCGTTAGACATAAACTCTAGCGTGTGTTAGACATAAACTCTTTAGCCACATATCACATTCTAACCATCTCGGGGTGACCATCCCTTCCACTCGTCAACAATTATCGGGGAACAAGATGTTGGCCACCGTCATATTCGCATCGACGATCGTCCCACGGCGTCAAGGCGTGTCACCTCCGTTTTATTCACATCGCACAATTATATAGCACTCAATGGAATACATAAATAGAAATGACGTCACATTACAAAAACTCACACAGTACAAAGTAATCAAGCATGAAATACCGGTGGTATTACAGATACTCAAAGGAAAGAAGAACGTAGATACCTCATCATCTCGGGAAAACGGACAGGATGATGACTCCGACGACTTTGATGAGGATGAGTTGATGCATTCAATATCTGACGAGTAGCATGTTAGATATGTGTATTGATGATCGTACTTGTTATATTTGGCATATATTGTGATTTTAATTTATATAAAATGTTATATTTATTCTGCATGGTGTTTTATTGCTTTGTTGGTTTCGTTAGAATGTTGTTTGTTGTTCTGTTGTTTTGTTGGTTCAGTTGTTGATGTGTTGTATTTACTGTTTTTATGCTTTTTTGTGCTGTATTGATAGAATGGTGTTCTGTTTTGCTGTTGATCGAATGGTGTTCTATTTACTATTTCTTTGCTGCTGTCTTGTTCTGTTTCAATGCTGTAAAAAAAAGAGGACATTTAGCATCACATATGTGATGTTGATAAGAATTTAAGGCGTCACATATGTGAGACGGGCAACTGCAATTAAAAACATAGCTTTGTTGCCGGCGAGGGACTCGAACCCTCGCCTCTGGGGGTAAATGCGTGGTCTTTAACCACTGAGCTACGTTTTCATTCAGTAAATATATTACATTATATTTATTTATGCCTATACTATATTTCGTACTTATATTTAATTTATTTTTCTAATTAAATCAATTTCCAAAATATTTAAATATAAATAAATGTACTGTAATTTATCTTCTTAATGTTAATAAATTTCTTACACTATCATTATTAAATATAATCTTAAATTTACTATTTATAGTTATTTAATATGTAAACCAATACAAATTCATACATTTAAAATGGATTTAGTATATATAAACATGTTTAATTTCATAATAGCATCACTTATGTGACCTCTATTACTTTTTTTAGTATTAATGGCGTCACATATGTGACACCCTTCAAGGAAAAATATTTTTTTAAAAAAAAAAAACAACTAGTCATTTAGCGTCACATGTGTGACGCTAAAGGTTGAGTCTTTGGTGTCACCTGTGTGATGCAATTACCGAAATAAAATTAAAAAAAAATATATTATACAACAGCGTCACATATGTGAGACCTTTATTTATCAAACTTTGAGTGATTTTTTCAAAGTTTAAGGTACTTGTCGCCCTTTATTCTTTAACTTCACTTTGTTGGATGAAGTTAATAATGTAATGCTATTACAGGCCTTTTTTAGTAGTGATGCGCCGCTACTATCATCACTACGCAATACACTATGCATTCACGAATGGTGCTACCATGCTCCTTATATTATCAATATCATGGGAACTGTTAAAACCTTCGTGCAACACAAGTCCGAAGAGTTCTACATGAAAAAAATCACATCATAAATATGAACAGGTCATTGATGGACGAGAATAGAGGATGACAAATATTTCGATCGTCAAAAAAAATTTAAAATTGCAGCTAAAAGGAAAATAAATCTTTTGTACACTGAATCGGAGACAAATGTATCAATTCTTCTGACAACCATGAAAGTCGCTTGCAAAGGTAGAAACTAAATCATGAACATAACGAGTAAATAATCAAAAGACAAAAATACTCTTCAGCGGTGAAACACCGGGGAAATTACTGTTTATGCCCTTTATTGCAACCCCTGTTTCGAATATGCCCGGTATTCTAACCATGTTTCGATCATGCCTGTTATTGTGTAAATTTGGTTCAATTTTATCCTCCGGCACCGGAAAGTACCATGTACACCGCACGTGACCGAACTCGCCAATTTGCCCCATTATATATCACGTGCGGCTCGCGTGGACAGTACTCGTGGAAGAAACGCTGATGCGTTTTTGGCGAAATTAAAAGCCCGATTTTTTGGCTAAATTAAACAAACAAAAAAAAGCTGAATTCAAAAATAACAAAAGGCGATTAAAACGGAAAAAGAACCCTAAATCCCAAACATCAATCCCCTTCTCAATTCTTCCACAATTCGCACATACCCTAATCCCTAAATTCATATCCCGATTTTTGGCGATAAAGTAAGTCAATATCACCCGACATTGTTGTGAGGAATTGGAGTGAGCTTCAATCTTAGCAACATGATGATGATTCGAGAGCAGAGGAACAATTTCTTCCCTCCTCCAGTCTATCGTGAGTGTCTCCTTAATTCTCTTAATGAAACTACGATTATTATGTAATTTAAGATGTTAAATTTAGTTGTTAATAATATTTTGCAGATCCTGGTAGCAATAGTGTTACCCTTCATGCATTTTATGGTGGGGAATTTAAACATGGTATAATGGGTACGACGGCTGGTGTAATTACTGCATCTAGGTACATAGGTGGTAGTGTGTTTAAATTTGATTATGTTGAGGAAGTGTTTGCATGTCTTGCTGGTTTGAAACACATGGCTTCCATTTCAAAGACCAGCAACTACAAAATGTAGAGGAAAGCCAATGGCTTCCATTTCAAAGACCAGCAACTACAAAATCAAAAGACAACAAAGGACTTGCATATGTGGTTATTGTAAAGAAGTAGGACACAACAGAGTGAGCTGTGAGAAAAGGAAAATAGAGAGTGGTGAAGCAACTAGAGCAATGGAAGATGAAGCAGTTGATATGCAAGTTCTAGAGGACATCATCAATGAATATGCACCTGAGACATCTGAGACCATGATTACAGAGATGAACAAATCAAAGGTAAATCAATTAATCTCAATTTACATGTACAAGTAAATATTACTGTAAAAATATTTATATAATGACATATTACTTTGATACAGGGCAGTAAAGGATCCATGGGGGCATCAGATGGAAAATATGTGAGTATTTAATTCATCAGTAAAGAAGTAACCATTTTCTACATTGTATAATTCATATGTATGGCATTTAATTTTGAAATTTTTTCAGAACAAAAGTAAAGGCAAGGAACCGGTTAAGCCACTGTCAAAGCCAAGACAATCAAGACCCAAGCCTGTATATATTTCAACTCCTGCACCACCACCATCACCAACCCCAACGCCCACCTATCCTCTGGAACCACCAACTCTCAAAAATGGACCTTCCATGTCTCAGCAACTGCAAGCCACTGCAAGGGGCACCACCACCACCCAGAATATTAGCATTCATGGGACCAATATTCACATAAGGCAGTCGGGAAGAGTTGGAAAAGGAAAAAATAAGGGCAAGAAGAAAGATTGAAGTTTAGACAATTTTCTTGAATTTTAGTTTGGATTTCAGTTTGTACTTGGATGAACTTGCATTTGAATTCAGTTTTAGATTAAATGATGATATGTTGATCCTTGTTTAATGACAATGTAATCATATGTGAATGTAGTTTGGATTTAAGTTATGTCTCCATATGCTGCTATGCTTGCAGCACAAGATGTTTCTCAAAGATGCAAGGTTTTATTTTCACATTATTCCTTGTTAGATATGCCATTTCATAGTTTGTAGTACTGGAAGAAGGGTGGAAGAAGGGGAAGGAGGCTCTAAACTGTTGCAGTTGTGGTTTTAGATAATTTCATGTTTTGGAACAATTTTTGAAAAATGATTTTGTGTCGACCTTTGAATATCTGATGGTTAATGCCTTTCGTTGCCTTAAAAATGCTAAGGGGTAAGTGTCAGGTTGTGAGAGATTCATACTATTTTGGTGTTTTGTGGAATGTGCTTTTTGCAAGTACTTTCCCCTAAGTGTTTGTGTTTGTTTTAGTTGAAATTTATGTTTATTGGAATTGTGATCTTCTTCAAATATGCATGTGATACGGACAGGTGATCCGTTTTTCTTCCGGGCGTGGATGAAATTATGCATGTGTAACTATTTTTCAAAGTATTTTAAAACATGTCATTCACATTGTAGATAAACTTGAATGGAAATTGAACAACAATTATATATAAAAGCGAACATCATATATAAACTAAATCCATTCAAAATGATACAATTCAGTTGGAATCAATACAATACCATTCAAAATGATAAGCTGAGTCGATAAGTCGAGACATAGCTACAACTTCAAAACCAAAATACAAAAAGAAATTACACTTAACCAATATTATCCTACACTATACTATACTAAACACTTAAATATCACATGTAATTTCCAACTATCCAACCAAAGCCTACTACAATGATAGTCGCAAAGGCCCCGACAACACGTGCACGTAAAACTTGATTCTCCCTCTTCAATTCTTCAACTGTTTTATCCAAGTATGTGATTTTTGCATTCATTTCCCCAAACTGTTCTCTAAGGTGCCACACCACAGTGTCCATTCTACTAGAACTGTCGTTCCAAGCCCCGTCAAACCATTCAAAGAAGCCACAACCTGGATTGATGCCCCTCTACAAATATCAATAAAATAATATCATAGTACATAAAAATAGTATAAAACATTAAATTAAGGGATATTGAAACTGAAAATATACCTTGTAAACGGGGCATGCGTAAAACCTTCTCGGCGGGTTTTCTTCGGTCCTTGAAGTGCGCACTCTGGCCTTCTTCCATGAAGCATTCGACATTGTGGTAATTTGTGGTGATGAGTTAGACGACATTTCGGGCCTTGAATCGTACAAGAATTGAGAAGGAAATGAAATATAACGGACAACAAACACAAAGGCTAAAGAAAGACTCGGGTTTTACGATGGGAGTGTAAGATTTCAGGAGAATAAAATCGAGGGTTAGGGTTTATGAAATTGGGGAAGACGATGAATTCAGGAGAATAATCGCCTTTTGTTATTTTTGAATTCAGCTTTTTTTTGTTTGTTTAATTTAGCCAAAAAATCGGGCTTTTAATTTCGCCAAAAACGCATCAGCGTTTCTTCCACGAGTACTGTCCACGCGAGCCGCACGTGATATATAATGGGGCAAATTGGCGAGTTCGGTCACGTGCGGTGCACATGGTACTTTCCGGTGCCGGAGGATAAAATTAAACCAAATTTACACAATAACAGGCATGATCGAAACATGGTTAGAATACCGGGCATATTCGAAACAGGGGTTGCAATAAAGGGCATAAACAGTAATTTCCCCGTGAAACACCATTAAAGATCTTCTCAAATCAGATTCGTCCATCTATGACAATCTAGGCACTGAAAAGGGACCTTAGTTCTTACACCAAACAACGTTCTCTCTCTCTCTCTATATATATATATATATATATATATATATATATATATATATATATATATATATATTGTAACTTTATTTTCAGAACCTGTTAAGTGCGAGAACTGCGAGAATCACCTTTTGTACTCCTAATAATACATAATCTATATCATGTCAATGCATACAACCCCTACTGATCATAATCCCTACTATATAGTAGGAGTTATATATATAGTAGGGGTTATCATCAGTAGGGGCTATTATAGTAGGGGTTATCATCAGTAGGGATTATCTCCCGTAATAAAAATTGTATTCTACTATAATACCTTTTTGAATTAATAATATTTTTTAATATTTTAAAAAATCTCATTGGTTTAGAGGAGTTCTCGCGGTTCTCGCACTTAAGAGAGTTCTGAAAATAAAGCACATATATATATATATATATATATATATATGTGTGTGTGTGTGTGTGTGTGAACTTTTTAATGAGGCTAGGGGAAGCGACTCGGTGGTGCAAGGAGTTAGTCTATCTTCTGCTCGTTCGTTTAGTTTCTGCGAGAGCATCAGCGAGGAAGTAAAGGGTGCCCTAATGAAAATGGGTAGAGCTAAGGCTGTAGGCCCAGATCAGATCTCTATTGAGGTGTGGCTTTATCTGGGGGAAGTTGGAGTTCAGTGGCTAGCAGAGCTGTTCAACATCTTCCTCAGAGGTTCTAAGATGCTGACAGAATGGTGGCATAGTATTATCGTGCCATTTTTCAAGAACAAATGCGATACTCACAGTTGTAGTAACTATAGGGGTATTAAACTCCTCATTCATTCTATGAAACTTTGGGAAAGAGTGGTGGAATGCAGGGTTAGAAGAGAAGTCGAGATCTCAGAGAACCAATTTGGCTTCATGCCGAGGAGGTCCACGACTGAGGCCATTCATCTCGTCAGACGCCTTATGGAGAAGTTTAGAGAGCAGCGTAAAGATCTACATATGGTGTTCATTGATCTCGAGAAGGCTTATGATAGCATTCCGCGCGATGTTATTTGGAGGAGTCTTGAAGAGAGAAGGGTGTCGTTGAAGTTCATTAGAGCGATCCAAGACATGTACTCCCAAGCTAGGACTTGCCTTAGGACCCCAGTTGGTGAAACCCAGTATTTCCCGATTGAGATAGGGCTACACCAGGGGTCGGCGCTTAGCCCTCTTCTCTTCGCTCTAATCCTTGACGTCATTTCACGGGGGATTAAGGATGGCGTCCCGTGGTGCATGCTTTTTGCTGACGACGTTGTGTTAGTGGCGGAGTCGAGGAGTGAGGTGAAATTGAAGTTGGAGCTACGGAGGTCTAAGTTAGAATCTCAGGGCTTGTGTGAGCCGTTCTAAGACCGAGTATCTCTGGTGCAACTTTAGTGGTGAGGCTAATGAGGAAGAAGTATAGGTAATGATTGTAGATCAGATCGTACCCCGTACGGGTAAGTTCAAGTATTTGAGTTCGATCATTCAGAAGGAAGGTGAGAGTGAAGTTGATGTCACTCATCGTATCAAGGCGGGGTGGCTAAGGTGGAAAGCAGCGACAGGGGTCCTGTGCGACAAGAAAGTCCCTCTAAAGTTGAGGGGTAAATTCTATAGAGCGGTAATCAGACCTGCAATGTTGTATGGCTCCAGATGTTGGGCGATGAAGAAGTCGCTTGAGAGAAAGTTGGAAGCGGCTGAAATGAGAATATTATGTTGGTCGTGTGGTCGCACAATAATAGATAGAATCTCGAATGGGGTTTTTAGGAACGTGCTAGAAGTGGCGCCAATTTCTGCGAAAGTTAGGGAAGGGAGATTGCGATGGTTTGGCCACGTCCGCAGGTGGCAGGCATCTGCTCCGGTGAGGAGGGTCGAGAGTTTATTGGTTGTTGGGGGGAGGAGGAGAGGCATACCGAGGAGGACGTGGGAGGAGCAAGTGAGATTAGATTTGAAGGCCTTAAACCTTTCCGAGACCATAAATGTGGATAGGTGCTCGTGGAGACGCCAGATCAGAGTTGTGGATTCTTTTGTAGGGAGCGGTGATGTAGTAGAGAGCCTCAGGGTTGGGTTGTCTCGGTTAGTTTTGGCCTAGCGCATTGTATTTTTTACTTTTGCTTTTATTGCATACTTTATCTTATTGCCTTTTGCGTGTGGTGTATTTTCTACAAGGAGCTATGCACAGAGTCAACCTCTCTTCGGTTAGAGCAATGT
Source organism: Orobanche coerulescens (assembly GCA_033398695.1). NCBI lineage: Eukaryota > Viridiplantae > Streptophyta > Magnoliopsida > Lamiales > Orobanchaceae > Orobanche > Orobanche coerulescens. Next base: position 96,576,669 of record CM065806.1, read on the forward strand.
TCATCGAGAGTGTAGTTGCCAAAGTCCCCTTAGGTAAGTCTCATGTGAATTAAGCCATGGGCTCAGGTATGTTTTTGAGCTTTTTCGAATCATATGCTTTTTTTTATATATCATTCATTACTTTGCTGTGCACTAAGCTGTGGGTCTTCACGGAAACAGCCTCCCTACCATTAAAAGTATGGGCATGGTCTGCGTACATCTTACCCTCCCCAGACCCTGCTCTCTGCGGGATATACTGGGTATGTTTGGTTTGGTTTATATATATCGGTTCTGGTAAGAATCATTCCTGGAGGTGAGAACTACGAACAATATGATCATTAAATGAAAAAAATAAGGAGAGTTTTGCCACATCATCAATGTAAATGACATGTGATTGTATGAATTGAGGGGAAGGGTAATTTTGTCCCTTTACAAATAAATTTTCCATTTAAAGTACAATAATTTATTCATTTATTAGTCGTTTCAAGTAAAAATATTGCATATTAATGGTCTTTTCATGATCTGCAATTTAGATAAATATTACATATCTAAAATATACTCCCTAATTGGTGTTTTGACTTCTTGCAGTCAATAATTTTTAAATTTGACTATGAATTAATCTCAGGCTATAATGATAAAATATTTAATGAAAACATATTATTAAACTTTAAATTGTGAAGTTTCATAATATATTTTCGTTAAATATTTTACCACTATAGTTTGAGATTAATTCGTAGTCAAGCTTGAAAATTGTAGACCTTAAAAAGTCAAAATGTTTCATCTAAAGTGGAACGGAGGAGTAAAAAATAAAAAACAGCGTAAAAAATGTTAGATCAATATTCTTATCACACATATTTGGATGATGTTTATAAAGACAAAATAATCATTAAACAAATATTGCACTTGCAATTCTTTTCAATATCTTCACTTCAGTTAAATTCTCAAGAAGATAATGTACGGTTGCCATAAAGTATAACGTACGTAATAATCGCCCATTTGTATTTGTGGAAGGTGTCAATATTATGCAGGGTTACATAGCAGGACAACCTACGTTACAAGACATACACGACGTACAGTAAGGAATATGCATAGCGTACGCTATATTCGAATATGAACCATTGTGCAGTTTCTAGAACGGTCATCTGTAAAATAACATACATTACAGATACTTGATAGCAAGCGTTTGAAGCTGAATTCAAAATTAGACCGTTGATGATTTCTAGAAGTTCAACAAATCTAACGGCTATCCGAGGATAAAGATAGCGTACGCAATCAACATAATTAGCGTATGCAAAGGAAGAGCCATAGGCTACTGGATGTTACTGGACAAAGCGTTGCGGACGTTACACTGTTGAGTAACGTACATTATGGCGTTAACGTACGTAACTTGGGTTACCTAATGTAATACCCGTACTTTTTATTGACTATTTGACCTTGTCGTTCTTCTTATTTTGTCGCTCTGTAAACTCTTGGTGATATTGTTGATATTGTTATTGAGTTTCGTATCTTGTTTGGGTCACGATCGTGTTGTTGAGACCTTGCAGAAGTGTTCTGGGCCAGAGAAATAGCGCACGCTAGGCTTAGGCTAACGTGCGCTAATTTTATGTGAATAGTGCACGTTAGTTTTGAGCCGTAGCGCGCGTTAAGCGGACCAGTCAGGACAGAACCAGTAACTCAGACTGCTCTCTGGACTGACATTTAACGCGCACTAGGAGTTCGTTAGCGCACGCTATTCGTGGTTAGAAGCGCACGCTAACATCCATCTGTAGCGCACGCTAACGGGCTGGTTGACAGAGGCAGTGAGGTTGTCAGGTTTTCTGGACTATCAGGCAACGTACGCTAGGCTTCGGCTAACGCACGCTACAAGAGTTGCATAACGCACGGTAAGCCATAGCGGTAGCGCACACTAAGACTTGAGCAGGGCAGAGGACAGTAGGTTTTGGACTCCAGTTACTGGACACCACTTTTTGGCTAGCGCACGCTAAAGATAGGCGAATAGCGTATGCTAACGGGGCAGGCAGAAGCCACTGGACTACCCGGTGACTTCGCTAGCGCACGCTAATAAAGGAGGCGTAGCGTGCGCTAGACTGGGCAGATATATATTGGACAGTTGACTTCCATTTCGTCATTTTTCATCTTTTTCACTCCTTTTCGATGGGAACAGCTCGGGAGAGATGATTTTGGGTGATTGGAAGCGATCTTTCTCCTAACAACAACATATTTGGTTGGAGAATAAGAATTTCACAACATCTAATCCATCCTAACGTCCAAATCAAGGTAAAAATCCTTAGAACCCTATTTTTGGGAATTTTGGGGTTTTTCGTAGATTCGTCCAATTTATCCGTTTTGTAGCTTGATGACCTTGAGATTATGTTGTATCTATCCTGTATGCATGCTTTTCCTACGATTTTACGGATTGGATTGTGTCGTTTTCGGACTTGTGTGGGTTTGGATGATTTTCCAACCTCTAGTTGTTTATCCGTGTATTTTCATGAATCGTAGACGGGATTCGGGAGTTTCTTCGTGTAATTTGAGTATGGATAATGGATTTTCATATTCCTTGCGAATCGTTTAGGTGCCGGAAGCGCGTTCGTGGACCTACCAAACTCATACCCTTTTTCCGTTCAATTTCTCGATATCTCAAAGGCAAGTATATATTTATGATTTTATGTTCTCGACTTTGAAAGTATGATATATTAACGACATGATTATTTATATCCACTCTGGGGTGGGCCGACGGGTCCCCTGAGGGTTTCGTAGCCTCTGGTGCGATTCCACGAATGATATGAACGAACCACTCTGGGATGGACCGACGAGTCCTTTGAGGGTTCCGTAGCCTCTGATGCGGTTCCACGGTATTCATATATGTATTGATGTGATGCTATGAGATTTAGTTATTCCGGAATACTAGTCTTGAATTGATGAATTGACGGTTACATTTACTTTATTGTCGAGGAGTATTATATTTCATACTTGATATACTAGCACTAGCTATTCGACGGCTAACCCCTTTATGGGGGAAATACTTTTTATGTATTTCAGGTTCCAGGAAAGCGGATAGGAAGGTATCGGGTCGGCATGAAGATGATGGGCAAGTGTGATATTGTGTCTTTCCTCTGGTTATGTTTTGTGTTCTCCATTCAGTGTTGTTGTACTGGAATGGTTATTGAATACTCGAGTATTGCTTTCCATTTTCCTTGATGTTCCGACCTGTGGTTGTCGAGGTATTGAATTGTGTTGTGATGTCTTTGGATACATTGGACATGTTTTGAATACCCCTTGTATTGTTCTCCATTCCATTGTATGTAGACCTTATCGGTCAAAATTTATAGTTCCGCGTATGTTTAGCCGTGTGGGTCCCACGGTGGGGCTCACGACGTTGTAATATTCCCTGAATAACTTGGGGGTGTTACAGAATTTGGTATCGGAGCTTAGGTCTATGGATACCTAGGCTGTCGGTCTTTTGGGTCGATTGAGTCGTCATTTGTCCACAGTATCACTACCCTGCCATCATCACAGTGCGACCGGTACTTGTAAGACCTCTTACTCTTCTGGTGTTTCCTTATTCATTTTGCTTCTATTTTTGGTATTCTTGTGAATCGGTCACTTCGATGACGTGCGATTGTATTGTACTTACGTGCCTTATGTATTCTTCAGTATGTCAGCTGGTAGGGGACGAGGCCGTGGTCGTGGCCGTGGATGGGGACGAGGACGTGGCACGGCCGTTTCCCTCAGTTCTGTTGCGGGGTCAACCAACCCCAGTTTGTTGAACTCGGTGCATCCTAACACCGAAAGTCAGCAAGACCAGTCGAATGGCCAAGGGAACAGCGTGGATGTTGGAGTTGCGAATGTACTTCAACAATTAGCTACCCAGATGACCATTTTAGCCCAAACCGTTCAGCTGAATAACCCAAACCCGAACACGAATGCCTTGCTTCAGAACGTAATCCGTATGCACCCTCCACAGTTTGGCGGTGCCACAGACCCGTTAGGTTGGGAAGATTGGCTAGCGGAATTGGAAAAGATTTTCGAAGCGGTTGATTGCCCCGAAGTGAGGAAAGTACCGATTGCTCAGTATTTCCTTACCAAGAAGGCCGCTATGTGGTGAAAGGTCATCAAGCCACAGGATCGTGTTGCCACGTGGGATGAATTTAAAGAGCTTTTGGAGGCCGAGTTTTGTCCTTGGCCGGTACGAGAAGGCCGAATCCGAGCCTTTTTCGAGGCTAAACCACAGGATATTCCCGTTTCACAGGCGATCGTGGAGTACAACCAAAAATTGATCCATGTGAAGGATCAAGTGCGTAACGAGCGTGATAAGATCCGTTACTTTGATATGCGGATGAATATGGACTTACGGCGGTACATGGCCGGATTTGCTTGCACCACTCTGAAGGAATATCAGGACAGAGCGTTAGCCCATGATATGTTAAGCCCCGACAACGATACCATTGAAGAATCAAAGAAGTATAAGGTCGCGGGAAATTTTTCTGGCTCTAAGAGTAGCAACTTTCAGAGGCCACAGACAACCAACCGTTCTGCCGGACAGTCGTCACATTCTAATAAGGGAAAGAGGGGTTACCGCTCTACTCCAGGTACCACAAACCGCACGGTAACTTGCTATAATTGTGGTCGTCCAGGCCACGTTAATTTGGAATGCAATTTTCCACCATTGAAGTGTCACACATGCGGACAGTTAGGACACAGAGCGGCTTATTGTTCCGAGCCGAATCAGACCTTGGACACTCGAGCTTCTGCCCCAGCACCACTCGACCAAGGCATAAATCAGCGGCAATCTTTTGGTCAATCCCAGCAGAATTTCGGCAAGGGCCGGGGATGGGGTCAGAACGCTGGAGGGGGAAACTCTAGCGTCGGTTCGGTATAACCACGGGTCTATGAGATGCGTCGAACAGACGACCCCAAAGCGGCGGTGGCTTCAGGTACCATTCATATTTTATCTCACCCAGTCCGTGTGCTTTTTGATATGGGTGCTACACATTCTTTTATTTCCTTGGAGTGTGTACGCCATTTGAATATAATTTGTATGACTGCTTGCGACCCCTTCATTGTGATACTGCCTAGCTGGGATAGAATTGTGGGGAACCGGGAGATTAGAGATTTTCCGATGATTATATCCGGTATGGATTGGTTATCAAATTTAATTGTAGTTGATATGGAAGGCGAGGACGTGATCCTCGGCGAGGATTGGCTAGATAATCACCAAGCGATTATGAATTACCGTACCAAGGTTATCACCATGATGACTAAAGACGGATCTGAGTACTCATTTTTGGGACGTAAGTGGGGCCAATCCAAGTTACTTATTAGTGCCATGAAGGCCGTAAAACTTTTGAATAAAGGTTGTACGGGATATTGGTGTTATGCCTTGAAAACGGAAGGAAACGAAGTTGATTTCTCTTCGATTCCGGTTGTTAACGAGTATCCCGATGTTTTTCCGGATGATCCCCGGGATTACCACCAGATCGAGAGATAGAATTTACCGTGGACTTAGAGCCAGATGCGGCTTCGATTTCTAAAGCACCTTATCGGATGGCATCTTCCGAGATGTAAGAATTGAAGAATCAATTGGGGAAACTCCTAGAGAAAGGATACATCAGACCGGGCGCTTCGCCTTGGGGCGCACCTGTCCTTTTTGTGAGAAAGAAAGATGGTTCACTACGTTTGTGCATTGACTACCGTGAGCTAAACAAAGTGACCATCAAGAACAAGTATCCTTTGCCTCGTATAGACGATTTATTTGATCAATTGCAAGGGGCTGCAGTTTTCTCGAAAATTGATTTAAGATCCGGGTATTATCAACTCAGGGTGAGGGAGTCCGACGTTTCGAAGACGGCATTTCGGATGAGATATGGGCATTATGAATTTGTAGTTATGCCTTTTGGGTTGACTAATGCATCGACAGTATTCGTGCAGTTAATGAATAAAATTTTCATCGAGTATCTCGACAGGTGTGTAGTCGTCTTTATTGACGACATTTTGATCTATTCTCGAGATAAAGAGGAACATGCCCGACACTTGCGCATTTGGTACTAGATATTATGAGAACCGAGCACCTCTATGCAAAATTCTCGAAATGTGAATTCTAGTTGGAAGAAGTTATGTTTCTCGGCCATGTGATTTCGGCCGAAGGGGTTCGTGTAGACCCGCAGAAGATTGATGCAGTGCTAGATTGGGCACCGCCTAAAAATGTTAAGGAAGTTCGTAGCTTTTTGGGCCTTGCTGGGTATTATCGTCGGTTTGTCGAGGGGTTCTCGAAACTCGCTCGGCCGCTTACAAAATTACTCCAGAAGACAGAAAAGTTTGTTTGGACAGATGAGAGGCAACAAACCTTCGATGAGCTGAAGAGACGTTTGACTTCAGCGCCGATTTTAACTTTACCACATGGTAGTGAGGGTTTTGCGGTTTATAGTGACGCTTTGGGTCAAGGTCTGGGCTGTGTACTTATGCAACATGATAAGACGATAGCTTTTGCATCACGACAATTAAAGCCTTATGAGATAAATTATCCTACTCACGATTTAAAGTTAGCTGCAATTATCTTCGCACTCAAGATTTGGCGGCATTATTTGTATGGTTCTCCGTGTCGGATTTATACCGACCACCAGAGCCTGAAGTATATTTTTAGTCAGAAAGAGCTGAGTATGAGACAGAGACGTTGGTTAGAGTTGATAAAGGATTATGATTTGGAAATTCTTTACCACCCCAGAAAAGCCAATGTCGTCGCGGATGCTTTGAGCCGCAAATCGGCATCTCTTCAAATGCTCGAGGTTCTTACATCTCAGATGAAAATTCGTCAGGATTTAATTGAGCAAAGGATAGAAGTTTGACTTCAACGAGTACAGGGACAGTTATGTACTCTCGAAATTACTTCGTCCTTGGTTGACGACATCAAAGGGAAACAGTGGAGTGACCCGATGATTTCTCAACTGAAGGAAGATGTAATTAAAGGAAAAGCTCCTGGCTTTATGGTTCAAGAGGATAGTATTCTGAGGTTTCAGGGCAGGCTTTGTGTTCCGAACAATTTAGAGTTGAGACAGAGAATTCTCCGAGAAGCTCATGCTACGCCTTACTCAATCCATCCCGGGACGAGTAAGATGTACAAAGATTTGAAGTGCAATTTTTGGTGGAATAACATGAAGAAGGATGTCAGGGAGTTTGTACTACAGTGCTTGACGTGTCAACAAGTCAAGATCGAACATCAACGACCAGCGGGGTTGTTGAAACCGCTTCCCATTCCCGAGTAGAAGTGGGAAGATATCTCTATGGATTTCGTCACTGGCATGCCGAGAACCCGGGCCGGAATGAATATGATTTGGGTAATTGTCGATCGGTTGACCAAGTCTGCACACTTCTTGGGTATTAAGGATACTTGGGGACCGGATAGATTGGCTCGAACTTTTATTGGTGAGATCGTAAGGTTGCATGGTACAACAAAGACCATTGTTTCTGATCGAGACGGCCATTTCGTATCGCATTTTTGGCAGGTCGTTCATCAGGTTTTGGGTACTGAGTTGAGATTGAGCACTTCCTTTCATCCTCAGTCGGACGGTCAGACAGAGAGGACAATTCAGACGTTGGAAGATATGTTGCAGGCTTGTGCCTTAGACTGGAGTAATGATTGGGAGCTTCACTTACCGTTGATCGAGTTTGCTTACAATAATAGTTGGCATGCGTAGATCAAAATGGCACCATTCGAAGCACTTTATGGTAGGCGATGTGGGTCGCCATTATGTTGGGATGAGGCTTCTGAGCTAATTGGAACAGAACCGGATAGGTTGATGGAAACTAAGGAAAAGATTTCTATTATCCGGGACCGATTGCTGACTGCCCAGAGCCGTCAGAAATCTTATACTGATACTTGTTGTCGATCCTTGGAGTTCGAAGTGGGGGATCATGTCTTACTCAAGGTGTCGCCGACCAGAGGAGTTTTCCGCTTCGGGAAAAAGGGGAAACTTAGTCTGAGGTATATCGGACCTTTCGAGATTTTGGATAGAGTTGGAGATTTAGCTTATCGCTTGGCGTTGCCTCCAGCTTTGAGTCACGTCCATAGTGTTTTTCATGTGTCTCAGTTGAGAAAGTACGTGCCGGATCCGAGCCATATTATCGACTACAGTGAGATTGACGTAGCCGAGGATATTACCTTTCCGGAGAAACCCGTCAAGATCCTTGAGCGTCGCGAGAAACAACTTCGGCATAAGACCATTCCACTGGTTAAAGTGCAATGGTCGAGACATGGAGTCGAGGAGGCGACTTGGGAGACGGAAGAGAAGATGCGGTTGGAATACCCCGAACTTTTTATTTCTTAAGTTTCGGGACGAAACTTCTTTTTAGAGGGGGAGAATGTAATACCTGTACTTTTTATTGACTGTTTGACCTTGCCGTTCTTCTAATTTTGTCGCTATGTAAACTCTTAGTGATGTTGTTGATATTGTTATTGAGTTTCGTATCTTGTTTGGGTCACGATCGTGTTGTTTAGACCTTGCGAAAGTGTTTTGGGCCAGAGAAATAGCGCACGCTAGGCTTAGGATAACGCACGCTAATTTTGTGTGAATAGCGCACGCTAGTTTTGAGCCGTAGCGCACGCTAAGAGGACCCGAGATGTAACCAAGAACTCGATCGCTTCTGGATCGACGCTAACGCGCGCTAGGAGTTCGTTAGCGTACGCTATTCGTGGTTAGTAGCGCACGCTAACATCCATCCGTAGCGCGCGCTAACGGGCTGGTTGACAGAGGCAGTGAGGTTATCAGGTTTTCTGGACTATCAGGCAACGTACGCTAGGCTTCGGCTAGCGCACGCTACAAGAGTTGCATAACGCACGCTAAGCCATAGCGGTAGCGCATGCTAAGACTTGAGCAGGGCAGAGGACAGTAGATTCTGGACTCCAGTTACTGGACACCACTTTTTGGCTAGCGCACGCTAAACATAGGCCAATAGCGTATGCTAACGGGGCAGGCAGAAGCCACTGTACTACCCGGTGACTTCGCTAGCGCATGCTAATAAAGGAGGTGTAGCGTGCGCTAGACTAGGCAGATATATATTGGACAGTTGACTTACATTTCGTCATTTTTCATCCTTTCCACTCCTTTTCGACGGGAACAGCTCGGGAGAGACGATTTTGGGCGATTGGAAGCGATCTTTCTCCTAACAACAACATATTTGGTTGGAGAACAAGGATTTCACAACATCTAATCCATCCTAACGCCCAAATCAAGGTAAAAATCCTTAGAACCCTATTTTTGGGAATTTTGGGATTTTTCGTAGATTCGTCCAATTTATCCATTTTGAAGCTTGAGGACCTTGAGATTATGTTGTATCTATCCCGTATGCATGCTTTTCCTATGATTTTACGGATTGGATTGTGCCGTTTTCGGACTTGTGTGGGTTTGGACGATTTTCCAACCTCTAGTTGTTTATCCGTGTATTTTCATGAATCGTAGACGGGATTCGGGAGTTTTTTCGTGTAATTTGAGTATGGATAATTGATTTTCATATTCCTTGCGAATCGTTTAGGTGCTGGAAGCGCGTTCTTGGACCTACCCAACTCATACCCTTTTTCCGTTCAATTTCTCGATGTCTCAAAGGCAAGTATATATTTATGATTGTACGTTCTCGACTTTGAAAGTATGATATATTAACGGCATGATTATTTATATCCACTCTGGGGCGGGCCGATGGGCCCCCTGAGGGTTTCGTAGCCTCTGGTGCGATTCCACGGATGATACGTAGCCTCTGGTGCGGTTCCACGGTATTCATATATGTATTGATGTGATGCTATGCGATTTAGTTATTCCGGAATACTAGTCTTGAATGGATGAATTGACGGTTACATTTACTTTATTGTCGAGGAGTATTGTATTTTATACTTGATATACTTGCACTAGCTATTCGACGGCTAACCCCTTTATGGGGGAAATACTTTTTATGTATTTCAGGTTCCATGAGAGCGGACAGGCAGGTATCGGGTCGGCATGAAGATGATGGGCAAGTGTGATATTGTGTCTTTCCTCTGGTTATGTTTTGTGTTCTCCATGCAGTGTTGTTGTACTGGAATGGTTATTGAATACTCGAGTATTATTTTCCATTTTCCTTGATGTTCCGGCCTGTGGTTACCGAGGTATTGAATTGTGTTGTGATGTCTTTGGATACATTGGACATGTTTTGAATACCCCTTGTATTGTTCTTCATTCCATTGTATGTAGACCTTATCGGTCAAAATTTATTGTTCCGCATATGTTTAGCCTTGTGGGTCCCACGGTGGGGCTCACGGCGCTATAATATTCCCTGAATAACTTGGGGATGTTACACCTAACGCACGTTAGAAGACTACTACACCAACGATAAAGAGGCTCCTAAATGATATAAATAGAGGCATTTGGAAGAGATGAAACACACAAGAATTCTCTGGATATATCAAGCAATTATCTTATCCATTTGAGCTTCATAATAGCATATACTTTGAGAGATAGTACTTATTGCAACTGATACAAGAAGAATTGTTCTACAATCTTCTATATACATTCTTGTATCATTCTGAGCGATTATTTTGTAAGTCGAGTAACTGTATTCGTAATATTTTTTGTAATTTTGTGAGGTTGTCTTGTACCGCGAAAAACAAGAGTGATTATAGTTGTGGTTGATTTTTAGCACGAAAATAAAAAAAATGAAGTTCAGCACTAATCTTGAAAGTGCTATTGTAAAGAGTTGTAAGTGCATACAAGTTTTGAGAAAGTTCAAGTAGATAACACTAGGTAGGGGACGTAGGCTTTTGGCTTGAATAATTTCTTGTGTCTTTTTATTACCGCACTGTGTCTTACTTCGTTCAAAACTCTACTCCGCACTATTCAACCCCTCTTCTAGTGGCGGTACCAACCTAACAAAAAATAAGAGTAGTTTAAAGACAATAGCAGTGCAATAAATTCAGAGTAGTAGTATACTCGGAACATAATTGCAGTGCAATAAGTTTATAGTTGTAGTAATGTAACACATAATAGTAGTACCATAAGTTCAAGGTAGCAGTATGTCAACTACATACTAACAATACAATTAGTTTTAGGTAATGTATAATATTCACTACTTTTATACATTCAATATAGTGCATATATATATATATATAGATCATACTGCTTCTTTTATAAGAATGTACTGCTTCTTATGTTCCATGCGTTAAATGTACATTGTACTTCTTCTTTAACCTAATTATAACTGCACTATATTATGATGTATAATGTACTATTTTTTAATGTACAATGCTGCTTCTTTGACTTATAGCATACTACTTAACTTATAACTTCGATGTACAAATATTGTCTTCATACTGTATAAATGCACTGCTCTATAGTGTACAAAGTACTGCTTTTTTCTTGAAAGTTAACACGTAAAGTTCCTGTTGAAACTGTTGACTTCAATAAATAAACTGATTTCATTGGTATAATTAGAAGTTCTGCCACATAGCATTGTAAAGACAAAGGAGTCAAGTTTCCAACAAAAAAACGGCACTATAAAATATTAAGTGTGGCGAGAGTTATGATGCTTTGAATGGGGAAAGTCATGCTGACACAAAAAGTTCATGTTGAAACCGTCAACATCAATAAATAAATTGATTTCATTGGCTACGAATTATGAGTCATGCCATATACCAGGAAGAAACAAAGGAATTAGTTTCCAACAAAAACAATAATACTAAATATATTAAGTGTATATGAGATGTGATGCTTTGAATGGAGAATGTCAGGATGCTGCATGTATTTTTTACACTATTTTATTATCATAATATTCTATTTTTTGTTTTGATATTAATGTAGATCATGAAAAGATAATTAATTTGATATATTTTTTTATTTTAAGCAGAAAATAAATGGATAAATTATTATAGGCTAAAATGCTCCTGGGGTCCCTTAACTTAATTTCAGATAACGATTTAGTCCTTAATATTTTTTTGTCCCAACTAAATCCTTTATCTTTCCAATTTTAAGCAAAGTTAGCCTTTTCCGTTGGTCTCCGTTAACTATTGTCCAGGTGGCTGTTAAGTTGCTGACTATTTTCTTCTTCATTTAATTACATCAATTCTAGAGAGAGAAACACATGTCAACTCTACAGAGTGAGAGAGAGCGGCAAAGAAATCAAACCAACCGGAAGATATTCCAAAAAGATCATTCTCGAAATGGGTCCATCTCAATCGCTCTTCTTCTTTCTCTCACTATCTCTCTCCTCCATCCTCTGCTCCTCCTCCTCCCACACCACGACACAGTGTTCAAAGGTCACTCGGCCCAAAGCCTGCCGCACAACGACGTATACAAGAAAACACTCGAAACCCTTCTCGACACCTTAGTTTCTAAATCCTCCTCCGCGAACTTCAGCAGATCCAACTCCGGCGACGGTTCGCTGCTCGTCATCGACGGGACCTTTCAATGCAGAGGCGATCTCTCGAACCACGACTGCCACGTTTGTGTTCGCAAAACAACAAAGCTGGCACGGAAGACATGCGGGCAGGCGATTGCTGCGAGGGTACATCTGAGCGGGTGCTATTTGAGGTACGAGAGTTCCGGGTTCCTGCAGCGGACCGAGACCGATTTCCTGTACAATGTTTGCTGGTCGGATCGGGTGGATGGGGACGGGTTTGGTGGTATCTTTGGTTCGGCTTTGGAGGAAATGGCCAATGGCGTGGGGAATCAGCTGGGGTTCTATGAAGGCGTTTATGGGTCGGTTTATATGTTGGGCCAGTGTGAAGGTGATTTAAGCGGCGGGGACTGTGTGAACTGTGTGAGAAATGCGACAGACCAGGCTAAGTCTAAATGCGGCAACTCCATTTCAGCACAGATTTATCTTCAGAAATGTTATATCAGCTTCACCTTTTATCCCCACGGCGTTCCAGAAAAGCGCCACGACTCTTCATCTCCATCACCAGTTTCTGATTTCTATCTTGTTTTTAGGATCATCTGCATTCATAAAGATATAGTCACCGCTCTCTCTCACTCTGTAGAGTTGAGATGTGTTTCTCTCTCTATAATTGATGTAATTAAATGAAGAAGATGATAGTCAGCAACATAACAGCCACCTGGACAACAATTAATGGAGACCAACGGAAAAGGCTATCTTTGCTTAAAATTGGAAAGATAAAAGACTTAGTTGGGACAAAAAAAAGATAAAGGACTAAATCGTTATCTGAAATTAAGTTAAGGGACCCCAGGAGCATTTTAGCCATTATTATATTTAAATAAAGACAATTTATTTATACGGGGACTAAATTATACTTCTCATTAATTCGTGAGAACAGTTCATGCAATTCACACATCATTCACATTGATGATATGCACTATCCTTATTGATTAATAAATAAGAGTTAATTTTACAGAAGGTCAAAGTTCACTCTTGATATTATATATATATATATATATATATATATAAGTAGAGAGAGATGGTTTTAATGTGTGTGTGGTTTAAATTAAAATTTTATATAAATTTGGTATATATATCTTGGTTAATGAATGATCAAAATTTATTCTCATCGAACATTAAGCATGTAATACATTGTTTGAGTGTATCGATATTCCCATGCATATATTGCATTTTTTTAAGCACTGACATTTATTTCAATTTCTTAATCAAAAAGTCGTTGATCTCTCTCTCTCTCACACACACACACACACATATATATATATAGTGAGGTTTTTCTAAAAATTCTTTTATAATAAAAAGTGTAGGAAAGATTGTGGGAGTGACATGTGTCACCTTGCCACATTATCATGCCACATCATATGACATGTGGCACTCACCCCACCCCCTACCCCCACCCCCAAATTTTTTTTCCCACCAAAAATTTATAAGTATGATGCACCATTTTTTTGGTGCATCACACTAATAAATTTTACTGCATCACAGTTATAAGTTACTACATCATAGTTAACAGTTAAGTGCATCAAGTATGATGCAGTAACTTATAATCTTAATGCACTAAATCATAATTGTGATGCAGTACTAATTTTTGGCGGGAAAATTTTTTTTTTTGCCCCCGAAAAATTTTTTTTTTTGCGGGAATTTTTTTTTTCGGGTGGGTGGGTGGTTGGAGGTGGGGTGGTGGGGGGTGGGGCTGGGTGACACATGTCATATGACGTGGAATGGGGATGACACATGTCACTCCCACAATCCTTCCTACACTTTTTATTATAAGAGACTTTATTTTAACCCATATATATATATATATATATATATATAGAGAGAGAGAGAGAGAGAGAGAGATGATAAGGAAATTTAGTTTGGGAAATAAGAATACATCTCAACCCTTGATTACATGTGATGGATGGTTCGGATTGTGTGAATACTTGAATTGTTTCTTAATTAATGACTGATTACTCATTTGGTAACTTATCGTTAATATATGAAAATGATTTTTCCTCATTTCATGCATTTAATCTGGATCATTAAAACTAATTAAATCAATTGTAGGAATGTATTCTTATTTCTTAAGTAAAAATTTATTCTTACCATAACCTAGGGGTGTGCATGGAACGATATGGTACGGTTTTAGGGTAAACCGATACCGTACCAAATATATTCGGTTTATTATGATTTAATACCATAAACATACGGGTTTTTTTTTCGGTTTGGTAGTTCGGTATTTCGGTTTGGTTTACATCGGTACGATATTTTTTCGGTTTTTCACTTGATACTTGATAGCATTAATAAGACAAAAATACTCGAATAAATTAATTCAACAAGGTACCATAAATAGTTGATCCAAAATAATAGCTAAACTAAAAAAATCACAGTAACCTTAAAATAGTAACTAATTTAATGTTCAAGTTTTCATCCAACTATTTTGGAGGATAAAAAAAACAAGACAAACAAGTGTCTTGAACTTCAATAAATTTGTTATACTTCTATATTCAGGTGAGCATGTAACTACTACATATATGATATATTATCATAAAAATATTTAATATAAATAACGGTACGGTACGATTCCAGGAGGGTCTTCATGTCGTCGAGCTGGCGTTGCATCGCGGCCATCGTCGTGGCTCGGTCGCTTGCGAATCGGCTTTGGGAGCGGGAGCCAAGGCGATCGTGTACCGATCTCCTGACTCCGCTGCTGCCGACCTCGACTATTTGGCGAGGGGGAGCCAGACGGCTGGGCTGCCTTCTGGGAGTCGGATAGGCCGAGCTCCTGGTGACGGACTCGAACTCCGTCGCCTCATAGCTGGGGCCGGACTGCCCCGATCGCCAAGACGGGTCGGCCCGTGCGATCAGCAGAGGTGCCCAGGTGGCGCCTCTCCTTGCGGATGAGAGCCTCCTGGCGATCGCTCGGCCAGTAACGCCTTGAACTTCCGCTTGGTCTTCCGGCGGATGGCCGATGGGGTGATAGCGGGAGGCGCGTCGAGAGCACTCTGTCGCTCCTGTAGGACGGCCATGGCCTCCTCGATCTGTTCCGCGGTTCGGAACCGATCGAGCGAGAGACTTGGGCCGACCCCCAGGGGCGGGATCGAGCGTCTCGGACCGCGGCGGCTACCCTCCGCCATCGGCTGCGGCTCGGACTGAGACGGAACGAGGCGCCTGGCGAATCGGTCGGTGGCTTTCTTCGACGTGGAGGCGTAAGACATGGTTCTGAAAGCTTTCTCTGAAGAACAGTGAGTGTTTCTTCAGGTATATGTCCCGGAGAACAGTGAGTGTTCTTCGAGACGGTAGGAATAAAATTGAGGGTTAGATGCCCTCCTTCTAGCGCCAATTGTTGTTGCCCAAAATATTTATCCGAAAATTAAATACTGCTGGAATGAACGGACAACAAACAAGGTTGCGGGAGCACTTCCGAGAGGGTGTGAATAACACAAGATTTGCCGAGTTTGTTAGGCCCGGGCTTGAATGCTCTCGCGAGATGTTATTAATACAAATATTCGTGGATACAAGTATTAATGTGAGAATCTAAGTACAATGAGTGTAAAAAGATCCTATTAATCTAGCTCTTGAGCGAAGCTTGGTGTTCTTGCTCTCGGCCGATCGTCTTCTATGTGAGAGAGGCTGAGAGAGGAGAATGAACCGAGAGATAGCTATTGCCAAGAGTACGAGAAAGCCAAGTTGTGTGTAATGCTTGTAAACTGGGCGAAAACCGAAGAGGAGGTCCAAATGCAGGCAGCCCTCTATTTATAGGGGCTGAGGAGCCTTGATTCCTGGCGGGCGATCGCCTTCCGGCCAATAAAATATTGGGGCGATCGTCTTAAAGTCACATGGGCAGTCTGCCTAAAGTCCAAGGCATTCTTGGCGGCCACTGTGCGGTCGATGAGGAGCCACGCGTCCGAGTCATGTCACATGCGGTCCTACCGACGCCTTTCGGCGGGCACTGTCAGTGGTGGGAAGATCTTGTGCAGTGTGGTCAACGATCCGTGAAATGCGGATCTTGTCTCGGCTCTGCACGTGGGGTCTGTCCCGAGGTTCGGCCTTTGCCGACTGGATGATCATTGGCTTCGAGCGGCATGAGGCAATCGTCATTGGTCGGTCACCAAGGGTCGATCGGAAAGTGCCGGGAGATGATCGGCTGCTAGTCGGCCACCAGGAGTCGATCGCCAAGTACCGAGAGACGATCGTCTTAGATGTCGATCGCTCGGCACCGGGACTTGTCCTGGGACCTTTGGTCGGCCGATCTATCTTGGCTGCCGGGCTAAGGCTACGTCACCTAGTCGCTGGTCGGCAGTTCTGCCTCGTCTGCTCGGCAATGGCTAGGTCGCCTGATCTCTGAGGCGATCGTCGGTCGGAGAGTATAATTCTCGACACAACAATTGCCCCCCAGCTTGCTCCGATGTTGAAGACATGGGGCGAGGTGGCTCTTGCTGGCGATCGTGTAGGATGAGGACGGGCGATCCGGTGAGCTGACTTTGGATTTGGACTTGGGCGATCTTGGACGATTGGCTAGCTATCTTTCGGTCTTGTACCTGCAAAAAACAACATTGGTCGATCCCCCTCAGAAACTTGATGGTTTCGTCGTTTGAGGAATCGTGCACAGTCGCGGAGTTCGATGGACCGACTCCATGACCGTGTCTTGTGCGCGAAGACATTGAGTGTCTCGTGACTCGTTTTATTGTGAGGGTCCTCTGTTAGGCTGCGCCTCGCCTCGTATTTAAACGAAGGGCGTGCGGTCTTGGTCTAGAGGAGTCCTTGCGCGGGGCAGCGTCGGATGATTCAACTCCACGTCCGCGGCTTGTTAGCTCTGCTTCCACCTCGGCCCGCCATGTAGATGGCGAACCTCGACGGTGTACGTTGAGACGAGGGTAGTGGCATGTCGCATTGTCCGGGTTCACCATGTTAGATGATGATCCTTTGAGGGCGGGCGATCGTGTCCACTGATTAGTTTTGGAGGGCCCTCAGACTACGCCGGCCTCGTATTTAAACGAAGGGCGGGCGATCTTGGCCCAAAGGGACCTTGCATGGCCGAAACAGCCGGTTCCATCGACTACCAGGACCATGGCTTTATGATGTGCGGTGGAGGCGATCTCGTGCCGTTGTCCACCATGTTAGATGATGAACTGTCGATGGCGAACGAGTCCTCCGATTCTGGTGATGTAGCTTGATAATGGCGATCGGGCTGGAAGACTGGCGATTGTCGTTCGGATGCCGACCGCGTTATTCATAGGCTAAGAAGAAACCTTTGCCTAGCCAGAAAGTCTGCGGCTTTAGCGCGGAAGATCGCGTAGGTCGCAGGTTGGTCCTTCGTGAGATGCCTGAACATAGGCGAAAGACCATGGAATCCTCCTAGGACCGTGTGGAGGGCGATCTCATCGCTTTTGGGTTCGCTATTGAGGATGATCTCGTCTACCCGGTCGATGTAGTCCGAGTCGGACTCTTCTTCCCCTTGTTTGAATCGCAGCATGCGATGGGGACCTTCTGGCCGAGCGACCCTGGTGGCGAAGTACTCTGTGAAAACGTTCGCCAGTTGGTTAAAAGAGTCGATGGACCGAGGCGGCAATGAGGTGTACCATCTGTGGGCAAGGTCGTCCAGCGTCAGAGGGAACATTCGGCACCTGGTCGCGTCTGATGCCCCACACCCGGTCATGTAGATGTTGAACTTGCTCAGGTGCATTTCGGGGTCTGATCTCCCCTCGTACAAAGGTGTTTGCGGAGGAGCGATCTTGTGATGCACGGGGGCGAGCTCGATGTGGACCGCGAGCGGCTCGCTCGGCTCGGCGATCGTCTTCTTGGCGCCTGCCCCGGATTCCAGGAGGGCCTTCATGTCGTCGAGCTGGCGTTGCATCGCGGCCATCGCCGTGGCTCGGTCGCTTGCGGATCGGCTTTGGGAGCGGGAGCCGAGGCGATCGTGTACCGATCTCCTGACTTCGCTGCTGCCGACCTCGGCTATTTGGCGAGGGGAAGCCAGACGGTTGGGCTGCCTTCTGGGAGTCGGATAGGCCGAGCTCCTGGTGACGGACTCGAACTCCGTCGTCTCGTAGCTGGGGCCGGACTGCCCCGGTCGCCAAGACGGCCGCTGTGCCAGCGATCAGCAGAGTGCCGGTGGCGGCGCCTCTCCTTGCGGAAGAGAGCCTCACAGCGATCGCTCGGCGATGCGCCTTGAACTTCCGCTTGGTCTTAGGCGGATGGCGATGGGGTGATAGCGGAAGGCGCGTCGAGAGCACTCCGTCGCTCCGTGGGGCGGCCATGGCCTCCTCGATCTGTTCGCGGTTCGGAACCGTCGAGCGAGAGACAGGCCGACCCCGAGGCGAGATCGGCGTCTCGGCCGCGGCGGCTACCCTCGCCATCGGCTGCGGCTCGGGCCCGAGACGGAGCAGGCGCTGGCGGATCGGTCGGCGGCTTTCTTGACGCGGAGCGAAGACATGGTTACGAAGCTTTCTCTGAAGAACAGTGAGTGTTTCTTCAGGTATATGTCCCGGAGAACAGTGAGTGTTCTTCGAGACGGTAGGAATAAAATTGAGGGTTAGATGCCCTCCTTCTAGCGCCAATTGTTGTTGCCCAAAATATTTATCCGAAGATTAAATACTGCTGGAATGAACGGACAACAAACAAGGTTGCGGGAGCACTTCCGAGAGGGTGTGAATAACACAAGATTTGTCGGGTTTGTTAGGCCCGGGCTTGAATGCTCTCGCGAGATGTTATTAATACAAATATTCGTGGATACAAGTATTAATGTGAGAATCTAAGTACAATGAGTGTAAAAAGATCCTATTAATCCAGCTCTTGAGCGAAGCTTGGTGTTCTTGCTCTCGGTCGATCGTCTTCTATGTGAGAGAGGCTGAGAGAGGAGAATGAACCGAGAGATAACTGTTGCCAAGAGTAGGAGAAAGCCAAGTTGTGTGTAATGCTTGTAAACTGGGCGAAAACCAAAGAGGATGTCCAAATGCAGGCAGCCCTCTATTTATAGGGGCTGAGGAGCCTTGATTCCTGGCGGGCGATCGTCTTAAAGTCACATGGGCAGTGTGCCTAAAGTCGAGTAGGCTGGCGGCGGCAGGTTGTGATCGATGAGGAGCGGCCACGCGTCGAGTCACTGTCACATGCGGTCTCTAAGCGCTTGTCATTTGGTTGGAAGATCTTGTGACAGTGTCAGTCAACGATCCGTGAAATGCGGATCTTGTCTCGGCTCTGCACGTGGGGTCTGTCCTGAGGTTCGGCCTTTGCCGACTAGATGATCATTGGCTTCGAGCGGCATGAGGCGATCGTCATTGGTCGGTCACCAAGGGTCGATCGGCAAGTCATCAGGGGTCGGCATCGGTCGGTCACCAAGGGTCGGTCGGCAAGTGCCGGGAGATGATCGTCTGCTAGTCGGCCACCAGGAGTCGATCGCCAAGTACCGAGAGACGATCGTCTTAGATGTCGATCGCTCGGCACCGGGACTTGTCCTAGGACCTTCGGTCGGCCGATCTATCTTGGCTGCCGGGCTAAGGCTAGGTCGCCTAGTCGCTGGTCGGCAGTTCTGCCTCGTCTGCTCGGCAATGGCTAGGTCGCCCGATCTCTGAGGCGATCGTCGGTCGGAGAGTATAATTCTCGACACAGCAGAACCGTTTGAGTAAAACTCTAAACACCTTTACGAGAGATTGAATCCAAAGGATAAGAACAGACGAGAGAGGAAAAAATGAGATAAAATAGCCCAAGGGAAGTATAATCTTATAAACACATGCCTAGAATTAATGGACAAAAGTCAGTTTATGGCGAGCCGAACTATTTCGCATCGTTTGGAAATCGGACCAAACTCCCTATTTTAACGTTTGAGTTTGAAGTTTGTATCATCGAATCGAGCCTCGCGCCGAACTTTTTCGTTCACTCACAGCCGTACCTGGAGGGAGGGAGAGAGGGAGAGAGAGAGAGGGGGGGAGGGGGAGGGAGAGAGAGAGAGAGAGGTAGGTTTGATATGAATAGTGTACTTTTTTTTTTAAAGGAATATTGCGAAGGGACTTGTATGGGAGGAGAATCAACCCCGGAATCAAAGGCTTAAGAACCTAGCGTGTACTTGTACCCAGAAGTAGAGTATATTTAATTGTTAGTCAGGTACATTATCTCGCGTTTTAACTAGAAACTGTTCTGAGAGGCCGGAGCTGTTTTTCATAGAATTAGTCATACGAAATATGGATCACCTATGTATCAAAAAAAAAAAAAAAAAAAAAAGAACCTAGCGTGTATGCTCTTTCTTTTTGTGGACATATTTACGCTTACTTTTTTTTCCAAGACTTTTATGTGCTCTATTCCAAGTTCTTCCAGGCATGCATGCTTCAATCGGTTTTCAAACATCAAAACAATACAGAAATAATGCAGAAGCAAACATGAAAAAACCATGAACCAAAAACATGCGAGCGTAAAAGAATATTCTATTAAAGTATAAATGTCCAAAAATCCATAAATCAGAACCTAACCAGGTCTATGGTGCTATCAGATCATAAGTGCCTCCTGATCTGATTTGAACTTTTTTCACCTTCAACAGAATAGATAGAATTAATTGACAATTTGACATGAGAAGAGAGTTACACAAATACGTACTTTCTGAAATTATTCATAATCAATCAAAACACCCCACACTTTGAGGGGAAAAAAAGGTTATTTTTCTTTAGAACAAAAATTCCGCATTGGATCGCAACACGAGTTTTTAGTTTTTTCGTAACATGCTCGAATCCTCCAGTATGGACACAAACAACATACTTTAAGCTAAACCTCAAGTGTAGTAATTGTAATGGTCCCATAAAGTTCCATGACATGTTCCAAATCACTAAGCTCATTGCTGAGATTTGCCCATTTTGCACACTTGAAGCTGGTCTTAATCAACAAGAAGAACAAGTAAAGAAATGCGATTAATACAAAAAAAATTACAAAGAAACTCACAGTTGAGCAGAGTTTCGCAGACCACATCGACGATATTCTGACTTTGTAGAACATAAAAGATCAAGAAATATGTTCACCATAAGAGAGAAGAGTTGGCTGTTAAAACAATAATAGGATGAACGGAAAAGTTGGTCGTAAATCTCAGATCTAGGGACCATCATATCACAGCAAGTATATACAGCTCCCACCTAAAATACCCGTGTAATCACCAACAAGGGGGAGTTACTCTCATGAAACTCAAAAAGCAAAAAAGCTGTTCCAACTTTGTGTACCATCCAAGCCAGAACTCAAGCGAGAACACTCTTCAAACCCCGCTCTTCGGTATACACTTACTCGATTCGCTATTCTCGAAATATATATATTTCAGCACTTCGAAGAAATTTTTGTCCTAGAGATCATACCTTTGAAAGATTTCTAGCAGAGAATATAATTCACATGTTCAATTTGAAGTAGATGATAATTCTTTTGACCTTTGTTTGAGGCATGATTCGGATTTTTTGATGGTCGAATTTTATCCTTAATTTTACCGAGGACATTCTGCTTCTCTGGACTCAGGAACTCCTTCCACTGCATGGGCGATGGTTTTTCCTTCACAATCAACTGCACTCACAGACTCAATGTCCTCGTCACTCTCCACAAGCTCAATTTCTTTAATGTTTGACATAACTTCAAGAAATTGCAAGGGAATAGCTGCAGGGTCCAACTCACAACAACCCTTAAGCAACTTCGATCCTTGTTTCCCAGTAAGCAAATGGCAAGGCACCTGGTGAGAAAATCGAAACATTTCTTCTTTCGGAATTCTTCTTATTTCCACTGAGACAAGACTCGAATGGAAAACAGATTTGAAGCCAGCGACTTTAACCAGGGGAATTACGATCACTCCAAACTCCTCGTCATAGTCGTCAAGTACTTCAACCATGTCATATTTGTGTATTACATCGTCTTCAGTTAGCTCATTCCACTCTGGGGACCAATTCCTGTACAAAGCCCAGACATCCCCCTTATGAGGAAATATTTGAAAGGTCTTAGAACTGTGTTTCACACATCTAACAATGTGTGAGAAACATTCTACTGAGTTACAAATTTCAACTCTGCCCATTCCGAATTCCCCGCATGTTTTTGAAAATCCACTCAAAAACCAATTTACATGGACCAGCCTGCTGTGGGTTACAGAACTAAGCCAACTCATTTTCACCTTGAAGGGATTTATAGAGATCACACTCTGAATCATGGCATAGTGCCGAGGCATCCCATCATGATCATCATACACTGCCCATACTTGGTTGTCACTAAAACATTTTTCTGTTCGCTCCTTGTCAAAATCATGAAAATCAGGATCTGAGACATCTACCAACATTTGCTCGACCAGTTTACCGTCTAGAGACTCAAAAATCAGTTTATTCCGTGAGACATGACACTCTTTCTCCTCTAACTCACATTGCTTGATTGGACAGGACATGGAACCATGTGATGCACGGCCATCCTTCACAATTGCAGCCTCATCAGCAACATTCTTCACCATCATGCTTTCATTTAGCTTCTTATGAATTTCCTCACAAGCCTTCTCTATGAGCAAACATTTCATGCCAACACCACGTTTGCTATTACACTTACGAAAACTGCCCCTTACAGAACATGAAGAGTTCACTTGACTTTCAACCTCTTTCCTTCTCTTGGCAAAATCAGAGTGCCCCAAGGAATCTGCAGGTCTTTTAGAGGCAAGATTTTTCCTCCGCAACGCCTCTTCTTTTCTTGCGGCAGCCTGTGTTTTCTGCCTCTCCCTTTTGACTTTCTCATAAGCCTGTCGAATCGTACTTGCAGCTTGGGCAGCTGATTGAGCACCGGTTGACTCAAAGAAAGGCACCCACTCAAAGTTATTTCTTGTGGCATCAGATCCCTGCTGGCTTTTACGAGATGCTGCCTTAGAAATCTTGGTAGACGGAGGACCGATTTCGATTGCAAAGTAGGCCTCATGACAATTGGGGCAGAGAAGATTGTGATTGAGATACATTCTCAGATATTCGTATTGCATCTGACATCGATTACACACGGTCCAGAACGTACGGCGTTCCTTCTTACGAGTCGGATTAGGAACGGATGTGGGATTCTTTTTACTGATATTATTACTAATATTATTATTGTTATTACTTTTACTATTATTATTACCCTTTTGAGCTTTCGTCTGTGAATCTGCAGTGTTCGCAAAGTTGCAAAAACCATTTTCCGAAGGACCCTCTTTAGTGGTCTCCTTTCTCAGCTGAAAGATCCCCCGATACCTTTGATCATATGCTAATCTCTTAGACTTATCTGAAAGCAAACTCCATGCTTGTGACACAAGTTGGAACGCCCCTTCAGCCCCAATAGACCTGTTTTTATCAGGATGAAGCAGAAGTGCTAGTTTTCTAAACTGTTTCCTTATGGTGTCGTCATCAGCCAGAGGAGTCACACCAAGCACATTATACCAGTTCGATTCTCCATGTCGTTTATCGTCTTCAGCAGACATATACACCTCAAGAGTCATCAACATTTGAGAAATGCCCTCTAAATCAGGATATATTTTTCGAGCCTTGAGAGCAAACTTTTTTGCTCCCTTGATGTCCTTCGCCACAAACTTCCTCTCCGCAATTTCTTTAGCTCTCAAAGCTTCATCTCTGTTGCACTCCATCTACTCTACGATTCCCCCTCTATAAATTTCACAGTGAGGACAGCATAAAATCAGCAACTCAGCATTGAGAAATTATTCCAGTTCACTCGGTAATCAAATGAAAGGGAGAAAACAGCACATTGCATTAGGTAATGCAATCATTTTCAATATCTAACAAAATCACAAATTAAAAACAAAGATTTAAACAATCACGAAATCAGAATTTGGCATTAATAATCAATAACCATCAGCTGAACGTCGCAAAAACTATGCATGTATGCAAAACATCTCCGCTCAATCTAAATCCTGCTAACCCTAACAAATAAAAAATGCATTTAAGAAGGAATTTATTTTAATTATTAACAGAAAACGGCAGTGAAAACCAGAGAAGATGAGGAATTGCTCGAACAGTAGAATCAATAAGTAGATAAGACCACATTCCCATTGTCGGCAAACAAAAACCCTAATCGATGATCAGTACCAGAAAACACAAAATACGACGGTAGACAAGAGCGAAGGTTACCGATACGAGAGAAATACTTATGGTCTCTGTGGAACTGAAGCGCAGAGTGCCATCAGCGGCAAAAAGAAGTGATTATTTCAAACTTGCCCCCAATTTTCCTCCATAATTTACTTTCATTTCATGAGAAAAGATCTCAATATGCAAGAGGTAAAATTGTCGTTGGACTGGAAAAAGTACAAAATAAGCGTCTCTTTGTCTTCCACTGCAATTTTTCGTGGATAATTTTATCTAACCATGGGTAATTCTACCCACGATATGTGTTGGGAAACTTAACTATGGTTGACCTTAAAAATCAGCTAAACAATTAATTACTATAGCTTTATTAGGGATTCAATTTTGGCCCGTCCTGCACTGCCCGCCCTGATCCATGGCGTATGGGTCGTGCCACCCCGCGATCCGCAGCGGGATGGGCGGATTTGGGTTTTTGTGGTACCCTCTTCGCCCTGTCCCGCACTACTTTTTAATTATTTTAAATATATTTAATATATATTATATATAATATTTATATATATATATTTATATACATTTATAAATTTATCTTATATATTTATGTTATTGACAAATTTCTCAAATAATATGTATTTTATGAAAATAAAATACTAGATAAAAGCTCATAAAAATATTTATTTTATTCACATTAAAATAATATTTTTCTCTATGCGGGTCGACTTGTCCCGCCCCGCAACTCGCGGTAGGTCGATCTGCGCCGCCCCGTTCACCTCGTGGGGTGCATGATCGTACATGATCATACTACCTCCGGTATATGTACCCGGTGCCTTCTGAGTAATCACACCGGTATTATCGTCGTAAAGAGTGTAACACCCCCAGAAACCGCCGGGAATATTATATGTCTGAGACCTTTTTTCTATAAGGATGTACCAGGCTAACAACCACGATACAAATAATGTTTGACCGGTCGAGGTCAAATAACTTACTAACACAGACCGATAATGTCAAATATTAATTACACTGACCAATGAGGTCTCACGATTAAATCAACCCAAAAATAAATGCATTATTGTACATACCCACGCAGGGGTTAAAATACAATACAGCGGAAGACTGAAGATAACTCAACAATACAACAACATCAAACTGGACTCTTAACTCTTGATTAGTATCACGGCTCGTCCTCTTCCATATCGTCCCTGTGGTCGCTCCAACGAACTAAGCACACCTGAAATGCATGATACGCATTTCCCCCATTTAAGGGGTTAGTATTTGAATGGCTAGTACAAATATTAAGTCTATATAAAACATATCACGCCAATATCAGTTATATAAAAATAACAACAATCGTGCCGAGAGGTTTTCAATATTTAAGGTGTCAAGTCTTTGGAAATAATATATATCAACTCGGGAGTTTTAGAAAACGACAAAAAGTCTTTTGGGACTTCAAGTTCAAGATTATAAAACCTTTTTTCTCGAAAATAATAGGGTCTCGTCCCAAATCTCGTTCATGTAAAAAAATATTTTTATAAATAGAAAATCTTTATGGACCTAGAGTCCTTAGTTGTAAAACCATCTCAAGGCAAACGGGTCTCGACCCAAAGTTATTTTCCACAAAACAACCTTTAAACAACCATTGGGATCTCAACCTAAAATCTCATCAAACCACAGTACACGAAAACAATAACAAGGTTCGTTTTCCAACACCAAAACCTCACGATCAAGGAGCTAAACACTTACGACACATATCCTGGTGCCATGCTAGCCAAGTACCAAAATTCAATATATAATGTACATCAACATCGAGAACCAAAATGTTGTGATATTCTGGACATATCACAATTATCGGAAACATCAACATCATCCTCAAGATAAAAACCACACCTGGTAACCCGCGACCGTACCCATTAGTATCGGCCCCTAGACGCCCCGTCGGACCGTCCCCGGGTGGGAAACCACTTCCGCGGCCGTACCCATTAGTATCGGCCCTCAGAGGCCCCGTCGGACCGTCCCGTGTGGAAGAACAACAACACACACACACACGTTACAAAACTGCATGTCTCGATTGTTAGTCACAATATATATAATCAAGGCACTTGCTAGAAATGGCTATTTATCCGACTCATAACTATGACCGACCTAGCTGTAACACCCCAAACTAGGCGGATATTACAGTGCCGTGAATCCCCGACTGGGACCCACCAGGCAATGAAAATGATGAATTAAATAATATAATTGTAGTACCGAACCACATTATATTACCAAGTACTCCGATGAGGAGTTTAAGTACAACACACCAGGACAATACCGAATACTAGTATATTTTATATGAAGATAAAATACACCACCCTGAACAAATAAGCATCTCAAGCGGAATTTGCAGCGGAAAAATACAAATGACGGAATAACTGAAATGACTGAAATGACTGAAACAAACGAAATGGTAGGGCCCCCTACTAGTATCACTGGGACTCGTCGTCAACATGCTCTTCCGTGCCTTTGCCTTGTCGTGACACGAAAAAAAATCCCCATAGAATTGATTACCTGAGAACAACAATCCTCAAGGGTTGAAATTACATAATCATGAATTAGCGAAGTTATGAAATATTCTTAATTATGAATTACGTGAAGAGGAGTATCATAGTACGCCGTAATGTTACATGCAAGTGTACAAGGCGAATGACCGGACACACCCGTCCTTGTACCTAATTAGTCTCACGGAGGTAAGCGTTACCGTGTGCACGGTCCAATGTATCGGTGAACCCAATACATGACCATCGTGTGCCCGACTAAAAATTCCACACAGCCACACCCGGCCACGCAATATGAACCCGGAAGGTCACATGAACGAGAATGACCATGATGAATATCAATGAATAATAGTTAGACAAAGCCAAGATGACTCACTGATATGAAAGTAATAGTGACGTGATTGATAACCCAATGAAATGATTTGGAACCGTCGTTCCTCGTGAATGAAATGATTATTCGACAATCACAAGTCTCAAAATGATTAATATTATGATGAATGAATTATGATTATGAGCAATCAACAACAAAAGGAACGAGTATTCTTTTAACCGAGTAAGAATTAACTTACACAACAACGATGAAGAATGTCCGTCCACGAACAACGTCCTAACCAAGATACCGGTCGCTCGAACAACCTTGAATAACAATTATTACCAACAATCGTTCAATACACGTATCAAGCAACAAAATACGACTAACCCAGAGGTCGAAACAACGATAATCAAACTCATAGGGCATTCCAACGAATACATAGCCAACCACACAACTTCGGAAATATCCAAACCCGAATATGTCGAAATCAACACCAAATTGAGTATTTCGAACTAACAAAACACTTCAATGATATCAATAATCCATTAGGAATCCATAATTCATGATTACAACAACATCAATCGGAAAATCCCCAATTAACCGAAGTCAACCCCAAGGGTTCTTGAAAACAATTCCGAAAATAACCATTAAATCCGTAGGAATATATTTATCCAAGATAGATAACCCATATCTAACATATTCCAATGATAATCCAAGCTTACGAAGAAATCGGAAGGAAAACCCAAAAATCCAAATTCTAGATCCAAGAAATTAATACCTTTGATTCGATGTTTTGGAGATGATGAAGTGATGATTAATCGACTCAAAGACTTGAAGATGATGATTGATGATTACACCTTGAAGAATACTCTCAAAATCGCCCAAATCGCCAAGAGCCGACGAGAGAATGAGAAATAGATGACAAATGACGAAGTCGACTAAAGCATCCAATTTATAGCTTGATCCAGGTTAGCGTCGCTAGCCTTGTGCGTAGCGTGCACTAACGAGTAATTTGGGTAGTTCGGTACCTTGTCCGAACACGGTAGCGCGCTACGTAACTTTTGTAGCGTGCGCTACGGCCATATTACTAGCGTGCGTTAAAACCCATTGTTAGCGTACGCTAACGAATTATCGATGCCCGATCGGAATCCGAAGCGCTGTCCTACGATCTACCTCGATAGCGTGCGCTACAACCAACGATTAGCGTGCGCTATAATATCGATTGCGTACGCTAAATATAACTCATAGCGTGCGCTATGAATTAATCCAGTGCAGTCCAGTAGCCACTGGACTCAACCTGATCCGTCCCTAGCGCGCGCTACTCCACATATATAGCGTGCGCTACTACAACTCACTAGCGCGCGCTACTTACCATTCGTAGCGTGCGCTACTTATAACTCACTGCGGTCCGGTATCTTACGGAGTGCGGCCAGCAACCTTAGCGTGCGCTAAAGCTGAGTGGTAGCGTGCGCTACCTATACCCAATTAGCGTACGCTAAAAGGAGTACGTAGCGTGCGCTACCCCTCACGCACAGCTCGCAACGAAAATGACAATGATGATAAACACGGCACGAAACTCCAATCATATTAGTGATGAATGATGATTGATACGATCTGATTACTCGAATGATGAATACCATGGTGAATATGAGTGACAAATGATCAATAATGAATGAAATTACGAGTATCAATTCTTGAATGGTAAATCTTGAATGATAATTCTTGAATTACAACCGGGTATTACATACACCCCCCCTTAAAAGAGTTTCGTCCCCGAAACTAAGGGTCAAACAACTCGGGATAACTCTCCCGCATACTATCCTCGGTTTCCCAAGTAGCCTCTTCGACTCCGTGCCTAGACCACTGAATCTTAACCAAAGGAATCATCTTATTCCTCAACTGTTTGATTCGTCGTTCTAAAACTCGCATAGGACGCTCCTCATATGAATGATCGTCGGCGATCTCGATTTCGTCGGCGAAGTATGTGACTCGAATTCGGCAACATACTTCCGCATGGCGAGAGACGTGAAACACATTATGAATTCGGCTCAACGCCGGAGGTAAGGCCAATCGATAAGCTAACTCGCCTACTCGATCCAAAATCTCGAACGGTCCAATGAATCTCGGACTCAACTTTCCCCTCTTCCCAAAGCGGAAGATACCACGACTCGGGGATACCTTGACCAACACATGGTCACCAGTCTCGAACTCTAATGGTCGACGACGGTTATCTGCATATGATTTACGCCGACTGGGCGGTCAACAAACGAATCATGATCAAAGATACATACTCACGGGCGGCTATAAGCATATCGGGCTCGGTCTTGGCCGGATTCGATAAGTCGTCCCAACACTACGGAGATCGACAAAGACGACCATACCATGCCTCGTAAGGTGCCATCTTGATCGAAGCATGCCAACTATTATTATACGTTTACTCGATCAATGGTAGTTGGGCTTCACAATCGTCTTTACAATCTATGACGCATGCCCTCAACATGTCCTCTAATGTCCGAATGGTCCTCTCCGATTGTCCGTCGATTGAGGATGAAAAGCAGTGCGAGATTAAGCCGGGTCCCCATAGCTCGATGAAGCGATTTCCAAAATGAGACACAAACCGTCCGTCACGATCGGAAATGATACTTTTAGAGTGCAGTGCGATCGACTATCTCTTTGATGAGCAGTTGAGCAAGTCTCTCGGGACCCCATGTCTCCTTGATCTCAAGGAAATGAGCTGATTTAGTTAAGCGGTCCACGATCACCGGATCGTATTCATGCCACGACTCGCGTCGGCAAACTCGTGATGAAATCCATAGAAATGTCTTCCCACTTCCATTCGGGAATAGGAAGAGGTTTGACATACCGCCGATCGGCCGATGTTCAATATTAACTTGTTGTGAGGTTAAGCATCTCGAAATAAATTCTGCGACTTCTCGCTTCATATTACTCCACCGGTAATTTTGTTTCAAGTCCTTGTACATCTTGCTAGACCGGATGAGCAGAATAAGGGGTAGCATGAGCTTCTTTCAAAATCGAGTTTTCAACTCGTCATTCGCGATACGCACAACCGATTCTTAAACCTCAAAAGTCCATCCTCGTGGACCACAAATCCAGGGCTTTCCCAGCCACATCCTCTCGGATGCGCAACAATGATGGGTCGAACCACGATTCTCTCGGATTGCCTCCTCGAGTGACGATGAAATCTCTAACATACAAAGTGCCCCTGAACTCGGCTGAAGCGGACCTCGATCTCGGGTCTAAGGAATTCCTCTTTGAAGCTCCTTCGAATCATTAAGCGGGCAAGCATCTTCTCTGACGGACTTACGACTCAAGGCGCCGGCGGACAGCGTTCGCCTTGCCCGGGTGATAGAGGATCTCGATATCATAATCTTTGATTAATTCCAACCACCGTCTCTGACGCATATTTAACTCCTTCTGAGTAAATATATACTTTAAACTCTTATGATCGGTGAATATCTGACAGGTGACGCCATAAAGATAATGACGCCAAATTTTCAAAGCGAACACCACGGCTGCTAGCTCCAGGTCGTGTGTCGGATAATTGACCTCGTAAGGTCTCAATTGCCGTGAATCATAGGCAATAACCTTCCCGTTCTGCATGAGCACACATCCGAGACCATGTCCGGACGCATCACTATAGACCACAAATCCTTCCGTCCCCTGCGGCAAGGAAAAATCAGTCTTGACATTAACCGGCTCTTGAGTTCCTCAAAACTCCGTTGACACGCGTCAGACCACGTGTATTTCTTATCCTTCCTTAAAAGGTTCGTCAAGGGTTGAGCGATTTTAGAAAATCCTTCCACAAATCGCCGATAATAACCCGCTAAACCGAGGAAACTTCGGATTTCCTTAACGTTCTTCGGAGGTAGCCAATCTCGAATAGCCTCCGTCTTCTGAGGATCAACACGAACTCCGTCTGATGAAATCACATGTCCGAGAAAAGTCACTTCGGACATCCAGAACTCACATTTGGAGAACTTCCCATAAAGTTGTTCTCGTCTCAACACGTCAAGCACTTGATGAAGGTGAAACTCGTGTTCCTCTCGGTCACGAGAATAAATCAAAATGTCATCGATGAAGACAACAACAAACTGATCCAAAAAGTCGATGAAAACCCGATTCATTAATTCCATGAATACCGCAGGTGCATTAGTCAATCTGAACGGCATAACCACAAACTCATAATGACCATAGCGTGTTCGAAACGCCGTCCTCGCGATGTCAGGCTCTCGGATCCATGGCGATGATATCCGGACCTTAAGTCGATCTTGGAAAATCGAAGCTCCACGAAGTTGATCTAAGAGATCATCAATACGGGGTAAGGGATACTTATTCTTGATTGTCACCCTGTTCAACTCCCGATAATCAATACATAAGCGGAATGAACCATCCTTCTTCTTGACAAACAACACTGGTGCTCCCCACGGGGACGCACTCGGTCGGATATAACCTTTCTCGAACAACTCCTCAAGTTGGTTCTTTAATTCTGCATTTGGTCGGGGCCATCGTCACGGTGCCTTCGATATCGGGGGCGTGCAGGGCTCCAACTCAATCGTGAATTCCACATCCCTCTGTGGAGGCAAACCGGGTAACTCATGCGGAAAAACATCGGGATATTCCCTCACTACGGAATATCCGTTAACATCTTGATGACTTCTCGGTTTTGGCCATATAGCACCAATAACCGACACATCACCGATTGAGTAACCTTCGCTTTCATCAAATTAATGACCTTACGAGCAGTAGGGATTACCTCACGAAACACACATTCAACCCCATAAATGCGAAATGATAGTGACCATACGCTTACGGACACTAATGATGGCATCATGACGATCCATCCAATCAATACCCAAGATGACGTCGTCCCTCGCCAAATCCACTACGATTAGGTCCGCTGGCCATACACGACCATGAAGCTGAATCGAACAATTTTGAATCTCCCGATTACCGATAATACGTCTACCATCAGGTAGGCCAATGACATAAGGCTCACAACTAGTAGCACTACCCAGACGTAGTCTACTCAAACATGACTCGGAAATGAATGAATGCAACGCACCAGTATCAAAAAGGGTACACACAGGTTGAGATAGAATATCGAGTGTACCTGAGATCATTCGGGCCTCTGGATCATCGGTCTTCTTCATCTCATAAATCCGGGGCTTGCTAGTCCGACCTGACGGGCGCTCCGTCGATGGCTAAAAGCTCCACCTTTAGTCGCTCTGTCATTTTAAGCAGCCGATTAGTGGCACGATTACGAGCAGTGTTGCTTAGGTGCCTGAGATGACGTCTGAGTAGGTTTGGAGTCCCTATGGCAAAAACGGGCCTTATGCCCAGCAATCCCACAATTATGACACGTGATAGTCTGTCACTTGGTACTGAGGTGACCAAGTTCCCCATAGTTATAACAGGTGATGGCCGAACTGGCCGCTCGAGACTGTGATTCCGCGGGTTTAGACGACACATGAGGTCGCTCAGAAAAAGCAGAGCCCGCACTGGGTTTCTTGAAAGTTGTCTGACCGCCTTCAGACTGATTACGATTCTTAGATTTCTTGCTAGCAGACGAAGGTTGCTGCTTAGCAATTTCCTTAGCAGTAAGCTCGTAGGTGAGAGCTTTCTCAATGAATTCGGCCAACGTGGTGCAATTATGATTAAATGGCGAAGTCTCATACGGGGTTTGACCTCTTCTGAAATACTTGATCTTATCCGCCTCTGAATGAATGATGGATGAGGCGAAAGGAGAAGTTCTGAAATTTCTCGGCAATGGCGAGAACATCCTCGTCGATGAGGGGTCGGGGTGAGCAATTCCGACGGCTTGGCCTCTCTGAGTGGGGCCGGATAATACCTCTCCATCATGAGAGTCTTGAATCGATCCCAAGTACAAGATCCTTCGGTGGGCTTCAACGATAACCACCAAGAATGTGCGCTCTTACCCGGGTAGTAAGCCGCAACGAAACTTTGTGTCCCTCGGGACACTCTACCATAGCAAACAACTTCTCGAAATGCTCGAGCCAATGAATGATATCTGCCGGCTCGGGCAGGCCCTCAAAAGTAGGTGGCCTCTGGCGAGAGATATCGTCGATGATATTACTCACATTCCTCTCTTGCCTGCGAGGTGGCGGCGGAGGAGCCTGCTAATTTTGATTGACGGAGTTATGCATCGTCTCCATCAACCGAGCCATCCGGGTCATTTGGGCCATCATGCCTGCATAAAGCGAGTGGGTCAACCGGACACCCTACGGTGAGCCGTGTCGGGTACAACTCCCGATAGTGAATGATCGCGTCGAGGTGAATGAGTGGCGGCGTCATTTGCTCGATGAATTAGCATTATTCCTCGCGTTTGCACGTGTATTCACACGAGCTCTCGGGATTCGGCCCGCTCCACGGCCTCGTCCTCCACGTCCTCTGCCCGGCCCTTTCCATGCGAAGTGGAAAGTCATATGATGATTATATATCTCGCATGAGTATCACATTATGATTATATTATGAAATGACGAAAATGAGCATACGCGCTCAAAAGCAGCGATTACATGAATGATTAATTGACGTGACATGATTATCGATGAATTCTTGAAATGATTATCTTGAATGAGTTAACAAGATTAATGATTTGATCTTCACGATCAACAAGCGAATAATGAAATGAATTATTTGCTTAATGAGTTAACTTGACCGTCTGGTCAAAGTGACAATGATGATTGAGGATTGTTAAGCGATGAATTATGAATGAATGATTAATGCGAGAAATTATACCATGGCATTATAAATCTTACGATTCTTGATACGATTGGCTCGGCATTTGCACGAGTCACACGTGGCGCGAAAGTCCAATGATCTTAGTCCGATGACGATGATTTCAAATGAGACATGACTTGGAGGGTAGTATTCAAAACCACTCTCCGATACCAACTCTGTAACACCCCAAACTAGGCGGATATTACGGTCCGTGAATCCCGACTAGGACCCACCAGGCAATGAAAATGATGAATTAAATAATATAATTGTAGTAGAACCACATTATATTACCAAGTACTCCGATGAGGAGTTTAAGTACAACACACCGGGGACAATACCGAATACTAGTATATTTTATATGAAGATAAAATACACCACTGAACAAATAAGCATCTCAAGCGGAATTTGCGGCGGAAAAATACAAATGACGGAATAAGCTGAAATGGTAAAATGGTGAAACAAACGAAATGAATGGGGCCCCTACTAGTATCACAGGACTCGTCGCCGTCAACATGCTCTTCCGTGCCTTTGCCTTGCCGTGACACGAAAACAAAATCCCCAACGAAGTCGATTACAGAACAACAATCCTCAAGGGTTGAAATTACACAATCATGAATTAAGCGAAGTTATGAAATATTCTTAATTATTAATTACGGCTGAAGAGGAGTATCATAGTACGCCCGTAATGTTACGTGCAAGTGTACAAGGCGAATGACCGGACACACCCGTCCTTGTACCTAATTAGTCTCACGGAGGTAAGCGTTACCGTGTGCGGTCGATGTATCGGTGAACCCGATACATGACCATTGTGTGCCCGACTAAAAATTCCACACACCACACCCGGCCACGCAATATGAACCCGGAAGGTCACATGAACGAGAATGACCATGATGAATATCAATGAATAATAATTAGACAAAGCCAATATGACTCACCGATATGAAAGTAATAGTGACGTGATTGATAACCCAATGAAATGATTTGGAACCGTCGTTCCTCGTGAATGAAATGATTATTCGACAATCACAAGTCTCAAAATGATTATTATGATGAATGAATTATGATTATGAGCAATCAACAACAAAAGGAATGAGTATCCTTTTAACCGAGTAAGAATTAACTTACACAACAACGATGAAGAATGTCCGTCCACGAACAACGTCCTAACCAAGATACCGGTCGCTCGAACAACCTTGAATAACAATTATTACCAACAATCGTTCAATACACGTATCAAGCAACAAAATACGACTAACCCAGAGGTCGAAACAACGATAATCAAACTCATAGGGTATTCCAACGAATACATAGCCAACCACACAACTTCGGAAATATCCAAACCCGAATATGTCGAAATCAACACCAAATTGAGTATTTCGAACTAACAAAACACTTCAATGATATCAATAATCCATTAGGAATCCATAATTCATGATTACAACAACATCAATCGGAAAATCCCCAATTAACCGAAGTCAACCCCAAGGGTTCTTGAAAACAATTCCGAAAATAACCATTAAATCCGTAGGATTAGATTTATCGAAGATAGATAACCCATATCTAACATATTCCAATGATAATCCAAGCTTACACGAAGAAATCGGAAGGAAAACCCAAAAATCCGAAATTCTAGATCCAAGAAATTAATACCTTTGATTCGATGTTTTGGAGATGATGAAGTGATGATTAATCCAATTCAAAGACTTGAAGATGATGATTGATGATTACACCTTGAAGAATACTCTCAAAATCGCCCAAATCGCCAAGAACCGACGAGAGAATGAGAAATAGATGACAAATGACGAAGTCTGACTAAACATTATCGATTTATAGCGATCCGAGGTTAGCGTGCGCTAGCCCTTGTGCGTAGCGTGCGCTAACGAGTAATTTGGGTAGTCCAGTACCCACTGTCCGAACACGGTAGCGCGCGCTACGTACCATTTTGTAGCGTGTGCTACGGCCATATTACTAGCGTGCGTTAAAACCCACTGTTAGCGTACGCTAACGAATTATCTGATGCCCAGTACTGGAATCCAGAAACTGCCTGTCCTCTGATCTGACCTCGATAGCGTGCGCTACAACCAACGATTAGCGTGCGCTATAATATCGATTGCGTACGCTAAATATAACTCATAGCATGCGCTATGAATTAATCCAGTGCAGTCCAGTAGCCACTGGACTCAACCTGATCCGTACCTAGCGCGCGCTACTCCACATATATAGCGTGCGCTACTACAACTCACTAGCATGCGCTACTTACCATTCGTAGCGTGCGCTGCCTGCTCACTGCGGTCGGTACCTTACGGGTGCGGCCAGCGACCTTAGCGTGCGCTAAAGCTGAGTGGTAGCGTGCGCTACCTATACCCAATTAGCGTACGCTAAAAGGAGTACGTAGCGTGCGCTACCCCTCACGCACAGCTCGCAATGAAAATGACAATGATGATAAACACGGCACGAAACTCCAATCAGATTAGTGATGAATGACGATTGATACACGATACAATTACTCTGAATGATGAATACCATGACTGAATATGAGTGACAAATGATCAATAATGAATGAAATTACTGAGTATCAATTACTGAATGGTAAATACTGAATGATAATTACTGAATTACAACCGGGTATTACACTAGCTATACTACAACCTAACAATCCTAAACGCATCTCCATACATCAACGGCATAACAACTGATCAAAGTATTACGACCAGCCCAACTCATAACATACAACTTAACCCACACAACCCGGTGATCACCAAAATATTATAACACATGTCTAAGTGTACTATCTACCTGACACTACATCTCTATTGACATATCTCTATGACAAGCAACAACCCAATTCTAACTCAATATAACATCTACAACGACCCATATGATACAAAATCACAATAATGAATAACCAACACAATTTCATATACAATCTCAATTTACACAATATAAATCGTATAGACAAGAATACTTGCCTCGATGGCTAACACACGAACAACTCCGAAGAACATAGCTCGACTGAAAGTCCCCAAACTTATATCCTCCACGAGAGACACAATAGCAATGTGATCACTACGAGCATAACAACTGAAAACAACGGAAAACGCATCTAAGAATCGAAGGAAAACTCATTGAGACATTTAATCGAGCATTAAATGCTCAAGACTTCAATAGGTCAACGAGTCACGATTCGGATTATAGGAAACCGGAATATGGATATACAATCCTTAGTACATGATCAATAACAATGTTTAACAACGATCAATTCATAAAAATCGGATTAGAAGCTAGATCAAGAACAAAATCCCTAAAAGAGGTCAACTCTAGGGAAAACAAGAAAATACCTCGATCCGACGAAGAACAACCGATTAGATGATGTTACAATCACCTAAGACCCTCCAAAACACGTTGGATTTCAGTAGAATCGACCAAGAATTCAAACCCTAGCTTCACCCATCCGTTGACCGCGAGAAGAGAAGGAGAATGGGAGAAATGAAGTGAAACCCGTCGCCCGGCTATTAAATAGCTGGGCGTGTTACGGCCATAACACATAGGATATTACGGTCGTAACCCAGCTTACAGGTATTCTGCCCAAAATGTGAGGGTGTGTTACGGCCGTTACCAATAAGCCATTACGCCGTAACACCCACAACCTTACGGCTGTAACATATTGCGAGTTCTGGCCGTAACTCATTGCGGCAGCGATTCCATTCTACGCGACGACCCGACGAAACGACCCCGAAGTGCGATGATTCAGAAAATTCAACGAAACACTCACAAAGAATTCTCAACAATGAACAAAAGCGTTAATGGAACATGCGATTCCAACGATAGAAGGTAACTAAAATGGGTATGAAAATGAGTACCCAAATTTTAGAAAATTACGAAACGGCCCAACAGTCCGAAAATCACGATACGAGATTGAATAACAATTCCGAAGTTCACAACACGACCCAAAATGTTAAACGAACTTGTAGGAACGAAAAAATGACAATTCCGAGTAAGATTCACAGAGATCGGATCCAAATGCGGAAAAGTCGCAATGATATGCCGATTAACCCGAAACAATATCAAAACTCGCTCTAATGACAATAAATGCAGAATAAAACATGTCCAAAATATATCAATGAACATAAGAGAGTTGCTAGAATCGAAAAATACAGAAATGAAAAATACGGGTATTACATTCTACCCCACTAAAAATAAATTTCATCCCGAAACTTAAATAAAATAACAAGGTAGAACACAAACGAAGTAAAAAGGTTCGCACAACAAATATCAATCCTCACATAAGACAAAATGCACAATACAACGCGCAATAACATCACTGGGCCCCACTGGTCCCTCCACGGGCACGAGCGGGTCTCTGGTTCCCGAACATCTCAACGACGGTCTCGTAGTGCACCGCTTGGTATCCCAAATGACCACACTTGAAGCAGTTAACCTGTG
The DNA here is from genome assembly GCA_033398695.1 of Orobanche coerulescens. Taxonomy (NCBI): domain Eukaryota; kingdom Viridiplantae; phylum Streptophyta; class Magnoliopsida; order Lamiales; family Orobanchaceae; genus Orobanche; species Orobanche coerulescens. The sequence goes on from CM065806.1 coordinate 96,615,128, forward strand.
GTGAGTGATAATTCTGCCGAGTATGGCCCACACAGCTACAGTTGAAGCACATCTTCACACCGCTCACCTTACACACCTACGGGGTAAGATTCTTGGACTGACCAAACGAACGAGGGGTGCTCCTAGAAGGACAATGCAAAGCAGCTGGCTCACGAAAATCACTTCTCTGACCTCTGGAAAAGTTACCCGAGGTCTTCTGCCTCTTACTTTCTGAACCCGCCTCCATCATAGGAATGGCTCTCTCAGTGGTCATGTTTGATCCAGATACTTCATCACAGTACTGCACTCGACGCCCCTCGTGTCCACAATTATAGCAAGCTACCAGCGACTTCTTACAATTCACGCGTTCATGACCCAGAACATTATAGTTCAAGCATCTAGACATGTTACCCACAGTCAACGATACCGCCTTGGATCTCCTAGATTTTCAAGGTGGCCTAGAAGGTTCCACAATCGAGTGATACGGGGGTTGAGGTCTATGGACCCCTGTTCCCTTACTTCCCGATGAATCCCCTGAATCCTTCTGCTCTATTTCCACAGACATAGGGTTCGTCAATGATAGAGTCATAATGAGTGTTGGATTTCTGCCAACAATGACATTCTCTCGGGCTACTTGCCTCTGATCACGTACCTCACCATGCTTCTGACCATGTCCACCACTACAACCTCGACCTCGTCTTCTCGGCATACTGAACACACAACCGCTCAGCTCTATGGAGCATAACATCGCAAAACAATAGCCATAATGCCAATTCATCGCAACATACCAACGTAAGCCAATAATAACATCACACGAAATATTCACTCATGAGTAACTGATAATTAAATTGCAATTAATGGAACCTATAGTCGTAACCGATGGACCACAAGACCATATCAACAACAAATTTACGTTCAATGCCGATACAAAAAAATAGACACAGCCACGACAAATCGCACGTCATAATAGTAAATCATTGATAACATTCTTTTTCAAAAAGTCCCCGGGGTATTTGTTTAAATAGTAACATTTTAAAATCTGAGTTCCTAAAATTTTCTGAAATAAGATTGGGGAAACGCTTTTGGCACCTTGGGCTGTTTTACCAAAACTATAAGGGATAAATCGACTTTGTTTCTTTCTAAAATCATTTGAAAAACCATGATCCGAAATATCAAAATCCATCAAAATGTCGTCATCAAGGAAAATCATGTCAAAATAACATTACACGGGCTACAAAGCAAACCAAAGCCACGCAACACAACAATTGGGTACAAAATCAGTGTGCGCTAATAATGACATTAGCATGCGCTGAATGACTCTTCTCAGAAATTTACTCCAAATCCGAGTTTAAAGTTCAAGTCGAGTAAGATTTTTCATCTTTCACTATTTATTATTTTCGAAAATAAAAATCGCATTTTGGTTTAAAATATAAAAATTTTATGGTGTGAAAGATTTTAAAATCGTATACTCGAGCTATTCAAAATTAACATCAATAGGCTAAAATCAATCTAAAATTCTTTCAAATATGAAAAAAGATTGATGACGGTGATATTTAATAAAATATCGAAAATACTTCAAAATATATCCTTCGTATTTCGTCACAAAGTTTCTATGAAGGTGCACGATCACTTTGTCAAAACTCAGAATGTTTATAATTAAAAACAATGTATACGCTAAGTCACTACTTATGCATACCAATAAAATAGTCACGAAAATTTTCTAGTTTAACTCATATTGCGAAATACTTTCAAGTCATTTAAAATACATGTGCAGCAGATATAACTAACGATGAGCGTACACTGAGGTAGCAAGAAACAATCAATCAACTCTCTTCTTTGAAATATACGGCCGGCTTGTCCAAAATTTCAGAAAATTTTCAAAATTCATAGTATCCGCCGTTTAACCGTACTAGTAAAATTATTTGAGAAGATCTGATTTTTCACAACATACTCAAGTCTATGGAATTTTCAGAAACATTTTCAAATACACGTGCAGCCAACACAGTCATAAAAAAGAACATGTTTATACCAGTTAGCAACAATGTCAAATATATTCCGTTCCCAAACACGTGCCCATATAGCATTCAAATCATCATACTAATCGATACCACTCATGAATATAATCTCAGATTCAAACATACATCGAAACCATCCATTTGTGTTTCCGACAATCTCTGTCGTCAATGCACCTCCTGGAACACATTAATGTCCAGAGACTTCCACAACACATTGTACCAATCAAAACACAATCTACCAGTATATCCCAATTGCCATACATGTAATGTACCACATGTATCAAATACGGTTTCTATTTTGCCTCTACATGCAAATAAAATTATACAACACAAAATATAAAATATAATGTATATAAGGGGAGATTTACGTCCACAAGTCGCACGAAGATGATGGTCGCCCACGATACTAATCTCAACAAACAACACGAATGATATGATATGACAATGCACAAGTCGACTTGTTAACCGACAACTCGGACGACGCGACAAGACACGACTCGACTCGACCCGACAGCCTAGGTTTCCACAACCTAAGCTCTGATACCATATATGTAACACCCCCACAAACCACCGGGAATATTACACGCCGTAGACCCTTTTTCTATAAGGATCTACCAGGCTAACAACCACGATACGAACAATGTTTGATCGGCTGAGGTCAAACAACTTACTTACACAGAACGGTAAGGTCAAATATTAATTACACTGACCATTGAGGTCTCACGATTAAATCAACCTAAAAATAAACTCATTATTGTACATACCCACGCAGGGGTCAAAATACAATACAGCGGAAGACTGAAGATAACTCAACAATACAACAACATCAAACTCGACTCTTAACTCTTGATTAGTATCGTGGCTCGTCCTCTTCCATTCAGTCCCTTTGGTCGCTCCAATGAACTAAGCACACCTGAAATGCATGATACGCATTTCCCCCATTTAAGGGGTTAGCATTTGAATGGCTAGTACAAATATTCAGTCTATACAAAATATATCACGCCAATATCAATTATATTAAAATAACAACAGTCGTTAAAGAAGTTCCTGAGAGGTTTTCAATATTTAAGGTGCAACTCAAGTCTTTATAAATAATATATATCAACTCGGGAGTTTTAGAAAACCACAGAAAGTCTTTTGGGACTTCAAGTTCAAGATTATAAAACCTTTTTTTCGAAAATAATAGGGTCTCGGCCCAAATCTCGTTCATGTAACAAACATTTTTATAAATAGAAAATCTTTATGGACCACTAGTCCTTAGTTGCAAAACCATCTCAAGATAAATGGGTCTCGACCCAAAGTCATTTTCCACAAAACAACCTTTACACAACCGTTGGGATCTCAACCCAAAAATCTCATCAAACCACAGTACATAAAAACAATAACAAGGTTCGTTTTCCAATACCAAAACCTCACAATCAAGGAGCCAAACACTTACGACACATATCCTAGTGCCATTCTAGCCAAGTACCAAAATTCAATATATAATGTACATCAACATCGAGAACCAAAATGTTGTGATATTCTGGACATATCACAATTATCGGAAACATCAACATCATCCTCAAGATGAAAACCACACTTGGTAACCTGCGACCGTACCTATTAGTATCGGCCCCCAGAGGCCCCGTCGGACCATCACCGGGTGGGAAACCACTTCCGCGGCAGTACCCATTAGTATTAGCCCTTGTTGGAATATTTATTCCACACATTATTTAATTTGTGTTTTGATGATTAAAGTTGCTAAACAAACAAAACAACATTAAGGCGAAGCAAAACGACGATGCAGATGAAGAAGCAAAAAGTTGCATTCTGGACTGAATTAGCGCACGCAAGTCATCATACGTTAGCGCACGCTAACGAAGAGTAATCTACATTCCAGCCAAGTTTCGAAGTAAGCTGAAGTGAAGTCAGCTGATGGGATAGCGCACGCTATACGTTATCATTAACGCACGCTATCGAAGTCTTGTTACCGTTGTAAAGGAATTCAAACACAGAATGACGTATGCAAATGAAGTCAGCATTAGCGCACACTACAAAGAAGGAATAGCGCACGCTAAGCAGTTTGAATCAAGTCAATCAGAATGTTGGGAAAAGCAGGTCAAAGTCAGCATATCAAACGGATACTTTGACAAGTCATGCAACGGATATATTGTATTAGCGCACGCTACAATGTGTTATTAACGCACGCTAATACATGATGGTTACGTACGTAAGGCAGAAGGCATAACGTACGCTAAAGAAGAAATGAAGCTACTGGACTGAAACTGGGAACAGTCTAGCGCACGCTATAGGCACGCTAATGATACTAGCGCACGCTAATGAACAAGGCTAGCGCACGCTAGCAAGTCAAAACAGCCAGCAACGGCTAGTTTGTGGGAAATGCCTAAAAATACCATTCCTATGGTATTGTTTGATAATAACAACTTCAAGCAAACGAGTCATACATCTGAGAATCATATACTTACATTGTTGTTGTAATATTGAGCTTATTTTGTTAGTTTGAGTGTTTATAAATTCAACATTATACACGAGAGGTAAAAGAAAAGATACGATTGGATTCGGTGTTATTAGGATCAAGTATCCGGCATTGTTAGAATCACAATCGATATCTAAGTGAGGTTTATCTAGTACCCATAGAAAGCTAGAGTGGTTGATTCCTTATCCAATAGAAAAGGAAAAACGGTTTTACTCGGACCGATAGAAGACGAGCTTGTAACGGTAATCCCTCGACCGATAGAAGAGAGGCGTAGAGGTTTTGATCTTAATCCTAAAGAAAAAGATATATCGAGAGAGGACGTAGGCTTCGTTAATAGCCGAACCTCTATAAATCCTTGTGTGATTTATTTTTCGCAATTTATTTTCGCTTCCGCACAAAATGGCGCAAATATCAGATAATATACCAACAATTAGTATCGGAGCGGTACTCCAATACGCGGCTTAACATCCGAGGAGAAAAAGATCCAAAATGGCGTTTCAAATCTCTCCAGCCGAAGGTCTTGCTCTCAACCGACCACCATTTTTTGATGGCGCGAACTTCATGACTTGGAAGAAGAAGATGTCGATATTCATTCGAGCTTACGGCATCGAACTTTGGAAGGTGATTTGTCTTGGTCTAAAAATTCCAACGAATTCCAACGGTACACTTAAAACTTTTGAAGAATATGACGACTTCGATTGGAAAAACGACCATTTCAACTGTAAGGCAACTCAACTCCTTTATTGTGCCTTAAATCCGGAAGAACACAACCTGATATCATCATGTGATAGTGCCAAAGAAATCTGGAAAATGCTTGAGGTAACACACGAAGGTACGTCTCAAGTCAAAGAGACGAAGATAAACATGCTCCTTCACGATTATGAATTATTCCAAATGAAGGACGACGAATCCATCTCGATTACGCTTGACCGATTTTCGGTTATCACCAATGGATTAGCATGTTTCGGAAAACCACTTTCGAGTAGTGATAAAGTAAAGAAAATTCTCCGATCACTACCTCGAGAATGGGACGGTACGGTTACGGCAATAATGGAATCTAAAGATTTAAATAATCTTGATTTTAGTGCTCTCGTTGGTTCTCTTATCAACTACGAGATTGTTCTAAAATCTTGGAATGCCAAACCGAAACCGAATGAGAGGTCGATAGCCTTCAAGGCTAAAATGTCGAAAAAGAAAGAAGAAACCCCGGTGGACGAAAGAGACGAAGAATCGGCATATTATGCCAAGAATATTAATAAGTTTCAACACTTATTAAACCGGAGAAAGAAGGACATTCAAGCGGGCGAACCTAAGAAATTCGACAATACGTGTCGATTATGTGGTAAACCAGGCCACTTTGCTAAGAACTGTCGAGTAAAGCAAAAGGAGGTTTTAGTCGCAACATGGAGCGACGAAGATCCCGATGAAGATTTTCTTGACCAAAATAATCTCGCGCTCATGGCCCGGAGTTCATTCGACGATAGCGACATCGAAAGCTAAGTAAGTAACTCCTACGACGAACTATTTGAAGCATTCGAGTTATTACATACGGACTATCAAAATGCTTTAAATGAAATTAAATCCCTCAAGTCTAAATATAAAACTTTGGAAATTGAAAATTCCATAATACTTGAAAAAGGGAAATTTGTTAAAATCGATCATTCGAAATGCATTGAAAACGAGAATATTTTAAAGAATGATCTTTTAAAAGTTCAAGATGAACTAAAAATTTTGACAAAGAAATTCTCGTGCGGCAACGATAGATTTGAACAAATGTTATGTGTTCAAAAATATACTCTAAATAAAGAGGGGTTAGGATTCAAACCACGTTCGAAAAACGAATTCGTCAATTTCAAAATACCCCGATGTGAAAAATGTTTGAAAATTGGGCATCACATTTCGAACTGCAAAAGCGCAGGACGGACGATAAAAATTAAAAAGATTTGGGTTCCTAAAGGAACAATTACTCTAAACATCGTCTACGTTTCAAAAGAAAAACCAACTATATGTTGGATCCCCAAAAATAAATTTTAACAATTGATATTTTAAAAAGGGGGTGATAATACTTTCAGGGGGAGTATTTTTGCTTATTAATGCATATTCATTTGTATCATGCATATTTATATTTCGATATACTCTATATTTTTTACTTTTTTGATGAAGACAAAAAGGGGGAGAAAACATGAATTGAGATAAAAACATGAATTGAGTTAAAAAGGAGAAGGAGATGAATTGAGATAAAAATGAGAAGGAGAAAAATTGAGATAAAAATGAGAAAAAACGAAGGAGTTGAAAAACAAGGGACATGTCGAAAAAAATAGGATTGGAGAAACTAACGAAACGATCAAAGCCGAAAACTTTGATTCGTATATATATACATATATTTTATTTTTACAGATTTTATCCATTTCAAGAGTTGTTTTGTAATCATCAAAAAGGGGGAGATTGTTGGAATATTTTTTCCACACATTATTTAATTTGTGTTTTGATGATTAAAGTTGCTAAACAAACAAAACAACATTAAGGCGAAGCAAAACGACGATGCAGACGAAGAAGCAAAAAGTTGCATTCTGGACTGAATTAGCGCACGCAAGTCATCATACGTTAGCGCACGCTAACGAAGAGTAATCTGCATTCCAGCCAAGTTTCGAAGTAAGCTGAAGTGAAGTCAGCTGATGGGATAGCGCACGCTATACGTTATCATTAACGCACGCTATCGAAGTCTTGTTACCGTTGTAAAGGAATTAAACACAGAATGACGTATGCAAATGAAGTCAGCATTAGCGCACACTACAAAGAAGGAATAACGCACGCTAAGCAGTTTGAATCAAGTCAATCAGAACGTTGGGAAAAGCAGGTCAAAGTCAGCATATCAAACGGATACTTTGACAAGTCATGCAACGGATATATTGTATTAGTGCACGCTACAATGTGTTATTAACGCATGCTAATACAGGATGGTTACGTACGTAAGGCAGAAGGCATAATTTACGCTAAAGAAGAAACGAAGCTACTGGACTGAAACTGGGAACAGTATAGCGCACGCTATAGGCACGCTAATGATACTAGCGCACGCTAATGAACAAGGCTAGCGCACGCTAGCAAGTCAAAACAGCCAGCAACGGCTAGTTTGTGGGAAATGCCTATAAATACCATTCCTATGGTATTGTTTGATAATAAAAACTTCAAGCAAACAAGTCATACATCTGAGAATCATATACTTACATTGTTTTTGTAATATTGAGCTTATTTTGTTAGTTTGAGTGTTTATACATTCAACATTATACATGAGAGGTAAAAGAAAAGATACGATTGGATTCGGTGTTATTAGGATCAAGTATCCGGCATTGTCAGAATCGCAATCGATATCTAAGTGAGGTTTATCTAGTACCCATAGAAAGCTAGAGTAGTTGATTCCTTATCCAATAGAAAAGGAAAAACGGTTTTACTCGGACCGATAGAAGACGAGCTTGTAACGGTAATCCCTCGACCGATAGAAGAGAGGCGTAGAGGTTTTGATCTTAATCCTAAAGAAAAAGATACACTGAGAGAGGGCGTAGGCTTCGTTAATAGCCGAACCTCTATAAATCCTTGTGTGATTTATTTTCCGCAATTTATTTTCGCTTCCCCGCAAAACGGCGTAAATATCCGATAATATACCAATAGCACTCAGAGGCACCGTCGGACCGTCCCTGGGTGGAAGAAGAACAACACACACACACACACGTTATAAAACTGCATGTCTCGATATCACAATATATATATATATATATAATCGAGACACTTGCTAGAAATGGCCATTTATCCGACTCATAACTACGACCGACCCAGCTATACTACAACCTAACAATCCTAAATGCATCTCCACACATCAACGACATAACAACCGATCAAACTATTACGACTAACCCAACTCATAACACACAACTTAACCCACACAGCCCGGTGATCACCAAAATATTATAGCACATGTCTAAGTGTACTATCTACCCGACACTACGTCTCTATTGACATATCTCTATGAAAAGCAACAAGTCGATTCTAACTCAACATAACATCTACAACGACCCATATGATACAAAATCACAATAATGAATATCCAACAAAATTTCATATACAACCTCAATTTACACAATATAAATCATATAGACAAGAATACTTGCCTCAATGATTAACACACGAACGACTCCGAAAAACATAGATGGACCAAAAGTCCCCAAACTTATATCCTCCACGAGAGACACAATAGCAACGTAATCACTACGAGCATAACAACTTAAAACAACGGAAAACGCATCCAAGAATCAAAGGAAAACTCATTGAGACATTTAATCGAGTATTAAATGCTCAAGACTTCAATAGGTCAACGAATCACGATTCGGATTATACGAAACCAGAATATGGATATACAATCCATAGAACGTGATCAATAATAATGTTTAACAATGATCAATTCATAAAAATTGGATCAGAAAGGAGATCAAGAACAAAATCCCGAAAAAGGTCAACTCTAGGGAAAACAAGAAAATACCTCGATCTGACGAAGAACAACCGATTAGATGATATTACAATCACCTAAGACCCTCCAAAACACATTGGATTTGAGTATAATCGACCAAGAATCCAAACCCTAGCCTCACCAGTCCACCGACCGTGAGAAGAGAAGGAGAAAGGGAGAAATGAAGTGAAACCCGTCGCCCTGCTATTAAATAGCTGGGCGTGTTATGGCCGTAACACATAGGATATTACGCCCGTAACCCAGCTCACGGGTATTCTACCCAAAATGTGAGGGTGTGTTACGGCCGTTACCAATAAGCCATTACATCCGTAACACCCACAACCTTACAGTTATAACATATTGTAGGTCACGACCGTAACCTGCATTCTGGCATCAGATTCCATTCTGCTGCCCGACCAGCCCCGAACGACCCCGAAATGCGATGATTCAGAAAATTCAACGAAATGCTCACAATGGATTCTCAACAACGAACAAAAGCGTTAATTGAACATGCGATTCCAATGATAGGAGGTAAGTAAAACGGGTATGAAAACGAGTACCCAAAATTTTAGAAAATTACGAAACTGCCCAACAGTCCGAAAATCAAGATACGAGATCGAATAACGATTCCGAAGTTCACAACATGACCACAAATGTTAATTGAACTTGTAGGAACGACAAAATGACAATTCCGAGCAAAAATCACAAGGATCGGACCCAAATGCGAAAAAGTCGCAATGATATGCCGATTAACCCGAAATAATATCAAAACTCGCTCTAATGACAATAAGTGCAGAAAAAAACATGTCCAAAATGTGTCAATGAACACAAGCGAGTTGCTAGAATAGAAAAATACATGAATGAAAAATACGGGTATTATAAAGAGTGCCCCTATTTTTAGATTTCTGGAAGGCCTTCTTCTTCTTCTCTTCTGTGTCCCAACGCTTCCACAAGATCTTGAACTCCTTTTCCTTCAATCACTTCTCTAGCTAACCAACTGTTTTTTGATATGCTTTCTTTTTGGCGTGCGCAAGCATATCAATAAAGCGGCCATGGCTATATCTGTCCCAATACCACAAAATTTTCTCCTCATCCAACTTCTTCCACCTATAACGTATCTGCAAATTTATAGCAACTGTCAGAACATCCAAAAATAGTATAATGTAACAATTATTATAAGAATATACCCCAAATTCCCGCCACAACTCATTCCTCATCCGTCGAGAGACCTGGCCCCAATGGTCTTCACCAGAATAGTACCTCTTAAGTAAACCGACTATATTGCTCTCGACCTTATTCAAACTAAACCCAACTATTTTTGGCAAAGGGCGAATTAGTTTTCGATCATCATACTTCTCTTTCGCCTTGGAGATATCAGTCGGACCTCTCCCCGGTGGCTGTGCTAAAACCTCCGGATCCTTGTCGTACTCAAACTCCATCGGCTCCTCTGGAATAGAAACCTGATGCACTAATGGACCACCTGATGGGGGATCAGTATTAAGTGGCTGCAACGGTGGCTAATTGTGCGAAAACGGTCCTCTACATTCTCGCATATAGTCCATGGCCAATCGGTGTGTGTTACTGTGATGCCTCCAGACTGTTAATATGCCCATCAGAAGGGATGTCGCCATCAATAAATATGCTGGCTCCCATGTGATAACAACGCACCATAATTCAGGTACCGTGTAAATTCGGCATCACTAAACAGATGATATCCTGGCATACAGAAACCCGAGTCGGTACGCAAATACTGTTGTTGCAGCTGTTGCCCAAAGGGTATGTGTCGGTTGTAATACCCGATTGTGAACTCATTTGTTTTCAATCAGTAATTTTCACTCAGTAATAATCATTCATCATTCATTTGTTTTCACCATTGGCGTACTTTGAGCGGTGTATCAGTTATCGGTCGTCATTCAACTCCGTTTGAAGAATCGAGACGAGAATATTATCATAATCATTGTGATTGGTAGCTTTGTGTTAGAAGTATCATCTATTGCATGTTATTGGACTTAATTATATTCATACAAATATTGTATGTCGGATCATTCATCATTTGTAACGAGAAGATGGAGTTGTTCAGATTATTGTCATTCCAGTAGTGAGTTACCGCCGTAACTTATCATGCATTACGGCCGTAATATGCATTCGTGGAATTTTTGTGTTTTGGTCGAAGACGAGATACGGCCGTATGAAGAGGCAGGCTTCGGCCGTAACATGCATACGTTGGTTTGAGGACGTTTTAGACAAGGCCAACTTACGGCCGTAAGATTTTCAGGATACGGTCGTAAGAAATGAGTTTTGGTGTTCTGGTTGTTGTCAACAAAGGGAAGTTACAGCCATAAAGGAGGTCTTGTTATGGCCTTAAGCCGAGAAGTTTGGACATGATGGGTTTTTTCGACAAGTCGAAGTTACGCTCGTAAGAGGGTTTTGTTACGGCCGTAAGGCCGTTGACCTTGGAAGGTTACGACTGTAAGTGAGTGGAGTTACGGCCGTAACTCGGCGCAGTATTTATAGGACTGGACGGGTCTTTGTCCTCATTTTCTTCACTTCTTCATTTTGGTTCCGAGAGAGAAATATTTGGGAGAGATTTTTCATCATCAAACACTTGTGTGTTCGTGTTTTAATCATCTTTATTCATTTGTGTAGCTTGGGAAGTCGATTAACACGAGTTTCAACGGATCGAAGAGGTTGGATCTTCAAAGGTAATTTCTTCAAAACTTTAGACTTCGATTTTGAGATAGAGTATGATGTTTTGGATGTTATAATCATGATATATGAAGAGATATACATATGATTATAAGTTTTTTTTGAACTATCTTTGGATTATTGGAGAATTATTCAAGAACACTTTGAATGTTGATTTTTGGAATTGAGAGTTTCGATTAGATATTGTTGAAATCTCGATTTATATATTCATATTGGATTATTGATTGTATTGAGGATGTTTTGTTGGGTTGAATCACTCCTTGGAGGGTTGGTATCGATATAATTGAAAATTGGCTATAACGTGTCTGTTATAATGCCCCAATGATTTTGGGTTTGTCGTATCGACGTTTTGAGTTAGTTGTGATCATACTTGATACATATATTAAGCGTTTGTTGGTAATTATGTTATTCAAGGTTGTTCGAGCGACCGATAATTCTATTAAGGACGTTTGTTCGAGGGAGGACATTTCATCACCAGTATTGAGGCAAGTTAATTCTTGCTCGGTTATAAGGATAATCATTCCTTTCGTTATTGTTCATTCATACATGTAATTCTTTCATCATACATTAATCATGTTGAGACTTGTAATTATCAAACTAATCATTCAATTCACGAGGAACAACGGTTCCAATCATTTCATTTGAAGCTATCACTCATTATTTCACCCCAGTGAGTCATTCTTGACCCTTCTCGGATTTCTATTTCATTGTTCTTCATCATGGTCGCTTTTGTCCATGTGACCTTCCGGGATTGTATTACATTCTGGGTGGTATATGTGTGGAATTTTTAGTCGGGCACATTAAGGTCATTGTGTTTATGCGGGGATCCGGACACATTAGACTGTGCACACAGTAACGTGCCTCTGTAAGACTAATTAGGCCAAGTTTTGCAGGTGTTTATGCGGGATGCCGGGCACTCGGCAGGCTTGTGCACTTGCACATCCCATTTGTGGCGTACTATGATGCCCATCGTTCAAGTTGATTTCATAACTAATTCATGTGATTATTGTATTTGTTCAACTCTTGAGGATTGTTGTTCTGTGTAACTGACCCTGTTGGGGATGTTGTTTTTAGGTCATGGCAAGGCAAAGTCACGGAAAGAGAACGTTGATGGTGAGGAGTCCCAGTGATACTAGCAGGGGGCCCAACCTGTCCACTTATTCATGTTTCTTTAATGTGTATTTTCCGCTGCAGTTCTGTTTGGATTTTCACTTTATTCAGTGTTGTATGTTTTATCTTCATATGAAATATACATGTATTCTGTAATCCTGGGTGTGTTGTACTTGAAACTCCTCATCGGAGTAATTGGTAATATAATGTGGTTCGACACTAATTACATTATTTAATTTATTAATTTTCATTCGCCTGGTGGGTCCAAGTTGGGGGTCCACGACACTGTAACAGCCGCCTAGTTTGGGGTGTTACAGAGTTGGTATCGGAGCGTGGTTTTGAATACTTCCCTTCCGAGTCATGTCTCATTGAAATCGTCGTTCATCAGACTAATATCATTGGACTTTCATGTCACATGTCACGTGTGACTTGTGCAAGTGCCAAGCCCGACCAAAGAAACAGTAAGATTTCTGACGCCATGGTATAATTTCTAGCAATAAGAATCACTCATTCATAATTCATCAGTCAACAATCCTCAATCATCATTTTCATTTTGATCATGTCGATCACGTTAACTCATTAATCACTCAGTCAATTTCATTGCTCAGTTGTTGATCTTGTGGATCGTATCATTAATCTTGTTAACTTGTTCAAGGCGATCATTTCAATAATTTCATCAGATAATCATGTCACCTCAGTTGATCTTTCATGCAAAATCTATAATTATCATGTGTTTCCCTACTTCAGTATGGATAGAGCTGTCAGAGGACGCAGGGGAAGAGGCCACGGTGCGGGCCGAAACCTGGAAGCTCATGTGAATACTCGCACGAACGCGAGGAATAATGTTAATTCAACAAGTAGCGACGCTGCCACTTATTCACCTGGAGATAATCATTCACCGTCAGGAAGTCGCACCCGAAATACAGCTCAATCAGAAGGTGTTCGGGTTGATCCATTCACTTTTATGCAGGGCATGATGGCCCAGATTACTCAGATGGCACGTCTGATAGAGACGATGCAGAACTCAACCGCTTAGAATTAGCAGGCTCCTCCATCTCCACCTCAGAGGCAAGAGAGGAGTGTGAGCAGTATAATTGGCGACATCTCTCACCAGATACCACCTACTTTTGAAGGCTCATCTGAGCCGGCGTATATTATTCACTGGCTTGAGCATTTCGAGAAGTTATTTGCTATGGTGGAGTGTCCTGAGGGGCACAAAGTTTCAGTTGCGGCTTACTATTTGGGTAAGTGCGCTCACTCTTGGTGGATATATTTGAACCCGATAGATCTTGCACTTGGGACCAGTTCAAGACTCTCATGATGGAAAGGTATTATCCGGCCCCACTCAGGGAGGCCAAGTTATCGGACTTACTTAGCCTCGACCCCTCAGCGGAAGAAGATGTTCTCACCATCGCCAAGAAGTTTCAGGAGCTACTTCCATTTGCCTCATTTATTATCCACTCCGAGGCAGATAAGATCAAGTATTTCAGTAAGAGGTTGAAACCTCGTATGTGGATGCAGTTGCTTAATCATCATTGCACCACCCTGGCTGAGTTCATCGAGAAAGCTCTTACTTATGAGCTTACTGCGAAGGAAATTGCTAAGCATCAAACTTCATCAACTGGAAAGAAATCGAAGAATCTTAATCAGTCCTAAGGCAGTCAGGCAACCTTCAAGAAGCCTCGTGCGGGCCCTACTTTTTCTAAGCGACCTCCTATGGCGCCTAAACCTGCGAAATCTCAGTCCCGAGCGGCCAGTTCGGCCATCACCTTTTTCAACTATGGAGAGCAGGGTCATTTCAACACTAAGGCTCTGTTCTTTTGGGTGAATGAATCGAATCGAATGAACCGAATGGATTCGAATCGAATCGAAATGAATCAACAATCGAATGGACTCGAATCGAATGAATCGAATCAAATATATATTAAGGGTAAATAATAATAAATAATAATTATAAATAATAATAATAATAATAATAATAATAATAATAGTAACCAACAACAACAACAACGATAATAGTAATATTATTAGTAATAATAACAATAATAATAATTAAGATTAATAATAATAGTAAGAAGAAGAAGAAGAATCGAATCAATTGAATCGAATCAATCAATCGAATCGAATCGAATCGAATGGACTCGAATCGAATCGAATCAATCGAAAAGCGAAAAGTAAGTCCAAAAGAATAGGGCCTAAGTGTCCGAGGCAGACTATCACATGCAACAACTATGGGATTGCCGGGCATAAAGCCCGTTTCTGTCGAAGAGACTCCAAACATACTCCGACGGCACCTCAGACCCCGAAGCAGTTGGTTGTTCAGAATCATGCCACTCAGTTCGCGTCGTTTAAGATGACGGGAGCAACTAAAGGCAGAGACCATAGTTATCAGGCAGGAGCATCCGGTTCTGGGACTAGCAAGCCACGAATTTACGAGATGAAGAGGACCGACGATCCGGAGGCCCGAATGATCTCAGGTACACTCAAAATTTTATCTTAACCTGTGTGTACCCTTTTTGATACTGGCGCATCAGATTCATTCATTTTCGAGTCATTAGTAGACTTCACCTGGGTAGTGCTACTAGTTGTGAACCTTATGTCATTGGTCTACCTGACGGTAGAAGAATTATCGGGAATCGTGAAGTTAAGAACTATCTGATTCAGCTTGAGGTCCGTGAATGGCTGGTAGACCTAATTGTCGTGGACTTACCTAAGGACGATGTAATTTTGGGTATTGACTGGATGGATCATCATGATGCCATACTTAGTGTCCGCAAGCGTCTGGTCACTATCATTTCAGACGATGGAGTCGAGTGTGTATTTCAGAGGGGTAACCCCAGTCATTCAGGAAGAGTCATTAATATGATGAAAGTAATGAAATTACTCAATCAGGGTTGTGTCGGTTATTGGTGCTATATGACCAAGACCGAGAAACCATCAGTGACGTTGGCGGATATCCCAGTAGTGAGAGAATACACCGATGTATTTCCAGACGAGTTACCTGGTTTACCTCTGTAGAGAGATGTTGAATTCACGATAGAGTTGGAGCCTGGTACATCCCCGATATCGAAGGCACCGTATCATATGGCCCCGACCGAAATGCAGGAACTGAAGAATCAACTAGAGAAATTGACTGAGAAAGGTTATATCTGACCGAGTGTGTCCCCGTGGGGAGAACCAGTGTTGTTTGTCAAGAAGAAAAATGGTTTATTTCGCTTGTGCATTGATTATCGAGAGCTGAACAGGGTGACGATCAAGAATAAATATCCCCTACCCCGTATGGATGATCTCTTAGATGAACTTCAGGGAGCTTCAGTATTTTTCAAGATCGATTTAAGATCTGTGTATCATCAGTTGCGAATTCGAGAGTCGGATATCACAAGGACGACGTTTTGAACACGCTATGGGCACTACGAGTTTGTAGTGATGCCATTTGGGTTAACTAATGCACCTGCGATATTCATGGAGTTAATGAACCGAGTTTTCATCAACTATTTGGATCAGTTCGTTGTTGTTTTCATAGATGACATTTTGATTTATTCCCATAACCGAGAGGAGCACGAACTTCACCTTCATCAGGTCCTTGACGTGTTGAGACGAGAGCAACACTATGGAATGTTTTCCAAATATGAGTTCTGGATGTCCGAGGTGACGTTTCTCGGACATGTGATTTCATCAGACAGAGTACATGTCGACCCTCAGAAGACGGAGGATATCCGAGATTGGCAACCTCCAAAGAATGTTAAGGAAATCCGAAGTTTCCCCGGGTTAGCAGGATATTATCGGCGATTTGTGGAAGGATTTTCTAAAATCGCCCAGCCTCTGACGAACCTTTTGCGGAAGGATAAGAAATACACATGGTCTGCCGCATTTCAGCAGAGTTTTGAGGAGCTCAAGAGTCATTTAATTTCCGTGCCTGTCTTTTCTTTACCACAAGAGATGGAAGGATTCGTGGTTTATAGTGATGCGTCCGGACAAGGTCTCAGATGTGTATTAATGCAGAACGGGAAAGTGATTGCCTATGCTTCGCGGCAACTGAGGCCTTACGAGGTCAATTATCCAACCCACGACCTGGAGCTAGCATCCGTGGTATTCGCGTTGAAGATTTGGCGTCATTATCTTTATGGCGTCACTTGTCAAATTTTCACCGATCATAAGAGTTTGAAGTATATATTTACTTAGAAGGAGTTAAATATGCGGCGGAGATGGTGGTTGGAACTGATTAAAGATTATGATATTGAGATACAATACCACTCGGGTAAGGCAAATGTTGTCGCCGATGCCTTGAGTTGTAAGTCCGTTCAGGAGCAAATGCTTGCTCGTTTGACTGCTCAAAAGGAACTTTAGCAGGAATTCCTAAGGCCTGAGATCGAGGTCTGGTTACAGCGAGTGCAAGGGCAAATTTGTATGCTAGAGATTTCATCGCCACTTGAGGAGGCGATCAGAATGAAGCAGGGTTCAGACCCATTTTTGTTGCGCATTCGAGACGATGTGGCACAGGGGAAAGCCCCTGGATTTGTGGTCCACAAGTATGAAATTTTGCGATTTAAGAACCGGTTATGCATTCCGGCAGATGACGAGTTGAAAAACTCAATTTTGAGAGAGGCCCATGCTACCCCTTATTCTATCCGTCCAGGGTCTAGCAAGATATACAAAGACTTGAAACAAAATTACTGGTGGAGTAATATGAAGCGAGAAGATGCAGAATTTGTTTCAAGATGTTTAACCTGTCAGCAAGTCAAGATAGAACATCAGCGACCGGTGGGTATGCTGAAACCGCTCCCTATTCCGAAGTGGAAGTGGGAGGATATTTCAATGGACTTCATCACAAGTTTGCCAACGAGTCGTCGTGGCATGAACATAATTTGGGTAATCGTGGATCGTTTAACTAAGTCCGCTCATTTCCTTGAGATTAAGGATACGTGGGGTCTTGAGAAACTTGCCCAGTTATTTATTAAAGAGATCGTGAGATTGCACGGTATCCCTAAGAGTATCATTTATGATAGTGACGGACGATTCGTGTCACATTTTTAGAAATCCGTTCATCGTGCCATGAGAACTCAGCTAAATTTCAGCACAGCTTTTCACCCTCAATCCGACGGACAATCAGAGCGAACTATTCAGACGTTGGAGGACATGTTGAGAGCATGTGTTCTCGATTGGGAAGACGATTGGGAAGCCCAACTACCATTGATCGAGTTCACGTATAACAATAGTTGGCATGCTTCGATTAAGATGGCAACTTACGAGGCCTTATATGGTCGTCGTTGTCGATCCCCCTAATGTTGGGATGACTTATCAGAATCAATCGGCAGTGAGCCCGATATGCTTATAGCCGCCCGCGAGAAGGTAGCTTTGATCAAGAGTCGTTTGTTGACCGCTCATAGTCTAAAAAATCATATGTGGATAATCGTCGTCGACCATTAGAGTTTAAGATAGGTGACCATGTGTTGGTCAAGGTATCCCTGAGTCGAGGTATCTTCCATTTCGAGAAGCGGGGGAAGTTGAGTCCGAGATTCATTGGACCATTTGAGATTTTGGATCGAGTAGGCGATCTGGCTTATCAATTGGCTTTACCTCCGGCCTTGAGCCGAATTCATAACATGTTTCACGTCTCTCAGTTGCTTAAGTATGTTGCCGACCTGAGCCATATACTTTAGATCGATGAAATCGAGATCGCGGATGATCATACGTACGAGGAGCATCATGTACGAGTCTTGAGCGGCGAATCAAGTAGTTGAGAAACAAGACGATTCCTTTGGTTAAAATTCAGTGGTCTAGACATGGATTCGAAGAGGCTACTTAGGAAACTGAGGATAGTATGCAGGAGGGTTATCCCAAATTGTTCGACACTTAGTTTCGAGGACGAAACTCTTTTTAAGGGGGGGAGTATGTAATACCCGATTGTAAACTCATTTATTTTCACTCAGTAATTTTCACTCAGTCATAATCATTCATCATTCATGTTCATTTATTTGTTTTCACCGTTGGCGTACTTTGAGCCGTGTATCAGTTATCGATCGTCATTCAACTCCGTTTGAGAATCGAGATGAGAATATTATCATAATCATTGTGATTGGTAGCCTTGTGTTGGAAGTATCATCTATTGCATGTTATTGGACTTAATTATATTCATAAAAGTATTGTATGTCGGATCATTCATCATTTGTAATGAGAATACGGAGTTGTTCGGATTGTTATCATTCCAGTAGTGAGTTACGGATGTAACTTATCATGCATTACGACCGTAACATGCATTTATGGAATTTTTGTGTTTTGGCCGAAGACGAGATACGGCCGTAAGAAGAGACAAGCTACGGCCGTAACATGCATACGTTAGTTTGAGGATGTTTTGGACGAGGCCAACCTACGGCCGTAAGAGTTTCAGGATACGACTGTAAGAAATGATTTTTGGTGTTCTGGTTGTTGTCAATGAAGGGACGTTATGGCCGTAAAAGAGGTCTTGTTACGGCCGTAAGCCGAGAAGTTTGGACATGATGGGTTTTTTCGACGAGGCAAAGTTACGCCCGTAAGAGGGTTTTGTTACGGCCGTAAGGCCATTGACCTTGGAAGGTTACGGCCGGAAGTGAGAGGAGTTACGGCTATAACTCTGTGCAGTATTTATAGGACTGGACGGGTCTTTGTCCTCATTTTATTCACTTCTTCATTTTGATTCCGAGAGAGAGATATTTGGGAGAGAATTCTCATCATCACACACTTGTGTGTTCGTGTTTTAATCATCTTTATTCGTTTGTGGAGCTTGGGAAGTCGATTAACACGAGTTTCGACGGATCGAAGAGGTTGGATCTTCAAAGGTAATTTCATTAAAACCTTAGACTTCGATTTTGAGATGGAGTATGATGTTTTGGATGTTATAATCATGGTATATGAAGAGATATACATATGATTATGAGTTTTTTTTAACTATCTTTGGATTATTGGAGAATTATTCAAGAACACATTGAATGTTGATTTTTGGAATTGGGGGTTCGATTAGATGTTGTTGAAATCTCGAATTATGTATTCATATTGAATTATTGATTGTATTGAGGATGTTTTGTTGGGTTGAATCACTCCTTGGAGGTTTGGTATCGATATAATTGAAGATTGGCTATAACATGTTTGTTATAATGCCCCAATGAGTTTGGGTTTGTCGTATCGACGTTTCGAGTTGGTTGTGATCATATTTGTTATGTATATTAAGCGTTTGTTGGTAATTATATTATTCAAGGTTGTTCGAGCGATCGATAATTCCATTAAGGACGTTTGTTCGAGGGAGGACATTTCATCACCGATATTGAGGCAAGTTAATTCTTGCTCGGTTAGAAGGATAATCATTGCTTTCATTGTTGTTCATTCATACATGTAATTATTTCATCATACACTAATCATGTTGAGACTTGTAATTATCAAACTAATCATTCAATTCACGAGGAACAATGGTTCTAATCATTTCATTTGAAGCTATCACTCATTGCGTCATTATTTCTCCTCGGTGAGTCATTCTGGACTCTTGTCAGATTTCTTTGTCATTGTTCTTCATCGTGGTCGCTTTTATCCTTGTGACCTTTCGGGATTTTATTGCGTTACGGGTGGTATATGTGTGGAATTTTTAGTCGGGCACATTAAGGTCATTGTGTTTATGCGGGGATCCGGATAAATTGGACTGTGCACAAGGTAACGTGCCTTCGTGAGACTAATTAGGCCAAGTTTTGCGGGTATTTATGCGGGTCGCCGGGCACTCGGTAGGCTTGTGCACTTGCACATCCCATTCGTGGTGTACTATGATGCCCATCGTTCAACTTGATTTCATAACAAATTCATGTGATTATTGTATTTGTTCAACTCTTGAGGATTGTTGTTCTGTGTAACTGACCCCGTTGGGGATGTTGTTTTCAGGTCATGGCAAGACAAAGGCACGGGAAGAGAATGTTGACGGCGAGGAGTCTCAGTGATACTAGTAGGGGGCTCCAATCTGTCCACTTATTCATATTTCTTTGTTGTGTATTTTCCGCTGCAGTTCCGTTTGGATTTTTACTTTATTCAGTGTTGTAAATTTTATCTTCATATGAAATATACATATATTCTGTATTCCTGGATGTGTTGTACTTGAAACTCCTCACTCGGAGTAATTGGTAATATAATGTGGTTCAGTACTACAATTATGTTATTTAATTTATTCATTTTCATTCGCCTGGTGGGTTCCAGTTGGGGGTCCACGGCACTGTAACAGCCGCTTAGTTTGGGGTGTTACATTGGTTTAGATCTTCAATCTCTGGTCGTCTGACAGACGCACTCCTATGTCACGGCATACACTCTGGAATACTAGGAGAGGAAGAGGGGCTCGAACTAAAACTCATCCGGCGAGGTGCCCTGATATGAGAAGGAACTTCAGCATGCTGGTTGGTACTATGTCTCGATATATGAAATACAAAGTACAGTAAAATCGAATACCAAAAGCAGTCCACGAACACCAAAATCAGTCCATGAATACCTTTTGATTAAATGAATTAATAAACTCAATAGGAATCAACAAACTTCAAAAATTTGAATGCAGAAACAGTAAATTTCAGAGGTAGAAACAAATTAACAAACTAAACAGTAAACAATAAACTATTCAGTAAATAGAAATCAATAGATACTATTCATCAAACGAATTTTGATTAAACAAAATCAATAGATACTATTCAGAAATCAATATTCAGTAAACAAAACCTATTTAGCAAACCATTTTGATTAAACGAATTAACAAACTCAATTGAAATGAGTCCATTTGATTAAACGAATTGGAATCTCAGGGATAGAAACAGTAAACTCAAAAAATGCATACATACTGAATCAACAAACTTCCAAAAATGCAAAAAATAAATACCAAAAAAACGAATTATGAAAAAAATGCAGAAAATAAATACAGTAAAAAAAATAATGTAAGTACCTTTTGATTTGGTTTCATATGTCCTTGATATGGTGGAGAATAAATCCCTAATTAATAATTTGGATGAGATTGAAGAGGGTTTTAGATTTGAGAATTAGGTTTGAGTCGCGGCCGAACAGAAAAGAGGAAGAGAAAGAGGAATGAGGAAAATGGAAAAGAATTTGTCGACAATTTAAGAAAATTAGAGCATTGTGTCGGCTATGTGACGCCATTGTATTTTAAAAAAATACTGTAAAGGCATCACGTATGTGACACCAATATTTAATATTTGAAGTAAAAAACATAGCTCAATGGACGGCACGAGATTCGAACCCGCGCCTGTGTGATATATGCAGTAGCATGTTGCCACTGAGCTATATTTTCATTCGGTAATTTTAGTACATAAAAAATATTTGTACTTACTATGAAAAATATTTATATTTGTTCGTTATTTAAATTAATTAGATTTTCTGAATATTTAAAATTTTACTATTAAATTATGTAATACATTTTCTTTACTTATTTATTATATTACAGTATGTTAATAATCAACGTTATTAGATATAAATTTAACAGCATTATTTTGTATTGGCGTCACACATGTGACGCCATTGTAAGTCTAAAAAACTCACTGTAAAGGCGTCACAGATGTGATGCCAATACATATTAAAACAAAAGTGTTGTAAAAAACCATAACTCAGTGGCCACCGCAGAATTCGAACCCGCGCCTATGTGATATATGCAGTAGCTTGTTTCCTCTGAGCTATGTTTTCATTCAGTAATTTTTAATACATAAAAATTATTTGTACTTACTATTAAAAATATTTATATTTGTTTGTTATTTAAATTAATTAGATTTCCTAAATGTTTAAATTTTTACTATTAAATTATGCAATATATTTTATTTACTTATTTATTATACAGTATGTTAATAATCAATGTTATTAAATATAAATTTAACAGTATTATTCTGTATTGACGTCATACACGTGACGCCATTGTAAGTCTAAAAAAAACTCATTGAAAAGGTTGTTGGGATTCGGTGCCTAAAACGAAGGCGCAACGAAAGCAATAAACGAATCTAATTCGATCCAAATCAATCTAAAATGAAATAAAGGAAGATTCGAACTCATACCCTTGAAGTTCGTTGATTAAATGGCCGTCTCTTCCACGAATCCGATTCGCCAAGCCTTTTGAAATCCCGAGAACCGAAGCACCGTGCCTCTACTTGCCACGCATTGGAAGTCGACCGGAATAACTGCTACCTAATTATCTTCCAAAGATACGGCTAGAACAAGGTAGTCGGAACTTATTAATTTTACTTATATCACTCCAAGTGAAAAATAAAAGCACTCTCTCTATATTCTCAAGAAAATAATGAAGGAAAATAAGAAAACAAAATTTCTCTTGTTGCTCCAAAAACTCACGGCTGAAGCTAGCTTCACAAGAGAGAGATGTTTTTGTCTCTTCTATTCTTCAACTATATAAGACCATTCAAAGTCTCCATCCCAAATTATTCTTCACAAGAATAATCATGTAATTCTAAGTCTTTGTCTTCCATCAATTAAGGTGGAAGATAATTCCAAGCAAGACTAAGAAAAGAGAGGGCGCCTCTAGAAGAATCGGGATGAGTTTGGTTCGTTTCGGACTCCCATGAGTCCAAACAGATAAAACTCCATTCCATTCCGATGTATTTATATCAATTATTTAATCCAATTAATTAATCATCTCAAATACAAATAATATAATTAATTTATCCAAGAAATAATTATATTCATGTATTAAATTAATAACCCAATATTATATTTAATTCATTAGGCCGTAAATTAATTTATCCAATATATTAATTTAGACATCTAATGTCCCAAAATTAATTAGACATCCAATGTCCAATAAATTAGATATCCAATATCTAATATTAATAAAGAGAGAATAAGCTCGATTTATTCCGTCGTCAATCCTATTACGCGACTCGGTATGTCCGTCTCAATTAGTAATGGGAGAAACCAAAGAGTAGTAGCACCACCTAGCTAGCCTGGCGGCCTACACTGTACCCTAATTGAGAACTAATGATTGGGATCATTCAAAAACCTTTTTGTCGTGAATACCAGTATACGTATAAACCCTTCTTTCAAATGTCCCGATCAAGTTACAGGGTCATGGTCTGTCAAATCCTATTTGTACTTGACGCTATGCATGATTTAATGCAAATCGAGATCATCGAGCACTCGTGTATCCAATACAACTAGCTCCAATGCTTTGACCAAAGACTTATGATCTCATCTGCCAATAACCGCATAGGATATATAACCCGTTCACTAATAGGAGAAAGAATTCTATCTTGGTATTCAGTAGAACCTGCTATTTGCCAGTCAAGACGCACGTCGATGTTGACCCCCACGTTCCGGTTTTATGGCTCGAACTACTCTAATGAAAATATTAATGTCATAAGCACATCCCTACTAAATCCTCAAGTCGAAGGTTCACGAATACCTATCACAACCTTTCGATTCCGTCATTGACTGCCCGGAGTGAAATCCGTGTGATGAATTGAGGGTGAGTCGGTTCGAGTATAATAATCTCATTAGCATACCTATAACGTGTGCTCCCACTAACCATTAGTGTTCGACAGGCACTCTCCAAGTCAAAGAACATATCATATAAGTCTTCACATAAACTTAACGCCCAGTCAAGTTTCATTGACTTGCGAACTATTAAGTATTTGAGCCATAAACCATTCCAGTGCCGATCCCCTTATCCAATATGAGTGGAATGTTTTGCTCTCAAATACAAGGACTTGTTTCTATATATATTTACGAGTCAGGAATGCCAGTGACTACCAATAAATAAATAAACATACAATTGCCTTTAGATAATGAATTACATAATAACAAGTACAATGCCCTCACTCTAACATCTCCTGAGCGGTATTCGAGGGCATACTCCTAACAATCTCCCACTTGCACTCAATGCCACACACTATGGTAGATATACCCATGTTCTTCAGATGACGCTCCAAGCTAATCTGAGAAAGTGGCTTGGTCAGTGGATCAGCAACGTTATCGACTGATTCTACTCTATGCAGCATAATGTATCCCTTGCGAATAAATTCTCTCACGAGATGATGCATCGTCTCAATTTGTTTGGTACTGTTGGGAAACCTTGGCTCCTTGGCCTATGCTACAGCTCCGTCGTTGTTGCAGAAAAGTGGAACAGGCAGCTCAGCCCATGGAATCACTTGAAGTTCTCCCAGAAACTTCTTAATACAGAACCCTTCCTTTGAAGCCTCCGAGGCTGCTTGATACTCAGCCTGACTAGTGGAATCAGCAGTCGCGCTTTACTTGGCGCTACGCCAAGATACTGCTCCTCCATTAAGAGTAAATATGTATCCAGAAGTAGACATTGAATCGTCTTTTTGTACTTGGAAGTCTGAATCAGTGAAGCCCATCACATTAAGTTCTCCACCGCCATACATAAGAACCAGATCTCTAGTCCTTCTTAAGTACTTGGGAATGTTCTTTACAGCAGTCCAATGTTCCCTACCTGGATTGCCTGAAACCTACTTACCATGCTCACAGCGTGCGCAATGTCAGGTCTCATACACAATATTGCATACATAAGGCTACCCACGACCGAAGCATATGGTATATTACTCATTTCCTTTCATTGTTCCTCACTTTGAGGACATATCTTCAAGGAGAGTTTTATTCCATGTCGCATCAGTAGGAACCTTCTTTTAGAATCATCCATCTTAAATTGCTTTAAGATTCTGTCTATATAGAGGGCTTGGGAAGGACCTATCATTCTCTTCGCTCTATCTCGGTAGAGCCGAATTCCAAGAATATAGGTGGCTTCTCCCAAGTCTTTCATGGAGAAACTACTCGAGAGCCAAGCTTTCACAGAACTGAGCATTTCCACATAATTTCCTATTA
Source organism: Orobanche coerulescens (assembly GCA_033398695.1). NCBI lineage: Eukaryota > Viridiplantae > Streptophyta > Magnoliopsida > Lamiales > Orobanchaceae > Orobanche > Orobanche coerulescens. Next base: position 96,640,761 of record CM065806.1, read on the forward strand.
GTAGAATATCATCTACATATATTACTAAGAATGCGATCTTACTCCCACTAACCCCATTGTATACACAAGGTTCCTCTTCATTTTGCACGAAATCAAACTCTTTGACTGCCTCGTCAAAATGAATTTTCGAACTTTGCGAAGCTTGCTTTAGTCCATAAATGGAACGCTGAAATTTGCACACTTTATGAATATCAACCTCGGACACAAAGCCTTTAGGCTGCTCCATATAGATTTCCCCCTCGAGGAATCCATTAAGGAAAGCCGTCTTTACGTCCATATGCCATATCTCATAATCGTGGTAGGCAACTATAGCAAGCATCATGCGAATAGACTTGATCATAGCTACGGGCAAGAAGGTATCGTGGTATCGATCCCTTCTTTCTGGGTATAACCCGTTGCCACAAGCCTGGCCTTATAGGTGTCAACCTTGCCATCCCCATCAGTCTTTCTCTTGTAGATCCACTTATTCCCAATAGGCACTATGCCCTTGGGTCGGACTACTAGAGTCCAGACCTGATTGACATGCATCGAGTCTATCTCAGATTCCATAGCTTCATGCCATTTCGCGGAGTCTACATCCACCATCGTTTGTTCATTGGTCGCGGGGTCGGTCTCTTAGCTATCACCTGGAACCTCATGGAGACCCAACTCCTCCAGGTGCACAAGGCCATACCTCTCAGGTAATTGAGACACCTACAAGACCTACGAGGTGGTTGTACTTGTGTTTCAGAAGGTTCAGTTCCAATTCCTTACACAGGTGTCTCCTGAGGAGTTTCATTGTATTCTTCCAAAGAAATATTTCTACCTGCTCTCCTTCCTGAATGAACTCATCTTCCAGGAAGTGTGCTTGTAAAACAACAATGATCTTTCGATCTTCGGGCATGTAGAATAGATAACCCATCATCCCAAATGGGAATCTATTGAAACGTCCCTTCACGGACCTAGCTTCCAACTTCTCCACCTTAGTCTTCTTGACATAGGAGGGACATCCCAAAATCCAAATGTGATTAAGACTTGGTTTCCTGCCCTCCCACATCTCATGTGGAGTTTTAGGAACGGACTTGGAAGGACTTCTGTTCAATATATAAGCAACAGTCAGGAGTGCATACCCCCAAAGGTAAATTGGTAAGTCAGTGTAGCTAAGCATATAACGGAAAATGTTCAACAAGCTTCAGTTCTTTCTTTCTGACAAACCATTTAGCTGAGGAGTTCCTGGAGGTGTTAGTTGTGATACTATTCCATGCTCCTTTAGGAACTCATCAAACTCTATACTCATATACTTGCCACCTCGGTCCGACAGAAGTGCTTTGATTTGATTTCCAGTTTGTTTTTCGACTAGGGCCTTAAATTCCTGGAATTTTTCAAAAGCCTCGGATTGATATTTCATTAAGTATACATAACCATACCTAGTATGATCATCCGTAAACGTAATGAAATACTGATATCCATCACGTTCTGCTTCCAAAGCACCACATACATCGGTATGGACTCATCCAAGTTTATCAGTGGCTCTTTCAAAAGTCCCTATGAAGGGGGACTTGGTCATTTTGCCTTTAAGGCAAGATTCACAAGTTGGAAAGGGATCCGAACCCAATAGACCCATAAGTCCATCCTTTTCCATTTTGTAAACCTTGGTCTGACCAACATGATCAAGTCTAAGATGCCATTTCAAAAATTGATTAGTTTCATCCCTACCACGCTTCCTAGTCATATTAACAATGACTTTGTTACTTAGGTTTAGATGATATAGTCCATTTAACAATGTAGCAGTGCCTACTAGTTTATTTCTAAAATAAAATTTGCACAAAACATCACCAATGAAAAATGAAAAGTCTTTCTGATCCATGACCAGAATGGATATAATATTTTTATGCCCCTTGGGCAAAACAAGTACATCATCTAATGTTAAAACAGAGACGGATTCCAAATCCAAAAGAAGTGACCCTATGTTAGTTGCTTCGACACTATGCCCGCTTCCGACAGTAATCATCACTTCCCCAGCTCCAAGCTTCCTACTTTGTTCCAGATCCTGATTCACGGTACAAATATGACAACTAGCCCCTGAATCCAGTATCCAAGAAGTAGAAAATACAGTAGCAGAACAATTTTTTTCCAAAACCAAAAGTTCTGTACCTGAAGTGCCATGAAGAATTGGACAGTCTCTAGCCCAGTGGCCCAACTCACCGCATTTGAGACATGCATCCTTCTTCTTCTTGCTCTTGGGAACCATTGGGGCCTTGCTCTTACCTTTAAGGTCCTTGATTTGTGGCCCCGTCTGCTTCTTGGTCTTTTTCTTCTTATTCTTAAACCTCCAAGGTCATTTTGGGGACGTGGTCCCCAACATTCTCACCTTCCTTCATCCTAGCACTGAACAGTTGCTTGGATATCTTATATCTAGCAGTTCGACTGTGCTCACCATAAAGCTCAGTTAAGTGACATAAAATTTGCCTAGCAGAAGTCATTTTCTCATGAGCTCTCTGATGCTCATTAGACATAGAAGCCATCATATAGGCACGGACTTTTATGTCATCCTTAAACCACTTTTCGTGGTTTTCAATTTCTTCCTGATTGGCTCTAGTCCGCACCGGAGGCGCCGGAATGTCCGCCTCCAAGACATATCCCAGTGCCTCTATACTGAGGACTATCACCAGGTTTCGGAGCCAATCCACAACGTTAGGGCCGATTAAGGTGTTCTTTTCGAGTAGTATAGCGAGTGGGTTCATTGTCATATTGAGAGTTGATGTTTGTTTGCATTAAGTACGACAGATTTATTAGTGACTCGTTCAATTATGATTTGAGTATAGAATTAAGGTCTTTTCTATTTTTAACCCAGCTCCCACTATTCTTATCGGAATAACACACTCCCATGTGAAACCCGGAAGTATTGTTCGCATTACTTCATAGTGGTGATCGAGTTCTTTATAAATTTTAATAGAGGGCGACCGAACAGGTTTATGGTCTATTCATTTTCATAAAGTGGTGTCCAACACCAACCCATCTAATGGATGATTCGATTCTTTTTCCTCTTGTTCACTCCCCTCAACCTATAAGGTTTCAATGGTTCATGAACAAGTTAAGTTTATACCATCGACGCAAATCAGTTTCACAATTGAATCTTATCCGGCAATCGAACAGGTTTCTAGGGATAAAATTTGCTCCAACTGAAGGCATCCAACGCGCTCTCGGTAATTTATCGATCCTCCCCGAACGACTATCCTGATAACTCGGAAGCATAGCACATCCGGTTTGGATTCAATTTTCCGAAAGCTCGATGGAGGGAAGGAAAACCTTGAAACCTTTTAAACTTAATAATTTTGTCGTGGGAGAATTTTCGCGATTAATGTTACACTTTGAACATTAATTCATTTAAGCGCGTTTGTAGCATTCATACCATATGAATAAACATTCACAACCTAGTTGCTACCAACATGTAGTTCATGGACCATTTCCAGAACAAAAATGTCGTAATCTAATTACAAGTCTTCGGTCTTGAATTTTCGTTTTCTCGAACGGATCTTCCTCCGGTCTTCGTCATTACATATAAATTTTACATTTGAAAAATTGCATCCTATACATATTTTCGAGTAAAATAAATAGGCTCAAAACGGCCTTTACAACCCAATTGAATAAAACCGAATGATTCAAAACTAGGTCCATGAACTACATCACCATTCACAAGCAATCATCCAATAAATACTAAATAAATGGATTTAAGCAATACAATATATTGATTCAACCAATATATCAAATTAACCATCTAATAGAACTAATCCAATTAATTCACGAGCATAGTAATTTTAATTCGTTCGTATGATCCGGACGATTTTAAATATTCTGCAATAATTAATTTTCTCAAAAATAAAAACACCAAGTATTTTTATTTAGTCAAATTAATTATTGCGGAATATTTAGTATTTTTATTTAGTCAAATTAAATCCAGTTTAATTTGACATAAATTATTAAAACAAAATATAAAAATTAAAACGGAGTCGAAACAAAAATCCGGAGCGTCATGCCCGTGCCCATCAGGGCCATGGCCGAAGGAACAACCCTCTCGGCCATTGCCAGCCAGTAGCAAGATTCTACTCGACGGAATGTCCGGCGATTGTTCGACCCGTTTTTAATCTCGATTTCAAAAATTATATTTTTATAATTTTAACATTACTCATATAAATAAGTTTTAATAAATAAAACTAGATTTAAATATAGTAACATAAAACATGAAAAAAAATTAATTTTCGACGAACAATTAAAACAACGAATTAAACGGTCGTGATTCCAAATCACTAAATATTTAATCAAGCATTCCAAATGCCAAATATCGTATATACAATCGCAAGACCTACGCTCCGATACCACTATTGGGATTCGATGGTTAAAACGAAGGCGCAGCGGAAGCAATAAACGAATCGAATTCGATTCGAATCCCTAAAGAGGATCGATCAAGCTACGTATATACGAATATAAAACGAAACAAAGGAAGATTCAAAATCATACCCTTGAAGTCCGTTGATTAAATGGTCGTCTCCTCGACGAATCCGATTCGCCAAGCTTTTGAAATCCCGAGCACCGAAGCACAGTGCCTCCACTTGCCACGCGTCGGAAGTCAATCGGAATAACTTCTACCTAGTTATCTTCCAAAGATACGGCTAGAATAAGGTAGTCGGAACTTATTAATTTTATTTATATCACTCCAAGTGAAAAATAAAATCACTCTCTCAATATTCTCCAAGAAAATAATGAAGGAAAATAAGAAAACAAATTTTCTCTCTTTGCTCCAAAAACTCACGGCTGAAGCTAGCTTCACAAGAGAGAGATGTTTTTGTCTCTTTTATTCTTCAACTATATAAGACTATTCAAAGTCTTCATCCCAAATTATTCTTCACAAGCATAATCATGTAATTCTAAATCTTTTGGTCTTCCACAATTAAGGTGGAAGATAATTCCAAGCAAGACTAAGAAAAGGGGGCGGCCTCTAGAAAAACCGGGATGAGTTTCGTTCGTTTCGGACTCCCGTGAGTCCAAACAGATAAAACTCCATTTCGTTCCGATGTATTATATTAATTATTTAATTCAATTAATTAATCATATCAAATACAAAATAATATAATTAATTTCTCCAAGAAATAATTATAATCATGAATTAAATTAATCACCCAGTATTATATTTAATCCATTAGGCCGTAAATTAATTTATCCAATAAATTAATTTAGACATCCAATGTCCCAAAATTAATTAGACATCCAATGTCCAATAAATTAGATATCCAATATCTAATATTAATAAAGAGAGAATAAGCTCGATTTATTCCGTCATCAATCCTATTGCGCGACTCGGTAGGTCCGTCTCAGTTGGCAATGGGAGGAACCAAAGAGTAGTAGCACCACCTAGCCAGCCTGGCGGCCTACACTATACCTTAACTGAGAACGAATGATTGGGATCATTCAAAAATCTTTCTGTCGTGAATACCGGTATACGTATAAACCCTTCTTTAAAATGTTCCGATCAAGTTATAGGGTCACGGTCAGTCAAACCCTATCTGTATTTGACGCTATGCATGAGTTAATGCATATCGAGATCATCAAGCTCTCGTGTATCCAATACAACTAGCTCCAATGCTTTGGCTAAAGACTTCTGATCTCATCTGCCAATAACCGCATAGGACATATAACCCGTTCACTAACAGGAGAAAAAAATTCTATCTTGGTATTCAGTAGAACCTGCTACTTACCCGTCAAGACGCACGTCGAGGTTGACCCCCACCTTCCGGTTTTCTGGCTCGAACTAATTTAATGAAAACCTTAACGTAACAAGCACATCCCTACTAAATTCTCAAGTCGAAGGTTTACGAATACCTAACACAACCTTTAAATTCCGTCATTGACAGTCCCAGAGTGAAATTCGTGTGACGAATCGAGAGTGAGTCGGTTTGAGTATAATAATCTCATTAGCATACCTATAATGTGTGCTCCCACTAACCATTAGTGTTCGACACGCACTCTCCAAGTCAAAGAACACGTCATACAAGTCTTCACATAAACTTAAAGCCCAGTCAAGTTTCATCGACTTGCGAACGATTAAGTATTTGAGCCATAGACCTTTCCAGTACCGATCCTCTTATCCAATAAGGAGTGTAATATTTTGCTCTCAAATATATGGAATAGTTTATATATATATATATATATATATATATATTTACGAGTCAGGAATGCTAGTGACTACCAGTAAATAAAGAAACATACAATTGCCTTTAGATAATGAATTACATAATAACAAGTACAATGCCCTCACTCTAACATCCCCTGAGTGGCATTCGAGGGCATACTCCTAACAAAAGCGTCACATATGTGATGCCAATACCTTTTAAAAAAAGGAAATAAAAAAAACATAGCTTAGTGCTTTGATATGTATGTGTGTATATATATTTACGAGTCATGAATGCCAGTGACTACCAGTAAATAAAGAAACATACAATTGTCTTTAGATAATGAATTACATAATAACAAGTACAATGCCCTCACTCTAACATCCCCTGAGTGGCATTCGAGGGCATACTCCTAACAAAGGAGTCACATATTTGACGCCAATACCTTTTAAAAAAAAGGAAGTAAAAAAAACATAACTTAGTGCTTTGATATGGGTTCGAACCCGCGCCTATGTGATATATACAATAGCCTGTTGCCACTGAACTATGTCTTCATTCAGTAGTGATATTACATAAAATTTATTTGTACATACTAATAAAGATATTTATATTTATTTATTGTTAAAATTAATTAAATTTCCTAAATATTTAATTACGCAATACAGTTTATTTACTTATTTATTAGTATGTTAAAAATCAACTTTTAGGATTATTTAAGTTTCTTCGAATATTTAAAACCTAACTTTACACATGTAACGCCAATACGAAAATTTCAAATTTTTGGTGGAAGTTTGAAATTTTTGGCGTGGACACGGGGGAACTTAGAATTTACTGAAATATTTTGGCTTCACATATGTGAAGCTATTGGGTTCCATATTATAAATACAACATCACTACAAACCTTCATTCATTCCAAGTTTTCAATGCTCATTTCATCTCATTTTCTTCAACTTCCATCTCTCAATCTTCAAGGTAGTTTCTAAATTATTTTTAATTTTGTTAATAATTTTACTTATATTATTTTTTGTTTATACTAACTTATCAATATTTTTTATTTTTTCTTTGTTTTGCAGGATTTTTATTTATTAAATATAAGTGAATTATTTTTTTCAATATTAGTATTGTTGGAACATAACATAATGTGATTTATCTCTTTTTAAAATCAATTTTACGAAAATGATGATATTCATTTTCTAATTAAAATAAATATCTTTTTAGTATAATATAGTTTATTTTTTAATAAAAATTAGAAGCGTAGTTTTTGACATTTATTTTTTAATTAAAAACAAAAAAAATATATTTATAATATATTTTTGATTAAATTAATATATATACTTTTCTTTTATTTTAAACGAAACTACTTTAGCGTAACATATGTGACGCTAATATGGCTGAAAGAATAAGATTAAAATAATCGGATGTTAAAACTTTACCGTCGCAAAACTGACGACAGAAATATATAATAAGTTACTATTTTCTTTAGCGACACATATGTGACGCCACAGGTATATTATTTAAAATTGCTGGACTTTCTTTGGTGACACATATGTGACGTCAAAGCTTAAAAAATTAGTACTCTTCTTGTTCGCTGTAGCTTCACCAATGTGAAGTTAAAGTAATTATTTTATTTGTTCAGTGCTTTCTTTAGCTTCACATAAATGACGGTAAGATAGTTTCTTTAGTTTCACCTGGTCAAACATGGAAGCTAAAGTTTCTTTAACTTCAGCTTCTTTAACTTCACACATTGGCTTTACACAAGTGAAGTTAAAGCACAAGGACTTAAAGTCAACTTTATTGACTTCACTTTTGTGGAGTTGACTTCACTTTTGTGTGAAGCTTTAGTAGTGCATGTTGATATTAATAGCAATATATGGGATATTGATGACATGTTTTTGTGATGAATATGAAGATGCTCGTGAATATATAGTTCACTGCAATATGTTAATAATAGCACTATGATTTGAATTACAATGGTACTTTTGGAGATACATAACAGAAAACAACTCAAAAAGAGGACTATTAATAAGAATTAGCAGCACTTGTTGGCAAATAATAGATGAAAGAATAACAACAATGATGGAAAAAACATAACATGTGCAACAAAATAAACTCAACAATTCGATAGTAATTTGTGTTCTATAAAAATCACATGTCAATGTTCTTATAACAATATAAAAACAGTGCTACTAAACACAAAGCAGCAATGATTTTAAATAATAACAGCAGCACAATAGTGTTAAAAATAACAGCAGTGCTGCTAAACTCAAAGTAGCATTATTTTTAAATATCAATGCAGAAAAAGTAAAATAGTATTCTAATAATTTAATATGAGAAATTTGATAATAATAGTCCAGCTGAAATTTGATAAAAGCTGCATACCACTGTTAATAAGCGATAAAAGAAGTGCTGCTAAGCAATAACAACAGTGTTGGAAAAAATAAACCCCCAAGTATTTTTGATAAATGCACCCTACAGTTTGTCTCTACAACGAACTTCATACAGCGCCAAAGAAATATCTCCTACAGTCAAATGAAAGTTTCAACGTACAACAAGAAGACGGTTGGCTATGCAAAGAAGTTGTAAGTGTTTTACTTAGAAAAGTAAAACATAATTCAACATGACTTAGACTAGAGCTTTAAATTGTGAGATAAACCTTTCTTTATTCAAAGTATTCACGGTTTCAAAGTAATATTTAATGCTGACAGGACAACATTTAATGCAGCCGAAAAGACTGCGGACCGAAGAGCATTTAACGTTGATAAAAAAGAATGTCTGAAGTATTAAATGTGAAACATCTTTAATTCAAACATTCTGCAAGCCGCTAATACGATCTGTCTAAATCTCACCAACCGACCAACTGCTATATTCATAATGAATCTATTTCCAAGGTTATAAATAGACTAAGCAAGAGGATATTGCTTGCTTACTGATTGATCAATAATCCGAAGCATTCATTTTCTAAGAACAATCTAATTCTTCAAACCTACAACGCATATCCTTAAGTGAATAAATACTAAGTCCTCAACTGAGAACAGCAAACTATAACGAAGACTTTCATAGCCTACAACTGCTGTTCTGATTCGTGTGATTCAAAACCTTGATGTTGAGTTCATTAGCCCTGTGTAGACTAAGTTGATCTATTTCTACCTATGTGGGAGGAAGAGATTTCAAATACGAAGCTTCAATCTGTGTGAAAAGAATCAAGTCAAAGAAGCTTAAAGCCAATCTGTTTGAACGACTCAAGCTACAGTCGGCTGTGTCAATTTGTGCGAATGATACAGCGACCGGTTTAGTTAAAATCATATATTTTTGTACGCCTTGATTTTAATAAATGACTTACTCCTGTGTAAAGGACCTGTGGAGGTAGAGGGGTTTATCTTGAACCATATTAAAACTGTATTATTATTTCCATATGTGATTATAGTATGCTTACTCTGAAAACACTGTAAGCACCAAGCTACAGGAGATTGTCTAGTTGCTGTACTTATAACAACTTAGCTGAAGACTTTCAACCCCCCCTTTCTAAGTTGTAAGATAGTATACTGTGACCAACAAGCCGTATCAGAGCGGTTGATTCTACAAAGAATCAGTCAATTTTTAACCTGAATCAGATCCAAATCCTTATACTTCTATCCTTCATCTTACTATTGTCATGGAAACACCAATGATCAATAAAGTTCTCATGTTGTTTATTTATGAGTCTGATGATTGGAGAATCAGGATGGAAGCCCATCTTGCCGCCATGCATGAAGAAATAATTTACGTTATACGGGAAGAACCTATCACCATCATGAAGGTCATTCCGACTGCAAGAATGGAAGACCAACCTTATGCAAAAATTCTCGAGAAAGAAAGAGAGACGATCGACGAACGCAAGCACCTGGATCTGGACAACATCGCCAAAAATGCACTATTTGTCACTCTCCACAAAGGCACATTCTCTAAAGAGCTGTAAGACAGCCAAAGAAATCTGGAAAAAACTCAAATTAATTTGTGAGGGAACTGAGCTCTCAAAAGAAGATAAAATTTTAAAACTCACTCAGCAGTTCGAATCTTTTGAAATGAAAACAACTGAAACACTTGAGGAACATGACCTTAGATTCACTGGCATTGTCAGTGAACTTGAAGCTTTGGAAAAAGTGTGTACCCCAAAAGAGAAGAATCACTCCCTGCCCGATGGGATATTAAGACCACAGCTATGCGTGTGTCTTGCAATCTAAAAATACATCTACTTTTGACCCCTTATATGACATCAAATATTTTGAGTATGACATTAACAGAAGAGAAATACCTGAAGAGTTCCCTGCCAAGAGTACAACACTGACCGCTGTATCGGACAGGAGACACAACTCTGCCCCTAGCACATCTAAAGCCACTAACAGCAATGATGACATACTGTCACAATACAAAATGATTCTGCTCATGCACAAGTTCTGGAAATTCATTAAGAAAACCAGAAAGTCTCCCTACAAGCCTAAACCATTCAACAAGGTGAGCGTTGAGTCACCATCTTCTAGAGACTCTAATCTATGTTATAATTATAGGAATCCAGGTCACTATGCAAATAGATGTCCTCATCCTAAGGTACAAAAGCTACCAGAGGCTGAGCAACATGAGAATGATGAGAAAAGACGTGTTTGAATAAATAAGCTTAAGGCACTGATTGGGGAATCAGAAGCCACGCCCACACCTATCAAAACAGAAGAATGCCTACAGGCTATTGCCGACAGTGACTCCTCTAATGACGAGATCGAAGATAAAGCCTACATGTGTTTTATGGCAAAGGAAGAGGATGACGATGACAGTGAAAATGTGGTAAGCTCAACCTCAGTTAATCCTATAAATGCAGCACATACCTTTTAAAATATGATGAATGAGTTTCTAACCATTCAAAAATCCCATGAGATGCTTAAACAAGAAAACCTACAACTCTTTTTTTCGAACCTAGAGGCGAAGGATGAAAATGGCTTGCTAAAAATCAATTATGAAAACATGTCTTTAGATTGCGAAAATAGCAAGATCACTCATGAAAAACTCATGGAAAGCAATCATCAACTTGCAATTGAACTAAATGAGGTAAAATTTCATAATCAATGCAAAATAAATGATTATGTTCTCGAGAGAAGAGGAGGAAAACTCGAGACCATCCTCAAGTCTTTTGAGAAATCATCTAGGAGGATGGAAGACATCCTAAGCACTGGACAACATGTCCATGATAAACATGGCTTAGGATACAACTTGTTCTCTAATAATGGCTAAACTAGTACGGTATTTGTCAAAGGAGTGGAACCTGTTCCTAAAACCAAGAAAGCTCCAAAGAATGCGGCTGTAGACAAAGGAAAGGCTAAAACTGTCCCTTCTCAGAAATCAAAGGTTGTCATCCTCCACCAAGCTCTTATCACAAGTAGCGGAAAACACAACCTCACAAGCCTGTAACATGCAATGCTCAATATCAACAATTTGTCCCTCAAGCATACCAACAACACCGTCAACATAAAAGAAGGAAGGCTGTACCCAAGTACAACCAACAGAATGTGTCTCAGTACTATCAATAGTACACTGCTCCTCCATACTAGGTATAAGAACCCAGACATCTTTATCGAAAGCAAGTTGTTGCACAATTCTACCAACAGATGGTATGAGAATCCAACTGGAAACCCAAAAACCAATCCAGAAGACAGAGAAATACGATTCGTCCTCCCAGACAATAACATACTGGGACCGAAATTCTCACTTTTACATGCATAATAACAATGCTTACAGCGATTACGTGCCTGCCATATGTAAATCTCGCACAATATGACCTAACAAAACCTGCAACAAACTTATTGCTGTGAGGCAAACTTGGGTACCTAAAGGCACTAATAACCAAGGACCCATAGATCAAAGGGGACCTAAATCTACTTAATTCTTGATTACATGATATCATAGAGAAGGACATCTGGTACTTCGACAGCGGATATTCTCGCAACATGACAGGAGATATCACCAAGCTAACGGATTATAGAAGGTCGAGGTTTAAAGGTGCAATTCAGTGGTAATTCAAAGAAAGATCAAGAGGGAAAGAAACACTGCTTGTATAAAAATTCAAATTCACCGACGTAGCCTGTGTTGAAGGACTATAATACAATCTTCTTAGTGTTAGCCAGTTCCATGACAAACTGTTCTCGGTCAAATTGTATGAAGATCACTATATGGTGAAGGACAAAAAGACCAAACAAATAATCCTCACATGAAGCTAGTTAGGTAACATGTACATTGCTAATTGGAAACCTACTAGTGATATAATTTCTTATTGTGTTGCCAAAAGAACTGCAGATCAAAGCTGGCTATGACACAAAAGGATGTCTCATATCAACTTCAAGACCATCAACAAATTGTCCCAATAGGAAATGGTCAGAGGCTTGCTCGATGTTTCATTTCATAAGAACAGCGTACGCGGACCCTGTCAGAAAGGCAAGCAAGTGAAGACCTCTCCGAAGAGCAAATCATATCTCTCAACCCACAAGGTTCTGGATTTACTCCATATGGACCCTTATGGTCCTGTAGACCCTGTCAGCGTGGGAGGAAAGAAATATTATATTGTTATTGTTGATGATTTCTCTAGGTATTTATGGACCATATAATCTTGAGAAAGAAGAAATAGACAACCACGAAGCTACCGGAACACCTGAAAAATCTTCAAAATGAGAAAAGGCTGAGCATTGTATTCATTTGCTCCGACAAAGGCACAAAATTCACAAACCACTTCATAGACCAGTACTGTGCTGACAATGGCATACAACACGAATACTCAGCAGCCCGGACTCCTCAATAAAATGGTGTTGCTGAGCGAACGAATGGGAGTTGAAGGAGGCAACAAGAACAATGATAGCTACAAGCAAGTTGCCACAACGTTTATAGGGAGAATCAACAAATACAACATGCTATACACAAAACTACTGTGTCATCAACAAGCACCAAAACAAAACTGCATATGAGGAATGGAATAATAAAACTCCTATGGTTGCGTATTTTCACATTTTGGGATGCAGGTGTTACGTTCTTAGTAATAGAAAGGATCAGCTCAAGAGCTTTGATGAGAAATTCGATGAGGGTATATTTGTTGGATACTCCTCTGTCAGCAAGGCATTCAAGATTTTCAAAAAAAGGAAACTGACTATAGAGGAGCTAGTCCATGTGGTATTCGATGAACACCATTGTGATCCTACAAAAATAGGCAACCTAACTCAATCCTTCCAAAATTTATCTCTTTAGGAAATCCCATAGTCTCAGAAAGACCCTGTTGTCAATCTAGGAATTAATCCCGCTGCTGTAAGAATAGAAGAAGTAGTTGAAGCTGATGCTGTCGAAGATAAAGATGAACCCAGAGCCCAATAGGACACAACAAGGGATGCTGACTTAGAACCCGATAGGAGATGGTTAAGAGATCACCCTCAGGAGTTAATAATTTGTGACATCGATACTGATGTTTCCACCAGAAGAATATAGAATACACAAAGAACTATACTTTACGCACAAGAGGAAATAGAATATGGACCTGAACAATTCCCATTCCTTGTATGAATGTCCGAAGTTGAATTTAGGAGACTTACCATGTGCACACTAGCTGTATTCTTAACACAGCCTCAACCTATCTCGACCAATGAAGCTCTCAATAATTTTCACTGGATCTCATCTATGGAAGAAGAGCTAAATTGTTTTGAAAGGAATAACGTTTGGTGCCTAGTCTTTAGAGCAACCCATCAAGCTGTAATTGGAACCAAATGGGTATTTCGAAATAAGAAGGACTAGAATGGCCTTGTTATAAGGAACAATTCCAGACTAGTTGCCCAAGGCTACAGACAGGAAGAAGGCATAGACTACAAGGAAACATTTACCCATGTAGCCAAACTAGTAGCCATTAGGACATTCCTAGCTTTTACGGCTCATAATAACTTTATTGTATATCAAATAGATGTTAAGAGCATATTTCTTAATGATGACCTAGCTTAAGAAGTGTATGTTGAACAACCTCCAGGATTTGCCAACACGGAGGAAAGATATCTTGTATATAGGCTAAGAAAAGTGCTGTATGGTCTCAAGCAAGCACCCAAGGCATGGTACAAAAACTTATTGATGTATCTTATCAATGGTAAATTTGAGAAAGGTGCTGTCGACAAGACACTCTTCAAAATCCAGGAAGGTGATGACCTTCTTATGGTACAAATTTATGTGGATGATATTATTTTTGGTCCCACTAACCTTGATCTGTCTAAGAAGTTCTCTCATGTCATGTGAAGTTCTCTCATCTCATGCAAAGTAAATTTGAAATGAATATAAGGGAGAACTCAGCTATTTCTTATAGTTGCAGGTCAAACAGTTATCTACAGGCATATTCATCAACTAGGAAATACAATAAGGAGCTGCTCAACAAATTAGGGATGAACACTTCAAAATCATCATCTACCTCATGAGCACTTTTGGCACAGATAAGTGCTGACGAAGTTGGAAAACCAACTGATCACTCCACAGGAAGCTTGTAGGCTCACTCCTGTATCTAATAGCCAGTAGGCCCGATATACAGTTTGTTGTATGAGTGTGTGCTCGATATCAGATTGCACCTAAGGAGTCACACTTCACCACAACCAAATGAATCCTTAAGTACGTCAAAGGAACAATCAATGTAGGATTGTGGTATCCTAAGGAAGGAGGATTCGATTTGGTAGACTACAATGACACGGATCTCTGTGGCTGCAAGTTAGATAGGAAGAGTACAAGTGAGACTTGTCACTTCCTTGGACCTAGACTTGTGTCATGGTTCAGTAATAAGCAATTGGCTAACTCACTTTCTACAGCTGAATCAGAATATTATGCTGCTGGAAGCTGCTGCATGCAGGTCATGTAGATGCAACAACAACTACATGACCTCTGGCATCGAGGAGAGATAAACTCCTATCATGTGCGACAACACAAGAATTCCAATTATGTACAATCCTGTATTGCACTCAAGGACCAAGCACATCTATATGAAACATCATTTCATCCGAAATCATGTGTAGAATAAATATATCTGAATTAAAAAAGTCTATACATGCATTCAGATAGCCGACATCTTTGGAAAGCCTCTCAGCACAACGAGGCTCTGTATGCTCCGTCAGGAATTGGGAAACCTACAGTTTGATTGAAATCCGTGTCAGTTTACAATTTTAGTCATCAATTTACCCATGAATACAGTGTCTACCCTTATTAATCGTACACTCAGAACTACCAGTCATATTCTTACAGTAGGTAAAAGAAGATACAGTTACCTTCCTACAACTGAAGTGTTGCATTAATTAATGGAGAACACAATAGGTCCAAGAATACAATATTAATCACGAATTGTTGTAAGAATCGAATCTTATATGTACCTTTTAAGGGGGAACACTGTACTTCTACCAATACAGCATTAATACTGTAGGATGTCAATTAATATTTTAAGCGTACCTATACTTAACCTTTTCAAAACAAGTTTTATTCCATGTGCATCGTCTGAATTTAAAATGATTTAACTTTCAATACTAAAATGACATCTGGACTTTTAAGACCTTGAAATCAGCAATTTTAAAATTCAGACCGCTGGAAATAATAGAGGCCGTAATGTGTCAGAGGTGGGATCAGGCATTAAATTCGAAATTGATGGATTAGCCGTACGAGTTGCATCTGAATTCTTCATGTCAGCTTATTCAAAAATGGTTCCCATCTCTTAAATCTGACCGTTCACTGTAAACTAGCCTCTATGCATACTATAAAAGGGCCAATATGCCGATCAAGAGACTCTTTACGATTTCTGCAAATTAAACGACCCTACAACATATAGCCTAAATACTTGGAAATTTTTATGCAAAGTTTTTACTTCTTACTTAGAACTTCTTACGTTTCATCTATCTCTCACCAAAATGACTTCTTCACAGACTTCGTCTTTGTCCTTGAAAAATAAGGAAACTATCATCAATGGGAGGATATTTGCTTGCTCTATGCTTCAAGAGCATATAATTTATGAGAATAAGGACATGACCGGGATGAATTTGGTGATTTACCATGTCAAACAACAAGGGATCTACAGACTGAGTTGTCTTCACCCAGAAAATTATGACGAACATGTTGTTGAAAAGTTCTATTTGGACCTAGTGTTTAAATATACGTCGAAAGAAAAGGGTGCTCCAGTTTATGAAATCTTGATCACCATGCAGGAGAAGGAGATCTCTTTTGATAAGGATTTTCTTGAAAAAGTGTATAAATCGCCATCCGACGGCCTAACACTAGAGAAACTGGAAACTTTCTGGTCTGACAGTATGCTTGAAGCATACTGGAAGCTTTTCACTGGGAACTCTAAGGTTTCAGACATCTATCCCTCACGCCACAAGAAAATTTTCACTCAGCCCTACTTCTATTTGAACGAGTTCTGTTGACGGTTCATGGAGAACATAACCAGAGCTTTTGAAATATGCACGAACTTAAGGTTCAGAATGATGGTGGCCATCATGAGAGGAGAGAAGCTAAATTGGTTCTCGGTGAAAATGAAGCGCCTACAATAATGGCAAGAAAGTCCTTTGGCCTGATGCTGAATCACATCTTGACTAGCTGTGGCATCCAGCAATCACCTGCATCTAAGAAGATTATGGGTGGGATGCTTTTAGGTGGCTCCAAACTCACCCTTTATAACAACGCCATAGCAATTTCCAATAGACACGATCCTTTCTCAATGCCAACGTTGAGTGATCCAAGAGACGTCGGCGGTCACTCCTTCAAGGCTAAAGCTGGTGACAATGAGAAAAAGAAGCGACCTGTTAGCAAAAAAGAGCAATTCTCGACAATAGCTCTCCCTCAGTTGTCGAGAAGAATAAGAAAAGGCATAAGATCCAAAAGCCTTCTAAGTCAAAAGTTGTTCCTATAACACCTCATCAGACTACAGTGGACACTGAGGCAGTTCTGCCTACTGCGTCTGCTCCTGCAGTAGTCCACCCACAGGAAGCAATTCCTATAGAAGAAACACTGGTTGCTCCTACAGTAGATCCTCAGCCAGTTGGGCTATAATTGATGACCAGCTGTTTGCAAAGCTGGAGGAAGCTGGTGAATCGGCTGTCCCTATAGAGCTGACATCACTTCTACTTACAAGCCCCCTACTCTTGTGAGGAGCCCCTCTCCCAACAGGCACCCCACCCTATCAGGGAACAATATCCTTAGGCCCCCATACTTGAAGAGGATCCCAACCAGCTATTATAACCCTGTTACGTACGGAGTCCTTACCCTCAGCCATCGTAAACCAAACCGTCCTCCAAGTCCAAATTGATGAAGCAATCGAATGCTTCAAAACGTGGAAGAGTTTCAGGGTCGCCCTCTATGACATCTTGTACAACTGGGAAGAACGGAAGGAAATGTTTATGCTGGAAGTTACTGACACCCAGAATGTTGAAGTCCTGATCAGATGGATGATCCCTTTTGCCACAAGCTTATAACCAAATATTTTTTTGGAAAAGGAAAAGGCTAGACCGAAAGGGAAGAAACTATCCTAAGATGGCACTCAGAGCTCATGTCATCACTCCGGTAAAAACTCTAGCGGGGACGATGAGGCCTTACAGGCTGGAATGCAGATGATCCGTGAAGAAGCCTAAGAGAAGGAGTTCGCCAACATATAGGCCGCCCACGGCCAGGGGACATCCGGGCAAGCTCCTGAGAAGCCTAAGCCCCCCACCTCTCAGAACAAAGCAGTCCTGGGTGATAAATAACATGAGGAGTCAGTCTTTCCTATTACTGAAGAAACAACCACATCTACCGCCAAGGAGCAATCAGTCCCTCCGACTGAGGAAGATGCATCCCGCACCGTCCACAGGAGGATTCAGTCCCTTTTAAGGAATATGCGGAAGCTGAGAGCTAGCAGGAGGGATCAGTCCCTCTTGTCAAATATGCTACATAAACCCAACAGAGACAGGAGGAATCAGTCCCTTCTGTCTCCAAGACAGAAAATCAGGCTGAACCGACAGAGGTTCCAACCGCCGAGTAGGTCCCTTCTATCCCTATAGGTTTATCTTTTGAACCAAATGAAGACTTCCTACCTAATGACAGTCCTAAAAAGCCCAAACAAAACGTCATCATCGAACAGATAGGAGAGCCCTCACACTCGAAAATTGCTCATCCTCACCCCCACACTGAAGCCAAAACTGGGCAACTCTAATGCATCGGTTACCAAATCGTCTTCCTATAGGATGCTATTAAAGCACTGTATGACGTTGGGAAGGAATAGAATGGATGCAAGGAACTAGCCTTGACTAATTCACTAGACTCAAGAGAGCTGTAAATGAGGTTGAAGAAACATTCAGGCTCATGCCCAATGCCTTATGACAGGCCATGAACCAGCTCCAATAGTACCAGGCGCTGATCCTCAAGCAGGAGTAAGAGAATATGCGGGTTGCAAAATCTAAAACAGTCGCCTCCCTTGAGTACACCAGGTCTGGACTCAGTGTCCATGATCAGAAGATTGATGACTTGACTATAGCAGTCGCAAGTCTTGTGGACTCGGTGAAAGATATTTAGAACAAGCAGGCTGAATCAATGGATATTCTTTGGGATATTCATGGTAAAGTCACGGAGCTTGGTAATACAAAAAAGGGGAAGAGGCTCGTGAAGCTTCAAGGAGATGGAGGTTGGAGAAAGGAAGGAAAATGGAAGCGATGTTGGATAACAGTATAGCTGCCGCAATTAGGAGACTGGCCAGACCCGGGCCAGGTCAAGGAGCAAGAGGATATGAGGTGAGTGGTTCTCATCCCGAGTTCTAGGATCCAAAATTCCCATGGAAGAATACAGTCCAAAATCCTATTGTTCCCTTACAATAGATAGACAACCGACAGCATAAGAACTGAAGGCAAGGAAGAACAATAAACTATTGAGATACTTCTGTATTTTCATTAGGGAGTCTGCCATGTTCAACCAATTCAAGACAATGGAGGAAGCTATGAAGGAGTTCTCAAGACTCCTATCAGAAGTAAATCTACCCTTTCAACTTAAGCTAAATTCAGGACATCTGAAGGTTAATTGGGTAACTCCCCCAAAAGACTGGATTTTCGCCTACAATGTGACCGCGGAAGCATGAAACATCTACAGGGACCAAGGTAGAGACTCCCTAGTCAACTGGTGGAAAGAAACCAATCATGATCCCTCTAGGAAGTCTTCCAGACAACAATATAGAAGATAATTCATGACATCTGTATCTTTTGTTTCTGTATGCTCCCGATGTAAATTTTTATTCCATAAGCAATGTAATCCAGTTTATTAAAAAAATTTTGATTTACTTCAAAAGATTATGGCTCGTGATCTTCATTACTATTTGATTGCGACATATATTGGAATATTTGATAAGTAAAAGAATTGCTAAAGTCTAAAAGCTGTAAGAACTTGTCTTCGAACAGTTCATAGATTAAGTTGTTTCTATTTAGACTGCTTGCTGTAAAATTATGCCTACGAGCCAATCATAACTTAAGTTGTAATAAACTTAGTCTTGTATGATTTAAAATTTTAGAACTTGCCTGGAAGCAGGTCAAATTTTAGTCTGTCTCAAAGATCAGATCATCCGACAGAAGACCTGAAGACAACCTTGTATTTTAAGGAGTTTTGGCATTATTAAAAAGAGGGAAATTGCTGGAAAAATAATACCCTAAGTGTTTTGAAAAATGCACCCTACAACCTGTCCCTATAACGAACTTCATGTTAGGGATATGCCCTTGAATATAACTTAAAGGATGAGAGAGTGGGAGCATTGTATTGTAATTTTTGAATTTTAAATTAAATAAGGCGTTTATTATTTCTGTCTTATTGTATATTACTGGCATTGTGATTTGATATATAAAATAATAGTCCTTGCATTTGAGAGCAAACATCCCACGCCTTATGGAGATAAGGAAAAAGTCGTTGGAAGTGTTTAGGGCTCTAATGCTTAACCGATTTGCAAGTCGATAAAACTTAACTGAGCATTAAGTTTAGATAAGGCTTGTATAATGTGTACTTTGACATGTAGAGTGACTATCTTCACTAAAGATTAGCGGGAGCTCACGTTATAGGTATGTTAGTGGTACTAGTGTACTCGAACTCGACTCACCTTGATTCCGTCACGTAGATTTCACTCCGGGATAGTCAATGACTGAATCGAAAGATTGTGATAGGTGTACGTGAACCTTTGACTTGGGGTTCCAATAGGAGATGTACTTGTGACATTAAGTTAGACATTAGAGTAGTTCGATCCAATCACCGGTTGGTGTGGTCAACCTCGAAGTGCAACTTAGTGGGCAAGTAGCAGTCTCTACTGAATACCGAGATAGGATTCTTTCTCCTGTAAGTGACCAGATAAATGTCCTATGCGGTCAATGGAAAATTGTAACACCCCCAATATTTTCAGGAATATTATAGCATCGTAAATCCTTTACGTAAGAATTTACAAGGCTGAGGAAACGAAATGACAATAACAAATATCAACAAATGATGGCAATAGAAATAAAATACAACGAGTCTGACTCAGTACTGAAAATACAAACGTCCAACCGTAAATATTAATACATAACCAAACCAAACATCAAAAAGATTACGTACTCGAGTACTTAATTAAAAACAACACAAACATCTGATAAATAAATCCGGACGGAACATCAATCTGCACCCTGGTCATCATGCAACTCTAGTGGTTGTTTTCCTGCTCTCCTAGATCCTTAACATAAAACAAATTTACCCCCGAAGGGGTTAGCACAACGATGCTAGTGCAAGTACGATAATTATACAACAATAATCATGGCAAGTTTCTCCGACGAGAAATAATAACAACACATAATGCATCATGACAATCTCAACATACTAATGGTATTCTAATGATCCAGCACACATAGCTATAGATTCCCATGATGATCCCGTTGGACCAACGCATGGTGGAATTACCTGTCCAACGATCCAGCGCAGACAGCTATAGGTTCCCATGATGATCCCGTCGGACCAACGCATGGTGGACAATTAATCACAACACATATGCATAGTATAACAATAACATAACCGACATAATACGAACAACTATAATTAAAGTACTTGCCTCAAATTGACGATAAGGATAATACTTTGACGGATATCAATACACTCGAAGGTTACCCACTCAATCTTGTAGGTCACAAGTCGTCGAGGAATAAGTCTAGAGGGGGGGGGGGGGGTGAATAGACTTATTGAAACTCTTAAACTCTTTTTCTCAATGAGTGAGTTTCTACAGCTGATAGGTATGCAAATGACTTGGAGTCGTTTGTTCTTAATACGTGCGGAAGTCAGCTGATGACGAATATAAAACAACTAATGAAACACTTAACAATGAATGCAGCAGTTAAAGTATGATGCTCTAAAACAGTAAAATACGCAGGAAATTATAGTGGTCTCAAAGGTGGGGTAATCCTCTACTAATCCACTTTTCTCCAAACCAGTTGGAGATGAATTCACTATAATTTTCAACCAGTGATAAATATTACAGTGATTCAACTAAACTACAACAGCTTCCAACCAGTGGAAATCCGTGCCATTGTAACACACTTGACTGCCTTACACCTCTTGATCCTCGATCTTTGGATGCCTTTACAGTCTCGAACTTCAACCAGTGAAGTACCCCTAACTCATGATTTAAGACACGAGTTTTTGTCTTCTCCAACTAAGAGCTTCTTCAAGTATGAACTTTTTAGAACCGCTCTTTTCACGATGTTGTATTTTGCTTTTAGATTGCTTGAATGCTTTGATCTCTTGAAAGTATGTTCGCACCGATATTAATCATTGTGTGTTTGCTCAGCTTCAAATCTTCGGATATATATAGGTCACAATCTCTGAGCTTTTCTTCATAGCCATTGCAAATCTTTTCAACAAATCCGTCCGTTGGAGAGGTAGACTTCATTGTTTTCTTTCTGAACGTTGCAAGGCTGGATTCCCATATTTTAATCTATCTTCCGACTGTTGTGAAGACTTCTGCATGTGATGCGCCGAATCTTTTGAATATAAAACGATTAAAGTCTTCAAGGTGGGTATGGATGACTTATTTAATTCATATCTCTTGCGGGAATCTCTCCAATTTGTCTCTTCACATTGCATGTGACTTTCCATAATACTTGACTTTTCAATGCATGCTGACGTGGACTTGGAGTATTTGGCTGATGTAAGCTAACTTCTCTGCAGTCTGGACCTCTCTGATGTTCACTGTTTAGGACTTGTCTGATCAGATGACTTGTCTGAGGTATCTTGACTGCAGTTTGGTCAAACATCCCTGATGATTTTTGTTGACCAGAACTACTCTGACTTGACTCGGCTGTACCTCTCTGATGAACTTAGCTGATCTTCAGTACTTAGCCGATTTTTAGCCTAACTTATTTTTGGCCTATAGAAGATACTCATTTGGTTCTTCTCACTACTACAAAATATGCTTTTTACGACATCTAATTTACATCGGTTTATAGAAAACCGATGTAAAAAATTAAAATTACATCGGTTGTATAAAAAAACGATGTTAAAATTAAAATTTCGGAACTTTTACATCGGTTATTGCGTAAAACCGATGTAAAATAAGTACCTCGTTTACATCGGTTGGATATAACTGATGTGAAAGTTTAAAATTAGTTAATTTTACATCGGTTCCTTTATATCCGATGTAAAATGACTCCCGTTTTACATCGGTTCGTTTATAACTGATGTAAAATGACTTCCCGGTTTAGTATTCTACAACGGTTTATTTTTAACCGATGTAAAAAGAGTATTTTACGACAGCTGTTGATAACCGTAGTAATTTGTTCTAATTTTCTGCCTGATGCCCTTCGTCTTTTACATCTTTTCCTATTTCCTGCCCTAAAAGCCGTATGAACAAAAAGCAGGCAAAGAAAGAAAACCAACACTATCGGAAAAGCAACGAGAGCCCCCACCCTTTTCTCACACAGAACCCCGCGAGAACTTGGCGCTGCTCATCCTTTTCTCACCGGCGCTGCTCGTCCTTTACCGTCTGCTCGTCCTTTTCTCACCGGCGCTGCTCGTCTTTTTCTCATAGATCTCATAGCAAAGCCCCGCGAGAATTTCCGACTCCCTTTTCTCACCGGAGTGTGCCTCTGATTCAACCGACTCCCTTTTCTCACCGGAGTGTGCCTCTGCTTCAATTTAAATCTGCTCATTCCAATTGTTTCGTAAGTAAAAATTTTATTATTTCCTGCCCTAATCCAGACCAGATAATCTTTTTCCTATATGTGTAGGGATAACTTCGTTCTACAAGTTGTGTTTTATTTCCCCTTGGTTGTCTTTCAGTTTTTTTTAACAAAATGACAAGTTGTAGCTAAAATCTTTTCTCTCACAAAATGGAGATCAATTTCTAGATGCTTTGTCCTTTCATGGAAAACAGGGTTGGCAGCAATTTTAATTGCTGATTTACTATCACAAAATAGCTTAATAGGAAGCAAGTTATTAACTGTTAAGTCACTTAAAACCTTAAGCACCCATATAACTTCACATGTTACAACAGCAAGTGCTCTATACTCAACCTCAGAGGAAGATGTAGAAACAGTGTTTTGTTTCTTACTCTTCCAAGAAACTAAGGATCCACATAAAAATAAACAATAACCAGTACTTCCTGCTAGTAACACATGTTGCCCAATCAGAATCAACAAAAGCTTCAAGAGTAAAAGATGAAGCTTTAGAAATAAGTACACCTTTTTCGGGTGCACCTTTTAAGTATTTTAGAACCCTTAAAGCAATTTTCAAATGAGAACTTAAAGGTTTATGCATGAACTGACTTAAGCAGTGGACAGTGTATGCAATGTCAGGTCTAGTATGTGCTAAATAAATAAGCTTTCCTATAAGCTTTTGGTAATTAGTGATATTTTGAAGCACATGATCATCAACAGTTTCCTCACTAGAAATATGAACATTAGGATCAAGAGGAACACTAATAGGTTTACCAGCAAGTAAACCAAATTCAGACAAAAGATCTAAGCAAAACTCATTAAATGCTGAAGAATCATATCAGACTAAGTCAATTGCTGTTATATTGTTTCTTGAACCAAGAGAACCCTAGATGCGCCCGAGTAAAGGATCATCAACAAATCGTCTGAACTAGTGTTATATATGTCGTATACTATGTTCTTCTCATTATTTAAAAGTTGTAGTAATTATTTATGTATCTCAAAAAAGTGAATTCCTTGTAAAAATTTTATATTATCTTGATATTGTTAAAAAAATGTAAGTATACGAGCTATTCGGTTAAATTCTGTATTTTCTCCCAAATGGGGGTAGTAAGTTTGTCATATCTTATAAAAACTCTTAAATGCTAAAGAATCATATCAGACTAAGTCAATTGCTTACTGTTCCGTACATTGTTATATGTGAAATTAACAGTAACTTCTTTGTTGTTTTCTTTTAATCATCGATTTGACCGCTACTTTTAGCAAATATTATTCGTTTTCTCTCTCTCCACATAGTAGCAGCTCGTATTTGTTCAGATGATTTTGCATGCCATGTTATTCAGTAATTAATTTTTTTTAGTTTAATTTTGTTGATGATATGATGTATATATACTTGACTTGCAATGTGTTCTGTCTTGATATTTGTTTCTTAATCACCTTAAATTTCTCTGAAAAATCATTGTTCGGATGAAGGCCGGTCGCCTCGAAAATGTAGTAGGATGGTACCATTCCCATCCCGGTTATGGATCTTTGGCTTTCTGGTATAGATGTATCCACGCAAATGCTTAACCAAAGAATTCAGGAGCCCTTTAAGCGGTTGTTATTGACGACGAGGAATTTGTTTTGCCGAAATGGCAGGGATGATAAAGTATAGAATGAGTTTTAGGTGTCTTGGCTTTTTTTTTTTTTTGAAATGATGTCTGGGCTTTCTTGTAGATCGTGATTTAAATGATGCAACCTTACTGGAGCTTATATAGTCAGTTGTAGTTGATCTCGCTAAAGTAGGCCCATCTCCATGTGCAGGTACATCCGAATGTTCCATGTATGCTCTTCACACCAATCTGTCCACATTCTCTCTCGCTCAGACCGGTCATACTTCCAGATTCTCGCTCGATGGAATTAAAGATGAGCAAGCCAAGAGTTCGATGGCCATGCCGAAGCTCGTTGCCTAGCTTTGCTTTTTGTTAAAAAAATGAATAATCGCCACGTTGATATTAGCAAACCTATTGGTTGAACAGGTTTTGGTAGTAAGATTGTTAAATTAATGTTGTGATTTGATAAAAAACTCTGAATGTATGGTTGAACATGTTAATGGGTTCCTTGTCTTATGTTATACTCATTGTTACTTCTTTTTAGGATGTCTTTTAGGAATGTGTTGTTTTAACAGCTGATTACTTTCCGTTTGGACGTCTTTAGGATTTCAGTTGTTTTGCTAAAAACAGGAATTTGAAAATACAGGCTGGAATCGGAAAAAACAGGTGAAATAATAATAAAAAAAATTTACATCGGTTGTTTGAAACCGATATAATCTATACATTTTACATCGGTATAAAATGTATCCATTTTACATCGGTTATATTTTAACCGATGTAGTTTTACATTTTACATCGGTTATTTAAAACCGATGTAAAAAATAAAATGTATACATTTTACATCGGTTATATTTTAACCGATGTAGTTTTTCCGACATTTTACATCGGTTAATAATGAAATCGATGTAAAAATGTAATATTTTACATCGTTTTTTACATCGGTTGCTATCAGAACCGATGTAAAATGTACGAAATCTGCACTTTTTACATCGGTTAACATTCAACCGATGTAAAATGTATACATTTTACATTGGTTTTTAAACCGATGTAGATTGAACGCCTATTTTACGACGGTACATTTTACATCAGTTCTATAACCGATGTAAAATGTATGAAATAACCGTAGTAAAATGTATTTTTTGTAGTAGTGTCTTTACATTTTGCCAAGTTTTATACTTAACATTATTTGGCCTATAGAAGATACTCATTTGGTTCTTCCTTACATTTTTGCCAAGTAATAAACATTTGAATTTATATTAATGACATCATCAAAATCTAACAAGTATTCCTAACAAATTACCCCTATTTTGATGATAGCAAAACTTTAAACAAGTAATCAAATGTACAAGTCTGCACTTAGGTGCAAGACACAAACTCAAAATCAGTCTTGTTTTGAGACAACTAGGAGTTGTCATTCAAATGACTGTATATATTAATTTTCTGTTGATTACAAGTACATGGCTTGAATAGAATAAATACAGAAAATTTAATCAATTACAAAATTACAATTACATCCAAAAACTATCTGCCCCTTCCTCTGCGAACAGTTTGCTTGGGAGGTCTAAATAGTTTTGCACCGATTGGTCTACTTTTGATGGGTGCAAGACCATATTTGCTCCTTATGACTAGGGCAGCAAAGTCTTGGTCTTCTTTTGAAGAGAACTTCTGCTCTTCACATAGCTTTCTAATTTCTTCTTGAAGCTCTAGCTCGTCAAGCTCATTATCCAAACGGGTCGGTGCTTCCACTGCTCTGAATGGAGGAATCATAGGATAAGCATACCATTTGGCTGCATATTTAAGCATGATCTTCCACAGAGTAGGCCATCTAGCATCCATGTAGTTGATGAATGACTGCTGGGGCGAGCATTCTTTATCTTGGAGAATCTCCCAGAGGTAGAACTGCTCTGTGAATTGTTTCTTGGCATCCGCCCAATTGGTCATGAATTCCAGTGGTAAGAATTCTTCAACATACCACAACTGTTTGCCTTCCCATTCGAATCATTGTTCATCTTTCTCTCTTGTTCTTCTCTTCTTCTCCACAAACTGCTTTTCAGGTTGGCTGGGGGCAGATATCTCCTTTCTTTTCAGACTTGATGGTCCACCTTCAATTTGGAGAATATCTTGCATCTTCTTTGATCTTAGCTCTTCCCTTATTTCTCCTTGAGTACTTCCTTCCCCCTGTATTCTATCTTCCCCATTTTTGCCAGCATCAACTAAAGTAGTCAACTGCTGCTCTATTCTGCTCATCCAGTCAGACATGCGAAATGGCATTCTGTTGTTTGTAGGGGGAGGAGGCTGAGGTACTTCTCTCTGCAGCAAAGTGTCAATCTTGGCATTGATGGTTTGGAGGTCAGGGGTGACCTGAGATGCCAGCAACTCTCCAATGGTATCATTCACTATTCGCCTTATCAGCTCAGTCACCGCAGGTGAGATCTGAGCTGGTGGAGAGTGCTCGCCTGAGCCTTCTGCAAATGAACCACTGGACTGCAGGCTCCTATCTGTAGCTGGTACTCCAAATGGGGTATTTTCTGGGGTTCCTGATCTGGAGTCCTCAGCCAACTCGGCGTCTAGGCTGGTATACCGGACAGGCGTCCCAGTCCTATCTGCAGCCTCTTGTATTGGCTCTTGCTCCGGCTCCCTTTCTCCTTCTTCCTTCTCTTGCTCTTTCTCCTGCTCTTCCTCCTTTTCTTCTTTATCAATATTTTCTTTTTCTTTCTCAGATCCTTGATCTCCTCCTTCATCCTTATCATCATCCTCATCATTATCATCATCATCATCCTTTTTCCTATCTTTTTCTCCTTCATTCTCATCATCCTTTTCACCTTCATCATCATCCTTCTCTCCTTCATCATCCTCCTGTTCTACTTATTCACCCTCTTCTTCT
The DNA here is from genome assembly GCA_033398695.1 of Orobanche coerulescens. Taxonomy (NCBI): domain Eukaryota; kingdom Viridiplantae; phylum Streptophyta; class Magnoliopsida; order Lamiales; family Orobanchaceae; genus Orobanche; species Orobanche coerulescens. The sequence goes on from CM065806.1 coordinate 96,668,566, forward strand.
CCTTCATCAATTAACTCTTCTGTTTTCTCCACTTCTTCAGATTGTTTTTCAACTAAAATGTTTTCTTCTTCTCCTTTCTCTTCCTGCTCCTCTTCTTCATCATTTATGACAATGACTTCCTCATCTTTTTCTCCATTTACCTCTTCAATTCTAATTTCTATCTCTTCTTCCTCCTCGTCTTCTTTTCCAAATGAACCATCAAAAATACTATACATAATGGAATGGATGAATTGGTCCATGTTGGTTTTAAAATGAGACATGAACCAATTCTCCTGGAGGATTAAAACTAAGTCTGATTCTTTACAAAAATGAATCAGTACATCCTCTGTGGCTTGTGGATATTCCCAACCACTGGTTTCAATATAAGACTGAAGATTTGTAACTAACAGTGATTTGAAAAACTTTCACTCTTCAAAAATATTGACAAAAGAGTGTTTTAAGGCTTGTGGTTTAACAAGCTGTAATTGTTCAATGGACAGGTGGAAAACATTATTTTCCAGCAGGTTTAATGTGTAATTGGCTTCAGGTATTGAGATGATTAAACCTGCTTCTTCTTCCTCTGGAATGTATGCTGGAGTGAGGACAACCACGATCTGAGTCTCCAGGCTGCCTGGAGCAGGCTGGTCTTCCAGGTGAGTAGATGACCTGGCTGCAGGACTGGCATAGAGATCTGACTGCTCCTTCTGACTAAACTGCAGTCTCCTAGGCCTCTTGGGAGAGGGTTCTGGAGATGACTGCATGATGGATGGTTCTACAGGGGCTGGTCCCCTTCTCTTGAATCGAACAGCTATTGGAGTGTTATCTGACTCGGAGTCTGACTCGACTGCAGTTGGGTTGACGGCTGCAGGTCGGTCCGACTCGCCTAAAGAATAATATCTGTGGTAAGTCCTTGTGTCAGGTAGATCCTTCAACATCTAAGCTGCTCTTCTGTTGTTCCCTAACTTCCTCAAAGTTTCTTGGTCCAGATGACCAAGTCTCTTGTTGGTGTGGAAGGGGTCAGTACTTCCCTTCGCCACACCTGTCTTCTAAAGGATCCAACTCAGCTGCGTTCCAAACGCCAGCTTGGATCGGAATCTCTTTTCATCAGAAAGCCATTCGGCTTTGTTGACTTCTCGAACAAGCTGCCTAAAGATATAGTTATCCCAATTAATTTCCTCATCTTGAATCAGTGCTCCCAGCACCATGAACTTCGCCGACGACAATTGGTCGTAACTGCCGGCCATACCCATAATGATTTTGTTGGTTATATCCAACGCAAATCGATAGACCTTATTAATATCACTCCTTTTAGCGGTGAGTTTCAGCTTTTCCGGCTGATTCTATGCCTTGATCTTCTTCTAGGTTTCGGCTGCTGACTGTTTGAGGGCTTCGACAGCTAAGCAACGGTGTTTCATACCGAAAACTGTACGAATCGACTCCGGCGATATGTCGACTTGTCTTCCGCCAACTGTGCTCCGAATTCCTGCCTGAATCAAATAGGCTTCGCGATAGAACGCGATAACATCCTCCTTGTACAAATGTTGAGGATTGATTTCTAGGAATGGGTAGATCCCATTTAGCTTCATCAATCGGATTAGGTCAAGCACGTCGTAATTCTCCAGATTTGCTTCCAATAATCCTTCGAAATCAACGACCAGCGAGAAGATAATGTTAGGAGTATGCCCTCGAATGCCACTCAGAGGTTGTTGAGTGAGGGCATTGTACTTGTAATTATGTAAACCAATTATATAAGGCAAATGATTGTTTCTTTATTTACTGGTAGTTACTGGCATTCCTAACTCGTAAATAAACATATAGAAACTAGTCCGTGTATTTGAGAGCAAAACGTTCCACTCCTTATTGGATAAGGGGGTCGGCACTGGAAAGGTTATAGCTCAAATACTTAATCGTCATGAAGTCGATGAAACTTGACCGGCGTTAAGTTTATGTGAAGACTTGTATGACGTGTTCTTTGACATGGAGAGTGCCTGTCGAACACTAATGGTTAGTGGGAGCACACGTTATAGGTATGCTAATTGGATTAGTGTACTCGAACCGACTCACCCTCGATTCGTCACATGGATTTCACTCCGGGACACCAATGACGGAATCGAAAGGTTGTGATAGGTATTCGTGAACCTTCGACTTGAGGATTTAGTAGGGATGTGCTTGTGACGTCAAGATTTTCATTAGAGTAGTTCGACCACCGTAAACCTAAGGCGGGGTCAACCTCGACGTGCATCTTAACGGGCAAGTAGCAGTCCTATCAATACCAAGATAGAATTCTTTCTCCCGTTAGTGAGCGGGTTATATGTCCTATGCGGTTATTGGCGAGATGAGATCATAAGTCTTTGGCCAAAGCATTGGAGCTAGTTGTATTAGATACACGGTACTCGATGATCTCGATTTGCATTAACGCATGCATAGCGTCAAGTACGAGATAAGGTTTGATCGACCGTGACCCTATAACTTGATCGGGACATTTGAAAGAAGGGTTTATACGTATACCGGTATTCACGACAGAATGGTTCTTGAATGATCCCAATCATTCGTTCTCGATTAAGTGCAGTGTAGGCCGCCAGGTGGCTAGGTGGTGCTACTACTCTTTGGTTCCTCCCATTGCTAATCGAGACGGACCTACCGAGTCGCGCATTAGGATTGACGACGGAATGAATCAAGCTTAATTCTCTCATTATGAATATTAGATATTGGATATCTAATTCATGACATCGGATGTTTAAATTGATTTATTGATAAATTAATTTACGGCCTAATGAATTAAATAAATTCTTGGGTGATAAATTTAATTCATGGATATAATTATTTCTTGGAGAAATTAATTATGTCATAATGTATTTGATATGATAAAATTAATTGGATTAATTAATCGATATAAATACATCGGAATGGAATCGGAGTTTATCTGTTTTGGACTCACGTGAGTCCGAAACGAACCGAACTCATCCGTTTTTTCATCATGGCCAACCCTTCCACCTACCTTCCCATTGTCTTTTCTTTCCAATTTTTATTTGATGATAATGCAAGGAAAATGACTTGTGGGGCAATATTCTCATGTGAATGAGTTGTAACATGTGGAAGGAGAATATAGATAAGAAGACTTCAATCTCTCATACACAAATTGATTGTTTTCATACGTGAGTTTAAGTGTAGAGAGAGAGAGAAAAGTTCTTTCTAAAAAGTCTTCTTCTTCATCTATTTCTTGAGAGTTTTTCTTAGAGAAAAATCAAGAATTCAAAGAGAGATTGTGAGTTATACACTTAGAGTGTTATAATTTCATATTGGAAGCTTCATCACTTAGCTCTAGCCGTATCCTCGGAGGATAGCAAGGTGATCGTCGTTCCGGTCGTTTCTCCGGCGCGTGGCAAGTAGAGACGCGGTGCTTTCGGCGTTGGATCATTCAAGAGCTTGGAGCGGATTGAATTGAAAGGAGATCGCCTAAAGCTTGGGGAATAGCTCAAGAGAAGGTTTCCATCTAATCAACGGACTACAAGGGTAAGTTTCTATATCTCTTGTTATTCGTTTTGATATTCGTATATACGTAGCTCGATCGATCCTCGTAGGGATTCGGATCGAATTAATTTTCGTTTTACCGCTTCCGCTGGGCCTTCGTTTTAGGCACCGAATCCCAACAGTGGTATCGGAGCGTAGGTCTTGCGATCGTATATACGATATTGGCATTTGGAATGCTCGATTAGATGGTGAATGATTTGGAATCATTTTAGTCATAATCGTGGTATATGTTTTTCGTTCGTAATAATTGTATTTTTCGTAAGTTTATGTCTAAATATAAATCTTAAATTTCTGGGAAATATGATTTATATTGAAGATATGAAAGTCGTATAATATTGATATTGGATATCCGGTCGAAAATCTAGCCCCGAATCGTCGTCGGACGATTTTTTGGACAAAAAGGGTATTTTGGCCGAGGATGACTCGACCGTGTCCTGGGTGACACGGTCGTGTCCTTGATGTGGCCAGCTGCCGGGAGACCCGGCCGTGTCGAGACACGGGCGTGTCTGGCCGAAGTGACTCGGCCGTGTCTGGATGACACGGCCGTGTCCCGGCGATCTACCAAGTCATCGCCAGCGACCGGCCGTGTCCTAGGACTCGGTCGTGTCTGGCGAATTCTTCCGAGAGTGACTCGGCCAAGCTGTGCGTGATCGCCGTGAGTCGCCGAGGGTGACTCGGCCATGCTTCGCTTTCACCCCGGCTCGATTTTTTCGTGTATTCTTGAAAATTAATCTCCGCATGTTAAATTGGATTTAATATGATTAAAATGATTTATGGTATTTCATTTTATAAGGGAAATTTGATTAATTGGAATATTTATGGTCGACCGAATTATTTTGAACGTTATCAAATCACCGATTGTGTGAATCGATTGGATCGGTTCGTATTGTTGATTGGATCAATGTATCTCTACGCTTTCCATTTATATAGTATTTATTGGATGAATGCTTTTTGAATGGGGATGTGGTTCGTGGACTTAGATTTGAATCGTTCGTTTTATTCGATTGGGTTGTAAAGGCCGTTTTGAGCCTATTTATTTTACTAGAAATGTTTGTATCTAGGATGCAATTTTCGATGTAAAATTTATATGTAATGACGAAGACCGGAGGAAGATCCATTTCGAGAAGACGAAGATTCAAGACGAAGACTTGTAATTAGATTACGAAGTTTTTGTTTTCTAGGAATGGTCCATGAACCACATGTTGGTAGCAACTAGGTTGTGAATGGTTGTTTCATATTGTATGAATGCCACAAACGCGCTAATATGATTAATGTGCAAAGTGTAACGTTAATCGCGAAAATTCTCCCACTATAAATAATTAAGTTTATAAGGTTTCAAGGTTTTCCTTCCCTCCATCGAGTTTTCGAAATTGAAATCCAAACCGGATGTGCTATGCTTCCGAGTTATCGGGGTAGTCGTTCGGGGAGGACGGATAAATTACCGGGAGCGCATTGGATGCCTTCGGTTGGAGCAAATTTTATCCCTAGAAACCTGATAGGTTGCCGGATAAGATTCAATTGTGAAACTGATTTGCGTCGATGGTATAAACTTAACTTGTTCACGAACCATAGAAACCGTATAGGTTGAGGGGAGTGAACAAGGGGAAAAAGAAGATCGAATCATCCATTAGATGGGTTGGTGTTGGACACCACTTTATGAAAATTAATAGACTAGAAACCTATTCGGTTGCCCTCTATTAAGATTTATAAAGAACTCGATCACCACTATGAAGTAGAGCGACGATACTTCCGGATTTCACATGGGAGTGTGTTATTCCGATAAAAATAGTGGGAGCTGGGTAATAAGAATAGAAAAGACCTTAATTCTATACTCTGAACATAATTGAACGAGTCACTAATTAATCTGTTATACTTAATGCAGACAAATCTCAATATGACAATGAATCCACTCGCAATTCTACTCGAAAAGAACACCTTAATGGGACCTAACTTTGTGGATTGGCTCCGCAATCTGATGATTGTCCTCAGTATAGAGGCACTGGGATACGTCTTGGAGACGGACATTCCGGCGCCTCCTGTGCGGACCCGAGCCAATCAGGAAGAGATTGAAAACCACGAAAAGTGGGTTAAGGATGACGTGAAAGTCCGTGCTTATATGATGGCTTCCATGTCTAATGAGCTTCAGAGAGCTCATGAGAAAATGACACGCTGGCGGTCTGTCTCACTTAACCGAGCTTTATGGTGAGCACAGCAGAATCGCTAGTTATGAGATATCCAAGCAAGCTCGGTGCAAGGATGAAGGAAGGTGAGAAGGTTGGGGAACACGTCCTCAAAATGATATCCATGATCGAGAGATTGGAGGCTCTTGATTTTAAAATGGATACTTCTCTCCAAACCGACCTTATCCTACAGCCTCTCCCCGATTCCTTCTCACGGTTTGTTATGAACTTCAATCGCAATGAGATTGCATGTAACTTAGTGGGCTAATGAACAAACTTGTGACCGCTCGGTCTCGGATGAAGACTCGCGGATGAAGGAGTCTCGCTCTTGTGATTTCTTACGGACCTCGGAGGTCTAAGAACAAGAAGAAAAGGACCAAGAAGCAAACCTGGACCACAAGCTAAGGACCTTAAGGGTAAGGGCAAGGCCCCGATGGTTCCGAAGAACAAGAAGAAGAAGGATGCTTGTCTCAAGTGCGGTGAGTGGGCCACCGGGCTAGACTGTCCGATTCTTCATGGCACTTCGTCTGTAACTTTTAGTTTTGGAAACAAATTGTTCGCTCTTGTATTTTCTACTTCTGGATCTTGGATTACGTGCTAGTTCTCATATTTGTACCGTGAATCGGGATCGGAACAAAGTAGGAAGCTTGGAGCGGGAGAAGTTATGATCACAGTCGGAAGCGGGCATAGTGTCGAGGCGACCGACATAGGATCACTTCTTTTGGGTTTAGAATCCGGCTTTGTTTTGACTTTAGAAGATGTACTTGTTTTGCCCAAGGGGCACAAAAACATTGTATCCATTCCGGTCATGGACCGAAAAGGCTTTTCATTTTTCATTGGTGATGGTTCCTGCAAAATTTATTTTAGAAATAAACTAGTGGGTACTGCTACATTGTTGAATGGATTGTATCATCTAAATCTCAGCAACAAAGTAGTTGTGAATACTATGACTAGAAAACGTGGTAGGGATGAAACCAATCAAGTTTTGAAATGGCATCTTAGACTTGGTCATGTTGGTCGGACCAAGGTTTACAAGATGGAAAAGATGGACTTATGGGTCCATTGGGATCGGATCCCTTTCTACTTGTGAATCTTGCCTTAAAGGCAAAATGACTAAGTCCCCTTCACAGGGACATTTGAAAGAGCCGCTGATAAGCTGGGATTAATCCATACCGACGTATGTGGTGCTTTGGAAGCAGCACGTGACGGATATCAATATTTCATTACGTTTACAGATGATCATACTAGGTATGGTTATGTATACTTAATGAAACATAAATCCGAGGCCTTTGAGAAATTCCAGGAATTCAAGGCCCTAGTCGAGAAACAAACTGGTAATCATATCAAAGCACTTCGGTCGGACCGAGGTGGCGAGTATATGAGTACGGAGTTTGACGAGTTCCTTAAGGAACATGGAATAGTTTCACAACTAACACCTCCAGGTACTCCTCAGTTAAATGGTGTGTCAGAAAGAAGGAACCGGACCCTGTTGAACATGGTCCGTTCCATGCTGGGCTATACTGACTTGCCGATTTACCTGTGGGGGTATGCACTCCTGACTGCCGCGTATATCTTGAACAGATGTCCTTCCAAATCCGTTCCTAAAACTCCACATGTGATGTGGGAAGGAAGGAAACCAAGTTTTAATCATATTAGGATTTGGGGATGTCCCGCCTATGTCAAGAAGACCAAGGTGGAAAAGTTGGAAGCTAGGTCTGCGAAGGGACGTTTCATTGGATTCCTGTCTGGGACGATGGGATATATATTCTACATGCCCGAAGATCGAAAGATCGTTGTTGCTTTACAAGCACACTTCCTGGAAGATGAGTTCATTCAGGAAGGCGGAGCAGGTAGAAGTATTTCTTTGGAAGAATACAATGAAACTCCTAAAGAGACACCTGTGCAAGAAATTGGAACCGAACCTTCTGAAACACAAGTACAACCACCTCGTAGGTCTAGTAGGGTGTCTCAATTACCTAAGAGGTATAGTTTTATGCACTTGGAGGAACTGGGTTTCCTCGAGGTTTCAAGTGATAAACAAGAGACCGACCCACGACCAATGACCTAGCAATGGTGGATGTAGACTCCATGAAATGGACTGTAGCAGTCTTCATGTAGTTGGGACCTTCATTTTGATGAGACGGTTAAAGAGTTTGACTTCGTGCAAAATGAAGAGGAATCTTGTGTATACAAGAGGGTTAGTGGGAGCAAGATCACATTCTAAGTACTATATGTAGATGACATTCTACTAATAGGAAATGATGTGGGAATGCTCAGTTATGGGAAAGCTTGGTTTTCGAGTAATTTCTCCATGAAAAACTTGGGAGAAGCAACCTATATTCTTGGGATTCGATTCTACTGGATTAGATCGAATAGAATGATAAGTTTTTCCCAAGCCCTCTATATAGATTAGATCTTAAAGAGGGTTCCTTCTGATGCGACATGGAATAAAACTTACCTTGAAGATGTGTCCTTATAGTGAGGAACAATGAAAGGAAATGAGTTATATACCATATGATTCGGCAGTGGGTAGCCTCACATATGCTTTATTGTGTACGAGACGACATTGCGCATCTTTGGGAGCGTGGTAAGAAGGTTTCGGGCTAACCCAGTTCGGGAACATTAGACCGCCATAAAGAACGTTCTCAAGTACTTTAGAAGGACTAGAGATCTGGTTCTTATATATGGTGGTGGAGAACTGAATGTGATGGGATTCACTGTATTGGACTTCCAAGGATAGAAAGACGATTCTATGTCTACTTCTGGCTACATTTACTCTTAATGGAGGAGCAGTATCTTGGCATAGTGCCAAGAATAACGTGATCGCTAATTCCACTGTCATTTGAGTATAAAGCGGCCTCGGAGGCCTCCAAAGGAAGAATTTAGAAGTTACTGGGTAAACTTCACGTGACACCTGGTGCTGCGCTGCCGAAGCAGTACCACAGGCCTAGGAGCCAAGGTTTCATAATAGTTCCAAACATATTGAGAGAGAGTATCATCTCGTAAGAGCATTCGTTCGCAAAGAGATACATTGAGCTGCATAGAGTAGAGTCAGCCGACTACGTCGCTGATCCACTGACCTAGCCACTTTCTCAGATTAGCTTAGAGCGTCATCTGGAGAACAAGGGTATTAGATACCATAGTGTGTGGCATTGAGTGCAAGTGGGAGATTGTTAGGAGTATGCCCTCGAATGCCACTCAGAGGTTGTTGAGTGAGGGCATTGTACTTGTAATTATGTAAACCATTTATATAAGGCAAATGATTGTTTCTTTATTTACTGGTAGTTACTGGCATTCCTAACTCGTAAATAAACATATAGAAACTAGTCCGTGTATTTGAGAGCAAAACGTTCCACTCCTTATTGGATAAGGGGGTCGGCCTTTGGAAAGGTTATAGCTCAAATACTTAATCGTCGCAAGTCGATGAAACTTGGTAGGCGTTAAGTTTATGTGAAGACTTGTATGACGTGTTCTTTGACATGGAGAGTGCCTGTCGAACACTAATGGTTAGTGGGAGCACACGTTATAGGTATGCTAATTGGATTAGTGTACTCGAACCGACTCACCCTCGATTCGTCACATGGATTTCACTCCGGGACAGTCAATGACGGAATCGAAAGGTTGTGATAGGTATTCGTGAACCTTCGACTTGAGGATTTAGTAGGGATGTGCTTGTGACGTCAAGATTTTCATTAGAGTAGTTCGACCATGTAAACAGGAAGGCGGGGGTCAACCTCGACGTGAATCTTAAAGGTCAAGTAGCGAGTCCTCGAATACCAAGATAGAATTCTTTCTCCCGTTAGTGAGCGGGTTATATGTCCTATGCGGTTATTGGCAGATGAGATCATAAGTCTTTGGCCAAAGCATTGGAGCTAGTTGTATTAGATACACGACAGCTCGATGATCTCGATTTGCATTAACGCATGCATAGCGTCAAGTACAGATAAGGTTTGGTCGACCGTGACCCTATAACTTGATCGGGACATTTGAAAGAAGGGTTTATACGTATCGGTATTCACGGAGAATGGTTCTTGAATGATCCCAATCATTCGTTCTCGATTAAGTGCAGTGTAGGCCGCCAGTGGCTAGGTGGTGCTACTACTCTTTGGTTCCTCCCATTGCTAACTGAGACGGACCTACCGAGTCGCGCATTAGGATTGACGACGGAATGAATCAAGCTTAATTCTCTCATTATGAATATTAGATATTGGATATCTAATTCATGACATTGGATGTTTAAATTGATTTATTGGATAAATTAATTTACGGCCTAATGAATTAAATAAATTACTGGGTGATCAATTTAATTCATGGATATAATTATTTCTTGGAGAAAATAATTATGTCATAATTTATTTGATATGATAAAATTAATTGGATTAATTAATCGATATAAATACATCGGAATGGAATCGGAGTTTATCTGTTTTGGACTCACGTGAGTCAAACGAACCGAACTCATCCGTTTTCATCATGGCCAACCCCTTCCACCTACCTTCCCATTGTCTTTTCTTTCCAATTTTTATTTGATGATAATGCAAGGAAAATGACTTGTGGGGCAATATTCTCATGTGAATGAGTTGTAACATGTGGAAGGAGAATATAGATAAGAAGACTTCAATCTCTCATACACAAATTGATTGTTTTCATACGTGAGTTTAAGTGTAGAGAGAGAGAGAAAAGTTCTTTCTAAAAAGTCTTCTTCTTCATCTATTTCTTGAGAGTTTTTCTTAGAGAAAAATCAAGAATTCAAAGAGAGATTGTGAGTTATACACTTAGAGTGTTATAATTTCATATTGGAAGCTTCATCACTTAGCTCTAGCCGTATCCTCGGAGGATAGCAAGGTGATCGTCGTTCCGGTCGTTTCTCCGGCGCGTGGCAAGTAGAGACGCGGTGCTTTCGGCGTTGGATCATTCAAGAGCTTGGAGCGGATTGAATTGAAAGGAGATCGCCTAAAGCTTGGGGAATAGCTCAAGAGAAGGTTTCCATCTAATCAACGGACTACAAGGGTAAGTTTCTATATCTCTTGTTATTCGTTTTGATATTCGTATATACGTAGCTCGATCGATCCTCGTAGGGATTCGGATCGAATTAATTTTCGTTTTACTGCTTCCGCTGGGCCTTCGTTTTAGGCACCGAATCCCAACAGATAATATGGTCCTTGACCGCCTTCATGTTAACGCCTTCGAAGTACGATTCCATTTCTGCAAACAAAGGATTTTTAGTGTATTTGGAGTTCAAGAATTTTTGCTCTGTAAAACTAGGGTTTCTGGTAAGCGTAAAAGGTAAAGTGAAGATTTTCTTTTCTTATAAAGAAGATGAAAAGACGTTGGATTAAAATATTTATTTTGAAACGGTGGTATGCCTTTTGTGATTCTATTTAAATTTCAAATTTGAAACGGTGGTCCAGGTGTAGTTTTTAAAATTTGACGGTTGGTTTTAATTGGCCACCATGGAGGTCGATTTATTAAGTGATCGCCATGTGTTTTTAAATGCCACTTGTAAACCAAAATTAATATAATATTATTATATATATGGCAGATAATAATTAAATATTCAGAGGTCGGTTGGGTTTAGAAAACTTTGCTGGTTTGACTGTTGACTGTTGACCGCTCTGCATCAGGTGAGTTGACTCCTTGGACTTCTCGCCTGAGATTCTGATCAGCTAGGTTCCTTTGTCCGTCCTTCGTCCTCTTGTCTGCATCAGCTAGGATCTGATTTCTTTAGTCAGCTGGGTCCGTCCTTCCTCTGAGATGCTTCAGCTTGCTTCTGTACTAGATTCCCAATCTAGTAGACCAAGATCTCTGCTCAGCTCCAAAAACCTTTCTTCTGGCAAAGATTTGGTAAAGATGTCAGCTATCTGGTAGTCTGTGCTGACTCTTTCAACTCTAACTCTCTTGGTAAGCACGTGGTCTCTGATGAAGTGGTGCTTAACATCGATGTGCTTGGTCCTCGAATGCAAAACCGGATTGTTGGTTATTGCAATAGCACTATTGTTGTCACACCAGATAGGGACTCCATTGGTAATTATATTATAATCCCTCAGCTGTTGTCTGATCCATAAGATCTGTGCACAGCAGCTACCTGCAGCAAGGTATTCTGACTCTGTGGTGGAGATAGAGTTAGAAACCTACTTCTCGCTAAACCAGGATATCAGTCTGGTTCCTAGGAATTGGCACATTCCACTAGTGCTCTTCCTATTGATTTTGCACCCTGCGAAATCTGCATCTGAGTATCCTGACAGCTCGAAGTTATCATCCTTGGGATACCATAGTCCAACATTGACTGTAGACTTAAGGTACTTGATTATCCTTTTTGCTGCATCTAGATGTGACTGTTTCGGCTTAGATTGGAATCGCGCACAAACTCCTACGACATAGGATATGTCTGGCCTGCTTGCAGTGAGGTAAAGCAATGATCCAATGAGTCCTCTGTAGTGGGTTGAATCCACTGATATGCCTCTCTCCTCTGCATCTAGGTGAGTACTTGTGCTCATAGGAATTCTTGCTGGTTTGGCTGATTCCATTCCAAATCTCTTGATTAGATCTTTGGTATACTTAGCTTGGTTGATGAAAATTCCATTTTTCATCTGCTTAACTTGTAGTCCGAGGAAGAAGTTAAGCTTTCCCATCATACTCATCTCAAATTCTCCTTGCATGAGGTTGGAGAATTTCTCACATAACTCTGGACTGGTTGAGCCGAATATGATGTCATCCACATATATCTGGACTATTAATATGTGGCCTTCGTACTCCACTCTGAATAGGGTCTTCTCCACCTTTCCTTTGCAAAAACCATTCTTCTTAAGAAACACAGACAGTGTTTCATACCATGCTCTTGGTGCTTGCTTAAGTCCATAGAGAGCCTTCAACAGCTTATAGACTTTGTCTCCTTTGACAAAACCTGGGGGTTGCTATACATAGACTTCTTCTTCTAGGATGCCATTTAGAAAAGCACTCTTTACGTCCATCTGATAGACTTCAAAATCTTTGAATGCAGCATATGCGAGGAATAGTATGATGGCTTCTAATCTTGCAACAGGTGCATAGGTTTCATCAAAATCTATTCCCTCACACTATGCATAACCTTTTGCAACGAGTCTGGCTTTATTCCTAACAACAGCTCCGTCTTCATCACTCTTGTTTTTGTACACCCATTTGGTGCCAATAACCTTCTTGTGATCAGGTCTGTCTATTAGTTCCCAAACTTTGTTCCTTTCCATCTGCTCCAGTTCTTCTTGCATGGCATTTATCCAAGAATAATCTTCTAAAGCTTGTTATGTTGTTTTAGGTTCTATCTGTGACATAAAGCATGAGAACATAGCCATTCCTGCGGGTAGAGTTGACTGTATTGTCTTAACTCCATCAGTCAGCTTCCCGATGATTTGCTGGATTGGATGATCTTTGAGCCATTTGGGGATATCGTCTTCTTCTGGGTCTGTTCCCCCTGTTGAATTGCTCCGGTGGATTTCTGCATCAGCTGGGTTCTGGTCTCCTTGGTCTGCAGCTGGATCAGCTACCGTCTTGTCATCAGCAGGTTTGGTCTGATCTGCAGATGAGTCGTTGTCAGCTACACTGGGTCTTCATCGGTGCAATCTGGATCGAGATAGGTTTGATGATCTGTCGATCTGCATTGGGTCTTGGCGGCTGATTGGATCTTCAGACTGGTCTGCAGGTGAGTCCACCATTCCAGTGTCATGTACAATGACTTCTTCAAGGCTCGCTGATTTGAGCTTGTTCTCAATTAGCTCAACTTGCTTCCTGTACTCAACAGTAGATTCATCAAAAACAACATGAGGTGTTTCCTCCACAACTAAGGTTCTTTTGTTGAATACTCTATATGCCTTGCTTCTTTGTGAGTATCCCATAAAGAGACCATCATCAGTTTTAGAATCAAAGGCATTTAGTTGTGTTTTACTGTTGTTGTGGATGAAACACTTACAACCAAAAACGTGAAAGTAAGCAACAGTAGGAGTTCTATTATTCCAAACCTCATAGGGAGTTTTTCCATGTCTCCCTACTATCATACTCCTGTTCTGAGTATGGCAAGCTGTGTTGATGACTTGACCCCAACCTCTTGGGCAGTCCGCTTCGCAATCATGGATCTTGCCGCTTCCTTCGTGGTTCTGTTTCTTCTTTCAAGAACGCCATTCTGCTGGGAGTCCGGTGCATAGAGCTCATCTTTGGATCCCATTCGATCGGCATGTCGGTGATCGCCTTGTTGAGAAACTCTCCTCCTCTATCTGATCTGATCTTGATGATGGATAGGGATTTCTCATTCTGGATCCTTCTCAGCAGCTCAGGTAGCTTGGTCAAGGTTTCACTTTTCTTATACAAAAAGATAATCCAGGTGTACCTTGAATAATCATCTACTACAACAAGTGCATGCTTTCGTCCGCTCAAAGTCCTTGGCTTGATAGGACCAAATAGATCCATGTGGAGTAGATCTAAGATCCTTGTTGTGAGAGTTGTAGGCTGGACTGGCTTGAATGATGCTATGGTCTACTTTCCTTTCTGATAGGCATCACAAAGCGCTTCCTTCTTGAATGCTTCATCTGGAAGTCCTCTGACCAGCTTCTGAGAACTAATCTTGTTGATGGCTTTGAAGTTCAGGTGACATAATCTTTTGTGCCACAGCCATCCATTCTCAGCTACTGTCTTGGATAGAAAACAGGAGTTAGGTGTTCCTGTGTTCCAATCTATCATGTAGACACCTCTCCTTCTGAATCCTTGTAGCTTCACTTCGCCAGAAAGAATATCTATCACCATACATTTCCAAATGGTGAAGACTACTAGATTCTTCTCATCGCAAAACTGGCTTGTGCTCAGGAGATTGTACTTGAGCCCTTTGACATAATGAACTTTGGATATTACAATATTTCCTTGGTGCAGCTCTCCAAAGCCCTTTGTCTGTCCTCTAGAGCTATCTCCAAAGGTTACATCAGGACCTCTTTCTTTGGTGTATTTGGATAGCATCTTCTTGTTCCCGGTCATGTGCCTTGAGCATCCAGAATCTACAAACCATTCTTCACCTCCAAAGTTTGAATTTGTGGAGATGTGGTTGTAGTCCTTCCACCTTTTCTGCAATCAAACAAGCAGAGATTTAGGTACCCAAATCTGTGTGGGTCCTCTCGGGTTAGTTGGTTTCCTGGAGAATTGATTTCTCCTTGGATTATAAAAATTGTTATTATTATTACCCTTATAAGGTGTGTAAGGTCGAGGTCTGAATCTCCTGTTGGGATTGTATACTGGATATTCCTCAAAATATTGATGGTGTGGGCCATTTCTAGGTCTTGGCTGAGACAATTTATTAAATCTTTGAGGTCTCCACACTTGTTCATTTTGAAATTTAGGATAACCTTGAGGTTTCCATCTGCCCCTCCCATTTTGGAGTAGTTTTTCCGGAAGTTGCTGAACCTTTGCATTATAAACGCCATTTCTTTCTCAAAATCTAATGGATTTGGAGGCTTTACATCAGATAAGCTCTTGGCGGGGGACTCGGCTGCAATGGCTATTCCCTTCTCTGCAGGCTCAGTTGAGGATGAACTTGGAAGCTCGAACTCATAAGCCTTCAGATCAGAGAACAGCTCTTGGATCTTTATCTTATTGAGGTCCTTGGATTCTCTCATGGCCACTACCTTCATACTCCATTCAGGATTGAGAGATCTTAGTACCTTCAGTGCCATTTCCCTATTGCCATAAGATTTGCCGAGGGAGTTGATTTCATTGATTATCTCAGTGAACCTTGTGTCCACTTGGTCTATGGATTCACCATTCTTCATTTTGAAGTTGTCAAATTTTTGAATAGCAATTGACAACTTGTTTTCCTTGATCAGCTCCGTTCCTTCACACATTAGGGCTAATGTGTCCCATATTTCTTTGGCATTCTTGCAGTTCTTGATCTTGACCATGGTGGATTTGTCAAGAGTTTGATATAGCACATCTCTGGCCCAGTTATCAAGATTGGCCAGCTTTCTTTCTTCGAGAGTCAGCTATGTCCTCTTCTTTGAAATCTTCTCTGGCTTCCCTGCTGCGATCTCCTCTGCAGTGTTGTCCTTTTCGAAGATGAATGGACCATCCTCTATGATGCACCACATGTCATCATGGATTGAAGATAAGTGTGCCTGCATCCTTATCTTCCAAAGATCATACTCGTCAGCTGAAAACACAGGGAGTCTAGAATGCATGTGTTCCATTATAAAATGAGAGTAAAGATATATCTCTGATATAGATCTGGTTCGTGAAATAAATGAACCAACCTCTCTGATACTACTTGTAGGTCACAAGTCGTCCAGGAATAAGTCTAGAGGGGGGGTGAATAGACTTATTGAAACTCTTAAACTCTTTTTCTCAAAGACTGAGTTTCTACAGCTGATAGGTAAACAAATGACTTGGAGTCGTTTGTTCTTAATACGTGTAGAAGTCAGCTGATGACGAATATAAAACAACTAATGAAAAACTTAACAATGAATGCAGCAGTTAAAGTATGATGCTCTAAAACAGTAAAGTACGCAGGCAATTATAGTGGTCTCAGAAAGCTTAGACTGGGCTAAATCATAATGTATATGATTTTAAAGATGTTCAGTGGAAATGGAAATGTGAATTACCTTTGGTCTATTGTATGAATGGTGGATATCAAGGATAGTTTATCGTGCCGACATTGAACTCGAGATGGTGGTTTGGTAATAGTGATGGATTGTACTTCATTTTCGACTGTTCGAATAACTGTGTGTTCGTTCAGGGATGTTGGTCGAGGAAGGGTTAGCATCTCCGATTTTGAGGTAATTTTGTATTGCTAAATTATGATAATTATCATGTTGCATTGTTTCATATGTGTGTGTTGATGTTTCATGTAATGAGTGTGCATCATTGTTTGGTATATTATGATGTGCTATTTCTTTGAACTGTAATTTGTTGGGGCGATGTGTTGGGGATAAAACCTGTATGGTACCCATATGGAAATGTGTTGGGTGATAAGACCCGAATTGGGCACCCATGTTCCGGAGTATTCCTGTGAGATGCTTCCGTGACCCTTGGCTGCGGCCTTGGGGTTTATGTGCTAATATTAGATGCATCGTTGAGCATGCTGTGAACTGTTGTCTAGCGGAGATACGACATTGTGGTCGTGTTGGTCTTTCATGATCGAGTTATCGTTGCTCACTTGGGAAGTTTTCTGATCCTTATTGGATATGCGTTTATTTGAGTTTTGTTGTCATGTTGTATCGTGACATATCTGGAGTCAGATACGTTCTGATCGGTCATTTGTAGGATTTTCAGGGCGGGCACGTGTAGCATGTGTTGGTTTCGACCTCATATTGAACCGTGCACAGGAGACGTAGTTCTTGAGGCTGATTAGGTACGAGACCAGACGTGTATCTGATCAATACCCATGGTTGGCTTGTACACGGACACATTTTCGGATCGGGCATATCGTGACGTCCATCTTGAGTCATTTTGATTGGTCATTCATAGTCCATGTATAATCGGATCTAGTCGATAGTCGGGTTTGTCCTCGAGATCCCATATATGTGATTTGTATACGGTTTACAATTTTATTCTCTCGGGTATCTTTCCCTGTTGATCCTTTATCGATCTCGTTTGGAGTTACCATATCATTGGTAATCTCGTTTGTTATTGATTCCCTACTGATCTCATTTGGAGTTACCATATCCAAACGGTAATCTCGTTTGTTATTGATTTCCTACTGATCTCGTTTGGAGTTACCATATCGATGGTCAACTCGTTTGTTATTGATCCTTTATTAATCTTGTTTGGAGTTCACCCTACCGTTGGTCAACTTGTTTGTTATTAATCCTTATTGATTCCGTTTGGAGTTTGCCTTACCGTTGGTATTCTCGGTCGTTGTTGATCCTTTATTGATCTTATTGGAGTTTACCGTATCGATTGTATTCTCGGTTGATGATCATTTATTGATCTTGTTGGGATTTACCGTATCGTTGGTATTCTCGGTCATTGATCCTTCATTGATCTCGTTGGAGTTTACCACATCAATGGTATTCTCGTTCGTGGTTGGTCCTTTGTTTATCTTATGTAGAGTTATCATGTCATTGATATTCTCGATTGGATGCATTGGTTGTTTATTATTATTGATTATGTGAGCATTCATACCTTATATCGATATCCGAGACTTGTCATTGTTTCGGGGCAGTTGATCTACAGATGCATCGTGTGTTATCGGTTTTATTAGAATTGGGATTCGATTGTGCGATCCAGCGGACAGAATTGGACATGGACAGATTATTCCATATTGGATATATATATATATATATTATGTTTGAGAATCTTGGTATCGTTTTGAATACAATACAAATGGTTATTTGTGAATTCATTCGTCACTTGAGAATACGAGGCGTGAATTGAGGTGAGGGTTGATTTGATATGAGTTACCACGAATTGTTGAGGTTACTACGGTAAGATTACACTAGAAATATTCTTACCTTGTAATTACATTGATATGTAATTGTTTATGTTGATGTGATCGTTATCATTGTTGAGTATTATGGCTGACCCCGTCGTGGGCTTTATCTTTTAGGTACTTGGAGATCGATCTAGTAGCGGTCGTGAAGGGATGAGCTTTCCGGTGATACTGGCTATGGCATGGTTATTGGGATTTGAGTATTCTTTCTGGTTTTTATAATTCCACTACAAATGTATTTCCTTCCATGTTTATATCCGCTGCGTGTGTATCTTTAAATGGCTTTCGGTATTTTACCAACTCATGTATACTTTCTAAATGCCCTTTTGGCGTTTTCGCCTTGTGCATTCAAATGGTATTTTATGATAGTATTTGGGAACTATGTCTTTTTAAAACATTTGGGTATTTAAAATATTACCGTCTTTGCCTCGTTGACGTGTTTGAAACATTTGCGAAAATGACTTTTCGCCTTATGGGTTCCGACGCAGGGCCCACAAAGCTGTAATATTCCCGGTTAGCTTTGGGGGTGTTACAGAAGATGGTATCAGAGCTTGGGTTTTGTAAAACCCGGGAATGTGTGTTATGTGGGTCTACTGATACGGTAGTAGCATGACTTTTGAAAATAATTTTCTGACTTTTGAATCAAACTGATTTTTGGAGGTTCCAAAATTTTTGAAATATTTTCAAATTGCTATACTTGCGATGCCACTGTGTTGTTATTGTGATTAAGGCTTTGTATGGGAGTCGTATGCTAGTATCACGGGAGGTCATCGACTTCACGGACCTGTAAGTATGTTCATTCAGTTATTTGGTTTTAATGATGATTATTTGAGTATGGTGACATGATTTTAAGATATTTCGGGATTGAGATATTGATTATGACAGGTGTTAAGTTTCGAGGACGAAACTTATTTAAGTGGGAAGATATGTAATATCCTAGAATTTCGCTATGAATTTTCACATTGTTTTATCTGAAATGTACTGCACAAAGTGGGACCGATGAAGTATGGATGAATAATTTTGGGAACCGTGACCATTGTACCAGTATATCTATCGAGGTTATATTTAATTCTAGGATATTACATGCTTGGTATGTCTTTCGATGTCGGGTAAACTGTATGAGTATTGGTATAATTGTCGTACTTGCTCGAGGATTTATTAGGGACCCATAAGTCCATCTTTTTCCATCTTGTAAACCTTGGTCTGACCAACATGACCAAGTCTTAGATGCCATTTCAAAACTTGATTGGTTTCATCCCTACCACGTTTTCTAGTCATAGTATTCACAACTACTTTGTTGCTGAGATTTAGATGATACAATCCATTTAACAATGTAGCAATACCCACTAGTTTATTTCTAAAATAAATTTTGCAGGAACCATCACCAATGAAAAATGAAAAACCTTTTCGGTACATGACCGGAATGGATACAATGTTTTTGTGCCCCTTGGGCAAAACAAGTACATCTTCTAAAGTCAAAACAAAGCCGGATTCTAAACCCAAAATAAGTGATCCTATGTCGGTCGCCTCGACACTATGCCCGCTTCCGACTGTGATCATAACTTCTCCAGCTCCAAGCTTCCTACTTTGTTCCAGATCCTGATTCACGGTACAAATATGAGAACTAGCACCAGAATCCAGTATCCAGGAAGTAGAAAATACAGTAGTAGAACAATTTGTTTCCAAAACTAAAAGTTCTGTACCTGAAGTGCCATGAAGAATCGGACAGTCTCTAGCCCAGTGGCCCAGCTCACCGCACTTGAGACAAGCATCCTTCTTCTTCTTGTTCTTTGGAACCATCGGGGCCTTGCCCTTACCCTTAAGGTCCTTAGCTTGTGGTCCAGTCTGCTTCTTGGTCTTTTTCTTCTTATTCTTAGACCTCCGAGGTCCAGAATAAATCACAAGAGCAGACTCCTTCATCCGCGGAGTCTTCATCTGAGACTGAGCGGTCACAAGTTTGTTCATTAACCCAGCTAAATTACATGCAATCTCATTGCAGTTGAAGTTCATAACAAACTGTGAGAAGGAATCAAGGAGAGACTGTAGGATAAGGTCGGTTTGGAGAGAAGTATCTATTTTAAAATCAAGAGCCTCCAATCTCTCGATCATGGATATCATTTTGAGGACGTGTTCCCCAACTTTCTCAACTTCCTTCATCCTTGCACCGAACAGTTGCTTGGATATCTCATATCTAGCAGTTATGCTGTGCTCACCATAAAGTTCGGTTAAGTGAGATAGAATCTGCCTAGCAGAAGTCATTTTCTCATGAGCTCTCTGAAGCTCATTAGACATAGAAGCCATCATGTATGCACGGACTTTTACGTCATCCTTAACCCACTTTTCGTGGTTTTCGATCTCTTCCTGATTGGCTCTGGTCCGCACAGGAGGTGCCGGAATGTCCGTCTCTAAGACGTATTCCAGTGCCTCTATACTGAGGACTATCATCAGATTACGGAGCCAGTCCACAAAGTTAGGTCCTATCAGGGTGTTGTTTTCGAGCGTAAGTGCGAGTGGATTCATTGTCATATTGAGATTTGAGTGCATTAAGTACGATAGATTAATTAGTGACTCATTCAATTATGTTCGAGTATAGAATTAAGGTCTTTTCTATTCTTGTTACCCAGCTCCCACTATTTTTATCGGAATAACACACTCCCATGTGAAATCCGGAAGTATCGTCGCTCTACTTCATAGTGGTGATCGAGTTCTTTATAAATCTTAATAGAGGGCAACCGAACAGGTTTCTAGTCTATTAATTTTCATAAAGTGGTGTCCAACACCAACCCATCTAATGGATGATTCGATCTTCTTTTTCTCCTTGTTCACTCCCCTCAACCTATACGGTTTCTATGGTTCGTGAACAAGTTAAGTTTATACCATCGACGCAAATCAGTTTCACAATTGAATCTTATCCGGCAACCTATCAGGTTTCTAGGGATAAAATTTGCTCCAACCGAAGGAATCCAATGCGCTCCCGGTAATTTATCTGTCCTCCCCGAACGACTACCCCGATAACTCGGAAGCATAGCACATCCGGTTTGGATTTCAATTTCCCGAAAACTCGATGGAGGGAAGGAAAACCTTGAAACCTTTAAAACTTAATTATTTGTTGTGGGAGAATTATCGCGATTAACGTTACACTTTGCACATTAATCATTTAAGCGTGTTTGTGGCATTCATATAATATGAAACAACCATTCACAACCTAGTTGCTACCAACATGTGGTTCATGGACCGTTCCTAGAAAACAAAAACTCCGTAATCTAATTACAAGTCTTCGTCTTGAATCTTCGTCTTCTCGAAATGGATCTACCTCCGGTCTTCGTCATTACATATAAATTTTACATTGAAAATTGCATCCTAGATGCAAATTTTTCTAGTAAAATAAATAGGCTCAAAACGGCCTTTACATCCCAATCGAATAAAACGAAGGATTCAAAAACTAAGTCCACGAACCACATCACCATTCAAAATCATTCATCCAATAAATACTAAATAAATGGAAAGCGTAGAGATACATTGATCCAATCAACAATACGAACCGATCAAATCGATTCACACAATCGGTAATATGAAAACGTACAAAATAATTCGGTCAATCACAAGTATTCCAATAAATCAATTTTCCCTTATAAAATGAAATACCATAAATCATTTTAATCATATTAATCCAATTTAACATGCGGGAGATTAATTTTCAAGAATACACGAAAAAATCGAGCCGGGGCGAAAATGGCCTGCCATGGCCGAGTCACCATCGGCAAAGATGCGCAGACGAGCTGGCATGGCGAGTCACGCTCGGAAGGCTGCCGGCCGGCGACCACAGGCGCGGCCTGGAGCTGGGCCGCGGCCCCGTATAGTGGCCGCCCGGTCCATTGCCATGACCACAGGCGCGACCCCGAGCCACGGGCGCGGCCCCTGCTCCGGACCCCTCCCGGACCGTCAACGGCATTTTGGGGCTAGTTTTTCGACCGGATATCCAATATCTATATTCTCCAACATTCATATCTTCAATATAAATCATATTTCCAAGAAATTAAGATTTATATTTAGACATAAACTTACGAAAAATATAACTACAACGAACGTAAAAACATATACCATGATTATGACTAAAATGATTCTAAATCATTCACCATCTAATAAAGCATTCCTAATGCCAATATTGTATATACGATCGCAAGACCTACTCTCCGATACCACTGTTGAGATTCGGTGCCTAAAACGAAGGCCCAGCGGAAGCAGTAAAACGAAAATTAATTTGATCCGAATCCCTACGAGGATCGATCGAGCTACGTATATACGAATATCAAAAAACGAATTCACAAGAGATATAGAAACTCACCCTTGTAGTCCGTTGATTAGATGGATAACCTTCTCTTGAGCTATTCCCCAAGCTCTTGAACGATCCAACGCCGAAAGCACCGCGTCTCTACTTGCCACGCGCCGGAGAAATAACCGGAACGACGATCACCTTGCTATCCTCCGAGGATACGGCTAGAGCTAAGTGATGAAGCTATATATGTAAAGATTACTACATTCTAAGTGTTTTAATCTTACTCTCTCTATATGATTTTGTCTCAATTTTTCTCCAAGAAAAATGAAGAAGAAGTGAATGAATAAGATGAAGATAATTGAGAAAATGGTTTTTCTCTCTCTCTCTCTCTCAATCTTCACGTTGAAAATGGCTTGGAATTAAGAAGTGAGAGATGTCTTCTTCTTCATTTATTCAACTCTCCACATGCATATCTCATTATTATGAGAATCAAAGCCCCACCACCTCAATGATCAACCATTAAAGAATGGAACATGGGTCCATATGAAAGTGGGTGGAAATGTGGGGGGCGGCCCATGTAGAAATCGAACAAGTTTGGTTCGTTTCGGACTCCCGCGAGTCCAAACAGATAAACTCCGATTCCGTATCGATGTATTTATATTAATTAATCCAATTAATTAAACATATCAAATACATTATAACATAATTAATTTCTCCAAGAAATAATTATATCCATAAATTAAATTAATCACCCAGTGATATATTTAATTCATTAGGCCGTAAATCAATTTATCCAATAAATCGATTTAGACATTTAATGTCCCAAATTTAGATATCCAATATCTAAAATTCATAATAAGAGAATTAGCTTGATTCATTCCGTCGTCAATCCTAATGTGCGACTCGGTAGGTCCGTCTCAGTCAGCAATGGGAGGAACCAAAGAGTAGTAGCACCACCTAGGGGTGTTCAAAAATATCCGATATCCGATATCCGATCAGAAATATCCGAAAATCCGAAGTTCCGGATATCCGAAAATTCGGATATCCGAAAATTCGGATATCCGAAGTTCGGATATCCGGAACTTCGGATTCGGATATCGGATATTACTTTTCAGAAAAATCGGATATTCGGATATCCGAAATATCCGAAAAATTTTAAATTTTTTATTTTTTTATATTTTAAATAATAGAAAATATTCGGATATCCGGATATCCGATATCCATATCCGAAGTTTTTTTCGGATATTCGGATATCCGATATCCAAATCCGAATATTTTTTTTCGAATATATGGATATCCGAATAAAATTCATATTTTTTCCGGATATTCGGATATCCGATATCCGTATCCGAAATTTCGGATATCCGAAAATCGGATATCCGAAATTTCGGATACGGATATCGGATATCAAAATCTACTATCCGAACTTTCGGATATCCGAAGTTTCGGATATCCGAAAGTCCGGATATCCGGTTTTGAACACCCCTAGCACCACCTAGCCAGCCTGGCGGCCTACACTTTACCCCAAATGAGAACGAATTATTGGGATCATTCAAGAACCATTCTGTCGTGAATACCAGTATACGTATAAACCCTTCTTTCAAATGTCCCGATCAAGTTATGGGGCCATGGTCAGTCAAACTCCATCTGTACTTGACGTTATGCATGCGTTAATGCAAATCGAGATCATCGAGCTCTCGTGTATCTAATACAGCTAGCTCCAATGCTTTGGCCAAAGACTTATGATCTCATCTACCAATAACCGCATAGGACATATAACCCGTTCACTAACAGGAGAAAGAATTCTATCTTGGTATTCAGTAGGATCTGCTACTTGCCCGTCAAGATGCACGTCGAGGTTGACCCCCGCCTTCCGGTTTACAGGGTCGAACTACTCTAATGAAAATCTTGACGTCACAAGCACATTCCTACTAAATCCTCAAGTCGAAGGTTCACGAATACCTATCACAACCTTTCGATTCCGTCATTGACTGTCCCGGAGTGAAATCCGTGTGACGAATCGAGGGTGAGTTGGTTCGAGTATATTAATCCAATTAGCATACCTATAACGTGTGCTCCCACTAACCATTAGTGTTCGACAGGCACTCTCCATGTCAAAGAACACGTCATACAAGTCTTCACATAAACTTAATGCCCAGTCAAGTTTCATCGACTTGCGAACGATTAAGTATTTGAGCTATAACCTTTCCAGTGCCGACCCCCTTATCCAATAAGGAGTGGAACGTTTTGCTCTCAAATACACGGACTAGTTTCTATATGTTTATTTACGAGTTAGGAATGCCAGTAACTACCAGTAAATAAAGAAACATTCATTTGCCTTATATAAATGGTTTACATAATTACAAGTACAATGCCCTCACTCAACAACCTCTGAGTGGCATTCGAGGGCATACTCCTAACATGCACTAAATCGAAATACTATCTTTTGCAGAAATGGACTCAACTACTTATTTCAAGGGCGTCAAGCTGAAGCTGGTGAAAGAACAAATCATCTTTAGCATCATCGTCGATTTTGAAGGATTGTTGGAATCAAACAACGCAACGGAGATGGCACACGTAATTCTAAGTATGAAGAAGATTGGTATCTACCATTTCTTGGATATAAACCTTTCGTAGATCTTCAAGGAAGCTGACATCTGCTTCTTCAAGGAACCACGGGTCACGGAGCACTGCATCGTAAGTTCGATCGTTGGAGAAGAAGTCTGATAAGTGTCAATTTTATACACTTATCCATGGTTTGTATCGATGAAATTCACCCATAATTGAGCTAATCTACTCATTTTTTGCTTTTAATTAATTAGTTTTTAATAATTTTATTTTTATCGGATGATGATCGGATTAAATAACTGATTTACTCAAGAAATAACATATTTATTAAATATTCTCTTTGTTGAATTTTGATATATTCATGTTGTAGGACTTTCCGAGATGAATTCGGCAGTCTTTCCGGATTCAAAATCAGAGTCATATATCAAAAGTTATCATCCGAAGAAGATTTGGGGCAAAAACGCAAAGTCTGAGAAATTCTGGGCTGAAAACATAACTCTCAAAGCAACCAGTGAGCAAATTGACGAAGCCAAGTTACGGCCGTAACTACAGAATGTTACGGCCATAAGTCATCCAAGTTACGGCCGTAACTCCTTCATGTTACGGCCGTAACTCTTGACAGATTGTTAAGATTTGTCTAATTTTTTATACTTTTTGTGTATTATTGAGGGGATGGCTGGCGTTGATCTGATCTATTGTAATAATGCTGGAGTTTTGGAGCTATTATATGACTTTAGGTGTATAAATAGACTCCTTAGATCCTTCATCATTCATCATTCATCATATAATTTTTCACTTCTTGTAAACTTTTCTTTTTGTGAAGAACACACTTGTGTTCTTGAGTGATTTGCTTTAGTGTGGTATAGCATATGTTGTTCAGAGAGTTTATTGCTTCTTTCTCCTTTATCTACTAAGGGAGTGAGGATCAATTCTTTCTCTTGATTCAACTAATAATGACCACCAAGGCTTGTATTATGTATAATAAACCCTTCATGGGCTAAGTTACCTTTAGTTGGGATTATAAACAAGGTTAGTCATGTTATTTATGTTTGTATAAAAGATCTATTGTGAATTACTTATTATTGTGTGTGATTTTCATTGTTTTAACAATCTTTATTTATTTGGCCAATAAATGATGATATTTATGGTCTTCATATGTTTCGAAAGAAAATATGTTTGATTAGATCAAATGATCTTCACTCTAAGTTGTCCTAGGGGATAGAAATATACCTCTAGATCTTAGATGATTCTTTGAGTTATTTTCATAAATCCTAATGCTATGTATTGAAGCCAATCAACATAGAAATATAGTGGATTGATTCAATATGTAAGGGGCATTTTATATTTCGAAAGAGAAACCGTCTTTTTAAGGAAAATCAAATCTACACAACATAATAAGTAAATTCATCTTATGATCTCCTATACATCTTCTATAACTAATGACGAACTAAGTTTGTAATCCCAACTATTCCATTTTATCGTTAATCAATCTATTATTATTGCAATCTTTTTTTTATTTCCTTAAAATATTAGAACTATTATTGCATTTACTTTGCAACTATTAAACCAAACTCTTTAATTGTGTGTTTCACTCATCTTAGTATCTATAAAAATAGACTAATAGTGTATAATTCAAATTATAACCAAACTTCCTCGTGGGATCGATAAACCGGACTCAAAAAGTCCACTTTACTACTTGATACGATATCGTGCACTTGCGATAGCTACACTATGAACGTGTCAAGTTTTTGGCGCCATTGCCGGGGAAGTATAAGTTAAATTTGAAATATTACATTGTAAACTATTTTTATAGGTACAAATTTCTCGACATTGTAACTTAGTACTCAATTGTGTTTGTCCGGTCAAGTGGCGGATAACGGTACTCCGTGACTATTAAAGTCGGATTTTTCAGTTTCCCACAACAACTGATATTTGTAAATATTTCCTCCATTTATTTTCATTTTTTTTATAATGGAAGAAACATTGTATAAAATCGAAAAAAGATTTCCCTTTCTAAGCAAAATGCAATTTTAAAAATTTACAAGGCAAGGCTTGAAAGGATGAGGTTGCTTATGAATAAAAGCATACCTTTTGACATAAGATTCATTATTGAAGCCAAAGTAAGAATAGAGGGTGAATTCACAGAAACACCGATTAGATTTTTACCAGGGCTTGAAAAAAGTTCATATGCGAAGAAACGACGAGCAAAGATGATAGTCGTTTGTTATAAATGTGCTAGATGGAACTGTAATTTAAAATGTCGATCTTTAGGAATTCCATCTACAAACAGAGAAGATAAAATTCAGTTCATTAAGGATGGTCTGAATAACGAGAATTTAGATAATATCGAAATTTCTCTTGACATGCATCCTAGTGGGCTCGTACATTATGGAATTCGATGTTTGTGGAATAAATTCAAACCAAAATATGAACAACATCTTGGGAATCTGACGTTAAAAGACCCTGTTTGCCAATTTGTAAGAAAATTGGATGGGAAGCTTCTCCCCGACTCATAGAAGGCGTTTAGGCCGTTTCTGAACGTAAAATCAGAGGAAGATGTGAGCCACAATCACAACTACTGTACATACGCGTAAGTATCTTTTATTTTTGTCGTGTGGTGAGATTTTCTGAATAAAAAATGTGATACGCGATAAATGCTTTCATTATTCTATTGAGTAGTTGAAGCGCAATCAAACGCAATCACAAACTTGTTAAACAATTTTTTACCTTCTTTTTCTTCTATAAATAAACAATGTGCTTGTTTTTTTCATTCATCCCTCAAACTTGCACTTTTCTCTGTTTCTCTCTAAAAAAATTCTTTTCAAAAATGGAGTCATCATCTTCAACAAAAAAATTTAGCACAGTCTGCATTTTGGGTGGAGCTAGTTATGGAAAAGAGGCATGCTTTACTGAAGCAGCCCACAACTTGGGTCATACCTTAGGAGAAAAATGCATTGATGTAGTTTACGGAGGAGGAAGTCTAGGACTAATGGGACGAGCCGCCGTCGCCTATATGGAAGGAGTAAGAGTGTTGGGAATAATCCCAAAACCTCTGGCTGAAAGTAAAATCACCGGATCAACTATTGGAGATGAGTTTAGATCTGTAAATATGCAAGATCGCATAACTCACATGATAAATAATTCTGGCACCTTTATCACCCTTCCCGGTGGTTTTGGCATCCTTGAGGAACTTTTTCATGTGGTTACCAGAGCCCAGCTAAATGTTCATCAAAAACCAATAGGTCTTCTTAATGTCAATGGTTTCTTTGATGGTTTACTATCTTTCATCGACTACTCTGCTGATAAAGGTTTTATTTCCGAGCGTGCTAAACGAATCATAGTCGTTGCAACAACACCAGATGAACTAATCAAAAAACTCAATGAATTTGTTACTCAACCAGATCCAGCTCTAGCTAAAATTGTCTGGATGGAAGATTTTACTGTGAGAAAAAGAAAAGTGGATTCATTCCTCTCCCTTTGATAACCCTTATCGGACCTCTTGTATTTTTACTTTCTGTCGTGTGTAATAATCATGCTAAATGGTGGCAGCTTAAGGAGTTTCTTCTTGATCTCTTGACGCGCATCTATTCACGATTTATGTATTGTTATTTTATTGTTGTAATTTTTATTGTGTGTTTTTTTTATAAAAGCATTAATGGCAGCGTAAGGCGACTCTTCGGACTTTCTTGATGCGCATCTTAAAAATTGTGTTATACTTACGAGTATATTTTATTTTTTTTTGTTGTGTGCCTCGTATATTTATTCTCTTGCAGATTTTAAAAGGCGTTAGCTCAAACATCAACTTTCTTAACAGGGAGTATTCTGCTTTTCTGCATTGCTTTTTATTTTTTTAAAAAACTGAGGACAGTTTTATTTTCAAGTTTGGGGGTGGTTTGTTTAATTATTTTGGTGTGTTGGAATTTTGGTGTGTTTTGATTGATTTGGTTATTTGCCTTAATTTTATATATATATATATATAGTATTTTGATCTATGAGATTTCTAGATCTGGCCATAACACCAATAAATTAGCTATATACAAGCTTCTAAAATCGTTTTAACCTGTAAAAAAATTGTATATTCCAAAATTTTTTGAGCCTTAATCTCTCTTTCCAAGCCTTGTAATTATCATATAAAATCGAGTCATTCGTTACCTTGAGAAAAGAAGAATAAATCGGTTGATGAAAAATAGAACCGAAATTTACTTAATTTGTGGAGTTTTTGATTTTTCATGCTTAAACTAAGAAATGATTTTCTGTAAAAATTCTATTCCCTAAAAAAAAAGAGTCATTGGTGAAAAGAGCTACATGTTAGCAAATAACGGTGTGAAAGCTATCACCTAAAAAAAATGACGAAAAGGAGAAGTGTTGCGCAGCAACAGTTGCCTAATTTTGGGGGTCTTAAATTTTGCGAAAAATAAAGGACTAACCATTGTTGGTGCGTAGCTGCCGTCTCAGAAAAAATGGTGAAAAGAGCTACACGTTAGCAAATAACGGTGTGAAAGCTATCACCTTTTAAAAAAAATGAGATAGAAATTGTGTTAGTGAAAAGAGCTACACGTTAGCAAATAACGGTGTGAAAGCTATCACTAAGGGATGTAGTTTATGAGCAGATTTGAATTAATTAGCGGCTGAATTTCAATATACTCAATTTCGTGAAAAATCACAATATTTGATGACGCCAATGAAATTCTTCTTCATATTGAGTCGAAAAATAAACGAGTGATCGAGAGCAACCATTAAAGAGAGTCGTGTGTATCACGAGTGGGAAAAGAAATAATCAACCTTTTGGGGGGGAAACCTTGAATTTGGAATTACAAAATAAAAACCGTGTTTTAACTTCAAAATCATTAGTAGATTTATTTTGAATCTTGATTCATTTCTATCTACTGTATAAAGCTGGTTGTTGTGTATTAATGGCATTTTGATCTCCTTTTCTCTTTATTTATAATTATTTTTAATTTTTGTGTGTATTAATTTCCGTACTTTTATTTTTATTTTTGGAGCGTGAATAATATAGAGTCTTGCTCGGGACTAGCAAGAATTCAAGTTTGGGGGTGTGATAAGTGTCAGTTTTATACACTTATCCATGGTTTGTATCGATAAAATTCACCCATAATTGAGCTAGTCTACTCATTTTTTGCTTTTAATTAATTAGTTTTTAGTAATTTTATTTTTATCGGATGATGATCGGATTAAATAACTGATTTACTCAAGAAATAACATGTTTATTAAATATTCTCTTTGTTGAATTTTGATATATTCATGTTGTAGGGCTTTTCGAGATGAATTCGGCAGTCTTTCCGGATTCAAAATCAGAGTTATATATCAAAAGTTATCATCCGAAGAAGATTTGGGGCAAAAACGCAAAGTCTGAGAAATTCTGGGCTGAAAACATAACTCTCTAAGCAACCAGTGAGCAAATTGACGAAGCCAAGTTACGGCCGTAACTACATAATGTTACGGCCGTAAGTCATCGAAGTTACGGCCGTAACTCCTTAATGTTACGGCCGTAACTCTTGACAGATTGTTAAGATTTGTCTAATTTTTTATACTTTTTGTGTATTATTGAGGGGATGGCTGGCATTGATCCGATCTATTGTAATAATGCTGGAGTTTTGGAGCTATTATATGACTTTAGGTGTATAAATAGACCCCTTAGATCCTTCATCATTCATCATTCATCATATAATTTTTCACTTCTTGTGAACTTTTCTTTTTGTGAAGAACACACTTGTGTTCTTGAGTGATTTGCTCGAGTGTGGTATAGCATATGTTGTTCAGAGAGTTTATTGCTTCTTTCTCCTTTATCTACTAAGGGAGTGAGGATCAATTCTTTCTCTTGATTCAACTAATAATGACCACCAAGACTTGTATTATGTATAATAAACCCTTCATGGACTAAGTTACCTTTAGTTGGGATTATAAACAAGGTTAGTCATGTTATTTATGTTTGTATAAAAGATCTATTGTGAATTACTTATTATTGTGTGTGATTTTCATTGTTTTAACAATCTTTATTTATTTGGCCAATAAATGATGATATTTATGGTCTTCATATGTTTCGAAAGAAAATATGTTTGATTAGATCAAATGATCTTCACTCTAAGTTGTTCTAGGGGATAGAAATATACCTCTAGACCTTAGATGATTCTTTGAGTTATTTTCATAAATCCTAATGCTATGTATTGAAGCCAATCAACATAGAAATATAGTGGATTGATTCAATATATAAGGGGCGTTTTATAGTTCGAAAGAGAAACCGTCTTTTTAAGGAAAATCGAATCTACACAACATAATAAGTAAATTCATCTTATGATCTCCTATACATCTTCTATAACTAATGACAAACTAAGTTTGTAATCCCAACTATTCCATTTTATCGTTAATCAATCTATTATTATTGCAATCTTTTTTTTATTTCCTTAAAATATTAGAACTATTATTGCATTTACTTTGCAACTATTAAACCAAACTCTTTAATTGTGGGTTTCACTCATCTTAGTATCTATAAAAATAGACTAATAGTGTATAATTCAAATTATAACCAAACTTCCTCGTGACTCAAAAAGTCCACTTTACTACTTGATACGATATCGTGCACTTGCGATAGCTACACTAAGAACGTGTCAAAGTCACCATAACCCAGCAAACCATCACTGATGCCTTCAAGATGGAAAACAGGGGCATAACAGTTGCGGCACTAATGCAGAGTCCGAAAGATACTTGGTATGAAGTCAAGTTACCACAACAGCCAATGAAGGTCAAAATCACGGCTAAAAAGGGAGACCTAAAGAATGAGTACAAATATGTCCTATACATTACCAACAAATTGTCACGGGCATGGCAGGAAGTTTCGATCAACTATCATCTGCCAAATATATTGTGATAGGAGCCCGGATCCAGTGGGAAGGGATTAACTGGCCTAATTATATTTACAGGCAGTTAGTCCGAGAAGTCAACAAAGCCAGCTGGGATGATGATGAGAAGAAGTTCAGACAAAATTGGCTTATGGAAATCAGATTATTGGATTTTGGAGTTCCTTGGGAAAGCTAGGGGAAAAGCAGATACTTTTCATGCCAGCAAAAGACTTGGTCACCTGGACCAAGATACATTGAACAAGATTGGAGATAAGAAGCTGAAAGCAGCGGAGATACTTAGGGAAATGACTAGTGGCACTTCCCCTTACAAAGGACCTTGGACTCAGATGAGGTCCAATCTGATGCAGCTGCTCAAAACCCACATGAGATGATTGCAAAGGAGATGACGGCATCTCCCCCTGCAGCTGAGATTATACAAAAGTCACCTGCACCTGAAGTGGCACCTGCAGATGACTCTGATAGTGACAACCTACCCCTGTCCAAGATATTCAAAAGAAAGTCATCTGAACCAGATGAAGTTGTCCATGTCAAATCCTCACCTGATCAGTCCCCCCAAAGACATAAAGGCCTGGTGGACTACTCATCTGAAGAAGAGGAAGAGATGCAGATTGGGATAGCACCTACATCTGCTGAAGAACAACCAGATCATCCCCAGATCAAATGCAGATAATCATCTTACATGCACCAGCATTATTTGAAGATCAACCTGCCCATTCCTCTGAGCTGATAGCAGAAGTAATTCCCATCCTAACACTTCCAAGTGTTACTGAAGAAGAAGAGGCAGAAGAAACCATTGAGGTACCAGAAGCTAGATACTCCCTCAACCTCAGGGAGAACAACCCCTAAACCTTACCAAGGATTAATAGAAATTGGTAAAACAGCAATCCCTCAAATTCCCTTTTGTCAATATTTATGAAGAATGGAAGGAATTGAAAACACTTACCTTCTTTCAATTAAGAGAATTTATTGAAAGAAGTACATGGGATCACCCCGCAGCCATTGAACAACTAATTATGTTCTTCTGTCAAGAAACAGATGTGAACTTGTTGTTAAAGGAGAACTGGTTCATTTCTCATTTTAATCAAAACATGGACCAGTTTGTCCTTCAAGTTATGAAAGGTATATCACAAGGTGAAACCCTTGGTGAGGAAGAAAAAGTAGAAAAGAAGAAAGAAAAAGGAATTGTCATTGAAGAAGTTTAAAAAGAAGAAGAAAGTGCAAAAGGAGTTGAAAAGGAAGAGGAAGAAAAGGTATAGGAGAAGGAGGAAGAAGAACAAAAGAAGGAAGATGAGGAAAAGGAGGATTTGGAAGAGAAAGATGAGAAAGAAGATGAAGAGAAGCAGGAATAAAAGGAAGAATATAGAAAAGAGGATGATGAGGACCGTGATCAGAATTCACCTAATCAGGCCCCTAGTTCAGCACATCCTGATGAAGCTGAGGAAGCAGAGCACCAGGGGGAACAACCTGAGGATACCCCCTCCAATAAGAAGTCCTCTGCAGAGAATAAGAAGAGCAAGTCACCTGCATTTGAGGACCTCTAATACAAGTCAAGGACCCCTGATCCAACACCATCTGATCAACAACCAGTTGACAGGCAACTCTCATCTGAGAAATCTGTTGCTAAAAGACCAACTGCAGAGGAGGAATCAGGAGAGAATGTTGATCAAGCTCCTGCATATCATTCACCTCCAAACTTCACTGCCCTGGTCAGAGGAAATGTTGAAGGGACAATTGCTAAACTTTTGGCAACTGATGTCAAACCAGAGCTGAGGTCTATTAATGAAAGGATAGATATTCTGATCAATCAGAAGGAACCCATACCACCACCCACAAACTCAAGAATGCCTCTTGGCATGACTGACTTAATGCTAAGGGTGGAGGAACAGCTAGCAAAATTCATTGATGCTGGAAAAAAGGGGGATGATATGAATAAGGGGGAAGAGAATTAATAAACAAGATAAAAAAGGAAACAAGACCTTCCACTGATTCAGGCAGGATTCTAAAACCTGAAGAGGAAAGAGTCAGCTGCACCATCTGAAGAACCTGTAGCCAAAAGGAAAAGAACCAGGCAATATCCTGTTGTACCATTACAATGGGAAGGAAAAGAGCTTCAATTTGTTGAGGAATTCTTGCCTGTTGAAGCAGAACCTATGTGGAGAAGTGCAAGAAAACAGTTCATAGAGAAGTACTACCTTTGGAAAATACATCAAGACAAGGACTATTCCCCACAAGAAATTTTCATAAACTTCATGGAGATGAATTACCCCAACCTTTGGGAGGTTTTGAAGAAGTATGCAGAAAGGGAATTTAATGCATACCCCATGATTCCAAACTTCAGACCTGAAGAAGCACCTATTCTCATGAATGCAGAACTGGATGAGATTGCTCTTCAGGAAGAAATTAAAAAGGTATGCATTGAAAACAAATTCTCATCTCCGTAACAACAGCAGTTTGCCTCAGATATTGTGAAGAAGAAGTATGGGTTAGCTCCAGTTACAAAAAGACCCATAAGAGCAAAACCTTTGAAGGACCAGAGGAAGAGGCAGAGGAGGAGGGAGATGAATTTTCATTGTAATATTACTTGTAATTTTTCAGTTTACTTGTATTTTATTGATACTTGTAATCTTCATTTTTACTTGTATTTTTCATTCAAGGACTGTAATGTAATATGTAACTCTGAAAGTTTATAACAGTCAACTTGAATGACAACCACTAGTTGTCTGAAAAAGACCGAGTCTGATTCTTATCTTTGCACTTTACCTTTGTGCAGACTTGTTTACATTTGAATGCTTAAGTTTTGCCATCATCAAAATAGGGGGAAATTGTTAGGAATACTAGTTAGATTTTGATGCTGTCATCCCAGTATTCATGATTTATTCAAATGTATGCTCTAAGTACTTGGCATCGTAAAAAAGAACCAAATGAGTATCGTCTATAAGCCATTGAATAGGCTAAGAGTGATCAAGAGTTAATCAGTAGAAAATCGGCTAAGTATAGAACTATCAAAATATCAGATGAGTTAATTATCAGTCGAGTTTTGGTCAACTAAAATAATAGAGAGGTTTGACCAAAACACTGTAGCAGACGAGGTTCAGACAAGTAATCATCAGGCGAGATAACTTCAGCCGAGTTTTGGTCAACTCAACAGATCCGAGAAGGTAGACGACAGACGAGATATAATCAAGCGACATATCAGGCGAGTTCTGATGAATAGAGAATATCATAGAAGTTTGACCGCACACAACTTATTAACAGAGAAGGTTTGGTCAATACAAAACATCAGCTGAGTTTGACCACAGATGAGATATCATCAGACAAGTTATCAGGCAAGATTCAGTCAAAAGGAACATCAGCTGTAGGTTGACTACAGATGAGTACTTTATCAATCGAGGTTTTCGGTCAAACAGAATATCAGAGGAGGTTGACCAAACTATATCTGCAAGCCAAGTTTGAGTATTAAAAAATAAGATCAGTCCACGTCAGCAAGCATTGAAAAGTCAACAATAACGGCAAGACATGTGGACGTAAAAGTAGGAGACAAAGTGAGTAATTTCCAGAAGTTAAGGAATAGTTTATTCCTAGAGATTGGCGTTTGGAAGACTTTCCAAATATAGTAATTTAGAAAAGTGGCGCAACGGGAAGATTCTTCAAACGGATAGATTTGAAGAAAGAGAAAAGCCGTGCAAAGAGATGAACGAATAAACAAGGAAGTTTACTTTCCAATGGATGGATTTGTTACAAGAGATGCAACGGCTATGAATAATCTCAAGATTCATGCAATAAATACCTGATGACAGATTTGAGAAAAGTACGATGCGAACAACATTTACAAGCAAACAAAGCATTTAAAGCAATCAAAGCGAACTATAGCATCGTGAAGAGCCAGTTTCCAAAGTTCATATACTGAGAAGCTCTTGAGTTGGAGAAGACAATACTGTTGTCTTTAAGTTTGAGTATGGGATACTTCTTGGAACGAGGTCCTCAGAAGTTTCGAGGCTGATAAGGCATCCACGGGTTCTTGATTGGAAAGTGATAGACAACTTGCAATTTGTTGAGGCATCCAAGGGTTTTCAGTCAGGAGGTGCTAGGCAGTCAAAGGGAGTTGCAACGGCCACGGGTTTGCACTGGTTGGAAGCCATTGTAACTAGGATATTTACTGTAACATTTATCACTGGTTGACAGTTATAGTGAATTTATCTCCAGTTGGTTTGGAGAGAAGTGGATTAGTAGAGGATTACCCCACCTCTGAAACCACTATAAGTGCCTGTGTGTTTTACTGCATTACATCATACTTATCTGCTCCATTCATATTTACTGTTCCATTAGCAGTCAATTGTCTTCCACATTACTTAGTTTTACAGTTGACATAGTCACCTGCATTGTCATCAGCTGTGCTTCCGCATTACTCATCTGTGGCTAAGGTTTATTGGCTGCATATTATATCAGCTGAGTTACTCACCTGAGATTCAGGAAAAGTGTTTTATAAGTCTATTCACCCCCCTTAAACTTACACCTGACGTCTTGTGACCTACACATGGAACTCTCAAGGGCTTGGCTGACTCCATGCCAAATCTTTTGATTAGCTCCCTTATATATTTGGCTTGGTTGATGAAGATGCCAGTATCAACCTACTTGACTTGTAAACTAAGAAAGAAATTTAGTTTACCCATCATGCTCATTTCAAATTCTCCCTGCGTAAGGTTTGAGAATTCTTCACATATATCGAAACAGGGTGGCCTTCATGTTCAATCCTAAAGATTGTCTTGTCGACCTTTCCTTTGCTGAATCCATTTTTCTCTAGAAATATGGATAGTGTCTCATACTAGGCTCTTGGATTTGTTGGAGCAATATTGGTATACACGCTATTGTGCGGAAGCGTATTTAAAGATGCGGAAAATAAATTGACATAGGATTTATAGAGGTTCGGCCAAATGTTCCGACGTTCTCTCTTTGGTATCTTTTTCTATAGGGTAAAGATCAACCTCTGCACCTCTCTTCTATCAGTCGAGGGTTTACCGTTACGTCTTCTATCGGTCCGAGATAAACCGTTCACACACTTGTCTTTTTGTCGGTCTAAGTTAAACCATTTTCATTTTCTATTGGACAAGGAATCAACCTATCTAGCTTTATATGGGTACTAGACAAACCTCACTCGGATATAGATTGTGATTATAATAATGCCGGATCCTTGATCCTAATAACACCGAATCAAATCTTATCATTCCTTTTACCTCTCGTGTATGAGTTTTCGTGTATCACACTCAAACTCTTGCAATATAATCTCAAGTACAACAACTAGAATGATTACAATGATATGTCAAGTATGAATGATTTGCTCAAGGTTGTTATATGGTATGATACCAAATGGTTTGGTATTTATAGCCATTTTCTTCCAACTAGCCATTAGCTCCATTTGACTCTTTAGCGTGCACTAACCTTCTTGTGTAGCGTACGTTAAGCTCATTACATATGTTATAGGTATCATGTAGCGTACGCTATCTGCTTCCAGTTTCATTCCAGTGGCTTTTGTTTCTTCCTTTACGTATGTTGTCACTTTTCATTACGTATCTGGTGTAGCGTACGTTAAGCTTGCATTGTAGCATGCGTTAATCAGTCAATATATCTGTTGCCTGGTTTTGTCAAAGTAGCCGTTGAGCGCTTGACTTTGATCGGAATCTTCCAACGTTCATCTTGTTTGAATTCTCATTACGTACGTTAGACATATCACTTTACGTACGTTAGACACCTTCGATAGCATGCGCTATACAATGCATATAGCGTGCGTTAAGCATGTTATTTGCAGTCGATTTTTCTGACTCGTCTGATCAAGTAGCTTTATATTACGTACGTTATTCATGCTTCATAGCGTACATTATGCTTGCTATTTCCAGCTTTTTGCATCTTCGACTTCTTCGTTGTTTTGTTTCGCTTCTTTATTGTT
The DNA here is from genome assembly GCA_033398695.1 of Orobanche coerulescens. NCBI lineage: Eukaryota > Viridiplantae > Streptophyta > Magnoliopsida > Lamiales > Orobanchaceae > Orobanche > Orobanche coerulescens. Next base: position 96,706,355 of record CM065806.1, read on the forward strand.
TTCATTTGCTTTAACAATTAATCATCTAAACTCGATAACGAATATTTGGAATAAAATATTCCAACAATCTCCCCCTTTTTGATGATTACAAAAAACACCTTGAAAACCTGCAAAATAAAATATATATATTCTACATATGAGAGTTTTCGATTTTGTCCATGTCGTTAGTTTCTTCTCCCATCTTTTCTTTCTCTCCTTTTCAACTACTTCTTTTCAATTTTCAACTTCTTCATATTTCTCATCTTCTTTCATCATTCGCTATATATTTTTATTTTTCGTCATTCTTCCATGGCGCTTTCTGATTTTTCTCTCCCCTTATGTCATTCTGCTTTTATTCCATTCTTCTCCTCCTTTTTGTTATCAACAAAAAGTCTATAAATAATGATAATAAAAACGATAATATGATGAATGCATAAAATGGTAAACTCCCCCAGACAAAAATATCTCCCTTTAAAAATATAAACTCCCCCGAGTAAAATGCCAATATGAAAATTGTTGAAAATTAATTTTTGCTTTTGGGGATCCAACCGAAAGTCGGTCGTTTTTCATTTAAATAGACGATATTCGGAATAGTGGTTCCTTTAGGAATCCAAATCTTTTTAATTTTAGTCATCCGACGTGGGCTTTTACAATTTGAAATATGATGCCCAATTTTTAAACATTTGTCACAACGGGGTATTTTCAAATTTACGGATTCGGTTTTAAAATTCGTTTTGAATCCTAAGCCCTGTTTATTCAAAGTGAATTTTTGAACTGATAGCATTTGTTCAAATTTATCATTTCCGCATGAAAATTTCTTTGTCAAAACTTTAAGTTCGTCTTGAACTTTCAAAAAACCATTCTTTAAATTATTCTCATTTTCAAGGCATTTAGAATGATCGGTCTCGACAATTTTCCCGTTTTCAATAATTTTGGAAGTTTTAGTTTCCAACAATTTTCCCGTTTTCAAGATTGGAGGGATTTTATTTCACTTAAAGCATTTTGAATATCGGTATGTAATAATTCGAATGCTTCAAATAATTCATCTTGAGATGATGTACTAACCTGACTTTTGACATCGCTTTCATCGAATGAACTTTTGTCCATGAGCGCGAGATTATTTTGATTATAATCATCATCTTCGTTTTCATCACTCCATGTTGCAATGAGAATTTCCTTTTTTGGATTTGCTCGGAAATTCTTCACGAAGTGGCCTGATTTACCACTGATTCGACAGTTATTTTCGAATTTCTTAGATTTGCCAGTCTTGGTGTCTTTCTTCTTCTGGTTTAATAAGTTTTAAACTTATTAATATTCTTGGCATAATATGCCGATTCTTCATCACTTTCGTCCACCGAGATTTCTTCATTGCGCGACATCTTAGATTTTAAAGCTATTGATTTTTCCTTAGGTTTCGGCTTGTTGTTCCGTGATTTTAGAACAATCTCGTAATGGATTAGCGATCCGACAAAGGCGCTAAAATCAAGATTATTGAGATCTTTCGATTTCATAATCGCCGTCACCGTTCCGTCCCATTCCCTAGGTAGTGATCGTAGGATCTTCTTTACTTTTTCACTACTCGAAAGGGGTTTCCCATAACAAGCTAATCCATTTGTAATGACCGAAAATCAGTCGAGCATGATTGTACTGGATTCTTCATCTTTCTTTTGGAATAGCTCGTAGTCATGGAGAAGCATATTAATCTTCGTCTCCTTGACTTGATTTGTGCCTTCGTGTGAGATATCTAATATCTTCCAAATCTCTGTGGCACTATCACAAGAAGATATCCGGTTGTGTTCTTCCGGATTTAAAGCACAATATAATAATTGCGTAGCTTTGCAATTATAGTGATCATTTTTCCAATCGGAATCATCGTACTCTTCGAAACTTTTAAGCGTACCGTCAAATTTGATTGGAATTTTCGGACCAGGACAGGTCACTTTCCACAATTTGATGTCGTAAGCTCGAATAAATATCAACATCTTCTTCTTCTTCCAAGTCATGAAGTTTGATCCATCAAAAAATGGAGGTCGATTTAGAGCAATACCTTCGACCGGGGCAAGTTAAAACGCCATTTGGATCTTCTCCTTGGATGTTAAGCCGCTTCTAGGAGGTATCTCTCCGATACCAATTGTTGGAGCAATATTGGTATACGCGCTATTGTGCGGAAGCATGTTTAAAGGTGCGGAAAATAAATCGACACATGATTTACAGAGGTTCGGCCAAACGTGCCTACGTCCTCTCTTTGGTATCTTTTTCTATAGGGTAAAGATCAACCTCTGTACCTCTCTTCTATCGGTCGAGGGATTACGGTTACAATTCTCGTCTTCTATCAGTCCGAGATAAAACATTCACACACTTGTCTTTTTATCGGTCCAAGTTAAACCGTATTCCTTTTCTAGCGGACAAGGAATCAACCTATCTAGCTTTCTATGTGTACTAGACAAACCTCACTCGGATATAGGTTGCAATTCTAATAATGCCGGATCCTTTATCCTAATAACACTGAATCGAATCTTATCATTTCTTTCACCTCTCGTGTTTGAGTTTTCATGTATCACACTCAAACTCTTGACAATATAAGCTCAAGTACAACAACTAGAATGATTACAATGATATCTCAAGTATGAATGATTTGCTCAAGGTTGTTTTGTATGGTATGATACCAAATGGTTTGGTATTTATAGTCATTTTCTTCTAACTAGCCGTTAGCTCCATTTGACTCTTTAGCGTGCGTTAACCTTCCTGCGTAGCGTATGTTAATCTCCTTACGTACATTATAGGTATCCTGTAGCGTACGTTTTCTGCTTCCAGTTTCAGTCCATTGGCTTTCGTTTCTTCCTTTACGTACGTTGTCACTTTTAATTACGTACGTTAACCCTCTGGTGTAGCGTACGTTAAGCATGCATTGTAGCATACGTTAATCAGTCAATATATCTGTTGCTTTCTTTTGTCAGAGTATCCGTTGAGCACTTGAATTTGACCCGGAATCTTCCACCATTCATCTTGTTTGAATTCTCATTACGTACGTTAGACATATCACTTTACGTACGTTAGACACCTTCGATAGCGTGCGCTATAAAATGCATATATCGTGCGTTAAGCATGTTATCTGCAGTTGATTTTTCTCACTCGTCTGATCATGTAGCTTTATATTACGTACGTTATTCATTCTTCATAGCGTATGTTATGCTTGCTATTTCGAGCTTTTTGCGTCTTCGACTTCTTCGTTGTTTTGTTTTGCTTCTTTGTTGTTTTCCTTTGTTTTAACAACTAATCATCGAAACTCGATAATGAATATTTGGAATAAAATATCCCAACACTTGGTGCCTGTTTGAGTCCATATGAGGCTTTCAGCAGCTTGTACACCTTGTCTGCTTTGACAAATCTAGGAGGTTGTTCAACATATACTTCCTATTCCAGTACTCCATTGAGGAAGGCACTTTTGATGTCCATTTGATACACCGCTAATTTCATGAAGGCTATATAGGCAAGAAATAGCCTGATTGCTTCCAATCTTGCTACTGGTACATAGGTTTCATCAAAATCTATTCCTGCACGTTGATCATATCCTTTTGTAATCAGTCTAGATTTAGTCCTAACAGCGGCTCCATTTTTATCACATTTGTTCTTGTAGACCCACTTGGTGCCGATGACTTTCTAGTGATATGGTCTGTTTATTAGTTCCCATACATTATTCCTTTCCATCTAGTTTAGCTCTTCTTTCATGGCATTTACCCAAGTGTAGGGGACATAAAACACGAGAACATGGCCATTCCTGACGGGTCTTTAGACTTTATGGTTTTGACACCATCAGTTAGGTTCCCGGTGATTTGTTGGATGGGGTAATCTTTTAACCATTTAGGAGTATCATCCTCAAGTTCTGCTTTCCGTTGAGGGTCATCACTGTTTATTCCCCCTGAAGAGTTACCCTGAAGGTTTGATGTGTCCATCTATTCTTGAACATCACTTGAGTTTGGTTCAGCTAGGTTTCAGCCAGTTGAGACTGGTTCAGCTGGGTTTAAGTCATCTAGGATGGTTCAACTGGGTTTCAGCCAACTTAGAGTGGTTCAACTGAGTCTGATGAACCTGTATGATCTGGAGTTGGATCTTCATCACCTGAGCCAATCGGTCTTGTGTATTTGAGAATGATTTCTTCTAGAAGTGGTTTCTTTGAGCTTTTTCTCAATTTGATACACTTATTTCCTGTACTCAGTAGTAGATTCATCAAAGACAACATGAGGTGTTTCTTCCACAACTAATGTTCTTTTGTTAAAGACTTTTTATGCTTTGCTTATTTGAAAGTATGACATAAAGAATCTATCATCAGTTTTAGTATCAAAAGCATTCAGTTGTGTTTTGCCATTGTTGTGAATGAAACACTTGCAACCAAAAATATGAAAATATGCAACAGTTGGTAATCTACCATTTCAAACCTCATACTGATTTTTACAGTGTCTCCCTACAATCATGCTTCTGTTGTGAGTATGAAAGGCTGTGTTGACAGCTTCTGCCGAGAACCTTTTGGGGAGACCAGTTTCTGCAATCATTGTCCTGGCTGCTTTTTTTAGTGTTCTATTTCTTCTTTTAGCTACACCATTTTGTTGTGGGGTTTTTGAAGCTGACACTTCATGTTAGATCCCATTTTGATCACAGTAATCTGTTATAGCTTTGTTGAGGAATTCTCCTCCTCTACCTGATCTGATCTTTATAATGGATAGGCCGGATTTGTCATTTTGAACTCTCCTCAAAAGTTTAGGCAGCTTGGTTAGAGTTTTACTCTTCTTGTAGAGAGAAAACTATCCAAGTATATCTTAAGTAGTCATCCACAACTATTAATGCATGCTTCCTTACACTTAGTGTTCTTGGCTTGATAAGACCAAAGAGTTCCATGTGAAATTGTTACAGTACCCTATTGGTTAGAGTGGTAGGTTGAACTGCTTTGAATGAGGTTATGGCCTCCTTTCATCTCTAGCATGCATCACAAAGATTCTCCTTCTTGAATATTCCTTCTGGGAGACCTACCAATTTTTGAGAACTTATCTTGTTGAGAGCTTTAAAATTCAGATGACTTAGTCTTTTGTGCCAGAGCCACCCATTTTCAGCTACTGTATTTGATATTGTAATATCCGCAATTTCGATTTCCGGTAATTTTTTTTTTTGGCGGAAGTCTATCTTAGTGATTCTTTTGTGACCATTTCATCATTACGAGAATGATTAACTCTACACTATTTGTAATCCGAGTTTGTTTCGGTGTCGTTTTATTGAGTTCCGTGTTCTTAAGCGACTTTTTCAAGTATGAGTTCGACTTTGTAAAATCATCATAAATTCCTGGAAACTCCAAAAATTCTAGATCTTTGCAATATTATATAGCATTAAGTTAGCTTTCCATTGGTTCAAACGGTGAGCCAATCGGAGTCCGGACGAAAGAGTTACGGTCGAAATAGTTAAGACTGCACCATGTGCCTTTTTGGTGCTGGAGCGGGCTGTACCGCGGGCCGCGGCACACTCTGCACTTTTCAGCAGATTTTCGAGGAGAAAACTTTAATTTTCTCCTCTCTTCTTCCTCCTTCCATCTAGGGCGATTTGTGCGCGATTTTTGGGCGGTTTATCTCAGGGAATTCATCTTATTCAAGTTCTTGATGTGGACTAACAACATCAAATCCGTGTTCTTTGTCTGAATCAAGGTATTTTGGCTTGAACCCATGTTTTTGAAGATTTTGGGGATTTTTCTTTTGATTTCGATTCCACTCCTTTTTTGATCAATTAATTGTTGTATAAACCTTTTTTTGAACATGTTCTATGGATTGGATACTCATATCTTTGATTCGTTCGACTCGAAGGGCGATTTCTTTGTTCTTGGAGGGTCTTGAACATTTAATGTTCGATTAAATGTTCGATTGAGTTCCCTTCGATAGTTTGTTGGGATTTCCATTGTTTTTGGCCTTGATTCTCGTCGTAATCATCTTTTATTGTTCCTTACGGAGGATTATAGGTGCTCGATGATTCTGAGGTTGAATTCCGTTGGTGATTGATGATTCGTGTGGTGTTTTCCCATAGTAATTTTGGTGCTATCGCGTTCTTGATAGTGTTCGGGCGTTCGGGGCTGTTCGACCGTATTACACCCGTCGTCTTGTTACGAACATGGTTCCTAGGCAAGTACCTTGTCCATACAATTCTTGTTTTGTGAATATGATAATTAGTGATCGTCTCTATGTGTTTGTTTGATCGTTCGATTTGAAACTTTCAAAAGATTTGGTTTAGCCTCGTTAAGGGCTCACTTTCAAAACGCGTATGTTTTGTGAATATTGTGCCCCATGAATGATTAAGTGAACCCTATGAATTTGTTGTTGTTGTTATGCTTTGATAATATATATACACATATTATCTCTTTTCGGTGCGTTATGGTTTGACGTGGTGTTTTGCTAAGTGTTGGTTGCATTAACTCATGATTTGATGTGTTTGTGATTGTGGCAAATGTGAAACCCTTGTTGTTGTGAACTCGATGCATTGATGATTTGACCACAAGGTTATCAATTCGGGTAGGTCTGGAGAGGGCTCCGAGAATCGTCACTTGCGAGTGCGATGTCACGATAACTTGTGAGTATGTTCGATTGATGTTTGACCGGGTAGGGACCTGTGAGGCCTCCGGCGGCGTGTACTTGCGAGTACAGCCAGTGTGTAAGATTTGACCATAAGGTTATCTAATCGGGTAGATCTGGAGAGGGATCCGAGAATCGGTACTTGCGAGTAAGATGTCAAGATAACTTATGGATGGTTTGAGTTTGTTTCGCTAGCCAGCTCGGGAGGGTCCTTAGAGGCCTGGGTGGGATTTGTGGCTTCGTCCCGGTCCTAGGCGATGCCTGTACGTGTATATTTTGTGAATGTGTTTGCTCACCTCGGGAGGGTTCGATGGCGCCACGGAAGGAGTCCAATGGTATAGCCCTGGATTCACGAGTAAAACTTCATGAGTGGGTATGTATTTTATGTCCGTGGAGGACGCGTGACGTGGGTTTTAACCTTGTATATTATTGTTGGTTTCATTTGTGAAAACAAAACCTTTAGGCTATGACCCCTATTGATTTTGGAAAGAGAAGGATTCGGTAATCCTAAATTGTTTTCTATTAAAACTCTCGATGGCATTTTAAACTGTTTTATAAATTGTTTCCCTTGATTGGTGATCTTTCGGTTTTGGAATGTTTTTCCCAAACTCTTGCCTCGGGAAGTACTTTTCATTCCATTTGGCTTTTTGAGGATTCCTGATTATTATTCATGGAATGTGAATTTTATGACTCGTATTTGCACTTTGTACTTGCACTAGCAAAATAGTAGAATTTTGCTAACCCCCGAGTAATCGGGGGGTGGATTTCTGTATTGTATTCAGGTTTTGGGGAGCATAGCACAGGGTCGGCATGAAGGATGATGAAAGATGAACGATACTAATCACACGAGGACCCGTACGATGTCATATTGGCTTAGTTATATTTTATTTCCGCTGCAGTATTCTTTCCCCATTGTACGGGAGTGTGTTGTATTCGACCCCTGCGTGGGCATGTATTGTGATTGAGTTTTATGTATTTGTTGAAAGACCAAATCGGTCTACTGAGTCATTTTATCCTTAAAGGTATTGTCGAGATGTTTAAATGTTGTTACCAGCCTGGTAGATCCTTGAGGAAAGGTTCTACGGCGTGTATTATCCCTGAGAGGATTGGGGGTGTTACATAAATGGTATCGGAGCTTAGGTTGTGGAAACCTAGGCTGTCGAGTTTAGTGGTGTCTGTTGAGTTTTTGTCTCGTCGGATTTTGTCTGACTGAGTCGTGTCGCAATACGTCGTCTGAGTTGGTTTGTCGTGATTAGTATCGTGGGGCGATCATCATCTTCGTGCGACCTATGGATGTAAGTCTCCCTTCTTTGTGTTTGTGCCTCGTCTGATGCGAGTTACTGGTATGATTATGTGTTAAGTGACGGAATCTTTATGCAGATTTTTAATCTCATGATTGCGTTTATGTGACTCTCATATTTCGTCTATATGAGGAGCGGTGTCGCTGCTAATGTATTTTCGAACTGTATTTTATCCGCTGCATGAGTTCTTTCAAAATAACTTTCAGTATTTTGCAAACTGAGTTTTACTTCGTAAAACCGACTCCCTAAATCGAGTTTTGGCATTTTGGCCTTGGATGTTTTATGACGGTTTGATAAATGATTGTGTGAGTTTTGGGCATTCTGGTCTATTGAATTTCTGAAAAACTTGAGTATCTTAGAAAATAAATTTCGAGACGTACCTTTCACATAGATTATTTTCTCGTGGTACTTTCAAGGTGCCACAGTACGATTCAAAATTATTCTAGTCAAGGACCAAAATATTTTGAGACATTTTCAATTATTTAGAAATGCTTTGCTTAGACCCGAGGGTCTAATATTTCTGCAAATTTTTCATTAAGAAAAGTGTCCTCATTTTTTTTATCAAACGCAAGATGGTTTTCAAAGTCTCGACAATAATGTTTGCACTACTTTTTGAAAGGTGATACTCAAGATCAAATGGTGTTTCCAAAATTTTTTTTTCTCAAAAGGTGGTTCTCGTTTTTTTTTTAAAACATATCACTTCCTACTTATGCTCAGAGAAGGTGTGTATGATGACAGTACTTTCGTTAGGGTGTTAACCCACGAGTTATGATTGAATTGGTGGTGGGAGCATTGAGTCGTTCGCCACGCAATTGTTGTGTTAGCCCTCCGTGAGAGGTGTGATGTTGATCGTTAATGTTGTCGTTTCGTGGTGATTTGCGTGCGAACGCACCTGTGCGAGCTGTTAGAACTTGAGTTTGTATGATTGTGTATATCTGCGATTGTTTCATGATGTTTTGCAATTTCGTGCTGGTTATCGTTCGGGCCTTTGAAATCGCCAAATGTATGCCATCGTTGTTATGATTCTGTGTATGTGGGCAACCTTACGTTGATATGTTGTGTGGAATTGGCATCTCTGGTATGTTGTTTTGCGATGTTATATTCTACTATACCTAGCAGTTGTATTTCCAGTATGCCGAGGTGTTCCATCTGTAATGTGTCGGGGCATGTTCGTGCAAATTGTCCTTCTCGTCAGTAACGCTTTTCAAGTGTGGACTCGAGGGACACAAAATTCAGTTTTGCGAATTGGTTACTGAGACTTTTGGAGTTCGCGCTTTAGCACAGATATCACGATCGGCTCTGAGAAGCCCATGGGAGATGTTTCTGTCGGTTGTTTGTTGTGTCGTTGCCTTGATTTCGTTGTTATGAGTTTCGGGGACAACATTTCTTTTATAAGAGGTCGAATGTAATACTCATATTTTTTTTTGGACTTCTGCATTTCCTCTTTCTCAGGTCTATGGACTAGCTCGTGTTCGTTGCTACTTTCTGGACCTGTTCTATATTTCGGTTTCATCGTTCAAACGAGTCGTGATCTTGTTTTGGGGTTGATCTGGTTATCGCTGTGACTTTTTCGAGTTCGGTTTGATTATTGTGAACCTTGTTCGGAAGTAGCATATTTTGGTTCTACTAGTTCTTTTGATGTCTTGGGTTGAAGTGTGAACTTCGGAGTCATTGTTCGACCGTTGTCATTCGATCATTGTTGTTCGATCGTTGTTGTTTGATCGTTGTTACTCGATCATTGCTTTTTGATCGTTGTTGTTCCATCATTGTTATTTGATCGTTGTTATTCGATCGTTGTTGTTCGATCGGGGTTGTCTGACTGTTGTTGCCTGATCTCGTACTGTGAAGAATTTCCGTTCACCGTTAGTCAGCTATTTCGAGTGTGGCCAGGTGGGTCACCGAGCCGTGCATTGCGAGACGGTAGCTGAGATATTTGGGGATTGAGGTTGCGTCTCTGCTCTGAAAGGACACGGAGATGTCTAGTGTGGTTTTTGAGGATTTCGGCGTAGTCCGAATTGGTTGTGATTGTCCTTATGGATCGTTTTGTGTTTATTTCCGTTTTCTTGACTGTGCGTGTTTCCTTCTAATAGGTGCCTTGTGTTTTGGGAGTATTCGGATAATTGACTTGATTGTATTATCTGTTTGTTGACGCTTGTCACTCGTTGGTTTTACTATATCTCTACTTGTGGTGTTGAGTTGGTCGTTGTGGACCGTGTTTCACACCGTATGTTTCTCTGTATTGCTTGTAACGTTTCGCTGTTGGGCACGAGTTTTCGGTTCTTGTGTATCTCATTGAGTTTTCCTGGCGGGATATTGCTTCTCCCTATTTGTTTTAAGTTTCGGGACGAATATCCACAATTTCGATTTCTGGTAATTTTCTCTTTTTGGCGGAAGTCCATATTAGCGATTCTATTGTGACCGTTTCGTCATTCCGAGAATGATTAATTCTACACTTTTGGTCACCCGAGTTCGTTTCAGTGTCGTTTTATTGAGTTCCGTGTTCTTAAGCGACTTTTTCAAGTATGAGTTCGACTTTGTAAAATCATCATAAATTCTTGGAAACTCTAAAAATTTTGATTCTTTTCAATATTATAGAGCATCAAGTTAGCTTTCCATTGGTTCAAACGGTGAGTCAATTGGAGTCCGGACGAAGGAGTTATGGTCGAAATAGCTAAGACTATACCATGTGCCTTTTTGGTGCTGCAGCGGGCTGTACCGCGGGCCGCGGCACACTCGACACGGGCCGCGGCACACGGGCTTTTTCTGCAATTTTTCCGTAGATTTTCAAGGAGAAAACTCCATTGTTTTTTGCCTTGATTCTCGTCGTAATCATGTTTTATTGTTCCTTACGGAGGATTATAGGTGCTCGATGATTCCAAGGTTGAATTCCATTGGTGATTGATGATTCGTGTGGTGTTTTCCCGTAGTAATTTTGATGCTATCGCGTTCTTGATAGTGTTCAGGCGTTCGGGGCTGTTCGACCGCATTACACCCGTCGTATTGTTACGAACGTGTTTCCTAGGCAAGTACATTGTCCATACAATTCTTGTTTTGTGAATATGATAATTAGTGATCGTCTCTATGTGTTTGTTTGATCGTTCGATTTGAAACTTTCAAAAGATTTGGTTTAGCCTCGTTAAGGGCTCACTTTCAAAACACGTGTGTTTTGTGAATATTGTGCCCCGTGAATGATTAAGTGAACCCTATGAATTTGTTGTTGTTGTTGTTATGCTTTGATAATATATACACATATTATCTCTTTTCGGTGCGTTATGGTTTGACGTGGTGTTTTACTAAGTGTTGGTTGCATTAACTCATGATTTGATGTGTTTGTGATTGTGGCAAATGTGAAACCCTTGTTGTTGTGAACTCGATGCATTGATGATTTGACCACAAGGTTATCAATTCGGGTAGGTCTGGAGAGGGCTCCGAGAATCGTCACTTGCGAGTGCGATGTCACGATAACTTGTGGGTATGTTCGATTGATGTTTGACCGGGTAGGGACCTGTGAGGCCTCCGGCGGCGTGTACTTGCGAGTATAGCCAGTGTGTATGATTTGATCATAAGGTTATCTAATAGGGTAGGTCTGGAGAGGGCTCCGAGAATCGGTAATTGTGAGTACGATGTCAAGATAACTTATGGGTGGTTTGAGTTTGTTTCGCTAGCCAGCTCGGGAGGGTCCTTAGAGGCCTCGGGTGGGATTTGTGGCTTCGTCCCGGTCCTAGGCGATGCTTGTGCGTGTATGTTTTGTGAATCTATTTTCTCACCTCGGGAGGGTTCGACGGGGCTGTAGCGTGGAGATTTATTCAACTCGACAGGCGATCGACTACAAGGCCGAGCGACCGAGTCCACAATCACCCGAGCTACGGCAAACTTGCCTAAGCGAAATTAAAGTCCACCTTCGAGTATCTAGCGATCGACTCTCAAGGCGATCGCCCTTGGCACCTAGCGATCAACTCTGGTGCCCGACTTAGGACGACCATCCTGTACCACGAACAAAGACCTTTGTCCGTCAAAGTCCACGAAGACTGGATCTCAAAGCAGCGCCCATGTGCAGATCCGCGACAGGCGCCGCATTTCATGGATCGTTGACCACAGCCTGTCACCACCTTTTCACCTACCGACAGACCCGCCGAAAGATACAAGGTGGGACCGCCCGTGACAGCGACTCAGACGCGTGCTGACTTCTCATTGGACCGCACAGCTGGCTGCCAGCAACTCCTGCGGACTTTAAGGAGACCAGCCCATGTGCTAAAAGACGATCGCCCGCTTATTATATTACAGCAAAGGAGATCGCCCAACATCTCCCAGACCTATAAATAGAGAACCTCCAGCAACTGGAAAAAGGTTGGAAATTCAGTTGGCAATTCATTCCTATCAGTTGGAAAATCATTCCAAAAAACATACAAACATACATACTTTCAGGCTCCCGGCTTCCTCTCCCGAATCTACCTCAGGATTTCTCTCTCAGTACCTCTCAATCAGAAGACGGTCGACAGAGACAAGAAGTCTACACAGCACAGATTCGAAGAGACTCGCAAGTCCAGGAGCTCAGATACACAGCTTATACACACTTTGAGAGACCGTTGATTTCTCACAGTCATCACAGCACACCATCGTTGTTACAAGAACTCACAGAGTATCATATCTGGTTCTTCCGGCAATCTTCACGCTCATTAGCTAAGATAACTAGAGTCTTTACACTTACTATAATTGTACTCTAACATTAATATTTGTACTCCAAAGTATTCGTATTAATAATATCTCGCGAGAGCATTCAATCCCGGGACTAACAATCCCAGCAAATCTTGTGTTATTTACCTTTCCCATGGAAGTGTTCTCGCATTTGTTTGCTATCCATCCATTCCAGAAATATCTATCTACGGATAATATTTTGGGTAGCAACAATTGGCGCTAGAGAAAGGGCACTTAACCCTCATTTTTATTCCTACCGTACCGAAGAATACTCACTGTTCTCGAGGCATATACTTGAAGTGACACTCACTGCTCTTCAAAGAAAGCCTTCAGAATCATGACGTCCACCACCACATCGAAGAGAGCCGCTCTTCGAACCACCGGACACCATATCCCGGCTCAATCCGAGCCCCAGCCGACGACAGGGGGAAGCCGCGGCAACGCGAGACTCTCGATCCCGCACCTGAGGGGTGGCCCCAGCCTCTCACTCGACCAGTTCCAAACCAAGGAACAGATCGAGGAGGCTATGGCCATCCTAAAGGAGCGATGGATAGCATGCGCGGCGTCCGTAATAACTCCCTCGGCCATCCACCACATGGGCAAATGGAAATTCAAAGGGCTACTGGGCGAGCGATCGTCAGAAAGCCCCGATTCGAGAGAAAAGGCTCTCGCACGGCCGGACTGTTTCGTATTAAGTCACTTGGGAAGCGACCCATCATGGAGACCGGGGCATTCTGGCCCCAACCACGAGACGACGGAAACCGAGTCCGTCACCAGGAGTTCAGCCTACCCGACTCCCAACTGAACACCGGTCAGCCGTCTGACTCCCGCTCTGAACACCAGAGGGTCAGTACTTGATCACCTCGGCTCCCGCTCCGAGAGCCTAGCCGCGAGCAGCCAGGCCACGGCGATGGCCGCTATGCAACGCCAGCTCGATGAGATGAAAGCACTCTTGGATACTGGGGCAAGCACCAGTAGAAAGATCATTGGACCAACCGAGCCACTCGCGGTCCACATCGAGATTGCCCCCGTGCAACTAAGGATCGCTCCTCCCAAAACGCCTCTATACGAAGGGAGATCGGACCCCGAAACCCACCTAAGTAAGTTCTGAATTTACATGACCGGGTGTGGGGCATCAGATGCAACCAAATGCCGAATCTTCCCGTTAACATTGGGCGAGCTGGCCCATAGGTGGTACGTCTCACTACCACCACGATCGATCATCTCCTTTGAGAAATTGGCGAGTGACTTCACGTCATACTTCGCCGCCAAGGTCGCCAGACCAGAAGTCCCCCACTGCATGATGAAAATCAGGCAGGGGGAAGACGAATCCGACGCATATTACATCGACTGAGTAGACGAAATCGTCTTCACTGGCGAGCCCATCAGCGACGAGCTCGCTCTATATTTGGTCCTGGGGGGATTCTACGGTCACTCACCCATGTTTAGACATCTGACGAAGGATATCCCCCCAACCTACGCGATCTTCCGCACTAAAGTTGCCGACTTTCTGGCCAGGCAAAGGCTACTCACCCTCCGCCTAGGCGAGGGAACGCCTCCTCCTGTCCGAAAGACGATGATCGCCAAAACCAAAAAGAAGGTCGCCAATCCATCCGGCGACCACAGGGCCTGCGAGGATGTGGAAGCCCATATCCTCCACAAGTTCAACTGAACTCCAGCCCACATTTGTTACGCCATCAAGGGGCGCGAACCGATAAACAAGCCAAAGGCGATAAGGGACCACGGTCATCTGGACCACAATCAATATTGTGCCTACCACAAGAGTCCCGGCCACAGCACCAACCAATGCCGCGACCTCCTCAGAAAACTCTGGAGATTGTTCGAGGGGGGCAAGTTGGACAGTTTATTGGCTTAGCCAGAGCCCCACCAATCCCCCAACACGGTTGCCCGAGTCGAACGCGAACAGGCCGGAAAGCTCATACGAGCAGACCCCTCGATCAACCTCGGCGACCGTATCTACATGCTTCAAACAAGAGAAGGGAACTTTGGAAGTCTCTCCCCGATTTCCTGCCTCATCAAATCAAAGGCTACTTCCTGAGCAAACGCTTCAAAAAAGAGGATGACTCACTCGCCCCATAAAGTTCATCATTGACATGATGGACCCAGGCAGCGATCGCCTCCCCTAGCACAACGTATACCGTCGAGGATCGTCATATGACATGATGGTCCGAGGTAGAAGAGTGCCGCCATGTTCGCGAAAATCGATTAAACCGACGATCCGTCCATGCAAGGTTCCTTTGGGCTCCGATCGCTCGCCTTCGTTTAAATATGAGGCGGGCGTAGCCGAAGGACTCTCCAAAGCAAATCAGAGGATTACTCGCTCGCCCTCTAAAGTTCGTCATCTACATGAAGAACCTAGGCAGGCGATCTCCTCCCCTTACACAACGTATACCGTCGAGGATCGTCATCTGACTTGATGGTCCGAGGTAGAAGAGTGTCGCCATGGTCGTGGAGTACGATGAAACCGTTCTTTGTGCCCATGCAAGGTCCCTTTGGGCCACGATCGCCCATCCTTCGTTTAAATATGAGGCCGACGTAGTCTGAGGGCCCTCTAAAACTAATCTGTGGACACGTTCGCCCGCCCTCAAAGGTCCATCACTTAAAGTGGTGGGTGCTTCCCGGACAATGCGACGCGTCCCTCCCCCATCTCAACGTATACCGTCGAGGGCCGCCATCTTAATGGCGTCCCGAGGTAGAAAAGAGCTAACAAGCCGCGGACGTGGAGTTGATTAATCTGGCGACGCCCCGCGCAAGGAATCCCCCAGACCAAGACCGCACGCCCTTCGTTTAAATACGAGGCGAGGCGCAGCCTTCGGAGGACCCTACCAATTAAGTGAGTCGCGAGAACTTAGCCATCAGACGGAATGTCGCTCGCGCATAAGACACGGTCGTGGAGATCGGTCCATCGAACTCCGCGATCGTGCACGGCTTCTCAAGACCTAGGTGGACGGCCTTTCGAGGATTCGAAAAAATTGAAGACCGCTCACTCAACGATTTATTTTCGTCCCCTTACTTTCACTAAGTGAACCAAAACAAGGGGGAAGAGTGCGGAGCTATTTATACGACGATCGTCCATATTTAATTACATATGGAGATCGGCATTTTTCAGATGTTCGTGCAGCGATCGATTTAATTGTAAAAGTTATCTATATGAGTTTATCAATTCACTTGGAGCTACACTTGAAACAATCTCTCCTCACACATTTGTACAAAGTCATGCAAAGACTCAGAAAAGCAATCATTAAAAAATCAGAGAATCAAACATTCATTTCATTACTTGAAGTTTCAGAAGTACATACACGGTCGCCCGAAGGCCTAAGTATTACAAGAGAAAGCTATAAAATTACAAGGCAAAAAGCTAAAACAATAAGAACGAAGAGCCTCAAGCCCCCGCCTGGCCTTCGCCTTCAACCTCTGGATCGGCCTGCGACCCTTCGCCAGCTTCCGGAGCTACCTCCCCGTCCTCCGGAGCGTCAGGATGAACAAGGTTCGCCGGAGTCGGGTACCGGCTCAGATCCACGCCAAGTTCCGAAAGGTGCAAGATCGGCACAGAGAAGGCAGGATGAAGAGGGTGCTCCAACGCATATGCCTTGAAGTTCTCAGCAAGAGGTCCGACCTCTAACCCTCCCTTCTTAGCAGCCCGGAGTGAGTCAGCAAACGCCATATAATAGGCAAACTCACTGACAAACTCCACGTTGAGAAAGGGATTGGCCTCAGTCGCCTCCTGCTTCCCTTTCAACTCGGCAACCGCCTGTTGCGCACCCTTGAGCTCGGCCTCCCTTGCAGCCGTTTCTCCCCTCGACGCCGCCAACTCGCTATTCATACAAGCGACATTCACCTTCAGATGGTCGACCTCCTTTTCAGCGGCCGCTTGCAACTGTCGGGCATCTGTCATCTAGTCCCGAAACCGGTCGGCCGCCGCCCGAGCTCGTTCATAATTCTCTCTCATCAGCTCAAGGTCATGACTCGCCTGCTTAGATGCTTCCAGGGAGTCCTTCTCCATCGCCACGATCCTGTCGGAAAACTCGGCGTTCTCTTTCCGAGCCGTCTCGAGATCCGCCTGCAGGCGTGTAGTAGAAGGACGCCCCTCGAACTCTTGCACAGCTTGGGCAGCCATCGTCGCCGCCTGAAGAGAAAGAGCAAAAGCGGCTTGCATTGCATTCCCGGATTGCTGGCGAGCGATCGCATCCAAATCCGTCGTCCAGGCCTCCGGCAAAGCAGAGACGGCCCGGTTGACTTACAGTGGGACATCGCAGGCCGCGTGAGGAGATCGACTTGCGAGGAAATCCAGCACCATCAGCGGGCAAGCTAGATTAGTGCTACGGATCCTGCATCAAACAACAAAGAGTTAGCGCATCTCCCACGCAAGTGACAAGACTCAACAAACTATCAAAGTTTACCTCTCGACTCTCTTGGGGTTGCGACCAAAGTATGGCTTCCCGCGAGGGGTCTCAGCCTCAATGATCGCCATTTCTCGCAAGAAAGCCGCAGAGGGCGTAGGCTCATTCACCGGGGGAACCGTGGTGATCAGAGGCGCGGCGATCGGCACCTTGCTAGCAGGGGCAGAAACTGGAGAATCTCCCGACCTCTCCCGCTTGCGGTTCATCTGGAGCCCCTCCTCCCGAGTTTTCTCCTTCGCAATGATCGGCTCTACAGGGGGCCTCACCTCCGGAGCAAGAGGTAGCGCCACTGGAGGAACCCGAGATGACTTCTTCTGGCGAAGACGGCTCAGAACTGCGGGGTTCGACATGGCTATCTGCGCTGGAGGCTCCAAGAAACGAGGAAAGCAGACCTCTACAATAAAGAGCAATCAAACAAACGGTCAGACACTCTCCAAGCAGGACGATCGCCAAGCAATTGGAGATCGCAAAAACTCATACCTGGGACCGAGAGATGTCGTGGAAAACAGAATAACCGAGCAGATAGCCTACGACTCTCCTTATTAATCTGGCGAGCATCTAAGTCGTCATCCGACAGACTTCGTATCCGCTCCCAGACGACCAGAAAATCAAAAGGAAGCTCGTTGATCGTCGGAATATGGAAACCTACAAAAA
Organism: Orobanche coerulescens; assembly: GCA_033398695.1. Taxonomy (NCBI): domain Eukaryota; kingdom Viridiplantae; phylum Streptophyta; class Magnoliopsida; order Lamiales; family Orobanchaceae; genus Orobanche; species Orobanche coerulescens. Next base: position 96,724,007 of record CM065806.1, read on the forward strand.
GGAAACCAAATTAGATCAGTTCAGAATATATCCGAACTAAGGGAGAGTCAGAAACCTTACCCGGATTCCTCTCCCGAAAGCCAGTAGGAATATTCAGCTCGTCCATGGGATTGTTGCTCGCCAATGCCTTCCAGACACTGGCGACCCAGAACCACTTCGCCGGGTCGCCCCGCACCTTGTTCGGGACTCCGAGGATCACCCGACCGGATCGGCCTTGAATATGATAGCCTCCGACTGACCCTTTATGAGCCGTCAGCTTGAACATGTGGTTCATCTCCAACGGCGAAGGAAGGCGGTACAGTCGGTGACTGCAGAACATGGTGAGAGCACAAATGATCTGGAGCCAGGCATTCGGTGTCAACTGGAGCGGCGCCACGTTCCAAGCCGCCAGCAAATGGGAGACAGAAGAAGACAAAGGGAATCACAGCCCGGCCTCCATGATCGTTTCGTTCACAGCGACCATGCCCTCTGGAGGCTGATCGGCCCATTTATTCTCGACCGGTGCAAATAGATCCACATCTGAAGGGACATGATACCTCGTCCTCCAGACGGCCAGGTCCTTCCTAGTCGCCAAGCTCCTTATCAGGCCAAGGGACGATGTAGATCGCTGCGCAGCCCGAAAAAGCGACCGCCTAGGAGGTTGATAAGGATGAGCGATCGAGTACTCCCGGTAATCGAATGTAGGAGACGGACCGGCCAACCTCTCCATAATCTCAGCAAAGGCCACGTAGGCCTGGCCAAAGGCACTATGCCGCTCCCAGTAGGCCCTCACCACCGAATCTCTCTCCATCTGCGACCGTCTGTGCTCAACCGCCGCCTCCTTTGCAACGTCGGCTTCGTTGAACAGTGCCTCGACTTCCGCAGGGTCAATACCGGCCCTGATAGCCTCGGTGGACGTCTCCAAGTGGAATTCTGCGGAGGATCCTCCCCGGGCAGTCGAAGCCCCGGCGGCGGAGGAGGTGCCCATTTCGTATGATGAAAGTACTCCTGACATTTTCGATAAGTAGAGGAGAAAATGAAGGTTTTCTTACCAAGGATTGAAGCGATCGACGATCGGCAGTCAAATCTTCAGAAAAATTCTTCGGCGATATTATCCTTCTTCTCCGATAAAAGCGCGTAAGGGTCTTAACCCTGCAACCCAGCGCCCTTTTTATAGGAGATGTCGGGGACTTCTGTGCAATTAAGAAGAAACTCAGGGGTCGGAGTGCAACCGTTGATATTAATGCTCCCTTGAAACCCGCGTACGTGTCTTTTCAAGGACGCGCCAGACGAGGAGTCATAAGTAACCGTCGGTCTCCCCCAACAGGAACCCGACACGTGCCCCGGAGACTTTTCCGCAACCGCTATCATCTCCCGCTCATTTCAGCGACCGATCAGGTCGTCCAAATTTAAAACCAAACAGCTCAAAGACGATCGCCAGTTCCGTAAAATACAGAGTCACTCATCAAAATTCAGCGATCGCCAGCAGAACCACCTCACCCCACGTTTTCAAACATCGGACTGAGCTGGGGGGCAATTGTTGTGTCGAGATTTATTCACCTCGACAGGCGATCGACTATAAGGCCGAGCGACCGAGTCCACAACCACCCGAGCTACGGCGAACTTGCCTAAGCGAAATTAACAGTCCACCTTCGAGTATCTAGAGATCGACTCTCAAGGCGATCGCCCTTGGCACCTAGCAATCAACTCTGGTGCCTGACTTAGGACGACCATCCCGTACCACGAACAGAGACCTTCGTCCGTCAAAGTCCACGAAGATTGGATCTCAAAGCAGCGCCCATGTGCAGATCCGCGACAGGCGCCGCATTTCATGGATCGTTGACCACAGCCTGTCACCACCTTATCACCTACCGACAGACCCGCCGAAAGGTACAAGGTGGGACCGCCCGTGACAGCGACTCAGACGCGTGCTGACTTCTCATTGGACCGCACAGCTGGCTGCCAGCAACTCATGCGGACTTTAAGGAGACCATCCCATGTGCTAAGAGACGATCACCCACTTATTATATTACAGCAAAGGCGATCGCCCAACATCTCCCAGACCTATAAATAGAGAACCTCCAGCAACTGGAAAAAGGTTGGAAATTCAGTTGGCAACTCATTCCTATCAGTTGGAAAATTATTCCAAAAAACATACAAACATACATACTTTCAGGCTCCCGGCTTCCTCTCCCGAATCTACCTCAGGATTTCTCTCTCAGCATCTCTCAACCAGAAGACAGTCGGCAAAGACAAGACGTCTCCACAGCACAGATTCGAAGAGACTTGCAAGTCCAGGAGCTCAGATACACAGCTTATACACACTATGAGAGACCATCGATTTCTCACTGTCGTCACAGCACACCATCATTGTTACAAGAACTCACATAGCATCATATCTGGTTCTTCCGGCAATCTTCACGCTCACTAGCTAAGATAACTAGAGTCTTTACACTCATTGTAATTGTACTCTAACATTAATATTTATACTCCAAAGTATTCGTATTAATAATATCTCGTGAGAGCATTCAAGCCCGGGACTAACAACCCCGGCAAATCTTGTGTTATTTACCTTTCCCACGGAAGTGTTCTCGCATTTGTTTGCTATCCATCCATTCCAGCAATATCTATCTCCGGATAATATTTTGGGTAGCAACAGGGGCCATGGAGGGAGTCCAATGGTATAGCCCTGGATTCACGAGTAAAACTTCACGAGTGGGCTTGTATTTTATGTCTGTCGAGGACGCATGACGTGGGTTTTAAGCTTGTGTATTGTTGTTGGTTTCATTTGTCAAAACAAAACCTTTAGGCTGTGACCCCTGTTGATTTTGGAAAGAGAAGGATTCGGTAATCCTAAATTATTTTCTATTAAAACTCTCGATGGCATTTTAAACTGTTTTATAAATTGTTTCCCCTGATTGGTGATCTTTCGGTTTTGGAATGTTTTTTCCAAACTCTTGGCTCGGGAAGTACTTTTCGTTACGCTTGGATTTTTGAGGATTCATGATTATTATTATTTATGGAATGTGAATTGTATGACTCGTATTTGCACTTTGTACTTCCACTAGCAAAATAGTGGAATTTTGCTAACCCCCGAGTAATCGGGGTGTGGATGTCTGTATTGCATTCAGGTTTTGGGGAGCATAGCACAGGGTCGGCATGAAGGATGATGAAATATGAACGATACTAATCACACGAGGACCCGTACGATGTCATATTGGCTTAGTTGTATTTTATTTCCGCTGCAGTATTCTTTCCCCGTTGTATGGGAGTGTGTTGTATTCGACCCCTGCATAGGCATGTATTGTGATTGAGTTGTATGTATTTACTAAAAGACCAAATTGGTCTACTGAGTCATTTTATCCTTAAAGGCATTGTCGAGATGTTTAAATGTTGTTACCAGCCTGGTAGATCCTTGAGGAAAGGTTCAACGGCGTGTAATATCCGTGAGAGGATTGGCGGTGTTACAGATATGAAACAAGCATTCGGTGTGCCACTTTTCCATTCTATCACATAGACATTCTTCTTTTGTAGCCTTATAGTTTTACTTCTCCAGTTTGGAGTCCAGTCACCATACATTTCCATTTGGTGAAAACCATTAGATTATTCTCATCACATAATTGTCTTATGCTTAGGAGATTGTACTTGTGTCCTTTGACATACTGCACTCTTGTTCTGACAATATTTCCCTATGCAGCTTTCCATGTACTTTGGTTTGTCCACATGAGCTATCTCGAAATGTTATATCTGGTCCTCCTTCTTTAGTGTAGTCTGACATAATTTTCTTATTTCCAGTCATATGCCTTGAGCACCCAGAGTCCAAAAACATTCTTCACCTCCTACTGGTGATTTAAAGGTAACGTGATAATAATCCTTCCATTTCTTCTGCAATCACTAAGAAAGCATTTAGATACCCATATTTGAGTGGGTCCTCTAGGGTTAGTGGTTTTCTTGGAGAAGTAATTTCTCCTGTGATTGTAAGAATCATTTTGATATGCAATTTTTTGTTTTCTATATACTTTGTTTAGATTGTGCATATAGTATGGTTGATAACTTGTTTGGTATGGTCTGCTATTATATCTAGAATGATAATTCTGTTGTTTTCACACGTTTTGAGAGTTTCGATACCCTGCTCTACCTTTCTAATTGGAGAACTTTTGGTAGAAAGGATTTTGTTGATAATGTTTCAGTTGTTGACTCTGATTTGGACATTACCTAGTCTTTTGTCTCAACTCAGTCCTAAACTGTCTTGGCTACACCCTAGACTGTATTAGCTGATGCCTAAACTATCTTGGTTGCTGGCCAGATTGTCTAGGTTGTTGTTGAGCCTTAAGACTTGGTTGCTGCCCTTTTTGACTACTCAATTCAACTGGCTGTACATTTACTTCTCCTTTTACGAATGTAGTTTTAAGAGTAGGAGCAGCATTTGGATTATATCCAAACTTGATTTCAAATATAATGGTCTTTGGTTAGTGCATAATTCTTCTAATGTTTTTGATGCTTTAAGTGATGTTATTTCTTTAGCTTGTGCATCATTGAGTTGTTTGAGTTTTGAGAGTTCAGTCTCAAGATGAGTGAGTGCATCTGTTCATTTTTTAAAACTGTTAATCTATTTATTTCAGCGATGGCCATATTACTTTCAGCTTCAGCCTGAGTGTTTTTAAAATTGGTCGTATCCTGGCTGATTTTATCATAATCGTTTATTAGCAGATATTTCTCATTTTTCAGCTGGGTATACTCAGCTGTTACAGTCAGTTGTGCTATTTTAATAATTTCAAAACCTTATAATAACTGATTTAATGACCTGTGTAAATCAAGATCCTCAGACATGTCTAAGCTAAAATATTCTGAAGTTTGGGGTTTAGATATTACCTCTTCATCAGCAATGTTGGCCATTAAGCAGTTATAATCATCATCATCAGAAAGGAATCCACTACTTGATTCCAGAGTCTCTAGCATCTGATCCTCTCCAATCATAGATTTCCTCTTGTCTTCTCTTTTACCCATGTCCTTGTTTTCCTCATCTTTCTGGAAGTCAGGGCACTCATATTAGATTGCCCTGTCTTATGATAGTTATAGCATTCCACCTTCCAGTTCCCAACTTTTTGGTTCCTTCTTAGATTCTATTTGTAGTTCTTTTTGTAATCATAGTAATTCTTTCTGAAATTACTGAATATCTGCATTATGAATGCCATTTCTTCCTCAAAATTTAAAGGACTTGGAGGGATGACTTCATCCATATTCTTTGGAGGGGACTCAACTGCAAATGCAATTCCTTTTTCAGCTGACTCGTTCAATGATGAGCAAGGTAGTTCAAACTCAAATGCCTTGAGGTTTGAGAATAGCTCGTGGATCTTTATTTTGTTAAGATCCTTTGATTCCCTCATGGATGCAGCCTTCATGTTTAATTCCGGATTGAGGGACCTTAATACTTTCAGAGCCATCTATCGGTTGCCATAAGTTTTTCCAAGAGAGTTGATTTCATTGATGATTTATGTGGACCTAGTATCCACATGATCAACTGTTCTCCATTCTTCATTTGAAATTGTCAAACTTTTGAGTAGCAATTGACAATTTGTTTTCTTTGATCAGCTGAGTTCCCTCACATATTACCGCTAATGTGTCCCATATTTCTTCGGCATTTTTGCAGTTCTTGATTTTTACCATTGTACACTTTATCAAATGGTTGATATAAAATATCTCCGGCCCGATCGCCAAGGTTAGCCAGGTTCATTTCCTCTATGGTCAGCTCAGATCTTGTCTTGGGAATCTGCTTCGGTTTCCCAGCTGCGATTTCCTCATCAGTGTTATCCTTTAGGTAGATGAAAGGACCTTCTTCTATAATGCTCCACATGTCATCATGGATGGATGATAAGTGTGCCTGCATTCTTATCTTCCATATATCATAATCATCAACAGATAAGACAGTAAGTCTAGCGTACATGTATTCCATCTTAATATGAGATATTGATAATATATATACAAGTATATAGATCTGGGTTTGGTGATTCTGAACGAACTTCTCTGATACCACTTGTAGGTCACAATTACCAATGGTAAAAGTCTAGAGGGGGGTGAATAGACTTTTACAAACTCTTTGGTGAATTAGCTGGTTTAATCAACTCAGCTGATATGAGCAGCTAGGTAAACTTAGTTGATCTTAACAATTAGCTGAAATTTCAACTAAGCACAGCTCAGAAGTCAGCTGGAAAATATTATGCGGGAGTCTTAGCTGACTTTAATTGCAATAGTTAAAGATGGATGGGACAGTTAAGTATGATGTTTAAAGCGGTAAACAATAAATAACACAACACTTATAGTGGTTTTAGAGTAGGGTAAATCTCTACTAATCCACTTATCTCAAATTCTCTTGGAGATAAATTCACTGTAACTTTCAATGGTTACAATGAATCTAGTTACAACAGCTTTCAACCAGTGAAAACCCTTGGTCGTTGTAACTCCTTCCTTTTGGTTGCCTGTCACCTCTTGATCGAAAATCCATGGATGCCTCAACAACTCTCAAGTTGTCTATCACCTTCTAATCAAGAACCCGTAGATGCCTTACAACCTTTTAGTTTCAAGAACCTCGTCCAAGAAAGTACCCCGTACTCAAAATTTTAAGTCTCCAACTTCTAATAGCTTCCCAGTATTGATTCTAATGATCTTTGCCGTTGATGATGCTATAGTTGTAGCTTGTATTGCCTTTAATTGCTTTGATTGCTTGTAAATGTAAACCGCTTCATAGTTCAGCTCATCAGTTCTTCATATATTTATAGTACGATCTTGAGCTTCTTCATAGTTGTTTCATCCTGAACAAATCGGTCCATTAGAGAGATACGACTTGTCGCTTTCTTCAAATCTGCCTGTTTTAAGATATAGAGTTGTTCACACCGTTTTATTTGGTTTCTATAATAGGAAGTCTTAAGAGCGCACATCTCAAGGAATATTTTATTCCTTAACTTGGGGAAATCATTTACTTTGTCTCGTTGAAGTTATTTTCATCTGCATGTGATTGGCCATCTTTGTTGACTTTTCAACGTTTGCTGACGTGGACATAGGTGATTAATACTTGTTGAATTTTGTCCAAGTATTTTGACATCTATACTTAGCTGAAGTTCTGTCTTGGCTAAACTCAGCTGTCATTAAGTTTTGACCAATCTCAGCTCATATTGTGACTTTGTCTATACTCAGCTGTTATATGATACTCAGCTGATATGCGCCACTTAGATGATATGCAATACTTAGCTGATATGTGATACTGAGCTGATATTCGATACCCAGCTAATATGCGATACTCAGCTGATATGCGATACTTAGCTGATATTCGATCCTAAGCTGCAATTTGAGTTGGCGATACTCAGCTGATATTCTGACTTAGTGATACTCAGTTAAACGTACTTCGCCTACTTGATCAATCCTTAGTCTAACTTAAAATGGCCTATGGAAGATACTCATTTGGTTCTTGTTTACACTGTCAAGTACTTAGAACATTTACATTTGAATTAAGCTTTAGAATACAGGGATGACATCATCAAAATCCTAAATGTATTCCTAACCGCTGTAAGCTATGTAAATCGATAGCATACTCTATATAGATAACTAAGGTACGTTAAGACCTTGGCATGCATAATCTTATGTTGCTAGCGTACGTAAAGTCTATTTTTCTATTTAAAGATATCAACCCTCTTTCATTTCTCCCACTTGCCTTGTCCGAGTTTTGCACATTTGAGAGCCTTCTCAGCCCTATAAGCTCCTTTTATCAACTTCTCAACTTCATTTTGAAGATCATAGACATCTTGGATTAGTGGTCAAGCTTCCGATGTCGAGTTCTACCAATCGTATTTGTCGTTTACCTTTGTATAAGGTATGTTAATCCTATCCCGACCTTGAGCTCATGTTTATACGATTGATATGAACATGTTTCTAAGGTTATTAGGCTCGTTGATGACTTAATAGAGTGAACATCATGATTTTAGAAGCTTGAGGTGATTAAACTTAGGGTTTTCCATTGTTAAGATTATTATATGCTGGCTTATGGTTATGTTGAGTATTAAGCTGAAGTTCTCAAAGACTTTCACATATCCTACATGATGGTTCTGAAATTCTTTTGGACCAGATGTTTTGAGAAAGATATTGTTCATATAATATGAACTACATTGAGAAATGTTAGGGTTTTTCATTAATAAAAATGAAGAATTGAAGTTTTAGAAAAATTGTGTATAAATCTTCAAATGAACCGAATAAGTTGATCCTAGTCGATTAAACGTTATTCGTAGTGATTATCGATGATCAGATAAGGGCTGAATTCTCTCTCTCTCTCTCTCTCACTCTCTCTCTCTCTCTCTCTCTCTCTCTCTATATATATATATATATATATATATATATATATATATATATATATATATATATATATATAGAGAGAGAGAGAGAGAGAGAGAGAGAGAGATTGACTATGGTGGAAACACCCTTAATCGTAAAATCTAGAAACCAATTGCATTATTTAGTAATTTCATTGCATATTTGTTATTATTTGTTGCATCAAGATGGTCGCTAGTATATGCAACAAATAATGCAATAAAAATACATAAATGCATATAATTCTACTCATCTACAGCCGTTAGATCACTAATATCAATGGCCTACAAAAGTTTCTAGATTTCACAAGGTAATTAGTTTTCATATGATCTATTTCCTATATACACACACACACACACATGTAACTCCACTGATTGTGTTCGTGACTTGTACCAAATTTTGATAAGTAGTATTCTGATTCGAGTATCCAGAACCTTTAGTTATTATAGTGTTCATTTGATAACTAAGGTTCGGGTGTTGCGAAGTAGTTGATCGAAGGGACGTACTTTGAGTGTAGTGTTCGTTGAGAATAATGAATCTTTATCGTCATTCTAAGGCAAATACTTAAATTATGATTTCCAATTTAATGATGTTCATATTGTCGTGCATATGTATGTCGTTGTTTGTATGTCCACCACGTGTTGGTCCGACGAGATTATCTTGGGATCTATGCTAGTGTCCGCTGGATCATTGGATGAGGTTTTGCACCATGTATTAGTCCGATGGAATCATCTCGAGATCTAGGCAATGAATGCTGGATCACGGATTACCATGAGTATGTGTTGATGTTGTCTTGAGTATTATATTGTAGATTTTCTCGTAGATGCAGTCCGTAAGTTGTTATTTTAAAGATTATCGAATAATTACTCGTCCTATAATTATTGTACTTGATGACGAGAGGAGCAGGAAAACAACCACATGGGGAACATGATGACGAGAGTACACAATGATATTAGTCGTCCGAAGTCTTCTTTCAGTTTGTGTTAGTGTTTTGATTAAGTACTCGAGTACATTGTTTCTTTGTTGTTTGATTTGGTTATTTATGTGCTGATGGTTTCTATTCAGTGTTGTCATTTACTGTTAAACCGACTTCGTAATAATAACTCCATTGTTGGTATTTAAATTACTAATTAGCCTAGTAAATCCTTACATAAAGGGTTTACAGTGCTGTAATAACCGTGAATATCATGGGGATGTCACATGTTGGGACCGAGCTGGATGAGTTCAGGGACGATCATGACTTTGAGTACCCCCGATATGGACGGTGAGGAGGCCGAGACTCTCGATGGAACCGAGGGGGGCCAGAGCCGGGCAGAGAGGGGAGATGAGGCCGCTTCTCCGAGTGGCGAGCGTTGATGAATTTTGCTTCTCTTTATTTTTTTGTACAAGTGTTTCGAGATTTGTGTTGGGTCGGTCTCCTTTTGTAGTTTCCTTGATTGAGTTGGTCCGATCTGCGTTATAATGAATTCTCATTAATAAAATCTTTCCTTGCCTTGTATTCTTTCACCTTTTTTATTTTGCAAGTGTGATGAGGTCGGTGTTGGGCCGACCTGACTTTATTTTTTGTCTCCTCAATCGGATTGGACCGATACACTTTGCATGTTTTTCTTGATTGGGTTGGATCAATCCAATTTATATATGTTTCTTGATTAAGTTGGACCAATTTGCTCGCCGAGATGATTAGTTTGGCTTTTCTTTTATCTCCACGTAAGACAAGAAACTTTAATAACAACTTTCTCCAAGTTAGTTCGATCTCTTGTTAGTTTGGCCTTAAAGGCTAAATTTGATGTCGACGATCTGAGATTGATATTTTGCATTTATTCTCAAGTTGGATTTTTGCCTCCCCGAATCATGTCCGGTTCTGATGACCTTATTTTTCTTGAATCGAGGTCGGTCTTCAGCCTCTTCGGGTCATGTCCGGCTCGAATGGCCTCATTTTTTGTCGAACTAAGGTCGGTCCTGTATCCCTCCAGATTGTGTCTGCTCGGTTGTCCTTTTTATCTTTTGCCGAACTGAAGTCCATCTTTTAGCCTCTCCAAATCGTGTCTTGATCGGTTGGCTTTTTGTCTTTGCTGAACTAAAGCCAGTCTTTTAGCCTCTCTGGATTGTGTCTGGCTTGGATAGCTTTTTGTATTTTGCCGAACTGAAGTCGGTATTTTAGCCTCTCCGGATCGTGTCCTGCTCGGTTGAATTTTGCAAGATTTGCACGAAAACAAGTGGATTCTTCAAAGCTTCAAAGGCAATATGACACTATTCAGTCCATTCGAAGTCTTTCATCTTTTTGATCGCCTTGAAAAATGGTTGGCATTTGTCCATTGAATGAAATACAAATCGGATCAGAGCGACTAGTCGTCCAATCAGGCTCTGGACTTGTTTATTTGAGCTCGGCAAATTTAAGTCCAGGACTGTTGGGATAAACACAGCCTGTTTTGATAATTGCCATCATACAGCAAGAAGTCTTCAGAGTCAGCAATTCGCTAAGTATGGAAGCTGCTAGGAAACTCCATACAATATATCCATACAACAAGAGATATTCCTACAGAGTCCGATCCTACAGAGCCTACATCTTTATACAGCATAGTTGAAGAGAGTTGGATACAGCAATCTTGGTGTAGGAGTTTTACTTGGGAAAAGTAAAACACATCCAACATGATTGAAGATAGCTTTAAACCGTTCTGAAAGAAACATTATTTATTCGTAAAGTATTAACGGTTAAAGCAGCATTTAATGCCGATGGGACAGCATTTAATGCGGCCAAAAGAGACAACAGTCTGAACACGCTGAAGAGCATTTAATACAAAGTCAAAGATAATGTGTGAAGCATTAAATGCGAATTACCTTTAATTCAAACATTCTGCATCCGCTAATCAGAGCTGTCTAAATCTCACCAACCGGCCAACGACTACATTTATAACGGATCTATTTCTAAGGTTATAAGTAGCCCCAAGCAAGAGGACATTTCTCACTTACCCAATCATCTCGCGCATTCCATCTGACAATCAAGCTAAGAAAGAGTAGTATATTTCCTGAGCATACAACATTATCAAAGCGAAGAAATATACAGTTGTAACACCCCCAAAACCATCCCGGGAGCGCTGTGGGCCCACGCTGAAACCCAAAATGCTAAAAATCATTTTCGTAATTATTTCAAACATGCCAAAAGGCAAATGACAGTAATATATTTTAAAATATTGAAAGATTTTATAAAATTTATTTATGAAATATCGTCGTAAAATCTCATTTGGAAGTACAAGGCCAAAATGCCAAAACTCAACAGATTTAAAAATATATGTTAAGCCATGCTTATACGTACTAACAAAAAGTTTAGAAAACGATTTCCCAAAATAACCTGAGTTGCAAAATACCAAAAGGCCATTTTAAAATACTATGCAGCGGATATAACAAACAGTTAAAAAAATATATTTGCAGCGGAAATAATCAACCAGTAAATATAATCGATTCCCCAATTACATGTCATAACCAGTATCACTCGTGAAGTTCATCCCTTCACAACTGATACTAGCTCAATCTCCGAGTACCTAAAAATAAAGCCCACGACGGGGTCAGCCACAATACTCAACAATGATAACGATCACATCGTCATAAACAATTACATACCAATGTAATTACAAAGTAAGAATACTGCAAATGTAATCTTACTGTCATAACCTTACCAACTCATGGTGATTCATATCAAATCAATCCTTACCATAATCCACATTTCGCATTCTCAAACGATGAATGAACTCAAATACAACCATCTGTACTATATTCAATCAATACTAGTATTCACAAAACAGCATTACAACTCAAGTGTGGAATAATCTATCCATGCCAAATCTTGTCTGCCGGATCGCACAATCAAATGCCAATCCTGATAAAACCAATAATGCACTATGCATTCGTAGATCAACTACCCCAAACAATGACAACAAGTCCCGAAACATCGATACAAAGTTTGAACGCTCATACAATCAATAATAATAAACAACCAATACATCAACCGAGAATATCATCGACATGGTAAACTCCAAACAGAATCAACAAGGAACCAACAACGATCGAGAATACCATCGACATGGTAGACTCCAAGCAAGATCAACAAAGGACCAACAACGACCGAGAATACTATCGACATGGTAACTCAAAGCAAGATCAATTAAGGATCAACAATCGAGAATACCATCGATATGGTAAACTCCAAGCAAGATCAACCAAGGATAACAATGACCGAGAATACCATTGATATGGTAAACTCCAAACAAGATCAACAAAGGATCAACAACGATCGAGAGTACCAACTATATGGTAAACTCCAAACAAGATCAACAAAGGATCAACAACGACCGAGAATACCATCCATATGGTAAACTCCAAGCAAGATCAACAAAGGATCAACAACGACCGAGAATACCATCGATATGGTAAACTCCAAATAAGATCAACAAAGAATCAACAACGACCGAGAATATCATCGATATGGTAAACTCCAAACAAGATAAACAAAGGATCAACAACGAACGATCGAGAATACCATCGATATGGTAAACTCCAAGAAAGATCAACAAAGGATCAACAACGATCGAGAATACCATTTAGATGGTAAACTCCAAACGAGATCAACAAAAGATCAACAACGACCGAGAATACCATCGATATGGTAAACTCCAAGCAAGATCAACAAAGAGACCACAAGGACAGATATACGAGAGAATAAAATCCTCAAATGTTTTATAAATCACATACAATAAATCTCAAAGACAAACCCGACTATCAAACATACCCAATCGTTCATGGACTATGAACGACCAATCAATATGGCTCAAGATGGACGTCACGATACGCCCGATCTGGAAATGTGTCCGTACACAAGCCACCCATGGGTATCAATCGAATACACGTGTGGTCTTGTACCTAATCCATCTCACGAAGTATGTCTCGTGTCCACAGCTCAATGTGAGTCGAAACCAACATATGACTATATGTGCCCGCCCAAAAAATCCTACACATAACCAATCGGCATGCAGATATGACTCCATATATGTCACGATGCAACATGACAATGAAACTCAAAGAAACACATATCCAATAAGGATCAAAAGGACTTACCAAAGTGAACAACGACAACTCGATAATGAAAGAACGACACGACCACAATATCTTATTCCCGTTAGACAACAGTTCACAGAATGCTCAATGATGTCTTATCTATCAGCACATAAACTCCCAATGTCGCAACCAAGGGTCATGGATGTTGGGATATGACCTCGAATGCCACTTAGGGGATAAGAGAGTAGGGTCATTGTGTAGGTCACAAGTCGTCTAGGAATAAGTCTAGAGGGGGGGTGAATAGACTTATTGAAACTCTTTTCCACAAAGAATGAGTTTCTCAGCTGATGGTACAAATGACTTGCAGTTAATGTAAGTGCGGAAGTCAGCTAATGACGAATACAAAATTAATCAATGGAACAATTAAGTAAGTATGCATCAGGTAAGTATGATAATGAAAGCAGTAAAACACGCAGGCAATTATAGTGGTCTCAGAGGTGGGGTAATCCTCTACTAATCAACTTTTCTCCAAACCAGTTGGATATGAATTCACTATAATTCTCAAGCAGTGATAAATATTACAGTGATTCAACCAATTACAATAGCTTCCAACCAGTGGAATTTCTTGCCATTGTAACTCCCTTTGACTGCCTTGCACCTCTTGATCTATGATCCTTGAATGCCTTTACAGTCTCTAAACTAGTGAAGTACCTCGAACTCAGGTTTTAAAGACAAGAGTGATTGTCTTCTCCAACTAAGAGCTTCTTCAAATAAGAACTTTAGAACTCTTGCTCTTTCACGATGCTATTGTTCGCTTGATTGCTTTGTTTTCTTTGTTTGCTTGTAAGTATTGTTCGCATCATACTGCTCAAATTCAAATCTTCAGATATATATAGGTGTCGATCCTTGAGCATTTCTTCATAGTCATTGCAGATATGTAACAAATCAGTCCGTTGGAGAAATAGACTTCTTTGTTTATTTTTCTGAACATTGCAAGGCTGGATTCCCATATTTTAATCCAATTTTCGACCGTTATGAAGACTTCTATGTGATTGAGCCGAATCTTTTGAATATAATAAGATTAAAGTCTTCAGTGGCGGGTCTGGATGATTTATTTAAATCATTTCCTTTCCGGGAATCTCTCCAATCTGTCTCTAATCGCCCGCTTGTGACTTTCCGTAAATCTGGACTATTCAACGCATGCTGACGTGGACTGGAGTACTTGGCTGACCTCTCTGTGGTCAGCTAGTCTGATATACAGTCAACCTTCTCTGGTGTCGACTTCTCTGATGTGCCGACTTGTCTGTAGTCTTCTGACCTGATTTGAACTTGACTGATCTGATGGTCAGACTATAGATGACTTGACTTTCCTTCTTGACTGCAGTCTGTTCCAACTTCGCTGATTAAATTGTTTGACCAGAACTTTTATGATAGGTTACCTGATATGACTCTCGTCTGTGGTCAACTTTATCTGAACAGATGAGTTGACCAAGACTCGGCTGATATGAATTTAGCCGATTTTTAAGCTTAACTTATGTGGCCTATAGAAGATACTCATTTGGTTCTTCTTTACATTTTGCCAAGTATCTAACTTATCATAATTTGGCCTATGGAAGATACTCATTTGGTTCTTCATTACATTTTGCCAAGTAATTTTAAAACACACATTTGAATATATAAAGATGACATCACCAAAATCTAACAAGTATTCCTAACAAATTCTCCCTATTTTGATGATGGCAAAACTTAAGTAATTATTCAAATGAAGAACAGGTCTGCACATAAGTGCAAGACACAAACTAAAATCAGTCTTGTTTTGAGACAACAAGAGGTTGTCATTCAAATGACTGTTTATATATTCTTTCTGTTTGTTTACAAGTACATAGCTTTAAATGAACAAACAAATACAGAGATATTACAAGTCTTCCAATATTAAAAATTACAAAAAAAATACAAGCACAAATAGATGCTATCGGACAGTTTGTTTGGCAGGTCTGAGAGGCTTTGCACCAATAGGTCTTTTCTTGATGGGTGAAAGACCATATTTCCTCCTGACAACGAGGGAAGCAAAATATTGATCTTCTTGGGAAGTTAACTTATGCTCGTCACACAGCTTCTTTATCTTCCTTTGCAGCGCTAACTCATCCAATTCATTGTTTGGTAAAGTGGGCGGATCTTTAGATCTGAAGGGAGAAATTATGGGGTATGCATTCCATCCCTTTGCATGTTTTAGTAGGATGGCCCAGAGCTTTGGATGTGTTGATTCCATAAAGTTAACAAAAGTCTGTTGTGGGGAGCAATTTTTATCCTCGAGTAACTCCCAGATATAAAAATCTTTAATGAACTTTTTCTTTGCAGATACCCACATTGGACTGGCTTCGACAGGTAGGAAATCTTCAACAAACCACAACTCTTTGCCGTCCCATTCTAATGTAGGCTCTTCCCCAAGTCTGGTCCTCCTTCTCTTGGCCGCAGGCTGATCATCAGTTTTCTCTTAGTCAGCTTCTTCCTTCCTCTTTGCAGTTGATGTTCCAACTGTAATTAATTGGACATCTTGCTTCTTCTTTGTCCTCAGCTCCTAAACTTCTCTTACTTCCCCCTGCCTGCTTCCTTCCCCTTGTAACCTTTCTTCCCCCTTTTTGCCAGCATCAACCAGGATGGTCAATTGCTGCTCTACTCTGTGCATCCAGTCAGTCATGCCAAGAGGCATTCTGGAATTGTTGGGAGGAGGTTGAGGGGCATTCCTCTGCAGAAGGGTGTCAATCTTTGCATTTATTGACTATAGGTCAGGTGTGATTCTGGTGGCAAGCAGCTCTTCTATGTAATACCCGGTTGTAATTCATTCATTTTCATTCAGTAATTATCAGTATGTAATTGTCACTCAGTAATTCTCACTCGTTAATAATCACTCATCATTCAGGATTCATTCATTTGCGTTCACTGTTGGCATGTTGTGATCGTATATCAGTTACCGATTGTCATTTCATCTCCGTTTAGAGACCAAGACGGGAGTATTACCATTTTCATTGTGATTGATAGCCTTGTACTGGGAGTATCATCTTTGGCTTGTGTTAGACTTGTTTATTTTCACATTCGTATGTTATGTCGGATCATTCATCAGTCGTAGCGAGGAATCGGAGTTATCGGATTTTTCAACTTGGCCAGCATCTAGTTACGGCCGTAAGGACTTTGGGTTACGGCCGTAACAAGGGTTCGTGTTTTCAGGCCATTTGGACGAAAGGGACTTACGACCGTAAGGTCTTGTGATACGGCCGTAAGTTGAATAGGTACGGCCGTAAGTCTGTCCGGTTACGGCCGTACGCGTCCAGCAGACTACCGAGGCATTTTTGGCCGAGGGCGAGTTACGGGCGTAAGAAGGGGAGGATATGGCCGTAAGTGGTGTTCGTAAATTTCGAGTGTTGTCGACCAAGGGTGACTTACGGCCATAAGGGTTGCGGCATACGGCCGTAAGTCGAGGAAGGTACGGCCGTAAGGCTTGGCGATTCTGGCCAGACGCGGCGACGTGGTGCACAGTCGTTGGGCGAAGAGGGCTTACGCCGTAAGTATGGCGGATACGGCCGTATCATCCGAGTTACGGCCGTAAGGTGTGCGGTTACGGCCATAAGGGTGTCGGCAGGATGTTTTTGTGAAGGCGGGTTACACCGTAACTTCAGAACGATTCTGGCCGTAAGTCTGTCGGCAGGCTTTCGGACGAAGCCGAGTTACGGCCGTACGAGTTGGCCTGTTACGGCCGTAAGGCCGTTGACCTGGATTGTTACGGCCGTAAGAGGGCCGAGTTACGGCCGTAACTTCCGGCAGTATTTAAGGACTTGGCCAGGTCATTTTTCCTCACTTGTTCATTTTTCCATCTTTATCCGAGAGAGAGGGTTGAGGGAGAGATTTTGCCATCATCAATCATTTGAGTGTGTAATCTTCATCATCTTCATTCATTTGGGAAGCTTGGATACTCGTTTTAACTCGTGTTCATCGGATCGAAGTGGTTGGATCTTCAAGAGGTAATTTCTTCAACACCATGGATTTCAATTTTGTGTTGAGATATGATGTTTTGGACGTTATAATCATGTTACATGAAGGGATATGTATATGATTATGAGTTTGTATAAGGATTCATTGGATTATTGAGGGATTATTCAAGAACACTTTGAATATCGAGTTGGATTTGGGGATTTTCGATCAATTGTTGTTATAATCACGTTTTTGGATATTCATAACGGATTATTGATCGTATTGAAGATGTTTTGTTGGTTTGAAACACTTCTTGGGGATTTGAGGTTGGTATTATTGAGGTTTAGTTGTAATCAATCGAAGTTGGCCTCAAAGTGTTCGATATAATGCCCCAATGAACTTGGTTTAATCGTATCGACGTTTTGAGTTCGTTATATTCGTGTTTAATTCGTATATTGAACGGATTGTTGGTAATTGTATTGAATTAAGGTTGTTCGAGCGACTGACACTTCATTTAGGACATTTGTTCGTGGAAGGACATTCTTCATCGGTATTAGGTAAGTTGATTCTTACTCGGTTAAAAGGATGTTCATTCCTTTTGTTGTTGATCGTTCATAATCATAACTCATTCATCATTGTATTAATTATATTGAGACTTGTAATTGTCGAATAATCACTTCATTAACGAGGAACGGCGGTTCCAATCATTTCATTGAAACTATCAATCACTTCATTATCACTTTCATCTCGGTAAGTCATTCTTGATGTTGTCAGGTTATTATTATTCATTGATATTCATTATGGTCATTCTCGTTCATATGACCTTCTGGGTTCATATTGCGTGGCCGGGTGCGGATGTGTGGAATTTTTAGTCGGGCACATGATGGCCATGTATTGGGAGTGATACATTGGACTGTGCACACGGTAACGTTTACCTACGTGAGACTAATTAGGTACAAGGACGGGTGTGTCCGGTCATCCGTCTTGTACACTTGCACAGAACACTACGGGCGTACTATGGTACTCCTCTTCAGCGTAATTCATAACTAAGGATATTTCATAACCGGATATATCATGATGTAATTTCAACCCTTGAGGATTGTTGTTACGTATAACCGGCCCGTTTGGGGATATTGTTTTTCAGGTCATGGCAAGGCAAAGGCACAGGGAGAGCACGTTGACGGCGGGGAGTCCCAGTGATACTAGAAGGGGGGCCCAGTCCTTTCAGTCATTTATTCAGTCATTTATGTTTTCTTTATTTATTCCGCTGCAGACATTCCGTTCGAATACTCATTTCATTCAGTGTCGTGTATTTTATCGTCACATAAGATACACATGTATTCTATATTATCCTGGGTGTGTTGTATGAAACTCCTAATCGGAGTAATTGATGTTATAATGTGGTTCGGTACTACATTTACCCTGTGTAATTCATCCTTTTTTCATTCGCCTGGTGGGTCCCAGTCGGGGGTCCACGACACTGTAATATCCGCCTAGTTTGGGGTGTTACAGAGTTGGTATCGGAGCGTGGTTTTGAATACTACCCACCAAGTCATGTCTCATTTGAAATCATCGTCATCGGACTAGTATCATTGGACTTTCGCGTCACGTGTGACCTGTGCAAATGCGGAGCCAACCAGACCAAGAACTGTAAGATTTCTAACGCCATGGTATAATTCTTGGCAAGAATCATTCATTCATAATTCATCAGTTAACAATCCTCAACCATCATTTTCTTTGACCAGGACGGTCATGTTAACTCGATAATCACTCAATTCATTTCATTATTCAGTTGTTGATCAGGAAGATCAAATCATTAATTATGTTAACTTGTTCAAGATAATTTTGTCGCCTCACTTAATCATTCATGAATCACTGTATTAGAGCGTTTATGCTCATTTTCATCATCTCATGTCATAATCATAACGTGATATTCATGCGGGAAATATAATCATCATGTGACTTTCCTACTTCAGTATGGAAAGAGCTGGCAGAGGACGAGGAGGACGAGGTCGTGGAGCGGTCCGAATCCCAAGAGCTCGTGTGAATACACGTGCAAACGCGAGGAATAATGCTAATTCATCGAGCAGCGACGCTGCCACTCATTCACCTGGACGCGATCATTCACTAACGGGGAGTCGTACCCGGGACACGGCTCAGTCAGAAGGTGTCCGGGTTGACCCACTCGCTTTTATGCAGGGCATGATGGCCCAAATGACCCAGATGGCACAGCTGATGGAGACGATGCATAAATCCGTCAATCAAAATCAACAGGCTCCTCCGCCGCCACCTCAGAGGCAAGAGAGGAATGTGAGCAATATCATCGGCGACATCTCTCGCCAGAGGCCACCGACTTTCGAGGGCTCGTCTGAGCCGGCAGATATTATTCATTGGCTCGAACATTTCGAGAAGTTGTTTGCTATGGTAGAGTGTCCCGAAGGACACAAAGTTTCTGTTGTATCTTACTACTTGGGCAAGAGCGCGCATTCTTGGTGGTTGTCGTTGAAGCCCACCGAAGGATCATGTACATGGGATCAGTTCAAAACTCTCATGATGGAGAGGTATTATCCGGACCCACTCAGAGAGGCCAAGCTGTCAGAGTTACTCACTCCCGACCCCTCATCAGACGAGGATGTTCTCGCCATTGCCGAGAAATTTCAGGAACTTCTTCCGTTCGCCTCATCTATCATTCATTCCGAGGCAGATAAGATTAAGTATTTCAGCAAGAGGCTGAAACCCCGTATGAGACTACAGTTGCTTAATCATAATTGTACCACGTTGGCTGAATTCATTCAGAAAGCTCTTACCTATGAGCTTACTGCTAAGGAGATTGCTAAGCAGCAACCTTCATCTTCTAGCAAGAAGTCTAAGAACCGTAATCAGTCTGACGGCAGTCAGGCCACTTTCAAGAAACCTCGTGCGGGCTCGCTTTCGAGCGACCTCCTGTGACGTCTAAACCCGCGGAATCTCAGTCACGAGCGGCCAGTTCGGCCATCACCTGTTATAACTGTGGGGATCTTGGCCATGTCAGCACCAAGTGTCTGAGACAGTCTGTCACGTGTCATAACTGTGGAATTGTTGGGCATAAGGCCCGTTTTTGCCGTAGGGGCTCCAAACCTACTCAGACGTCATCTCAAGCCCCTAAGCAGTCAGCCGTTCAGAATCAGGCCACTCAATCAGTGTCGTTTAAAATGACAGGAGCGACTAAAGGTGGAGCCTATAGCGAGCAGACGGGAGCGTACGGTGCCGGGACTAGCAAGCCCCAGATTTATGAGATGAAGAAGACCGATGATCCCGAGGCCTGAATGATCTCAAGTACACTCGATATTCTATCTCAACCTGTGTGTACCCTTTTTGATACTGGTGCATCACATTCATTCATTTCCGGGTCATGTTTGAGTAGACTACGTCTGGGTAGTGC
Source organism: Orobanche coerulescens (assembly GCA_033398695.1). Classification (NCBI taxonomy): domain Eukaryota; kingdom Viridiplantae; phylum Streptophyta; class Magnoliopsida; order Lamiales; family Orobanchaceae; genus Orobanche; species Orobanche coerulescens. The sequence goes on from CM065806.1 coordinate 96,744,777, forward strand.
TACTAGTTGTGAGCCTTATGTCATTGGCCTACCTGATGGTAGACGAATTATCGGTAATCGTGAGATTCAGAATTGTCCAATTCAGTTTCATGGTCGTGTATGGCCAGCGGACCTAATCGTAGTAGATTTGCCGAGAGACGACGTCATCTTGGGTATTGATTGGATGGATCGTCACGATGCCATCATTAGTGTCCGTAAGCGTATGATCACTATCATTTCAGACGATGGGGTCGAATGTGTATTTCAGGGAGGTAATCCCGGCTGTTCGGGTAAGGTCATTAATTTGATGAAAGCAGCGCGATTACTCAGTCAGGGATGTGTTGGTTATTGGTGCTACATGACCAAAACCGATAAGTCATCAGTAATGTTGACGGATATTCCGGTAGTGAGGGAGTATGCCGACGTTTTTCCAGACGAGTTACCTGGTTTGCCTCCACAGAGGGATGTGGAATTCACGATTGAGTTGGAGCCTGGTACGTCTCCGTTATCGAAAGCACCGTACCGGATGGCCCCGACCGAAATGCAGGAATTAAAGAACCAACTTGAGGAGTTGTTCGAGAAGGGTTATATCCGACCGAGTGCGTCTCCGTGGGGAGCACCAGTGTTGTTTGTCAAGAAGAAGGATGGTTCATTTCGTTTGTGTATTGATTATCGGGAGTTGAACAGGGTGACAATCAAGAATAAATATCCCTTACCCCGTATTGATTGTAACACCCCCATGATTTACGGAGATATTACAGCGCCGTAGATCCTTTTTGGAGAACCTACCAGGCTTAGACCCAAATAAAACACATTAAATACGACAAACATAAATGTTCATACATTCAAAACCAACTTCAATTCCAACATAACATACATCACAATACCAAACAACATATCATCCCGAGGAATCATAACCAATATGACCGTTCACCACGGAAATACAACAACATCATTAACCATTAATAACGACATGACATACAACACCGGACAGTACCCGCGCGAGTACAAAACCAAAACACGACTTTGACCATGACCATATGACCATCAACTCAAAATAATGCACGATATCAATCTCGCCCACCAAGCTCGTGTCCGTCTGTGCTAGTCCTCCCCTTTGGACTGTGCACGAATACACAAAAGTATATCCACCCCAAAAGGGGTCAGCAAGAAGCCGGTGCAAGTACAATGATTCTAGAATATGTACAACAAGTGAATAATCAACAAAAACCACAGAAAATCATAGTGCCATCACAGATATTCCGGAATACCACATCACAATCATCATCACAAAACAACCTCCCGAGCTATACTGGCCCTGTACCTCTCAAGCAAGATACACACCCCAGAGACACCTCGTCAGGCCCTCCCTGGTGTATAGCCCAACCGAGTGATCCGTAGGGATACGCGGCCTACGGACCCAGGGGACCCTCACTGGTTTTACTCGGCTCACACACACTCGATCAACCATTTGGCACAAATTCCATTTTTTTTACATATTCACACGATGTACATTAAACACAATCAAAGTACTTGCCTCAATTTGAACGACACAAGAAACGGCGAACGGATGAATGTACGGTCCGAACTTCCTTCAACGATTCGATCCTAACACATCGAAATATGGAATCAAAACACAACACCACGGAAATGGAAGGGATTCCCTTCAAACTCTACTCTTAGGGACAAACTATCAAACACTACTAAGGCGGAGTTGTTCATACTCAAATCAATAGGTGGGAACTCAAACGAAATCCGTAGACTTCAAGAAAAACAAGGGATTATGGTTTCACAACCATAATCTGACCCAATTCAAGGTTTAAAACGGACTAGAATGACGAGATCTAAACAAAACCCTCAAAATTCCAAAAAAACTAGGGATTGAACAATCTTACCTTGATTTGGATGATACCTTTGGATGAAATCTTGTTAGATTGAGTTTAGGAACACGAAAATGTTGTTGGATGGTGAAATCGGTCGAAAAACCACGTCTAACTACACTCCAAATCGCCCGGCCGCCGAAGGGAAGAGGAAGAGGTGAAAATGACGTTTGGAACCTACCCCCATATATATCTGGGAGGTATTAGCGCACGCTACGGCTACGAGCTTAGCGTGCGCTAACGAGCGAGCGGTGCTTCTTGAAGAAAAAGCGATCAGAACTTTACGCCAGCTCGGTAGCGTCTGGCTGAACTATCTGTTAGCGCGCTACCGATTGATACTAGCGCGCTAACTCCATCTGATGGCGTGCGCTACACGCAGTACTGCAGTCGAGAAGCGTTTGTCCTCAGCGACACGACATCCTAGCGCACGCTATCATACAAGTAACGTGCGCTAGTACATCGAAATAGCGTCACGTTAGTCCATCCATAGCGTACGCTAACGCCTCATTCGAGTCCGAGAAAGCTTCTTGTCGGTAGGCCTAACGCACGCTATTGCACAAGAGTAGCGTGCGCTACTCGAACTCGTTAGCGTGCGCTAGACATACGATCTTAGCGTGCGCTAATCGCTATTTTCCAAATTTAAATTCGCAAGAAGTCCGGCTAAAACGAGCACAATCCAAGAATCACGGAACCCAACAATAATCGACCATCAATATGCCAAGGTCAATCATCAATATATACGGTCCAAATAACCACAATACCACAAAATACATCCAAAATAACACTCACAAAATACACGGGTATTACACCCTTACCCCTAAAAAGAAGTTTCGTCCCGAAACTTAAGATACAAAAGTTCGGGGTATCGGGCACGCATACTCTCCTCGGTCTCCCACGTGGCCTCCTCAATTCCATGCTTAGACCATTGGACCTTTACTAACGGAATCACTTTCCGTCGCAATTGTTTCTTTGGTCTCTCTAGTATGGTTACCGGTTTGTTCTTCATACGTAACATCATCACTAATCTCAATCTCTTGATAATCAATAACATGGTAGGATCGGGAACATACTTACGCGATTGTGAAACATGAAACACATTATGAACATGACTAAGCGTCGGAGGTAATGCTAGTCGATAAGCTACATCGCCTACCTTGTCCAGGATCTCGAAGGGGCCAATATAACGAGGACTAAGCTTCCCCTTCTTACCAAACCGAAGAACTCCACGAGTCGGCGATACTTTCAACAACACATGGTCTCACTTTGGAACTCTAGCGGTCGGCAACGAGCGTCGGCATATGACTTTGTCGACTCGAGCGATCAACAACCTTTGCCGAATAATTGCGACTTTTTCCGTGTTTGAACCACCAAGTCGGTTCTACTCCAAGTAACTCGTCGGCTCGTCCCAGCAGTTGGCGATCTACACCGTCTTAGTATAATGCTTCAAACGGAGCCATCCCAATCGAACTATGCCAAGCTGTTATTGTACGCAAATTCAATCAATGGTAAATGAGTCTCCCAATCTTCTTTCCAATCAACGCACAAGCCCTCAACATGTCTTCCAGCGTTTGGATTGTCCTCTCCGGCTTGTCCGTCTGCAGGGATGATAAGCGGTCTTGAAATTCAATTTGGTACCGAGTGCTCGATGTCTTGCTTGCGAAATGTGACACAAAACGCCCATCGCGATCCGACACTATACTCTTTGGGGTACCATGGAGTCTCACAATCTCCGCAATGAATAACCGAGCTAACCTCTCCGGTCCCCAAGTATCTCGATGCCCGAGAAAGTGTGCGGATTTGGTTGCCTATCAACAATTACCCAAATCATATTTACTCGATTCGCGTCTTTGGCATTCCCACAATAAAATCCATCGCTATATCTTCCCACTTCCATTAGGAATTGGTAGCGGTTGCAATTTACGGCGGGTCTCGATGTTCCGCTTTAACCGCCGACAAGTCAAGCATTTCAACACGAACTCTGTTACATCTTTCTTCATGTTCGGCCACCAAAAGTTTTTCTTCAAGTCCTTATACATTTTACTCATACCGGATGAATCGAGTACGGAGTAGAATGTGCTTCATTCAAAATTACATTTGAGATCATCTCGATTAGGGGCACAAGTTACGCCTCGAAATCGAAGAACTCCGTCTTCATCGATTAAGAATCCAGGAGCTTTCCCTCTAACACTGTCTTCCGAAGTTGCACAATTGAGAGATCATCTAGCGCTTGGACTTAATATCTTCCATTACGGAGGATGTAATCTCAAGGAAAGCAAACCGTCCTTGAGTTACGTGAGGCCAAACTTCAATTTCCATATCAATCAACTCGTCTAAGCTTCGGTTGAATGGTAAGTAGTTCCAACTTTTGCAACACGGTGACTTGCGGCTTAACGCATCGGCAACGGCGTTTGCTTTACTGGATGGTAAAGAATGTCAAGATCATAATCTTTAAGCGGTTCCAACCATCGCTGGCGCATATTTAGTTCCTTCTGCGTAAATATGTACTTCAAGCTCTTATGATCCGTATACACTCGACAAGAAGAACCATACAAGTAATGCCTCCAAATTTTCAACGCAAACACCACGGCTAACTCAAGATCATGAGTAGGATAATTCATCTCGTATGGCTTTAATTGTCGAGACGCATAAGCCACTACTCTCTCATTTTGCATCAATACACATCCTAATCCTTGTTTAGAAGCATCACTATAAATAACGAAACCTTAGTTCCTTGTGGTAAGGATAGGATCGGAGACGTAGTCAACCGCTTTTCAACTCATCAAAACTCTTGACACTCATCACTCCACTCAAATTTACGTGTCTTCGCAATAATAGGGTGAGCGGTCGAGCAATTTTGAGAATCCTTCAACAAATCGACGATAATAGCCCGCTAATCCTAGAAAACTCGAACTTCCTTAACATTCCGTGGAGGCTCCCAAGCTAAGACTGCTTCAACCTTTTGAGGGTCTACACGAATACCATCGGTGAGATGATGTGTCCTAGAAAAGAAACTTCTTTAAGCCAGAACTCGCACTTAGAAAATTTAGCATAAAGCTTATCAGCCCTCAAAATACTCAACGTGATTCTCAAGTGTTCGGCATGCTCCATCTCACTTTTGGAATAGATTAATATATCGTCGATAAACACCACTACAAATTTATCGAGATATTCGATAAAAGTTTTGTTCATAAGTTGCATGAAGGCCGCCGGAGCATTTGTTAAACCGAATGGCATAACTACGAATTCGTAATGCCCATACCTCGTCCGAAATCTTGACTGGGAATATCGAATCTCGAATTCGGAGTTGGTAATATCCCGACCTCAAATCAATCTTGGAGAAAACCGTAGCCCCTTGTAATTGATCAAATAGATCATCGATTCTTGGCAACGGATACTTGTTCTTAATAGTGAGTTTATTCAACTCACGATAGTCAATACATAGCCGTAAGGACCCATCTTTCTTTCGTACAAACAATACGGTGCATCCCATGGAGACACACTAGGCCGAATATAACCTTTGTCCAACAATTCACCCAATTGTTTCTTCAATTCTAACATTTCCGATGGGGCCATTACATACGGTGCCTTGGATATTGGCGCCATATTGGGCTCTAGTTTGATGACGAACTCTACTTCACGATGTGGTGGCAATCCCGGCAAATCATCCGGAAATACGTCTGGAAATTCATTCACAAGCTGGAGCAGAGGATAAGCGTACTCCGCCAACTTCCGACTTTAATGCGTAACACCAATAGCTGGTACAACCTTGTCGCAATAATTTCATCGCTTTCATGGCTCGAATAAACTTCCCGGAAGTACGGTTTTTGCCCTTCAAAAAGCGTGTTGATACCATCCGGCGCGACTATCGAAATTATCTTCCGACGATAATCTACTATCGCTCCATGCCGATTTAACCAATCATCACCGAGGATTAAATCCTCTCCCATCATATCGATCACAATCAAATCGGATGACCAATCTTTACTGCCAATGGTTACAGGACAATTGGCGATCTCTTGATCCCCAACTATCCTTTCCCCACTTGGCAACCCAACAATAAAAGGTTCACATGTAGAGAGACCGTCTAGGCCCAAACGATTCACACAAGATAATGATATAGAAGAATGAGTAGCTCCAGAATCAAACAATACATCTACCGGGTGCATCGAAATATAAACAATACCTGATGTAGTGGCAGTCCCTACGTCATCATTCCGCCTCATCTCATACAATCGGGGTGGGGCTGATCCAATGCTAGATGCATCCTTATGCTCGGTTTTACCTCTGCCACTGCCGCGTCCGAAACTCGGAGTTGGCTGACCCGTAACTGTGCCAGCCGGGGTAGGAGACTGTTTAGAGAATATTCTGCCCACTGACTCACAATATAATGCGCGATAACCTTGCTTCCCACACTTAAAACAATCAATGGGGCGAGTAGTGCAACGAGAACTGACATGTCCCGGATTTCCACAATTAAAACAAACTCTAGGCACTCCTCCACTAGGTTGAGGGGAACCAACAGAAGATTGCACAGAAGATTGAGGCCTACGCGATCCACTGCCTCGGAAACTACCAGAAAATTTTGGTTTCTTCGAGCTCGAAACTGCAGGAACCGGAATTGACACCATCTCATAAGCAAGTGCTCTATCCTGATATTCTCTCAAAGTAGTACACCCAAGGCCCGCCATATACTTTCGGACCTCCGGTTTCATCCTTGCATCGAAATGAAGTATTTTGTCTATCTCATCCTTAACTCGATCTTGGACATACACTAACTGCTTGTTGTATGTCTTGATTGCTTCAAATAGGAACATCTTGGGTTGAGCTCTGAAGAACTCACCGACTCTTGCTAGGCTGAACCATTTGGACAATCTTGAGCTTCCATCAATTCTTTAAATTCTTCCCAAGTGACATCACGGTCCTTGGGCTTAACAGCTCGCCACCGGTCAGCGTCATCAGCATCGAGATATTGAGCAATCGGGACTCTCTTGGCCAGGACAACCAATACCGTCAAAGATCTTCTCGGCTCAACTAACCAATGATCCCGATTGTTCGCATCAGGAACCATCGAATGCAGGAGGTTCATCTTCATAACTTCTTGAAGCCATCGATCCTCAACCGTCCTTCCGGTATTAATATTACGCACCACTTGTGCGGTTGGTGCACTTGTGTTACAACTTGTTGAAGAGCGTTAGGCACCTCGGCCTCCGAGCCTCCATTCGAACCTCCCGAAGGAATCGGGTCCGACCTAGTCGCGGGCCGAGATGCCGATTCAAGCGGACCTCTCGGACTCAGACACTACCACTCTGCCACGGCCTCTACCACGACCACGTTGACGGATAGCTCTACCTCTCGGCATACTGAAGAGTAAGAATGATTCAACAAGGAAATGATTACAATAATAGATTGCACAATATTAAGGTAATTATTTCCGAAGGAAAGAAACAACCAACATCCGAAGAGTCTTCCAACACGAGGTGGTAGCATGCCAATGATATCGTAGATAACAACTGACTCAATTTAATAGACCCAAAACACCGACAGCCTAGGTATCCATAAACCTAGGCTCTGATACCATATTCTGTAACACCCCTATGATTTACGGAGATATTACAGCGCCGTACATCCTTTTTGGAGAACCTACCAGGCTTAGACCCAAATAAAACACATTAAATACGACAAACATAAATGTTCATACATTCAAAACCAACTTCAATTTCAACATAACATACATCACAATACCAAACAACATATCATCCCGAGGAATCATAACCAATATGACCGTTCACCACGGAAATACAACAACATCATTAACCATTAATAACGACATGACATACAACACCGGACGTACCATGCGAGTACAAAACCAAAACACGACTTTGACCATGACCATATGACCATCAACTCAAAATAATGCGATATCAATCGCCCACCAAGCTCGTGTCCGTCTGTGCTAGTCCTCCCACTTTGGACTGTGCACGAATACACAAAGTATATCCACCCCAAAGGGAAATTGGCAAGAAGCTGCAAGTACAATGATTCTAGAATATGTACAACAAGTGAATAATCAACAAAAACCACGAGAAAATCATAGTGCCATCACGGATATTCCGGAATACCACATCACAATCATCATCACAAAACAACCTCCCGAGCTATACCGGCCTGTACCTCTCAAGCAAGATACACACCCCAGAGACACCTCGTCGGGCCCTCCCAGGTGTATAGCCCAACCGAGTGATCCGTAGGGATACGCGGCCTACCGGACCAGGGGACCCTCACCGGTTTTACTCGGCTCACACACACTCGATCAACCATTTGGCACAAATTCCATTTTTTTACATATTCACACGATGTACATTAAACACAATCAAAGTACTTGCCTCAATTTGAGCGACACAAGAAACGGAGAACGGATGAATGTACGGTCGAACTTCCTTCAACGATTCGATCTAACACATCGAAATATGGAATCAAAACACAACACCACGGAAATGGAAGGGATTCCCTTCAAACTCTACTCTTAGGGACAAACTATCAAACACTACTAAGGCGGAGTTGTTCATACTCAAATCAATAGGTGGGAACTCAAACGAAATCCGTAGACTTAAAGAAAAACAAGGGATTATGGTTTCACAACCATAATCTGACCCAATTCAAGGTTTAAAACGGACTAGAATGACGAGATCTAAACAAAACCCTCAAAATTCCAAAAAAACTAGGGATTGAACAATCTTACCTTGATTTGGATGATACACTGGATGAAATCTTGTTAGATTGAGTTTAGGAACACGAAAATGTTGTTGGATGGTGGCGGTGAAAAACCACGTCTAACTACACTCCAAATCGCCCGGCCGCCGAAGGGAAGAGGAAGAGGTGAAAAATGACGTTTACGGAACCTACCCCCATATATATTGGGAGGTATTAGCGCACGCTACGGCTACGAGCTTAGCGTGCGCTAACAGCGAGGCGGTGCCTGCTGAAGAAAAAGCGATCAGAACTTTACGCCGAGCTCGTGGCGTCTGGCTGAACTATCTGTTAGCGCGCTACCGATTGATACTAGCGCGCGCTAACTCCATCTGATGGCGTGCGATACACGCAATACTGCGGTCGAAGCGTTTGTCCTCAATGACGACATCCTAGCGCACGCTATCATACAAGTAACGTGCGCTAGTACATCGAAATAGCGTCGTTAGTCCGTCCATAGCGTCGCTAACGCCTCATTCGAGTCGTAAAGCTTGCATCCGTCGGAACTGCGCACGCTATTGCACAAGAGTAGCGTGCGCTACTCGAACACGGTTAGCGTGCGCTAGACATACGATCTTAGCGTGCGCTAGCGCTATTTTCCAAATTTAAATTCGCAAGAAGTCCGGCTAAAACGAGCACAATCCGAGAATCACGGAACCCAACAATAATCAGCCATCAATATGCCAAGGTCAATCATCAATATATACGGTCCAAATAACCACAATACCACAAAATACATCCAAAATAACACTCACAAAATACACGGGTATTACATTGATGATCTTTTAGATCAACTCCAGGGAGCTTCAGTGTTTTCCAAGATCGACTTAAGATCTGGATATCACCAGTTGTGGATTCGAGAGTCGGATATCGCGAGGACGGCGTTTCGAACACGCTATGGTCATTATGAGTTCGTGGTTATGCCGTTTGGATTGACTAATGCACCTGCGGTATTCATGGAATTAATAAATCGAGTTTTCATCGACTTTTTGGATCAGTTTGTTGTTGTCTTCATCGACGATATTTTGATTTATTCTCGTAGCCGAGAGGATCACGAGGTTCATCTTCATCAGGTTCTCGACGTGTTGAGACGAGAGCAACTTTATGGAAAGTTTTCCAAATGTGAGTTCTGGATGTCCGAAGTGACTTTTCTCGGACATATAATTTCATCAGATGGAGTTCGTGCTGACCCTCAGAAGACGAAGGCTATCCGAGACTGGTTACCTCCGAAGAATGTTAAGGAAATCCGAAGTTTTCTCGGATTAGCGGGCTATTATCGGCGATTTGTGGAGGGATTTTCTAGAATCGCTCAACCCTTGACGAACCTTTTGCGAAAGGATAAGAAATACACGTGGTCCGACGCGTGTCAGCGGAGTTTCGAGGAACTCAAGAGCCGGTTAATGTCAGCACCTATACTTTCCTTGCCGCAGGGGACGGAGGGATTCGTGGTTTATAGTGATGCATCCGGACAGGGTCTCGGATGTGTACTCATGCAGAATAGGAAGGTTATTGCTTATGCTTCTCAGCAATTGAGACCTTACGAGGTTAACTATCCGACTCACGACCTGGAGCTAGCAGCCGTGGTGTTCGCATTGAAGATTTGGCGTCATTATCTTTATGGCGTTACTTGTCAGATATTCACCGATCATAAGAGTTTAAAGTATATATTTACTCAGAAGGAGTTAAATATGCGACAGAGACGGTGGTTGGAATTAATCAAAGATTATGATATCGAGATCCTTTACCACCCGGGCAAGGCGAACGTTGTCGCCGACGCCTTGAGTCGTAAGTCCGTGCAGGAACAGATGCTTGCTCGTTTAACTTGATTCGGAAGGAGCTTGGCGGGAATTCCTTAGACCCGAGATCGAGGTCTGGCTTCAGCGAGTTCAGGGACAACTTTGTATGTTAGAGATTTCATCGTCACTTGAGGAGGAAATCAGGGAGAATCAAGGTTCAGACCTGTTGTTACCCAAAATATTATCCGGAGATAGTATTGCTGGAATGATCGAGTAACAAACAAATGCGAGAACACTTCCGTGAGAAAATAGATAACACAAGATTTGCCGGGGTTGTTAATCCCGGGCTTGAATGCTCTCGCGAGATGTTATTAATAAATATACTGTCGAGTACAAATATTAATGTTAGAATCTAGTACAAGGAGTGTAAAAGCTTCTAGTTATCTAGGCTTTAGAGCGCGTAGATTGCCGGAAGAACCAGATGGATGAATCTGCGAGTTCTTGCTTGGGATATATGATGAATGTGTATGAATATCACTATGAATGTGTTAGTGTTTGCCAAAAGAGCCTTTTGGTTCTCTCTTAGGTGTGTATCTTGCACTTAATTCGTAGTGGATTCGCCCTGCTTTGGCCGCAACAGTGAGTCCTCTATTTATAGGGGACAAGGTAGTTGGGATCCCTCAGGCGATCGCGGGCGATCGCCGTTTTCTGTATTAAAATAAACGGCCGATCGTCCCGTCACGTGGGCCTGTTCCCTTGAGATCCGAGGTTGCAGTTGGAGGCCAGCTGGGTGAACCAATGGGAAGCCAGCACGTGTTGCGAATCACTGTCTGAGGAAGGCCCACTTCGTACCTTTCGGCGGCCTTGTCGGTAGGTGTGGTAGGTGACAGGCTGGGGTCAATGATCCTATTTGTCGGTATCCTTTGGAGATCCGTGGGTGGGCCATCGTCCAAGATTCGGTCTTCGACGACTTTGACGGATGCTGGATCCCCACGTGGCATGAGATGATCGCCTCTGGTCCGTACACGAAAGACGATCGTCAGATAGCAAAAGACGATCGCTGAGTACCAAAAAGACGATCGCCGTATTGTGCCGAGCTCTAGGCGTTTGTCCGGAGTTCGTCTTCCATGGTTGACTTTTCTGGGAGGTCGCCGATCGCCTATCGTGGCGAATTAATCGCCGCACAACAATTGCCCCCCAGCTCGCCTCGATGTTGAAAACACGGGGTGAGGTGGCTCTGTTGGCGATCGCCGATGTTTAAACGACCATCCGATCTGAATTCAAATATGGACGACCTTCTTTCGTGTCGGGAGCAGCGGGAAAAGAAGGCGGGCCTTCCAAAAGTGGCTGGGACACGCGTCGTGCCGCTGTTGGGGGAATCCGACGGTTTGTCAGACCTGTCGGCTGGCATGCCCTCGAAAAGACGCGTATGCGGGATTTGAGGGCCGCATTTAATGCGTCCCCACGTGACGGTTGTGATTCAGTCCCCGATGTTTCTCCTATTTGCACTTAGGCCCTCGTCTCCGTCTATAAAAAGGGGAGGGCTTCTTCTCCTTCACTTTTTACGCGCCCTTAGTATCCATAGCCGAATTTCTCGAAATTTAGAGCTTTGTGTGCCGATCTTCTTCTTTTTTCTAGGTAAGAAAAATTAACCTTCTTCCTCTTTATTTTCTAATATGTCGGGAGGATCAAAAACCTTCGAGACCGGAAGTTCTTCCGCTGCCGCCACGTTGCCTGAACGGGAGGAGGTTCCCGTTAGAGTGGATATGGAGACGGCCGCTGAAGCTATTCGAGCGGGGATTGCACCCGAAGAACTCGAAAAACTTTTCAACGAGGCCGAGGTGGCGAGGACGGCGGCGACGGCGGAGCAGGGGGGATCGCCGGTGGATGAAGACGATTTGGTGCGGGAGGCCTGGGAAAGAGAGAGCCGATTCGGCCCCGCCTATGTGGCCTTTGCTCAGATGATGGAAACGATCGCTGGACCCTGTCCGGAATTCGATTTCGAGGCCTACACCGCCGCTCACCCTTACGAACATGTGAATTGGATGGTCTTTCAGGCCGCCGTCCCGTCTCCGTGGTCTCTCGGACAGATCCGGAGTACGACGACCAAGAAAGACCTGAGCCGCTGGAGGGCCAAATACCACATCCCCTCTGACGTTTCCCTTCACGTGCCTTTGGAGAATGAGCGCGCCGACCAACCGCCCAAGGGTATGGTCGCCGTCAACGAGATGATTATGGAGGCGGGTTTGCGATTCCCGTTGCCATTCGCCGTCTCCTACTTGCTGATCGCCTGGAATTTGGCGCCTCTTCAACTGACGCCGAATGCTTGGTTGCAGATCATCTGCACGTTGACCTTGTTTGGCGGTCACCGGTTATTCCGTCACCTTACTGCGCTGGAGATGAATTATTTGTTTAAATTGGCTGCGCAGAAAGGGTCAATCGGCGGCCATCATATCCAGGGCCGACTCGGGAGAGTGGTCCTCGGCGTGCCGAATAAGACCAGGGGCGACCTGGCTAAATGGTGTTGGGTCGGCGGGGCATGGCGATCGGCGTCGAGTGACATGCCGAATGAGGAGTTGGAGATTCCCACCATTTTCTAGGAGAGGAATCCGAGTAAGGATTTAAACTCTCCCCTTGATTGAGCTTGTCTTGGACTGATCTAATTTTGTTTTCTTTTTGCAGGACCCCTCGTTCCAGCGATCGGCGATCTTCCATTCGATTTCTTGATCGTTTGGGAGCGGATCCGTGCTTTGCCGAACTCCTTTATCGACGTTCGATCGCTTGGTACCTAAGCTCATCGGTTGGGGGCTCGTTTGTTTTGCTACCCCCGTCACTTGAAAGTTCAAGGTATGAGTTCAAGTGGTGCTTCCTTTCTTTGACGATCGTCTAAAAGAGGTCGTTTTGTTTTGTCTAACTTGTTTGTATCGTTTCTTTGACAGAGGCTTATTTTCCCCGAATCGCCGAACCTCCGCCAGAGATAGCTATGTCGGACTTGGGAGTTCTTGGTCGCCTTAAGTTGGGCAAGCAGACTGGTCGCGTTCCTGCGACGACGTCTCACCCTGCCCCGGTGACGAGACCCGCTGAGGCGCCAGTCGCCAAGCCGGTGGTCGAGGGAGAGGAACAGCTCAAACGCCGCAAGAGGCGGAGGTCGGAGTCCCCGTCGATCTCTGAGGCGGACGTATCGATTCTTGAGCCTACGGTCGCTGCGGCTCCTATCTCCGCCATCCCGATGATGGAGCGATCTGGCCCCAAGCCCACGGTCTCCGGACCCCGGTCATCTGGCAGCTCGGTGAAGAAGATGGCGATCGCCGATGCGGAGACATCCCGGGGCAAGCCTTTTTTCGGACGCGACCCCGAGCTGGTCAATAGGTAAGAGTGGGTCAAAAATTTTTCTGAGTTATGCATTCTGAGCATGGTATGGGCTAAATCCTTGATTTCCTTGGTTTGCGCTGCAGGGTTCGTCTCGCCGACCCGGACGTCGCCCCCATGGTGCTGGACTTCCTGTCGAGCAAGGCTCCGCAAGGTTCTCTCGAAGTCCCTGCTTATGTTCGCCAGGCTATCAATTCTCTGCCCAAGGCTTGGACGACCGACCTTGATGCGATCGCTCGTCGGCGATCTGGAGACGCCATGCAGGCGACCGTTGCCCTGGCTCTTCAGACGGCGACGATGGCCGTCCAAGCTGCTCGGGATTTTGAGGGGCGACCCTCCACTGCTCATCTCCATCGCGAACTCGAGACCGCCCGGAATAGAAATATCGAGGATGCCAACCGGATCCGCTCTATGGAGAAAGAGTATGAGTAGACCGCCAAACGGGCTAAGCAGGACGTGGATCGATTGAAGCAGGAGCTGAGCCGCTCCAAGGAGGCTGTCGATCGATCCTGTAATAAGGAGAAGGAAACTCGCCAGAAGCTCGAGGCTTCGCAGGAGGAGGCGACCGGGCTGAAGGCTGCGGTGGATCGGCTCAGTGGTGAGCTGGAGGCGGCGAAGAGAGAGCTGGAGAAGGCCAGGGGCGAGAATGTTGCCAAGGCGGCCGAACTGGCGGAGGTCGAGAAGACGGCGGCGGATCTGAAGGGGCAGCTGAAGGCGATCGAGGTCGATCCCTACCTTAACGTCGGGCACGTCGGCGAGTTCGCTTACTACTTGGCCTATGCCGACGCTGTTCGAGCCGCTAAAAAGGCAGGGGTCGAGACCGGTCCCCTGATGGAAAGCTTCAGATCCTATGTCCTCAAGCATCCTCTGCATCCAGAATTCTCTCTGCCGATCCTTGACCTTGTCGACCTCGGGATCGACTTGAGTTGGTATACCGGCAAACTCATTCATCCCGAGGCCGATGGGGGTGCCCAAGCCGATCCGCAACCCGAGGGCGAAGACCAGCAGGCGGGGCCTTGAGAGGCATTTTTGTTTTTCCTTTGTAACTTGTACTTTTTGTTGTAGTGCCTTCGGGCCTCGAAATGTATGAAGCTTGTGTTTATGAATAAAATACTCCTTTTCTCATTCTGCGTAATGTATTATATGCGATCGCCTTTGACTGTTTGCGTGCAATTTTTACGAGTACGTGTATATTTGCTTTCGACTTTTTGTTCGTCCGGCCGATTGTCTGAGTGTTGAAAGCATTGATGTGTTTTGAATTGGAATTCTTACTTGTAATTTTGGTCGGACGACCTCGATCGCCCTGCATGTTTTTGAGCGAAGCCGATCGAGTATGGTTCCTCTTCGTTCGATCGTATTTGAGAGTAGCTCGACCTATCCCTGCCCCCTTGTTTTTGTTCACTTATTGTAAGTAAGGAAACAAAGACTAGTCTGTCTGGCGAGCTATCTTCATTTCGCCGATTCTGAAGAGTCATGTGTGGTTGGGGTGTTCGATGGACCGATCTCCCCAATCGTGTCTTCGTGTGCGAGGGATATTGTGTATCCTGCGACTCACTTTTGTGAGGATCCTCCGTTAGGCTACGCCTGCCTTGTGTTAAAACGAAAAGGCGGGCGATCTCGGTCTGGAGGAGTCCTTGCGCGGAGTGTTGTCGGCTTATTCGACACCACGTCCGCGGCTTGTCAGCTCTGCTTCCACCTCGGCCCGCCATGAAAATGGCGATCCTCGACGGTGTACGTTGAGGCAGGGAGTATGACACGTCGCATTGTTCGGGTTCACCATGTTAGATGATGTACCTTGAGGACGTGCGATCGTGCCTCTTGTTATTTTGGAGGGTCCTTCGGCTACGCCGGCCTCGTATTTAAACGAAGGGCGGGCGATCTCACCAAAGGAACCTTGCATGGCGAAAGTGTCGGTTCCATCGACCTCCAGGACCATGGCTGCATTAATTTTTCCTAGGATCGTCGTGATCAGCGATCGTATGTGATATGCCTGGTGGGGCGATCGCCATAATAGATGGGATAGGAAAAAATCTCATTATATTCCTTGTACATCATTGAAATTGAATACAAATTTATCACTGATAGTATTTTTTCAGATGCACGGCGTTCCAGGGGTATTGGTCAGGAGTACCGTCAGGATGTTCCAGTTCGTAGGTTCCTTTGGTTAGCCATCTGGATACTCTGAAAGGTCCCTCCCAGTTCGGACCAAAAACGCCTGTGTGGGTTTGGATCTTCTTAAGGACGAGATCGCCCACTTGAAATCTTCTTTCTCTGACCTTTGAATTGAAGAACTTCTCGGCTCTCCTTTTGTGGATTGTGTTCTTCATTTCTGAGGTCAGCCGTCTTTCTTCAAGCATGTCTAGGTCGATTCGTCGGGCTACATCGTTGTCGGTCGTCATCTCCTGTTCGGTTCGATGGCTGAGGACGGCGATCTCCGAAGGAATTACGCTCATTCGAAGGTAAGGGCGACGGGGTTTCGCCGGTTGAATTGCGGGTCGTTGTTCGGTAGGACCACAAAGCGTCTGGGAGCTCGCTCGCCCATCGTCCTTGCACGGATTCGAGTCGTGCTTTGATCGTGTGTTTGAGGATCTTATTCTTGCCTCTACCTGCCCGTTAAATGCGAGGGTGATAGGCGCGAGAATAACCTTTTGATTCCCCACTTTTCACGAGTGCATGACTTCTAAGCCGTCGAACTGTTTCCCGTTGTCGGAGATGATGGCCTGGGGCAAACCGAATCGGCATATGACGTTTTTCCATATAAACTTGATCACTTGCTCTTGGCCGATCTTGTTGAGCGGTTCGGCCTCAGCCCATTTGGTGAAATAATCGACCCCAACGATGGCGAACTTACAGCCCCGTGGAGCCGTCGGCAAGGGACCTATAAGGTCGATGCCCCATTGCGCAAATGGCCATGGGCTATACATGGAGGTGAGCCGTTCGGGTCATAGTTTAATGTTGGGGCCCATTATCTGACATCTATGACACGATCTGGCATAAGCGATCGCATCTTTCCGAAGCGATGGCCAGAAAAATCCTTGTCTGGTTGTCTTATGGATGAGTGCTCGCCCGCCCGCGTGGTTCCCACAAATCCCGTCATGGATCTCAGCTAAAATGAGCCGTCCTTCCTCCGGTGTAATACACTTGAGGAGGGAAAGGCTGAAGGCTCGCTTGTAAAGCCGATCGTCCAATAGGGTATACCTGGTTGCACGAAGCTGGAGTTGGCGAGCTTTAACACGGTCGTCAGGGACCGTTCCGTCCTTCAAATATTTGATGAATGGGGTCATCCAATTCTCTTCGGCGATGGCGACCGTGGTGACCAAATTTCTGTCGATCGCCGGACTTGCTGACTTTGTGATTTGGATATTGGAGAAGTCGGCTGCCCCATCCGATGATGCCAATTTGGAAAGAGCATCGGCCTGGGAGTTGTGCTCTCTCGGGATTTGTTCGATTAGAACTTCTTCAAATTTTGTGCACATTTCGGCGACCAGCTCTTGGTATTTGACCATCTGTTCGCCGCGTGCCTCATATTCTCCCTTGACTTGGTTTACGACCAACAGGGAGTCCATGAAGATATGGAGGCGACGAACATCCAGGGCGAGGGCTAGATCAAGCCCGCCTACCAAAGCTTCGTATTCAGCTTCATTGTTGGTCGCACGAAAACCGAAACGCACAGCATTTGTGAAACTCGACCGTCGGGGCTAATGAGGACAATCCACCTTTGCTCTCGCATTGGTGTTGAGCCATCCACGTATAATTTCGGGCAGTCGGCCGACTGGGTGTTGTGAGGGAACGTTAATTCCACCACGAAGTCCGCCAGAGCTTGGCCTTTGATCGCCGTGCGAGGAGCGTAAGTGATACCGTATTGGGCGATCTCCAGCGACCACTTGAGGAGTCGCCCGTTGGTTTCCGGTTGGTGCAGGACTTGTCTTAGAGGTAGAGTGGTTAGGACCTCCACTTGGTGATCAAAGAAGTAAGCTCTCAGCTTTCGTACACTCATGACAAGGGCATAGGCGATCTTCTCCAATGGTGTGTAACGTGTCTCAGAGTCGTGGAGCGCCTGGCTAACATAGTAGATCGGCAAGTGGGCTTGCCCCTCTGCTCGCACCAGAACGGCACTCAGTGCGACCTCCGAGGCCGCTAAGTAAAGGAATAATTTTTCACCGGGGATCGGCTTTGCCAGGATATGGGGGTTAGATAGATATTCCTTTATCTTGGCGAACGCTATCTGGCTTTCTTTCGTCCATGCGAACTTCTTGTTCTTGATGGTCGCGAAGAAAGGCTTGCTTTTATCGCCGAGCCGTGATATGAAACGGTTGAGGGCGGCTAGACAACCTGTGAGTCGTTGCACCTGCTTGATGTTTCGCGGTTCCTGCATGTCAAGGATCGCCTGTATCTTGGTGGGGTTCGCCTCGATCCCCCTTTGGCTCACTATGTGCCCCAGGAACTTCCCGGAGCCCACCCCGAAGTTGCATTTCTTGGGGTTCAGCTTCATGTTAAATTTCTCAAGGATGGCGAACGTCTCGGCAAGATCACTGAGGTGATCTTCCTTCTTGAGGCTTTTGACTACGATATCGTCAATATAGACCTCCATGGTCTTGCCGATCTGATCGGCGAACATCCTGTTGACTAATCGCTGGTAGGTCGCCCCTGCGTTTTTCAAGCCGAACGGCATTCTGACCCAAAAGTATATGTCTTTTTCTGTGTGGAAAGATGTGTGTTTTATGTCTTCCTCCGCCATTGGGATTTGATGATATCCGGCGAAGGCATCCATAAACGACATCATTTCGCAACCCGCCGTGCTATCGACCAGGTGATCGATATGAGGCATCGGGAAGTGATCTTTTGGACATGCCGTGTTGAGGTCGGTGAAGTCAATGCATAATCTCCAGGAGCCAGTTGGCTTTTTGACGAGCACCGCGTTGGCGTCCCACTGTGGTTCGTCTGTGGCTACTCCCCGATCAATTTGTTGTTGAGTAACTTCTGGACTTCTATGTCGAGCGCCGCGTATTTCTCGGGACCGAACTTCCTACGCTTCTGGTGAACAGGCTTCATCGTCCGGTCGATCTTCAGATAATGGCAAGCATGTTCGGGACTTATGCCAACCATATCTTGATGCGACCAGGCAAAGACTCCGATGTTCCTACGTAGCAAGTTGATCAGATCCCTCTTTAATTCGTGGTCGATGCTTGCGCCGATCTGTACTTCCCGTTCTGGATGATCCGGATCCATCGTAATACTTTCCAACTCTTCGACAGGAACGGTCGCCTCTCGTTTGGTACGATCTCCGGAATCGGTCCTAGGATCGATGTCGAGGCTTGGCTCGAAACCGATCCTTGGCTCGATGTCGTACGTTAATTGATGAGAGATGGCATCCCCTGAGTCGGGTTGGTACGAAGTGTTAGGCTCGTCGATCTCCATGGGTTGATCGTCGGTCGCTTCAATATTACATATAGCATGGGAAGTATTGAAAGAAGTAACAACATAGGAGTAATTCAAACATCTCTTTGCCATTAGCTGATCTCCTTTTACTGATGCACCGTCCCATCGGCGGTGGGAATTTGATACGGTAAAGAAAGATGAGGCGACCGCCTCAAAGGTTTCTAAAAGGCGACCTAGGAACCCATTATAGATCTTTGGGCCTATCTATGATTACAAAGCTTAGGTTCTAGTAATCCTAACCTTGGGATCATAAAAGCATACTAGCTCAACGGAGAGCTTGATCCTCCCGTAGGCTTGGGTGTGTTGTCGCCGAACCCTTGGAGCACGGTGTCGAAGGCTTGATGAATTTGATTAGGTTGCGAGTTGGTCGGGCGGATTTGAATATGATGTTGCAAAAACTCCCATTGTCGACCAACACGCGATCGGCCGTCTTCCCAAGGATGCAAGCGGAGATCACGGTGCATCCTCTTTGGGACATTGCACTCCCTCCTGTCCTTGTTGGAAAAGGTGATGAGCGCGTCTCTAGAGATGGTCGGCTCAGGAGGTACTACAACATAGACTTGGCGAAAGCCCTCGGCTCGGCTTTTCGCTTCTGTTTGTGAGGTGGAAACCGGGAAAGGCCCCGAGGCTCCCACCTCGGCTGAAGCATGTTGATCCGACCGCCAGGGGGTTAATCGGAGGATCGACTCATCGAGTACTCGGCTCATGCTCGATCCTGGCGATCGGATTGGGAGGAATTCTTTCGCTTGGTCGCTCGCGCCTCCGCTCTTTCCGTCACAGGTTACGGCTTGGTGATCAAATTGTCGGTTGCCTTCTTCAAGCAGTCGCGAGGAGTCATCGAGGAGGTCGCGGCATTGGCTAGTGTTGTGGCGGGACTCTTATGATAGGCACAGAATTTGCTACGGTCTAGGTGACCGTGATCCCTTATTGGCTTTGGCTTGAAAGCCACTCGCGACCCTTGATCGCGTTGAAGATGTGGGCGGAGACAAGTTGAGGTTGTGAAGAAGGTGGACCTCTACATCCTCGAAGGCTTTGAACTCGCCAGCGGCTTGGCGACCGCCTTTACAGGCTTGGCGACCGCCTTCTTGGACATGGGAAGGTGCTTTCCCTTCTTGGTGTCCCTCGTCCGAGGCGGAGTGAGCATCTGCTGGCCGGATAATCGGCGGCTCGATGCGGAGCAGCTGTATAGGTCGGAGGAAAATCCTTTGTGAGGTGCACGAACATGGCGGCGTCCGTGGAATCCGTTCAGATCTGCGTGGTGAGCGATCTCGTGGCAGCGGGCTCACCGGTGAGGACTATCTCGTCCACCCGGTCGATGTAATCCTCATCCGATTCGTCCTTTCCTGCCCGATTTTCATCATGCGGTGGGGACCTTAGGCGGCGACTTTGGCGGCGAAACGACGTGAAGTCGTTCGCCCGACTTCTCAAAGCAATTGATTGTGCGAGATGGTAGTAAGGTGTACCACTGTGGCGATATCGCCCGAGTTAACGGAACATACGACATTTAGTCGCATTCGAAGCTCCGCATCCAGTCATTTAGTTCCGGATTTTTCTTAATTGGGTTCCGGATCCGTTCTCCCTCATATAGAGGTGTTTGTGGGGATTGATCGTTGATTGGGTGGGCGATCTCGATGCGGGTGCAGTGGCTCATTTAGCCCGTGATCGGTCTCTGGCGTTGCCCCAATTTCTAGGAGCGTCTTCATCTCGTCGAGTGGCGTTGCATAGCGGCGATCGCCGTTACTGATGCTCGCCGATTGGCTCTCGAAGCGAGCCAAGACGATCGTGTGCGATCCCCTAGCTCCGTGGTGAATGACGATCTCCCTGCCGAGATGGTTCCCTTCTTGGGCGGCAGGGGCTCGTTGGCCGGTCTGTCTCTTGGGAGTCGGATATGCCGAACTCACAGTAAAGGATTCAGATACCGATGTCTCATTTGGGGCTGAGTGCCAGTCGCCATGAGGATCGCTCCTGGCGGTGAAGACAGAATCGTCCGCCTTACGAGAGCCTTCCCTGCGGCTCGGGACTTTCTGTCGATTTCTCAACATAGATCCCCTTGAGCTTGGTTTGCTTGCCGGCGGTTAGGCTGACGGGGTGATGGTGGGCGTATCGCGGGCCCTCTACCGTTCCACGAGGATGGCTATAGCCTCCTCAATGCATTCGATGTGTGGGCGATCGAGTGAGAGGCTAGAACCGTCCCTCGGGCGGGAGTGAGCCTAGCGTCGCCACGGTCGCCTTCCGCCATGGTGGGATTCGGTCCTCGCCGGAATAAGATTTCCGTGAGATCTCGAGTGGCCCTCTTGGAGGTTGTTCTTGATGTCATTTTACGAAAGTTTTTCTATTGAAGAGCAGTGAGTGTTTCTTCAAGTATATGTCGGAGAAACGGTGAGTGTTCTTCGAGACGGTAGGAATAAAAATGAAGGTTTAGATCCCCTTCCTCTAGCGCCAATTGTTGTTACCCAAAATATTATCCGGAGATAGTATTGCTGGAATGATCGAGTAACAAACAAATGCGAGAACACTTCCGTGAGAAAATAGATAACACAAGATTTGCCGGGGTTGTTAATCCCGGGCTTGAATGCTCTCGCGAGATGTTATTAATAAATATACTGTCGAGTACAAATATTAATGTTAGAATCTAGTACAAGGAGTGTAAAAGCTTCTAGTTATCTAGGCTTTAGAGCGCGTAGATTGCCGGAAGAACCAGATGGATGAATCTGCGAGTTCTTGCTTGGGATATATGATGAATGTGTATGAATATCACTATGAATGTGTTAGTGTTTGCCAAAAGAGCCTTTTGGTTCTCTCTTAGGTGTGTATCTTGCACTTAATTCGTAGTGGATTCGCCCTGCTTTGGCCGCAACAGTGAGTCCTCTATTTATAGGGGACAAGGTAGTTGGGATCCCTCAGGCGATCGCGGGCGATCGCCGTTTTCTGTATTAAAATAAACGTCCGATCGTCCCGTCACGTGGGCCTGTTCCCTTGAGATCCGAGGTTGCAGTTGGAGGCCAGCTGGGTGAACCAATGGGAAGCCAGCACGTGTTGCGAATCGCTGTCTGAGGAAGGCCCACTTCTTACATTTCGGCGGCCTTGTCGGTAGGTGTGGTAGGTGACAGGCTGGGGTCAATGATCCTATTTGTCGGTATCCTTTGGAGATCCGTGGGTGGGCCATCGTCCAAGATTCGGTCTTCGACGACTTTGACGGATGCTGGATCCCCACGTGGCATGAGATGATCGCCTCTGGTCCGTACACGAAAGACGATCGTCAGATAGCAAAAGACGATCGCTGAGTACCAAAAAGACGATCGCCGTATTGTGCCGAGCTCTAGGCATTTGTCCGGAGTTCGTCTTCCATGGTTGACTTTTCTGGGAGGTCGCCGATCGCCTATCGTGGCGAATTAATCGCCGCACAACAAGACCCAGCATTGTTGCGCATCCGTGAGGATGTGGCTCAGGGAGAAGCCCCTGGATTCGTGGTCCACGAGGATGGACTTTTGAGATTTAAGAATCGGTTGTGCGTACCGGCGAATGTCGAGTTGAAAAACTCTATTTTGAGAGAAGCTCATGCTACCCCTTATTCTGTTCATCCGGGGTCCAGCAAGATGTACAAGGACTTGAAACAAAATTACTGGTGGAGTAATATGAAGCGAGAAGTCGCAGAATTTGTTTCGAGATGCTTAACCTGTCAACAAGTTAAAATTGAGCATCAGCGACCGGCGGGTATGTTGAAACCCCTCCCTATTCCAGAGTGGAAGTGGGAAGACATTTCTATGGATTTCATCACGAGTTTGCCGAATAGTCGTCGTGGCATGAATACGATCTGGGTGATTGTGGACCGCTTAACTAAATCAGCTCATTTCCTTGAGATCAAGGATACGTGGGGTCCCGAGAGACTGGCTCAGTTGTTCATCAAGGAGATAGTGAGACTGCACGGTACTCCTAAGAGTATCGTTTCCGATCGTGACGGACGATTTGTGTCTCATTTTTGGAAATCAGTTCATCGTGCCATGGGAACTCAGCTCAATCTCAGTACTGCTTTTCATCCTCAGTCCGATGGACAATCAGAGAGGACTATTCAGACATTACAGGACATGTTGAGGGCATGCGTCCTCGATTGGAAGGACGATTGGGAAGCCCAACTACCATTGATCGAGTTCACGTATAATAACAGCTAGCATGCTTCCATTAAGATGGCACCTTACGAGGCCTTGTACGGTCGTCGTTGTCGATCTCCTTTGTGTTGGGATGACTTGTCAGAATCAATCGGTACCGAGCCCGATATGATTATAGCCACCCGGGAGAAGGTAGCTCTGATCAAGAGTCGTATGTTGACAGCTCAGAGTCGACAGAAATCATATGCGGATAATCGTCGTCGACCACTTGAGTTCGAGACGGGTGACCACGTTTTGGTCAAGGTATCCCCGAGTCGAGGTATTTTCCGTTTCGGAAAACGGGGGAAGTTGAGTCCGAGATTCATTGGACCGTTTGAAATTTTGGATCGAGTAGGCGAGTTAGCTTATCGATTGGCCTTACCTCCGGCATTGAGCCGAATTCATAATGTGTTTCACGTCTCTCAGTTGCGGAAGTATGTTGCCGACCCGAGCCACATACTTCAGTTTGACGAAATCGAGATCGCAGATGATCATTCGTACGAGGAGCGTCCTGTACGAGTGTTGGAGCGGCGAATCAAACAGTTGAGGAACAAGACGATCCCTTTGGTCAAGATTCAGTGGTCCAGACACCGAGTCGAAGAGGCCACTTGGGAAACCGAGGAGAATATGCGGGAGAGTTATCCCGAGTTGTTTGACCCTTAGTTTCGGGGACGAAACTCTTTTTAAGGGGGAGAGTATGTAATACCCAGTTGTAATTCATTCATTTTCATTCAGTAATTATCAGTCTGTAATTGTCACTCAGTAATTCTCACTCGTTAATAATCACTCATCATTCAGGATTCATTCATTTGCATTCACTGTTGGCATGTTGTGATCGTATATCAGTTACCGATTGTCATTTCATCTCCGTTTAGAGACCGAGACGGGAATATTACCATTTTCATTGTGATTGATAGCCTTGTACTGGGAGTATCATCTTTGGCTTGTGTTAGACTTGTTCATTTTCACATTCATATGTTATGTCGGATCATTCATCAGTCGTAGCGAGGAATCGGAGTTATCGGATTTTTCAACTTGGCCAGCATCGAGTTACGGCCGTAAGGACTTTGGGTTACGGCCGTAACAAGGGTTCGTGTTTTCAGGCCATTTGGACGAAAGGGACTTACGGCCGTAAGGTCTTGTGATATGGCCGTAAGTTGAACAGGTACGGCCGTAAGGCTGGCGGGTTACGGCCGTACGCGTCCAGCAGACTGCCGAGGCATTTTTGGCCGAGGGCGAGTTACGGCCGTAAGAAGGGGAGGATACGGCCGTAAGTGGTGTTCGTAAATTTCGAGTGTTGTCGACCAAGGGTGACTTACGGCCGTAAGGGTTGCGGCATACGGCCGTAAGTCGAGGAAGGTACGGCCGTAAGGCTTGGCGATTCTGGCCGTCTGCGGCAGTGCACAGTCGTTTTGACGAAGAGGGCTTACGCCGTAAGTATGGCGAATACGGCCGTATCATCGATTCTGGCCGTAAGGTGTCTTTATTACGGCCGTAAGGGTGTCGGCGGATGTTTTTGGCGAAGGCGGGTTACGCCGTAACTCGAGGCGATTCTGGCCGTAAGTCATCGGCGAGCTTTCGGATGAAGCCGAGTTCAGCCGTCTGAGTTGGCAGTTACGGCCGTAAGGCCGTTGACTGGATTGTTACGGCCGTAAGAGGGCGAGTTACGGCCGTAACTTCCGTGATGTTAAGGACTTGGCCGGGTCATTTTTCCTCACTTGTTCATTTTTCCATCTTTATCCGAGAGAGAGGGTTGAGGGAGAGATTTTGCCATCATCAATCACTTTAGTGTGTAATCTTTATCATCTTCATTCATTTGGGAAGCTTGGATACTCGTTTTAACTCGTGTTCATCGGATCGAAGTGGTTGGATCTTCAAGAGGTAATTTCTTCAACACCTTGGATTTCAATTTTGTGTTGAGATGTGATGTTTTGGACGTTATAATCATGTTACATGAAGGGATATGTATATGATTATGAGTTTGTATAAGGATTCATTGGATTATTGAGGGATTATTCAAGAACACTTTGAATATCGAGTTGGATTTGGGGATTTTCGATCAATTGTTGTTATAATCACGTTTTTGGATATTCATAATGGATTATTGATCGTATTGAAGATGTTTTGTTGGTTTGAAACACTTCTTGGGGATTTGAGGTTGGTATTATTGAGGTTTAGTTGTAATCAATCGAAGTTGGCCTCAAAGTGTTCGATATAATGCCCCAATGAACTTGGTTTAATCGTATCGACGTTTTGAGTTTGTTATATTCGTGTTTAATTTGTATATTGAACGGATTGTTGGTAATTGTATTGAATTAAGGTTGTTCGAGCGACCGACACTTCATTTAGGACATTTGTTCGTGGAAGGACATTCTTCATCGGTATTAGGTAAGTTGATTCTTACTCGGTTAAAAGGATGTTCATTCCTTTTGTTGTTGATCGTTCATAATCATAACTCATTCATCATTGTATTAATTATATTGAGACTTGTAATTTTCGAATAATCACTTCATTAACTAGGAACGGCGGTTCCAATCATTTCATTGAAACTATCAATCACTTCATTATCACTTTCATCTCGATAAGTCATTCTTGACGTTGTCAGGTTATTATTATTCATTGATATTCATTATGGTCATTCTCGTTCATATGACCTTCTGGGTTCATATTGCGTGGTCGGGTGCGGATGTGTGGAATTTTTAGTCGGGCACATGTTGGCCATGTATTGGGAGTGATACATTGGACTGTGCACACGGTAACGTTTACCTCCGTGAGACTAATTAGGTACAAGGATGGGTGTGTCCGGTCATCCGTCTTGTACACTTCCACAGAACACTACGGGCGTACTATGGTACTCCTCTTCAGCGTAATTCATAACTAAGGATATTTCATAACTTCAGATATATCATGATTGTGTAATTTCAACCCTTGAGGATTGTTGTTCTGTATAAGCCGGCCCGTTTGGGGATATTGTTTTTCAGTCATGGCAAGGCAAAGCGCAGGAGAGCACGTTGGCGGGAGTCGGTGATACTAGAAGGGGGCCCGATCCTTTCGATCATTTATTGATCATTTATGTTTTCTTTATTTATTCCGCTGCAGACATTCCGTTCGAATACTCATTTCATTCAGTGTCGTGTATTTTATCGTCACATAAGATACACATGTATTCTATATTATCCTGGGTGTGTTGTATGAAACTCCTAATCGGAGTAATTGATGTTATAATGTGGTTCGGTACTACATTTACTCTGTGTAATTCATCCTTTTTTCATTCGCTTGGTGGGTCCCAGTCGGGGGTCCACGACACTGTAATATCCGCCTAGTTTGGGGTGTTACATTCTAAGGATTCTCTGACAATGCTTCTGATCAGCTCAGTCATCACAGGGGATATTGGTGATGACTAAGGTGAGTGCTCACCGACGCTCTCTGTGCTTGCAGGTAGGTTTGCAGTGGACCTACCTGTCTGCAGACTCCTGTCTGCAGGCGGCTGATCAGGTGGGGTCTGCTCTGATGTCCCCGACCTGTCATCTTCTTTAGCTAGGCTGGCATCAAGGCTGGTGTAGCGGGCAGGAGCCCCAGCCTTATCTGATCTGGCTTCATCTTGGCCTTCTTTTCCTTCAGCCTCATTCTCCTTTTCTTCTTCCTTTTCCTTATCTCCCTTTTCCTTTTCCTTTTCTTCTTCCTTGTCTCCTTCCTTCTCTTCATCCTTCTCATCTTCCTTCTCTTCATCCTCTCTCTTTTCTCTCTCATCACCTTTTTTATCATCATCAGCATCATCATTATCTTTTTCTTCATCATCATCTTCTTTTTCTTCATCCTTATCAACTTCCTCTCCTTCTTCTTCTCCTTCATCCACCAACTCCTCAGTTTTTTCGATCTCTTCTTCTTCAGACTGTTTTTCAACTATAATGTTTTCTTCTTCTTTTTCTTTTTCTCCTTCCTCCTGTCTCTCCTCTTCTTCTTCTATTACAATGATTTCTTTTTTTTAAACTTCCTTTTCTTCAACTATGATATTTTCTTTTCTTTCTTCTTCCTCCACTACTTTCTTTATTCTTATTTCCTTTTAAAGTACCTCTCCATATTCATTCAGGGTATCATCAAAAACACTTGCCATTATGAGATGGATGAGCTGGTCAATGTTTGTTTTAAAATTGGACATGAACCAGCCTTCCTGAAGTAGTAAAAACAGATCTGACTCATTGCAAAAATGTGTGAGCAGATCCTCTGTAGCCTGGGGATATTCCCAGCTACTCCCTTCAATGAAAGCTTGAAGTTGAGTGAATGGAACAGTTTTAAGGGTTTTCCATTACTCAAAAATTTCAATAAAAGAATGTTTTAGAGCATGATATTTTACAAGTAAGAGTTGCTCTACAGACAGGTTGAAAGAATTATGTTCAAGCAGATTAAAAGATTAATTTTCTTCTGGAATCAGGATAATCAAACCTGCTTCTTCTTTCTCAGATACAAAATGAGGAGTTAGAACAGGAACCATTTGGGTCTCCAGGCTGTAGGGAGTAGGCTGATCCTCCATTTGAATGAGTTCAGGGGTAGTAAACTGATTTGGCTGCTCCTCCTCATCAAACATGTAATACCCGGTCGTAATTCATTTATTTTCATTCTGTAATTATCAGCCTGTAATTGTCACTCAGTGTATTTCACTCAATTATAATCATTCATCAATCATATTCATTCACCGTGTTCACCGTTCGGAAAAACTTCGAGTTGTGTATCATTATTGTTCATTGTTTCAACTTTCATCATATGAATTCGACTTTGTTAGATCACCATTAATTTTTGGTAACTCCAAAAATTCTAAATCCTTGCAATATTATAGAGCATCGAATTAGCTTTCCAATGGTTCAAACGGTGAGTCAATCGGAGTCCGTACGAGAGAGTTATGGTCGTTTTAGCTCACCCGCTCATTTGGCCGATCACTGCCGACCGGACTCGGCCGTGTCGTCCGACACGGCCCGTGCCGTACTCGTCCGGATAAGCCGGAAGCGACTGCCTCAGGACCCGACCGTGTCGTCTGGCACGGCCGTGCCGTACTCGTCCGGATAAGCCGGTAGCGACTGCCCAGAAGCCCGACCGTGTTCCAGGACACGGTCGAGTCAATGCCGAGCGCCCCTTCGCGACACGACCGTGTCATGCAGGACACGGTCGAGTCCCTGCCGGCCGATTGCGCGCCACGACCGTGTCATGTCGGACATGGTCGAGTCTGTCCGCCCTATAAATTCGTTTTCTCGGCATTTTAGCTCATTTTCCCCTTTTCTTCACCTGCAACCGAGAGAGAGAGCCGGAGGGAGGGTTTTTACTTCACAAATCATTTGAGTGTTTTATTTTCTTCATCCTCCTTCGATCGTTTAGCTCGGATTGTGGATTTAGCACGTGTTCTTCGGATTATAGGGATTGAATCTTCAAGAGGTAAGAACTCCTTCAATCCTAGTATGATTTTGGGGAGGGTTTGGTGGTGATCTTGTGTTTTAATTCGAATTTACCGATGTTGTTGTTAGATTTTGATAGTATACTCGTAACCATTGGTTTTCTTGTTATTGGTTGGGATGAAATCCCGTTATTCCACCGATTACCGATTTCTTTTCCTTATGCACGCGTAGTGTCCGATGAATTGTCCCAACGGGTCGAACTAGGATGAATTTCTTCGTATTCATGGTGTTGAGATTGGTTTTATACCGTTATTGTGTTAGGAACGGATTTGGGAGGATTGTTCGGACCGAAACCTATTCCTTCGTCGTTTCCTTCGTTTCGTTTCATTCAAGGCAAGTACATGTATTACATTTCGTTATGTATATTGTGATTTTTCGAAATGAATGATGAATGGTGATTTTTGAGTGCGTGAGTTGTGTTCCTTCCACCCGGAGTGTCCGACGGGATGTCTGGGGGTCGATACTTAGGGGTACGGCCGCGGAAGTGGACTTGGGTGCGTGTGTGGTTGAACTTCCACCCGGAGTGTCCGACGGGATGTCTGGGGGTCGATACTAAGGGGTACGGCCGCGGAAGTGGTATCCCACCCGGAGTGTTCGACGGGATGTCTGGGGGTCGATACTAAGGGGTACGGCCACGGGATACCAGTTGTGATTTTGTGATATCGTGATGATTGGAAATTGATGTGATTGCCAATGTAGTATTCCGGAATATATGTGGCAAATGACTTACGTTTGGGATGATTGTGTAAAAACTGTATTTTGTATATAATGTTGTATAATTGTGTACTTGCACTAGCTATTCGAATGCTAACCCCTTAAATGGGGGAAATGCGTCTTATGCATTTCAGGTACCGAAAGAGCTGAGGAGCAGGCACGGGGCACGCACGCGAAGGATGGGATGGCTTGATGATAGTGGCTCGAGCCTGTATTGTTCTTTTTATGTTTTGTCATTGCATTTGTTGAGTATTGGAGTTAAACTGCTTACTTCCGAATTTGGTTTAAGTCCCCTGCGTGGGCAATGAATTTATATTTACATTATGTTTCATGTACTCCGTTGAAATGTTTTGGCCGAGGCCACGGCCCTGTTTACTTTTGAGTGCATCTTTTGGGTTTTCCATTGCGGTTATGTGTCTTGTGTTAGCCTGGTAGACCTCACGAGGTTTCTACGGTGTGTAATGTCCCCTTTGTGAATTGGGGTGTTACATTTATGGTATCAGAGCTTAGGTTTTGAATACCTAGGCTGTCGGTTAATTTTGGGTCTGTTAGCTGCGTCATTAGAGTCAGTCGTTGAGCCTAATATCATCATGCTACCGTCTTTTCGTGCGACCCGTGGCTGTAAGTCTTCTCAAACTCTTATACTCTGTATTCGTTTTCTTGCGTTGTTCGGAATTGAGAATTATGATTACCAACCTTGTAAATTGTGAATCTTTCTGATCTTGTTCTTTTCTTATTTTCCTTCAGTATGTTGAGAGGTCGTGGTAGACCGGCTAGGGGACGCGGCCGAGGCCGTGGTCGTGGTGCTGATAATGAGGAGGGCTCACTTTCCCAGTCCTCTGCGGACTCAGCCTCTCACTCAGTGCCTTCGGGTAATAATGCCGACACCGGGGCTACTGCCGTACTTCAGCAGATGGTAGCCCAACTTACTCAGATAGCTCAGGGTGGACGTCAGAATCCGCCCCTGACACCGGAAGAGGAGGCTAGTAAGTGGCTTCAGACGGTAACTAAGATGCACCCTCCTCGTTTCTCCGGATCTTCTGACTCCCTTGGATGGGAGAATTGGCTCTTTCAGTTGTCCAGGACCTTTGATGCCGTAGCTTGTCCCGAAGACAGGAGGGTACATATTGCCCAGTACCTCCTGGATAAGGAAGCTGCGGAGTGGTGGGAGGCCGTTGCGCCCAGAGATCGTCGGGCCACTTGGGAGGAGTTCAGGGCTGCTATGGAAGCAGAATATTGTCCACCGCGATTAAGGAGCGCAGAATTGTGGAGTTTTTCACCGCTACACCTCAGGATGTGCCTATTTCTCAGTCCATCATTTCTTACAATCAGCAGTTGGGCTTCGTGAGGGATCAAGTGAGAACGGAGGCTGATAAAATCCGATACTTCAATATGCGCATGAAGCCGCATATCAGGCAGAGTATGGCACCGCTCATGTGTGCCACCTTGAAGGAATACCGGGATCGCGCTCGCGATCGAGATGGTGTCCCGGAATCGAGTCGGTTTCGGAAGCTAAGAAGCGAAGACTACCGGCGGGTTCTCGGCCGGTAAAGGTGGTCGATTTCCAAGTCTCGTTCTGCTCCTACTCCCGGGAAGAGACCGTTTCACCGGTGGGGATCTCGGGGTAATCGTTCGATCGATCCGTTGCTTCGTGGCGAGGTGGTTTGTTTTAATCGCAACCAATATGAGCATTTGATGAAGGATTGCCCTTCTCCTCGATTATTTGTTTTACTTGCGGGCGGACCGGACATCGGGCGGTTCATTGTGAGAGGGCCACCAGGGCCGCTAGAGTTCCGACTACCACTACCGATCGAAGGATCACGGCCTCAGCTACTCATATTCCGCAGAGTTCGGGTCGTGGTAGAGGACGGTCGGCCGGATCGCCGTGCGGCCTCGAGTTCGGGTTGATTCACCCCGAGTGTATCAGATGAGGCGCACAGAGGAGGCAGACATTCCGGTGGCGTCAGGTACCACTCAGATCCTTACTCATCCGGTTTCCGTGCTTTTTGATTCGGGTGCTACCCATTCCTTTATTGCATCGGATTGTGTGAATTGTATTGGCTTTAACTGCTTGTTTGAGTGTGAACCGTTTGTGGTGGGTACGCCTAGCGGGGATCGTATGGTTGGGGACCGGGAAGTTAGGGATTGCCCAGTGAGGATCGGGAGCCGAGATTGGCCCTCAAACCTCATTGTTATCGACCTCAAGGGTGAGGATTTAATCCTCGGGGACGATTGGTTAGAGCGTCACCGTGCTATCATGAACTATCGGACTCGTACTATCTCGATCGTGGCCGAGGATGGCACCGAGCATACTCTCGTCTACCGTAAGTCGTAAATCGGGGAGCGTGATTAACGCCTTGAAGGCGATGAAACTTCTAAACCAAGGTTGTGCCGGCTACTGGTGTTTCGCTCTACAGGCGGAAGATGGTGGAGTTGGCATGTCGTCAATTCCAGTTGTTGGTGAGTATCCCGATGTTTTCCCAGACGACTTGCCGGGATTACCACCGCAGCGAGAGGTGGAGTTTCCTATCGATCTTGAGCCGAATGCAGCCCCTATTTCTCGAGCACCGTACCGTATGGCACCGTCGGAGATGTTAGAGTTGAAGAATCAGTTGGGAGAATTGTTAGATAAAGGGTATATTCGACCGAGCGCATCGCCTTGGGGTGCTTTGTACTCTTTGATAAGAAGAAGGATGGGACGCTTCGTTAATGCAACGATTTTCGAGAATAAAACAAGATGACAAACAAAAATAAATAACCTTTGCCTGGATTGACGATTTGTTTGATCGGCTTCGGGCGGCAGTCTTTTCAAGATTGATTTGCGATCGGGCTACTACGATTGAGAATTCGGGACGTCGATATTCCGAAAGCTGCCTTTCGGACGAGATATGGCCATTACGAGTTTGTGGTTATGCCTTTCGGGCTAACCAATGCCCCAGCAGTGTTCATGCAGTTGATGAACAAAGTTTTTATTGAGTATCTGGACAAATTCGTAGTCGTTTTTATCGACGATATTCTTATCTATTCACGGAGTCGGGAGGAACACGCCTTACATCTCCGAATTGTATTAGACACTTTGAGGGCTGAGCAGTTGTACGCGAAGTTCTCTAAGTGTGAGTTTTGGCTCGAGGAAGTGACGTTCCTCGGGCATGTGATTTCAGCAGAGGGAGTTCGGGTAGATCCGCAGAAGATAGAGGCAGTGATGGCTTGGGAGCCACCTAAGAATGTGAAGGAGGTGAGGAGTTTTCTGGGTCTCGCCGGCTACTACCGTCGATTTGTTGAGGGATTTTCTAAGATTGCTAAACCGCTCACTCAGTTGCTTCATAAGACTCAGAAATTCGAGTGGACCGCAGACAGACAGAGCAGTTTTGACGAGTTAAAGAGACGTCTGACTACCGCACCCGTTTTAGCATTGCCTCAGGGGAACGAGGACTTCGTAGTGTATAGTGATGCTTCGGGCCTTGGTCTAGGATGTGTTTTGATGCAGAGAGACAGAGTGATTGCTTATGCGTCCCTTGATTGAAACCTTACGAGGTAAATTATCCCACGCATGATTTGGAGTTAGGCTTTGTCGTTTTCGCCTTAAAGATCCGGAGGCATTATCTCTATGGGTCGTGTAAGATTTTTACCGATCACAAGAGCTTGAAGTATATCTTCAGTCAGAGGGAGTTAAATATGAGACAGCGTAGGTGGTTGGAGCTAATTAAAGATTACGACCTCGAGATACTTTACCATCCGGGTAAGGCCAACGTAGTGGCTGATGCGTTGAGCCGAAAACCGATGGCTTTGCATATGTTAGAGGTACTTACACTGCAGAGTAGGATCCAACGAGATTTCATCTGCCAGAATATTGAGGTTTGGGTTCAGAGAGTTCAGGGCCAGTTATATGCGTTAGAGATCACTTCGTCCTTGACTGATGATATCAAGGCGAAGCAGTATGACGATCCGTTTTTGGTCCAGTTGAGGGAGGATGTGAGGAAAGGGAAAGCCCCCGGATTTGTGGTTCACGATGATGGAGTTTTGAGATTTCGTGGCAGATTATGTGTACCGGGTGTTGTTGATCTGAGACAGAAGATCTTGAGTGAAGCTCATACCACACCTTACTCCATACATCCTGGTACGAGTAAAATGTACAAGGATGTGAGGAGCAACTACTAGTGGAGTAATTTGAAGACAGACGTTAGCGAGTTTGTGTCGAAGTGTTTGACCTGTCAGCAGGTTAAGATCGAGCATCAGCGACCCGCGGGGTTTTTACGACCACTTCCTATTCCGGAGTGGAAATGGGAGGACATTTCTATGGATTTCATTACCGGTATGCCTAAGACTCGGACGGGAATGAACATGATTTGGGTCGTTGTTGATCGACTAACCAAATCAGCTCATTTTCTAAGTATTAAGGACACTTGGGGGCCGGAGAGGCTTGCACGAGTGTTTGTTGCGGAAATAGTGAGATTGCATGGGACCCCTAAGAGCATTGTTTCAGATCGTGATGGCCGGTTCATATCACATTTTTGGCAGGCCGTTCATAGAGCTTTGGGAACCGAGTTGAGACTTAGTACATCCTACCACCCTCGAGCAGACGAGACGATCTGAGCGGACGATCTGAGACGCTAGAGGATATGTTACGAGCCTGTGCTTTAGATTGGAAGGATGATTGGGAGACACACTTGCCATTGATCGAGTTCACGTACAACAATAGTTGGCATGCCTCGATCAAAATGGCACCATTCGAAGCGTTGTATGGGAGGAGGTGTAGATCGCCGTTGTGTTGGGATGATGCGTCTGAGCTACTCGGTACCGAGCCCGACATGATAGTTGAGACGAGGGAGAAGGTTACCCTGATTCATGGTAGATTGCTGACGGCCCAGAGTCGGCAGAAGTCTTATGCCGATACACGTCGCCGACCGTTGGAGTTTGAGGTGGGAGATCACGTCTTGCTTAAGGTATCGTCGACACGGGGAGTTTACCGCTTCGGTCGGAAGGGTAAACTTAGTCCGAGATATTTCGGGCCGTTTGAGATTTTAGATAGAGTTGGAGAGCTTGCGTATCGGTTAGGCTTGCCGCCGTCCCTGAGCCACGTGCATAACGTATTTCATGTTTCCCAGCTTAGGAAGTACGTATCGGACCCTAGCCATATTATTGATTTTGGAGAGATCGAGTTGGGGCCCGACATTACCTTCGAGGAGAGGCCGATTCAGATCTTAGAGCGTCGAGTGAAGCAACTCAGGCACAAAACCATTCCTTTGGTCAAAGTGCGGTGGTCGAGGCATGGATCCGAGCAAGCCACGTGGGAAACGGAGGAGAGAAAGAGTTCGAGATAACCCGAGTTATTCGTGTTGTAAGTTTCGGGACTAAACTTATTTTTAGCGGGAGATAAAGTAATACCCGGTCGTACTTCATTTATTTTCATTATGTAAATATCAGACTGTAATTGTCACTCAGTGTATTTCACTCAATTATAATCATTCATCAATCATATTCATTCACCGTGTTCACCGTTCGGAAAAACTTCGAGTTGTGTATCATTATTGTTCATTGTTTCAACTTTCATCATATGAATTCGACTTTGTTAGATCACCATTAATTTTTGGTAACTCCAAAAATTCTAAATCCTTGCAATATTATAGAGCATCGAACCAATGGTTCAAACGGTGAGTCAATCGGAGTCCGTACGAGAGAGTTATGGTCGTTTTAGCTCACCCGCTCATTTGGCCGATCACTGCCGACCGGACTCGGCCGTGTCGTCCGACACGGCCCGTGCCGTACTCGTCCGGATAAGCCGGAAGCGATCGCCTCAGACCCGGCCGTGTCGCCTGCACGGCCGTGCCGTACTCGTCCGGATAAGCGGTAGCGACGCCAGAGGCCCGACCGTGTTCGGACACGGCCGAGTCAATGCCGAGCGCCCCTTCGCGACACGACCGTGTCATGCGGACACGATCGAGTCCTGCTGCCGATTGCGCGCCACGGCCGTGTCATGTCGGACACGGTCGAGTCTGTCCGCCCTATAAATTCGTTTTCTCGGCATTTTAGCTCATTTTCCCCTTTTCTTCACTGCAACCGAGAGAGAGCCGGAGGGAGGGTTTTTACTTCACAAATCATTTGAGTGTTTTATTTTCTTCATCCTCCTTCGATCGTTTAGCTCGGATTGTGGATTTAGCACGTGTTCTTCGGATTATAGGGATTGAATCTTCAAGAGGTAAGAACTCCTTCAATCCTAGTATGATTTTGGGGAGGGTTTGGTGGTGATCTTGTGTTTTAATTCGAATTTACCGATGTTGTTGTTAGATTTTGATAGTATACTCGTAACCATTGGTTTTCTTGTTATTGGTTGGGATGAAATCCCGTTATTCCACCGATTATCGATTTCTTTTCCTTATGCACGCGTAGTGTCCGATGAATTGTCCCAACGGGTAGAACTAGGATGAATTTCTTCGTATTCATGGTGTTGAGATTGGTTTTATACCGTTATTGTGTTAGGAACGGATTTGGGAGGATTGTTCGGACCGAAACCTATTCCGTCGTCGTTTCCTTCGTTTCGTTTCATTCAAGGCAAGTACATGTATTACATTTCGTTATGTATATTGTGATTTTTCGAAATGAATGATGAATGGTGATTTTTGAGTGCGTGAGTTGTGTTCCTTCCACCCGGAGTGTCCGACGGGATGTCTGGGGGTCGATACTAAGGGGTACGGCCGCGGAAGTGGACTTGGGTGCGTGTGTGGTTGAACTTCCACCCGGAGTGTCCGATGGGATGTCTGGGGGTCGATACTAAGGGGTACGGCCGCGGAAGTGGTATCCCACCCGGAGTGTTCGACGGGATGTCTGGGGGTCGATACTAAGGGATACGGCCACGGGATACCAGTTGTGATTTTGTGATATCGTGATGATTGGAAATTGATGTGATTGCCAATGTAGTATTCCGGAATATATATGTGGCAAATGACTTACGTTTGGGATGATTGTGTAAAAACTGTATTTTGTATATAATGTTGTGTAATTGTGTACTTGCACTAGCTATTCGAATGCTAACCCCTTAAATGGGGGAAATGCGTCTTATGCATTTCAGGTACCGAAAGAGCTGAGGACTAGGCACGGGGCACGCACGCGAAGGATGGGATGGCTTGATGATAGTGGCTCGAGTCTGTATTGTTCTTTTTATGTTTTGTCATTGCATTTGTTGAGTATTGGAGTTAAACTGCTTACTTCCGAATTTGGTTTAAGTCCCCTGCGTGGGCAATGAATTTATATTTACATTATGTTTCATGTACTCCGTTGAAATGTTTTGGCCGAGGCCACGGCCCTGTTTACTTTTGAGTGCATCTTTTGGGTTTTTCATTGCGGTTATGTGTCTTGTGTTAGCCTGGTAGACCTCACGAGGTTTCTACGGCGTGTAATGTCCCCTTTGTGAATTGGGGTGTTACAAAACAATCGCCTGGGTCTTTTGGGATAAGGTTCTGGTGAGGAGTGAATCACGGATGGCTCACCAGGGGATGGTCCCCTTCTTTTAAAACAGATGGCGATTGGGGTGTTGTCTGACTCTGTCTCAGACTGGTCTGCAGCTGCAGCTTGGTCGGACTCGTCTGAGCTCAAAGGATATCTGTAGGGAGTTCGCCCTACAGACATCTCCATTAGAATCTGAGTTGCTTTCCTCTCACCTCCTACCCTCCTCAGGGTCTCTTGGTCTAAATTACCAAGTCTCTTGTTGATGTGGAAGGGGTCAGTATTTCCCTTTGCCACACCAAGCTGCTCCAACATCCAACTAAGCTGCGTTCCGAACGCCAGCTTGGATTTGAATCCCTTTTCTTCAATAAGGCACTCGGCTTTGTTCACATCATGCACTAATTGCCTGAAGATGTAATCAGCCCAGTCAATTCGTTCGTTTTGAATAAGTGCTCCCAGCACCATGAACTTGCAGACGACAATTGGTCGAAGCTGCCCGCCATCCCCATCACTATTTTGTTGGTTATATCCAACGCATAGAGATATTCCTTCTTCAGTTCGCTCCTTTTGGCGGTCAGCTTCAATTATTTCGGATGGTCGACAGCCTTGATTTTCAGCCATGTGTCGGTTGTGTTCTGCTTTAGGGCTTCGACATCCACGCCGTAGGATTGCATCCCGAAGATTTTCCCGACCGATTTTGGAGTAATATCAACTTGGATTCTACAAATAGAGCTCCTTATGCCTGATTCGAGCACTAGGGCTTCTCGGTAAAAAGCAATAACAGCCTCCTTGAAAAGATGTTTGGGGCTGATATCCAGAAATGGGTAGATCCCATTTGCCTTCAATCGCTCTGATGAGTTGTCGCACATCATTTTTGTCCAGGTTCGCCTCGAGTAAACTTTTAAAATCGACGACCAGTGAGAAGATGATCTGATCCTTCACCGCCTTAAGGTTAACTCTGTTGAAGTATGCTTCCATTTCTGCGCAACAAAGATTTCTTCTGAGTGTATGAAAATTCAAAAGGGTTTTTGCTCTGTGAAAACTAGGGTTCTTAAGCGTGAAGAAGGTAAAGTGAAACGCCTTTTCGTATTTAAAAAGAAATTAAAGTGACATTTGGATTTTAATATTATTTTAATTTTAAGTCGGTTTAAATTTTGAATTAGTGGGGTCGTGTGAACGTGTAAGCGTGCTAGCTTGTCATAGTGTAATTGTGAACGTGAGATTTCCATGTGTAATTAATAATAATATATTATTCAGTAGTCGGTCAAAATTAGAAAACTTAGCTGGTTGACCGTTGACTGTTTGACTGCTCTGCATCAGGTGACTCTCCTTGTTTGCTCCAGGTAGGTTCTGATGCATGTGGTCAGCTTAGTCCGTCCTTTGTCTTTTTGTCTGGTCTGATCAGGTAACTTCCTTTGCTCGTCTGATCTGGTCTTCAAGTAGCTTTCTCGTCTGTACTAGATTCCCAATCTAATAGTCCAAGTTCCCTGCTCAGCTCCAAAAACCTTTCTTCTGGTAAAGGTTTGGTGAGAATATCAGCAATCTGATATTCTGTGCTGACTCTTTCAACTCTGACTCTCTTATTAAGCACGTGATCTCTAATGAAGTGATGCTTAACATCAATGTGCTTCGTCCTTGAGTGCAATACCGAATTGTTGGTGATTGCAATTGCACTATTGTTGTCGCACCAAATTAGAACTTCATTTGCAATTATATTGTTATCCCTTAGCTGTTGTCTGATCCACAAGATCTGGGAGCAACAACTACTTGCAGCTAGATACTCTGACTCAGTTGTTGAGATAGAGTTAGATATCTGCTGCTTGCTAAACCAGGATATCAGTCTGGTTCCTAGGAATTGGCACGTTCCACTAGTGCTTTTCCTATTGATCTTACATCATGCGAAATCTGCATCTGAATATCCTGACAACTCAAAGTTGTCATCTTTAGGGTACCATACACCGACATTCATGGTATACTTGAGATATTTGATGATTCTCTTAGCTGCTTCCAGGTGTGACTGCTTGGGTTTAGAGTGGAATCTTGCACATACTCCTACAACATATGAAATGTCTGGCCTACTTGCAGTCAGATAAATGTAACACCCCCAAATCCCATTGGGTTATTACAATACCATGGACCCCACACCTAGAGATCCACAAGGCGAACATGACTAAAATACATTAAAATTAACCAACAAGGGAGATCACAGTCCCTACCATGATATCCGACACAATATTCCGATAAAGAATTTTAACGACAATCATGGGCCTACATGGCCAAAATGAAAATACAACCACACCCACGAGCCTTGCTCGGGTAATACATAATGACAATGACTGACAAACTGTAGTACACTCCAATTGACTGACCAACATGAACAACTCGGACTAGTATCGCTCGAATGCCTCGTCGCCATCATCATGCCCCTGTGTCTCAACTCTCTCCTCGCAAGCACCTAAAACATGAAAACATGTTCCGCCCCCACGGGGCCAGTCATCCAGATAATGAACATCAAATACATGTATAACATGATATGCATCCAAAGGCAGAATGAAACGGTACAATGATAATAATAATAATAATACGAGATGCTCACAAACCAATGTAAGAACCGAGCATTCGTGAAACACTATGTCCACGGCATACTATTAATACCTGTTCGACAGGTTAGAACGTAAATGCCCAATGGCAAATCATAATTATAGAGTACCACAATG
Source organism: Orobanche coerulescens (assembly GCA_033398695.1). NCBI lineage: Eukaryota > Viridiplantae > Streptophyta > Magnoliopsida > Lamiales > Orobanchaceae > Orobanche > Orobanche coerulescens. Next base: position 96,784,387 of record CM065806.1, read on the forward strand.
AATTACACTACATGAACTAAACCAGAACTGAATTAATTATGAATCACAATGCCCGAAGGCTCCAATGAAATTACCAAGACAATCACAAAGGCCTGAAAGCCACTCAGCCGAAGCTGTCAAATATCACAATCACATGAAATCGGAACAGCCCGAAGCTGTAGTTAATGAGGGCTAATAAGATCATAACCACAACCTTGACCTACTGAGCTGTAGGTGTCGGGAAGCCAACCTTGAAGGTTCAAGCCCCAAGCTTACCCATAATAAGATCATAAACACGATCGTGACCTACTGAGCTGTGGGTGTTGGGAAGCCAACCGCGAAGGTTCAAGCCCCAAGCTTATCCATAATAAGATCATAAACACGACCGTGACCTACTAAGCTGTAGGTGTTGGGAAGCCAACCGCGAAGGTTCAAGCCCCAAGCTTACCCATAATAAGATCATAAACACGACCGTGACCTACTGAGCTGTAGGTGTTGGAAAGCCAACCGCGAAGGTTCAAGCCCCAAGCTTACCCATAATAAGATCATAAACACGACCATGACCTACTGAGCTGTAGGTGTTGGGAAGCCAACCGCGAAGGTTCAAGCCCCAAGTTTACCCAACAAGCACTAGCCAAGACTAGCCTCCAAAATACAATTATCATAAACGGCAAAAATCCCAAGATTACCGAATTCACGAGAATGATAGTGTGCTGCCTTGAGTCGGCCAACACGATAATAATGACTCATGGATGGGCACCATCCTCGGAGGTCCCAATTCAATACCTAGATTACCTTAGAATGGTCAATCGATAACAACGACACAATGGATGGGAACTATCCTCGATAGCCCCAATTCAATAGCCCGATTGCCTTAGAATGGCCAACCGATAACAGTGATGCAGCGGATGATTCAATACCTCGATTGCCTTAAAACGGCCAATCGATAACAATGATGCAGCGGATGATTCAATACCTCGATTGCCTTAAAATGGCCAAACGATAACAATGATACAATGAATGATGGAGCACCTCGATTGCTGTTAGGCGTATTTTTATACGCTTATTTATCATTATTTCATATCCATTTTACGTCGAAACCTGCATAAATGAGCTTTTAATAAACTATCTTTATATATTTTGTAGGAAATTGGAGTCCGAAAGCTCGAACAGCGAAAAACGGGCCAAAACGACAATTTTTGGCCTGGGGCCGTGGCACCCATATGCTGAGCCGCGGCACACGAAGGTGACTAGCAGGACGCCGAGCGAACTGTACCGGGGGCCGCGGCACAAGGATGCCGAGCCGCGGCCCAGGAAGAAAAAAAAGGCGCCCAGGTATAGGCACTGAACATTAGGGGCCGCGTACGCTTAAGTGAGCGGCCATGGGCGGTTTTTGGTGTGTTTTTCGCGTTTCGTTGCCGTTTCTGAAGCCCGTTTTCAACCTAACCCACAGACGCGTTTTGGAGGCTAATGATAGCTATAAATAAACATTGAAGGTCAGAAAAAGGGGGGCATCGAGGGCATCGAGGAATCGTTGGAGGGAATCGAAGAACACAAGAATCCTGGGAGAGCGGAAACGAGGTGATTGGTGGGCGACGACAAGACCACGGATCCCTTACGGTTTTCCTGAATTTATCCGCATCTTATTTTCTAGATCTGTTCGAGTAGGATTGTGATTGTAGCGGATTACATGACGGTTTGATTTATTTATTTTTATTTTAATTCACTCGTTATTCGTATTGAGTTGGATTTTTCTCATTGTTCTTAATGCCTTTTAATTGTCTGGCCAACAGTTGAATTGATTTGAATGTCTTTATGGATTCGGGAGATGAAATTTAGGCATAGTTCTTATGAGAAAAATCATGATTGTTGTGAGATAGGGATATACTCATGGGAATTGTGAAGCCTATTTATTGTGGGGATTCATGAACTGTTTTAGCTATTAATTATCTAATTCGAATAGGAATATATCGAGTTAATAATTATTAGTATTTTCTATCGACCTTGAGAGAAGCTTTAGAATAATTTAGGAATTCCTGGCTTACAATCAATTGAATAAAAGTGAATTGAATTAAACAAAAATCATTCCTGATTGTTTGAGGTGAAAATCATAATGCTACGCCCTTCTTATTATTATTATTATTATTATTATTATTATTATTATTATTATTTTCTATTTATTTTTCTGCAATTAGTTTAGAAATAAATTTTATATAATTGTTCTTCAAATAAAATTACGAGTTGACTATATTTTGGTACTTAGTAAAGTCAGTCCTCGTGGGAACGATATCTTACTCATCTCTTTATTACTTGTTGACACCGTGCACTTGCGGCATAGTGTGAGGGATTTCTTCACAACAAGTTTTTGGCGCCGTTGTCGGGGATTAATTTTTCGCTAATATCATTACCAAGCGACTCTAATTTTAGTTTGAAGTTTTTTTTTCTTTAGTTTCTATATTTTTTTATTTTATTTTTTTTTCATTATGTTGTCCTTTGATTATCGTGACCCTTGGCATTTCATAAATTTCGATGATCTTAATAATTTGCCTAATAGGGTCAGTCAGCCCCCTCCCCCGAAACAAAAGACCATGCTTGAACAATGTGTAGACGCTCTCAAAAATCCTGATAGTACCCCTCTTGAGCGAGAATGTGCAAGTCGTGGTCTTGAGATTCACTATGGTTATTTTCCAGCTCATCGCTTTAGTAGTGAAGTAGAGAGGGAGGTTGAGAAGAAAGACATGCTGAGTTTTAGGGTCGATCCCCCAACACCTGATAATTACATAAAGTGTGATGAGCTTGTAGAAGAAGTTAACATTGATGATGCTTCCAAAGAAATTTCATTAATTTGTCATCAAACTTCGAATAATAAGGTGAACACTTTTGTGCCTAAAATTTTATTAACGGTGCCACACATAATTTTTCCTAAATCCGTATTAGGAGAGATTGGCCCCATTACTTTTGATTTTGTTGAGGCTGATTCTTTGAGTTCTAATGAGGTTGTTCATGATATGTCTTTATTATCTACCCATTCGAACTCTGCTTATTTTTTCATACCTTATAATTATTATATTCTTTCATTATTTTTTGGTTGTCCGCATAATTATTCTTACTCATTATTTTTGGCCACCAGGCATGAACCAAAGCCACCCTTGTGGAATAAGAGGCTTATAGATTGCAAGAAGGGGGTATTTGGCAATCTCCCCAGAAAGAAGCTACGTTAATTTTTTTTATTTGCCACGTCGTGCTCAAGACGTAAAATAGAGCGCTTGATGGGAGGCAACCCATCATTTTTACTTGCTTTCTAGTTAGTTGTTTTTATTTGATTTTTCGTTAATAATTTTTTCTTTGTTTTGTTATTTCGTTTGGATTCGTGTATTCTTGTTGGCCCTTATTTCTCTAATATTTTTTTAACCCAAATGAGTTATTATCCTTCATATTCTAGTCTTTCTTGACTTAATGTCTATAGTTATTTCATGACTAGAGACTAAGTTTGGGGGTCCCTAGTGATGTTGGGCATTATTTGAAGTATGGATTGATAGACGATTCCACTCAGACATGTGCTGGCGTTCAAGAAGACATTTGGAATAAGATTCGCTTTTCCTTATCTCTTTTATTTTCACATGAGTTTTATTGTTGATGATTTTATGTGTAGTGGAATAAATTGAAGCATGCGATATTTTCTTAATTTTTCTTGGTTATAAATTGCGATTTCATCATTGCTTTATTTTTCTTGAATGCTATTGATGGCTTTTGCCAAAAATACATTTTTCGTGAATTTTTCGTGCTTCCGTGTGTAAAACTGATGTTACGATACTGATTTCTTTTTGAAGAAACGGTTGAGTTTTAGTCGAGTTGCAGACAGCGATATCTGTTTCCTCTGAGTATTCATTTAGGTCCAAAATTTTTCGTTGTTGTAGAAATCTTAGCGTATAAGAAAAGAGACATACGTGTTTTCAAATCGCTGTCTATACGTTTGGTTACACTTTTCGCGTAGCTAGTCGGCCAGTAACATGAGTCTTGTTGGCACTTAAATTGAGTTTAGAGTCGGACAGTTTTTCCCAAAAAGTCGAGATATTATACATGTTCTATGATGGAAAGTCTAGTAACCAGGGGTATTCACGTGACCCGTTGTTTACTCTCGCGTAAAACAACAACCCTGAATAGACTAATGGTTTAGAAATATCGCATTTGCCGATGATGGGAAGCCTAGTAACCGGGGGTATTCACGCGACCCGTTGTTTACTTTTGCGTAAAACAGCAACCTTGAATCGGACGTGCGAGAATAGCTATTCGAGTTTTTTCTCCGCTCTAGAGGGGGACTTAGTAACTAGAGGCATCCATGTGCCCCATGAGTGTCTTTTACGTCAAACGGTTCCCCAATACATGAGAATGGAAATCCACCCTAGGGTTATCCCGATGAAACATCCCGAGATCCGAAGCCTAGTGGTTAACTCGAATCATATTATTGATCATACATAAGGGAATGCTGTCCGAGATTTATTTTTGACGATGAAACTCTTGAATTTATGCCATTAGACTGTGGGACTGGGCGAGTTGGCTTGTTTACTCTAACCCTTCATATTGGCGGTCGGTTAAATTCACGCTTGTTAATCTTTGAGCTTGATTTTCATCATGAACGATTAATTAACACTAAAAATGATTACTTTGTGGAATCAGTGTCCTTGATGTGACTCACTATTACGATACTCGTATTATTCTTTGAGGTTTTCAGGATAATATTGATTAAGTTGAGCACTATGGATTTGCACGATCATTCACGATACTTTTTATTTGAAATTGATTCTTTTTGCTTGAGGACAAGCAAAGGCTCAAGTTTGGGGGTATTTGTTATGCATATTTTTATACGCTTATTTATCATTATTTGATATCCATTTTACGTCTAAACCTGCATAAATGAGCTTTTAATGCACTATCTTTATATATTTTGTAGGAAATTGGAGTCCGGAAGCTCGAACGGCGAAAAACGGGCCAAAACGACATTTTTTGGCCTGGGGCCGCGGCACCTATATGCTGAGCCGCGGCACACGAAGGTGACTAGCAGGACGCTGAGCGAACTATACTGGGGGCCGCGGCACAAGGATGATGAGGCGCGGCCCAGGAAGAAAAAAAGGCGCCCAGGTATAGGCGCTGAACATTAGGGGCCGTGGCACAGCTTAAGTGAACCGCGGCCCGCGGGGCGATTTTGGTGTGTTTTTCGCGTTTCGTTGCCGTTTCTGAAGCCCGTTTTCAACCTAACCCATGGACGCGTTTTGGAGGCTAAGGATAGCTATAAATAAACATTGAAGGTCAGAAAAAGGGGGGCATCGAGGGCATCGAGGAATCGTTGGAGGGAATCGAAGAACACAAGAATCCAGGGAGAGCGGAAACGAGGTGATTGGTGGGCAACGACAAGACCACGGATTCCTTACGGTTTTCCTGAATTTTTCCGCATCTTATTTTCTAGATCTGTTCGAGTAGGATTGTGATTGTAGCCGATTACATGATGGTTTGATTTATTTATTTTTATTTCAATTCACTCGTTATTCGTATTGAGTTGGATTTTTCTCATTGTTCTTAATGTCTTTTAATTGTCTGGCCAACAGTTGAATTGATTTGAATGTCTTTATGGATTCGGGAGATGAAATTGAGGCATAGTTCTTATGAGAAAAATCATGATTGTTGTGAGATAGGGATATACTCATGGGAATTGTGAAGCCTATTTATTGTGGGGATTCATGAACTGTTTTAGCTATTAATTATCTAATTCGAATAGGAATATATCGAGTTAATAATTATTAGTATTTTCTATCGACCTTGGGAGAAGCTTTAGAATGATTTAGGAATTCCTGGCTTACAGTCAATTGAATAAAAGTGAATTGAATTAAATAAAAATCATTCCTGATTATTTGAGGTGAAACTCATAATGCTACGCCCTTATTATTATTATTATTATTATTATTTTCTATTTATTTTTCTGCAATTAGTTTAGAAATAAATTTTATATAATTGTTCTTCAAATAAAATTACGAGTTGACTATATTTTGGTATTTAGTAAAGTCAGTCCTCGTGGGAACGATATCTTATTCATCTCTTTATTACTTGTTGACACCGTGCACTTGCGGCATAGTGTGAGGGATTTCCTCACAACAATTGCCCTAGAATGGCTAATCGATGACAATGAGACAATGAATGATTGAGCACCTCGATTGCCTTAGAACGGCTAATCGATGACAATGATACAATGAATGATTGAGCACCTCGATTGCCTTAGAACGGTTAATCGATGACAATGAGACAATGAATGATTGAGCACCTCGATTGCCTTAGAATGCCTAATCGATAACAATGAGACAATGAATGATTGAGCACCTCGATTGCCTTAGAACGGCTAATCGATGACAATGAGACAATGAATGATTGAACTCCTCGAGTGCCTTAGAACGGCCAATCGATAACAATGATACAATGAATGATTGAACTCCTCGACTGCCTTAGAACGGCCAATCGATAACAATCATACAATGAATGATTGAACTCCTCGATTGCCTTAGAACGGCCAATCGATAACAATGATACAATGAATGATTGAACTCCTCGATTGCCTTAGAACGGCCAATCGATAACAATGATACAATGAATGCCTCAGCACCTTTAATCGGCTACCGACGACGAAGATGAGAACGAATACGACAATGCCTTCAATCGGCCAACACAACATGAATGACAGGACGCCAACCTTAATAACAAGGGCGATTTACATCTGACTACCTTTTTAGATGGTCTAATTACAGTTTGGTCCCTATTGTTTCAGATATTACAATGAAGGACAAACTTTGCACTGTCCAGAAACTATATTTACAACGAAGGACAAAAGTCAAATTTTCAGATGATGTCACTGGAGAGAGAGTACTGATATTTCGAATTTGCCCTTTTATTTTTCCTTTTCTTGTTTACCCATTTATTTTTTGCCTCACGTGGGTGGCACATGCTGGACCTCATTGTAATATATATAACATTTTTGGACTTCAGTGTAATAAATTTTCAAGATTTCTAGAAAAAAAATATTTTTTTCAAAAAAGAAAGTATTTTCTGGAAAAAAATATTATTTTTCGAAAAAATAAAAAAAAATTATTTTCTGGGAAAAAATTTTCTTTTCGAAAAAATATTATTTTATGGAATTTTATTTTTTTCAAAAAATTAAAAAATATTTTCTGGAGAAAAATATTATTTTTGGGCAAAATAATATTTTTTTCGAAATAAAATTATTTTCTGAAAATATATTATTTTCTGGAATTAATATTATTTTTTCGAAAAAATAAAACTATTTTACGGAAAAAAATAAAAAAATATTTTTTGAAATAATTAAAAATTATTTTTGGTGAAAAAGGTATTTTTGGCAAAATAATATTTTCTCGAAATTAAATTATTTTCGAAAAAATATTATTTTTTCAAAAATAAAATTATTTTCAAAAAAATAAAAATATTTTTTCAAAAAATTAAAAAAATATTTTACGGAGGAAAAATATTTTTGGCAAAAATATTTTTTCGAAATAAAATTATTTTCTTGAAAAATATTATTTTTTCAAAAAATAAAATTGCTTTACGGAAAAAAATAAAATAAAATATTTTTGAAAAAATATATATTTTCTGGAAAAAATTATATTTCGAAAAAAAAAATATTTTCTGTAAAAAGAATATTTTTTAAAAGAAATGTATTAGCCAAATACTTTAATAACTTAGAAGCTATTTGTTTAATATGAAATGTATTTTAAAAGAAATGTTTTATTCAAGTAAATAGAGGGACATTTTCGTTTTTTTAATAGAAGTCAACACCAATTCAGATTTTTGTCCTTCGCTGTAATTTATGAAACAATAGGGACTAAAGTGTAAAGAGGCCATCTAATAGGGTAGTTGGCTGTAATTTCCCCTTAATAACAATGATTACAACAACATCTAGATCGATATCAATATTAACAACAACAACCGATACATCGATACTGCGAACCGGTGATCGATAATAACGTTAACAATGAATATCTCAATGCCTTACCGGCCATTAATGAATGATAATAAACATGCAACATAATTGACAAAGAGTATCGTATCGAACGATCCCCTAATATCAATGAATTTATGAAGGGACTAAGTCTCGGAATGATACAACACATTCATACACATATATGATAACATTAATCTCATTGACTAGTACAAGTATAAAACTTACCTTAACCGAAGGCGATGAAATCCTTCCACGAACAACGAACGGCGTCCTCCGATAAACACAAGTACTCGAACAACCTTGAATGAAATACAATTCATTTAATAACACAATATCAATCGAAATCAACATAACGACCGAAAAAAACTCTTTGAGACATTTAATCGAACACTAAATGTTCAAAGTTCCTCAAGAACCTAAGAATCATCTATCGGGTTGAACGAATCGAAAATATGGATATATAATCCATAGAACACGATTAATAATGTTCACTAGCATCAACCGATTCATCAAAATCGGACTAGAATCGAAATCAAGAACAAATTCCCCAAAAAGTCAACATGGAGGAAAATCAAGAAATATACCTTGATTCGACGAAGAACACGGATTTGATGTTGATATAATCGATAAGAATCCTCAAAAATTCTTAGAAATTGAGTGGAATCGACCAAAAACTCCACTTCTCGATTTTCCCGTCGCCAGCCGCCACCCGGGTGAAGAAATGTGATAAAAATAAAGTCTGGCCGGTCACAACCTATATATGGCCGACAGGGTTACGGCCGTAACCGGCAGGGCCTTACGGCCCTAACCGGCATTCGTCCAAACCCTCCCAATGCCTGCCGATCGCTTACGACCATAACCGACATGGCCTTACGGCCGTAACTCGACACATACGGCCATACCCGACAGGTCCTTACTGCCGTAACCGGCATTCGTCAAAATTCGCCCAGGCACCCGTACGATCGTAACTGACAGCCCTTACGGCCGTAACCGGCATTTGTCCAGCCATGCCTGCCAAGCACGTACGGCCGTAACTGGCACCTTACGGCCGTAACTCGGCCAGGCCAGGCCCTGCTCCAAGAGTGCGGCCGTGACTCAGTCGTGGTCACTCCGACAGCCGGGACGATGCCGAAACCCAAACCTGAATATGAATCGAAGATACAGTTACGAAGTACTCGCAAAGACGAATCCAAGCGCTAAGAGAACACACGATTCCGACTACCCGAAGGCTCGAAATTCGACAACGGAAAGTAATTACCCCAAACTTTGGGAAATTACGAAAATGGCCCAAAACGTCTGAAATACACGATACACGATCGAAACACCAATCCAAAGCTCGCAGCATGAATAATAACATTAAATGAACTTACGAGAAACCTGAAACAACAGTTTCGTATGAGATTCACAAGAATCGAACTCAAGTGGGGAAAAGCCGTTTAAGAACACGGATCTCAACAAAATGGTACCGAAACGAACTCGGATGACAAAAAGTGTAGAATTAATCATTCTCAGAATGACGATACGGTCATGATCGAGTCGTCAAAACGGACTCCGCCAAAAAAATAAAATTACCGGAAAATCGAAATTGCGGATATTACATACTACCCCCCTTAAAAGAAGTTTCGTCCCGAAACTTAAAACAAGTAGGGAGAAGCAATATCCTGCCAGGAAAAATCAATGAGATACACAGGAACAAGAATGATCAGAATGAATGATAATGAATCGAAATCCAACAAGGATCAAGAATGACTCACCGGGGTGAAATGATAACGTAATGAGCGATAGCTCAAATGAAATGATTGGAATCATTGTTCCCCGTGAAGTGAATGATTAGTTTGATAATTATAAATCTCAACGTGATTGATATATGATGAATGAATTATATGAATGAATGAACAACAAATGAAATGAATGATTATACTATTACCGAGCAAGAATTAACTTGTTCAAAACCGGTGATGAATGTCCTTACCTATGGCTCTCGAAGCCTGATATGACCCCTTAAATGAAGCACGGGCTGGAGTAATAAAATTCCTCGAGGCTCTTGAGCTCTTTCGAGATCTACCGACACTAGAACTCCTGCAGTATTTCTGAAGGTGTCCATGTCTCCCACACAGGAAACAAATAACGCCCTGCATCGAGCACCGGGTACTGCGATGTCTTATTACATCACAGTTAAAGCAAACAACGGTCGAACTCGTTGCCTGAGATGAAGATGCTCTCCCAGCACGAAGACGACTAGAAAACGATCTCTTGGACGTCGGAGTCTGATGTCCCTCTGACAGCTCTTTCCATACCGAGGCAGGAAAGTCACGTGATAATTACAGATCTCGTATGAAGATTGCCTCATGATCACGTGACGGAATTATAACAATGAGCATACACGCTATAACACAATGAATGCATTAATAATGCAATAAAATGATCATCGACATAACGCCGGAATATGATAATATCGCATGAAAGATCAAGTGAGGTAACATGATTATTTGATGAAATCCCTGAAATGATTACCTTGAACAAGTTAACAAGGTTGAAAATTCGATCCATAAGATCAACAACTGAACCGTGAGATGGACTGGATTATTAATGAATTAACTGAACAATGAGATTAACTGAGTGATGAATGAATTAACTGAGCGATGAGACTGACTGAGTGATGAATGAATTTAACTGAGCGATGAGATTGACTGAGTGATGAATGAATTAACTGAACAATGAGAATGACTGAGTGATGAATGAACAATGAGATTGACTGAGTGATGAATGAATTAACTGAACAATGAGATTGACTGAGTGATGAATGAATTAACTGAACAATGAGATTGACTGAGTGATGAATGAATTAACTGAACGATGAGATTAACTGAGTGATGAATGAATTAACTTAACGATGAGATTTACTGAGTGATGAATGAATTAACTGAACAATGAGATTAACTGAGTGATGAATGAATTAACTGAACAATGAGATCAAAATGATGATTGATGATTATTAACTGATGAATGAGTTGATCCTTAATGCTTACACAAGTCACACGTGCTCCAAAACAATTAGTCATGAATCAATCATAACACTAATATCACATATAGGTTTCAACAAAGCATAAACAATTAATGACATGATGAATGGATGAACATAAAGAGAATCGAGTCCTTACACAAGTCATACGAAGCTTCGAGGTCTCACGATACTAGTCTTTACTGACGACGACTCGATGAATGAATGACTCGTGCAGTCGTACTAATATTACGACTCACAAAACCCGACTAACTAGATTGTCATAACCTAACAGTCTCACTACTACCGCGTCGGTAGAGCCACATAACTCACATATCAGGGTCTGTCACAACCCAAACTCTCTGATACCATCTTCTGTAACACCCCCAAATCTCATTGGGTTATTACAGTGCTGTGGACCCCACACCCGGAGATCCACCAGGCAAACATGACTAAAATACATTAAAATTAACCAACAAGGGAGATCACAGTCCCTACCATGATATCCGACACAATATTCCGATAAGGAATTTTAACGACAATCATGGGCCTACATGGCCAAAATGAAAATACAACCACACCCACGAGCCTTGCTCGGGTAATACATAATGACAATGACTGACAAACTGTAGTACACTCCAACTGACTAACCAACATGAATAACTCGGACTAGTATCGCTCAAATGCCTCGTCGCCATCATCATGCCCCTGTGTCTCAACTCTCTCCTCGCAATCACCTAAAACATGAAAACATGTTCCGCCCCCACGGGGTCAGTCATCCAGATAATGAACATCAAATATATGTATAACATGATATGTATCCAAAGGCAGAATGAAACGGTACAATGATAATAATAATACGAGATGCTCATAAACCAAGGTAAGAACCGAGCATTCGTGAAACACAATGCCTACGGCATACTATTAATACCTGTTCGATAGGTTAGAACGTATATGCCCAACGACGAATCATAATTATAGAGTACCACAATGAACTACACGACATGAACCAAACAAGAACTTAACTAATTATGAATCACAATGCCCGAAGGCTCCAATGAAATTACCAAGACAATCACAAAGGCCTGAAAGCTACTCAGCCGAAGCTGTCAAATATCACAATCACATGAAACTAGAACAGCCCGAAGCTGTAGTTAATGAGGGTTAATGAGATCATAAGCACGACCGTGACCTACTGAGCTGTAGGTGTCAGGAAGCCAACCGCGAAGGTTCAAGCCCCAAGCTTACCCATAATAAGATCATAAACACGACCGTGACCTACTGAGTTGTAGGTGTCGGGAAGCCAACTGCGAAGGTTCAAGCCCCAAGCTTACCCATAATAAGATCATAAACACGACCGTGACCTACTGAGCTGTAGGTGTTGGGAAGCCAACCGCGAAGTTTCAAGACCCAAGCTTATTCATAATAAGATCATAAACACGACCGTGACCTACTGAGCTGTAGGTGTTGGGAAGCCAACCGCGAAGGTTCAAGCCCCAAGCTTACCCATAATAAGATCATAAACACGACCCTGACCTACTGAGCTATAGGTGTTGGGAAGCCAACCGCGAAGGTTCAAGCCCCAAGCTTACCCAACAAGCACTAAGCCAAGACTAGCCTCCAAAATACAATTATCATAAACGTCAATAATCCCAAGATTACCGAATTCACGAGAATAATAGTGTGCTGCCTTGAGTCGGCCAACACGATAATGATGACTCATGGATGGGCACCGTCCTCGGCGGTCCCAATTCAATACCTAGATTACCTTAGAATGGTCAATCGATAACAACGAGACAACGGATGGGAACTATCCTCGACAGCCCCAATTAAATACCCCGATTGCCTTAGAATGGCCAACCGATAACAATGATGCAGCGGATGATTCAATACCTCGATTACCTTAAAATGGCCAATCGATAACAATGATGCAGCGGATGATTCAATACCTCGATTGCCTTAAAATGGCAAATCGATAACAATGATACAATGAATGATTAAGCACCTCAATTGCCTTAGAATGGCTAATCGATGACAATGAGACAATGAATGATTGAGCACCTCGATTGCCTTAGAACGGCTAATCGATGACAATGATACAATGAATGATTGAGCACCTCGATTGCCTTAGAACGGCTAATCGATGACAATGAGACAATGAATGATTGAGTACCTCGATTGCCTTAGGACGGCTAATCGATGGCAATGATACAATGAATGATTGAGTACCTCGATTGCCTTAGAACGGCTAATCGATGACAATGAGACAATGAATGATTGAACTCCTCGATTGCCTTAGAATGGCCAATCGATAACAATGATACAATGAATGATTGAAGTCCTCGATTGCCTTAGAACGGTTAATCGATAACAATGATACAATGAATGATTGAAATCCTCGATTGCCTTAGAACGGCCAATCGATAACAATGATATAATGAATGATTGAACTCCTCGATTGCCTTAGAACGGCCAATCGATAACAATGATACAATGAATGCCTCGGCACCTTTAATCGGCTACCGACGATGAAGATGAGAACGAATATGACAATGCCTTCAATCGGCCAATACAACATGAATGACAGGAGGCCAACATTAATAACAATGATTACAACAACGTCTAGATCGACATCAATATTAACAACAACAACCGATACATCGATACCGCAAACCGGTGATCGATAATAACGTTAACAACGAATATCTCAATGCCTTACCGACCATTAATGAATGATAATAAACATGCGGCATAATTGCCGAAGAGTATCGTATCGAACGATCCCCTAATATCAATGAACTTATGAAGAGACTAAGTCTCGGAATGATACAACACATTTATACACATATATGATAACATTAATCTCATTGACTAGTACAAGTATAAAACTTGCCTCAACCGAAGGCGATGAAATCCTTCCACGAACAACGAACGGCGTCCTCCGATAAACACAAGTACTCGAACAACCTTGAATGAAATACAATTCATTTAATAACACAATATCAATCGAAATCAACATAACGACCGAAAGAAACTCTTTGGGACATTTAATCGAACACTAAATGTTCAAAGTTCCTCAAGAACCTAATAATCATCAATCGGGTTGAACGAATTGAAAATATGGATATATAATCCATAGAACACGATTAATAATGTTCACTAGCATCAACCGATTCATCAAAATCGGACTAGAATCGAAATCAAGAACAAATTCCCCAAAAAGTCAACTTGGAGGAAAATCAAGAAATATACCTTGATTCGACGAAGAACACGGATTTGATGTTGATATAATCGATAAGAATCCTCAAAAATGCTTAGAAATCGAGTGAAATTGACCAAAAACTCCACTTCCTGATTTTCCCGTCGCCAGCCGCCACCCGGGTGAAGAAATGTGATAAAAATAAAGTCTGGTCGGTCACAGCCTATATATGGCCGACAGGGCCTTACGGCCGTAACCGGCATTCGTCCAAACCCACCCAGCGCCTGTCGATCGCTTACGGCCATAACCGACAGGGCCTTACGGCCGTAACTCGACACATACGGCCGTACCCAACAGGTCCTTACGGCCGTAACCGGCATTCGTCAAAATCCGCCCAGGCACCCATACGGCCGTAACTGATAGCCCTTACGGCCATAACCGGCATTTGTCTAGCCATGCCTGCCGATCACGTACGGCCGTAACCGGCACCTTATGGCCGTAACTCAGTCAGGCCAGGCCCTGCTCCAAGAAGTGCGGCCGTGACTCGATCGTGGCCACTCCGACGGCCCGGACGCCGCCGAAACCCGAACTTGAATATGAATTGAAGATACGGTTACGAAGTACTCGCAAAGATGAATCCAAGCGCTAAGAGAACACACGATTCCGACCACCCGAAGGCTCGAAATTCGACAACGGAAAGTAATTACCCCAAACTTTGGGAAATTACGAAAATGGCCCAAAACGTCCGAAATACACGATACACGATCGAAACACTAAGACAACGCTCGCAACATGAATAATAACATTAAATGAACTTACGATAAACTCAAAACAATAGTTTCGGACGAGATTCGCAAGAATCAAACTCAAGTGCGGAAAAGCCGTTTAAAAACACGGATCTCAACAAAACGGTATTGAAACGAACTCGGATGACAAAAAGTGCAGAATTAATCATTCTCATAAGGACGATACGGTCATGAGCGAGTCATCAAAACAAACTTCCGCCAAAAAAATAAAATTACCAGAAAATCGAAATTGCGGATATTACAATAAAGAAGTGATCCAATGAGTCCTCTGTAGTGGGTTGAGTCCACTGATATGCCTTCTTCATCTCCTTCAAGATATGTGCTTGTGCTCATAGGAATTTTTGCTGTTTTGGCTGATTCCATTCCAAATCTTTTGATTAGATCTCTGGTGTATTTGGCCAGGTTGATGAAAATTCCATTTTCCATCTGCTGAACTTGCAGTCCTAGAAAGAAATTAAGTTTTCCCATCATACTCATCTCAAATTCTCCTTGCATGAGATTTGAGAACTTCTCACATAGCTCTGGATTGGTTGAGCCAAATATGATATCATCCACATATATTTGGACTAATAATATGTGGTCTTCATGCTCCACTCTGAATAGGGTCTTATCCACCTTGCCTTTGCTGAATCCATTCTTCTCAAGAAACACGGATAATATTTCATACCATGCTCTAGGTGCTTGCTTAAGTCCATATAGAGCCTTCAAAAGTTTGTAGACTTTGTCTCCTTTGACAAAACCAGGGGGTTGCTCCACATAGACTTCTTCTTCTAGAATTCCATTTAGAAAGGCACTCTTTACATCCATCTGGTAGACTATGAAATCTTTGAATGCTGCATATGCAAGGAATAGTCTGATGGCTTCTAGTCGTGCAACTGGTGCATAAGTTTCATCAAAATGTATCCCTTCGCATTGTGCATAGCCTTTAGCAACAAGTCTGGCTTTATTCCTAACAACAGGTCCATCTTCATCGCACTTGTTTTTGTACACCCATTTGGTGCCAATAACCTTCTTATGATCTGGTTTGTCTGTTAGTTTCCAAACATTGTTCCTTTCCATCTGATTAAGCTCTTCTTGCATTGCATTGATCCAAGAGTAGTCTTCAAGGGCTTGCTCTATTGTCTTGGGTTCTATTTGAAACATAAAGCATGAAAACATTGCCATTCCTACGGGTAGAGTAGACTGTCTTGTCTTGAATCCATCAGTCAGCTTCCCAATGATCTGTTAGATAGGGTGATCTTTGAGCCACTTAGGAATGTCTTCTTCTTCAGGGTCCGTTCCCCCTGTAGATTTGCTTTGGTGGATTTCTTCTCTCTCTGCATCAGCTTGGTTCTGATCTCCTTGGTCAGCAACTGGATTAGCTACTGTCTTGTCATCTGCAGGTTAGGATCTAGTCTGGTCTAAGATGAGTCTTTATCAGCTACGGATTGGTCTTTATCAGCAGTAACTAGATTAGGTAGGTTTTGTGGTCCTGTCTGATCTGCAGTTGAGTCTTCATTAGCTACAGATGGGTCTTCAGGCTGATCTGCAGGTGAGTCCACCATTCCTGTGTCATGGACAATTACTTCTTCTAGGGATGCAGATTTGAGCTTATTCTCTATCAGCTCCACCTTTTTCCTGTACTCAGCAGTAGTTTCATCAAATACAACATGAGGTGTTTCCTCCACAACTAAGGTTCTTTTATTAAAAACTCTATATGCCTTGCTTCTTTATGAATATCTCATAAAGAGACCATCATTAGTTTTAGCATCAAAGGCATTTAGTTGGGTTTTACCGTTGTTGTGGATGAAACACTTGCAACCAAAAATATGAAAATATGCAACAGTTGGTGTTCTGCCATTCCAAATCTCATAGGGAGTTTTTCCATGTCTCCCTACTATCATACTCCTGTTCTGAGTGTGACATGCTGTGTTGACAGCTTCAGCCCAGAACCTTTTGGGCAGGTCTGCTTCTGCAATCATGGACCTGGCAGCTTCCTTCAAGGTTCTGTTTCTTCTTTCAACAACACCATTCTTCTAAGGGGTCCTGGCTGCAGAGACTTCATACTGCATCCCATTCTGATCGCTGTAATCAGTGATTGCCTTGTTGAGAAATTCTCCTCCTCTGTCTGATCTGATCTTGATGATTGAGAGGGATTTCTCATTCTGGATCCTCCTTAGCAGCTCAGGTAACTTGGTTAGTGTTTCACTCTTTTTATAGAGAAAAACAACACATGTATATCTTGAGTAGTCATCTACTACTACTAGAGCTTTCTTCCTGCCACTTAAGGTCCTTGGCTTGATGGGACCAAATAGATCCATATGTAGTAGATCTAGGATCCTTGTTGTAAGAGTGCTAGGTTGAACTGGCTTGAATGATGCTCTTGTTTGCTTCCCTTTCTGACATGCATCACAGAGAGCTTCCTTCTTGAATACTTCTTCAGTAAGTCCTCTGATCACCTTCTGAGAACTAATTTTGTTGATAGCTTTGAAATTCAGGTGACATAGTCTCTTGTGCCATAGCAATCCATTATCAGCTATTGTATTGGATAGAAAATAGGTATTAGGAGTTCCTGTGTTCCAATCTATCATATAGACATCTCTCCTTCTGAATCCTTATAGCTTCACTTCTCCATATAGGATATCTATCACCATGCATTTCCAAATGGTGAAGACTACTAGATTCTTCTCATCACAAAACTGACTTACGCTCAGAAGATTATACTTGAGCCCTTTGACATAGTGAACTTTTGATATGGTGATGTTTCCTCTGTGAAGCTCTCCAAAACCTTTAGTCTGACCTCTTGAGCTATCTCCAAAGGTTACATCTGGACCTCTTTCTTTGGTATATTTTGTCAGCACCTTCTTGTTCCTGGTCATGTACCTTGAGCATCCGGAATCTACAAACCATTCTTCACCTCCAATGTTTGAATTTGTGGAGACGTGGTAGTAGTCCTTCCACCTTTTCTCTTCATCATCTAGGTTGGCCATCAGACAATCATATTCTTCATCATCATCAGATAAGAATCCGCTGCTTGATTCTACTCGCTCTTGGTCGTCTCTGATGAGGGCCTTCCTTCGGTCTTCTTTTATGCTCACCTCATTCTTGCTCTCGTCCTTCTTGAGATCAGGATAGTCGATTTAGATGTGTCCTGTCTTGTGGCAATTATAACACTCCACCTTCCAGCTTCCAGCTTTTTGATTTCTCCTGGGGTTCTCCTTATAATTCTTTTTGTATTTGGAGTAATTCTTTCTGAAGTTGCTGAACATTTGCATTATGAATGCCATTTCCTCCTCAAAATCAAATGGATTTGGAGGTTTGACTTCAGATAACCTTTTGGCGGGGGACTCGGCTGCAAAGGCTATTCCCTTCTCTGCAGGCTCGGTAGATGATGAACTTGGAAGCTCAAACTCATAAGCCTTTAGATCAGAGAACAACTATTGGATCTTTATTTTGTTAAGATCCTTGGATTATCTCATGGCCACTGCCTTCATACTCCATTCAGGATTAAGAGATCTTAAGACCTTCAGCGCCATATCCTTGTTCCCATATGATTTTCCCAGGGAGTTAATTTCATTGATGATTTCAGTGAACCTTGTGTCCACTTGGTCTATGGATTCGCCATTCTTTATTTTGAAGTTGTCAAATTTTTGGGTAGCAATTGACAACTTGTTTTCTTTGATCAGCTCTGTTCCCTCACACATTAAGGCTAATGTGTCCCAGATTTATTTGGCGTTTTTGCAGTTCTTGATCTTGACCATTGTTGATTTGTCAAGTGTTTGGTACAGCACGTCTCTGGCCCGGTTGTCAAGGTTGGCCAGTTTTCTTTCCTCAATGGTCAGCTCCATCCTCTTCTTTGGGATCTTCTCTGTCTTCCCGGCTGCAATCTCCTCAAGAGTGTTGTCCTTCTCAAAGATGAATGGACCGTCCTCAATGATGCACCACATGTCGTCATGGATTAAAGATAAGTGTGCCTGCATCCTTATCTTCCAAATATCATACTCGTCAACTGAAAAACAGGTAATCTAGAATGCATGTGTTCCATTTTTTAAAATGAGCTTAAAATATATCCTCGATATATGGATCTGGTTCTTGAAATATTAAACCAACCGCTACGATACCACTTGTAGGTCACAAGTCGTCCAGGAATAAGTCTAGGGGGGTGAATAGACTTATTGAAACTCTTTTCCACAAAGAATGAGTTTCTCAGCTGATGGTACAAATGACTTGCAGTCAATGTAAGTGCAGAAGTCAGTTGATGACGAATATAAAATTAATCAATGGAACAGTTAAGTAAGTATGCAGCAGGTAAGTATGATAATGAAAGCAGTCAAACACGCAGGTAATTATAGTGGTCTCAGAGGTGGGGTAATCCTCTACTAATCAACTTTTCTCCAAACCAGTTGGAGATGAATTCACTATAATTCTCAACCAGTGATAAATATTACAGTGATTCAACCAATTACAATAGCTTCCAACCAGTGGAATTCCTTGCCGTTGCAACTCCCTTTGACTGCCTTGCACTTCTTGATCTACGATCCTTGGATGACTTTACAATCTCTCAACTTCAACCAGTGAAGTACCCCGAACTCAGGTTTTAAAGACAAGAATGATTGTCTTCTCCAACTAAGAGCTTCTTCAAATAAGAACTTTAGAACTCTTGCTCTTTCACGATGCTATTGTTCGCTTGATTGCTTTGTTTGCTTGTAAGTATTGTTCGCATCGTACTGTTCAACTTTAAATCTTCAAATATATATAGGTGTCGATCCTTGAGCATTTCTTCATAGCCGTTGCAGATCTGTAACAAATCAGTCCGTTGGAGAAATAGACTTCTTTGTTTATTTTTCTGAATGTTGCAAGGCTGGATTCCCATATTTTAATCCAATTTCTGACCGTTGTGAAGACTTCCATGTGATGGCGCCGAATCTTTTGAATATAATAAGATTAAAGTCTTCAATGGTGGGTCTGGATGATTTATTTAAATCATTTCCTTTCCGGGAATCTCTCCAATCTGTATCTAATCACCCTCATGTAACTTTCCGTAAATCTTGACTATTCAACGCATGCTGACGTGGACTGGAGTACTTGGCTGACCTCTCTGTGGTCAACTAGTTTGATATGCAGTCAACCTTCTCTGGTGTCGACTTCTCTGATATGCCGACTTGTCTGTAATCTTCTGACCTGATTTGAACTTGACTGATCTGATGGTCAGACTACACATGACTTGACTTTCCTTCTTGACTGCAGTCTAGTCCAACTTCGCTGATTAAATTGTTTGACCAGAACTTTTTTGATAGGTTACCTGATATGACTCGTCTGTGGTCAACTTTATCTGAACAGGTGAGTTGCCCAAGACTCGGCTGATATGAACTTAGCCGATTTTTAAGATTAACTTATGTGGCCTATAGAAGATACTCATTTGGTTCTTCTTTACATTTTGCCAAGAATCTAACTTATCATAATTTGGCCCATGGAAGATACTCATATGGTTCTTTCTTACATTTTTCCAAGTAATTTTAAAACACACGTTTGAATATATAAAGATGACATCATCAAAATATAACAAGTATTCCTAACACATTGTACTTGTAATTATGGAATAATTAATAAAAGGCAATATGATTCATTCACAGTTTATTGTACTTCAAATGCATTCTTGATTTGGTAAACATTGAAGTGAAGTCCATATAAATAAGAGCGAACATTCCACTCTTGTTATCAGATAAGAGAAAATTCACTGAAAGTGTTTAAAGTTTATTTACGTGAACCATTCGCAAGTCGATAAACTTAATTGGGCATTAAGTTTTGAGTAAGACTTGTATAACTGATGCTAGGGCATGTGCATGTCTTGATAATATAGTTATAAGCATATTGGTGGGACCAGTATACTCGAACAACGACTCAAACTTGATTCAGTCACACGGTATTCACTCTTGGAGAGTCGATGACGAATCGAAAGGTTGTGATAGTATACATGGACCTTTGACTTTAGAGTTCAATAAGAGATGTGCATGTGACGTTTAGTTTGTCATTAGAGTAGTTAGACTCATTTGCCTAATCATTGAGTCAACATCGAAGTGCGGACTATAAGGGCAGGTAGTAGTCTTTACTGTGCACCAAGAAAGGATTCTATCTCCTGTTAGTGAGTAGGCGAATGTCCTTTACAGTTAATAGCAAATAAGATCATAAGTCTATGTCCAAAGCATTCTAATATAGTCGTGTTGGATACACTAGTAATCAGTCGGTCTTGATTTGCATTAACACATGTATAATGTCTAGTCAATAGTAGGGTTTGACTTTATTATGACCCGAAGACTTGACCGGGACATCTGATGAAGGGTCTATACGTATATGGTATTCACGACATAATAGTTCTGGAACAATCCCTTCATTCGTTATCAGTTGGGGTTTACAGTGTGGCCCGCTAGGCTGGCTAAGTGCTGCCCGCACTCATTGGTTCCTACCAATGCCGGATGAGACGGACCTACAGAGTCGCGCATCAGGATCGTTGATGGATAAGTATGAATTTATAATCTATATTTTAATTATCAGATATTGGATATCTAATTATGATTTATTGAATAAATCATATAGCAGTCTTATGAATTGAAATTAAGTTACTGGGTAATTAATTTAATTCATAAATAATATTTCTTAGAGAAATATATTTGTATTTGATATAATTAATTAATTGGATTAATTAATTACTATAAATACATTGGAGATAAAACGAAGTGTATTTAATGGAGTCGTTTTGACGAACGTCCGGTAGACGAGCCGAGTGACTTGGCCCGTTTCCTCCCACCTTCCATGTGGCCGTCCCTCCCCACTTTTTGTCATGGTATGATTTTTATTTTTAAGTAATAAGCATGTTACTTGAGGAAACTTCCAAAATGACATGATTTGAAATCTTATCATTTGTTATGTTTTCTTTTGGCATGTAACACTTATAAAACCAATCATATCAACACCATCACTCTCACCATCTTGATGCTATGGCCGAACCATCATTGAGAGGAGGGAGAAATTTTTTTTCACTTGTTCATCATTTTAGAAGTGAAAAACAAGTAAGAAAAATAAGAGAGAGAAATTCCTACGACACTTTCTAGCCGTGTTCATCATAGAACGAAGTCTTGTAGATTTTTCCGATCAAGTTTCGACGCGTGTGAATTAGAGTATCGGGCTTTCGGTGTTTTCAATGAAGGGATTCCGTGCTCGTGTTCGGTTTCGTGATCATCATCCACATACGAAGATATTATCAAAGGCTTCAAAGGTATGAGACTTTAATCGGAGATATTTAATTCATAATCGGAGATATTTAATTGTTCGCTGTAAATGTTGTTTCTATGAATTTATGTGAATTATAAATACGTAAAATTTTATTTTATCAGAGATATAAGTCCTACATAAAAGTTAGAAATATCACGTCTTTGAAACGAGCCGAAAAAATGAGCCGAACGGAGGTCGGACTCGGCAGCCCGGGGCTGCCAGTCACTGCCAGGCCATGCCTGGCAGGTTGGCCGAACAATAGGCCTGCTACCCGGATAGTAGCAGGCAGGTGACTCGCTCCAGCGGGTCACCCTCGGCCAGCCCCCTTTTTCGGGCTCGATTTGCGGGATGGGCCCATTCCAACTTGTCCGGGACTTCGTTTAGTCTCTGTATTACGTTGTAATATTTCCCACATTTTAAATTGGATTTAATTTGATTAAAATGTATATTTGGAATATTATTTTAAATGTGAGAGATATTAAACGAAAATACTATTTTTGGCCGGATTACTTCGAACGAATTGAGATGATGATTATTAGTATTAATTTGATTAGTACCATTGAAATTGAATAGATTAATTTTTATATTGATTGGATTAATATGTTAATTGATTATTTAATTTATTGACATATATATTAATTGGATTACTATTGTAGAAATTGAATAGATTAATTTTATAGATTAATTGGATTAATATATTAAAATTCGTTATTTTATTTTATTGCCGTTACATGTTGTGTGGAATCCTTATGTGATGGTGATATAGCTCGTGGACTAAGTTTTGATTTGTTCGATTCGATTGGGTTGTAAAGGCCGTTTTGAGCCTATTTATTTTTACTAGAAAATTTGTATAATAGGATGCATTTTCAATGATGTAATTATTTATTTGGCTATGACGAAGACCGAAGACAACCCACTGAGAAGATGAAGAATCGAAGACTGTTTTTTTCTTAATTGGGTCATTCGCTTGGCCTAGTACTTAGGAAAAAGTCCATGAGCTATATGTTGGTAGTAACTAGGTTGTTATTTACTGTTTTTCATTTTGAATGATTCGTATTCTTTCTTCATTGCATAACACCAGTATCTGGTACAGCCCTGTTTCAACAATTTGACAGCTTTCATCGCCTTGATCAACTTTCCTGAGCTTCCCGGTTTCCATCCCTCAAACAGTATTTCGGAACCTTCGTCAGCGATCAGCGAGATATTCCTCCTTCGGTAGTTTACAATTGCTCCATATCGATTAAGCCAATCGTCTCCGAGTATCAGGTCGTCTCCTGCATTTCTATTACAATCAAATTTGAGAGTCACTCTCTGCCTCCAAATGATACAGGGAAATTTCTGGTTTCTAAGTTCCCGACAATACTCTCTCCACTCGGTAAACCAACAACATAAGGTTCACAAGTATGAAAACCAAAAATTTTCAAACGATTTACACAAGACAAGG
The DNA here is from genome assembly GCA_033398695.1 of Orobanche coerulescens. NCBI lineage: Eukaryota > Viridiplantae > Streptophyta > Magnoliopsida > Lamiales > Orobanchaceae > Orobanche > Orobanche coerulescens. Next base: position 96,808,063 of record CM065806.1, read on the forward strand.
ATATAAAATAATGCGTAGCTCCTGTATCGAATAAAACGCTAACTGGCTGGGAAAGGATCTGAACAGTACCTGATGCGACAGCAGCATCCTGATCTTCTGTTTTCCTCATCTCGTACAGACGTGGGGGAAGAGATCCGGCACTCGATGTACCATTTCGGTCCCACTGTCCTCTGCCTCGCCCGCGACCAAAATTCTGAGGCATCTGAACACTTTGTTGCGTCTGTTGGATACTGGCTTCCTTCTGGAGTGGCTGTGGTGTACGGGCTCTAAAAGACTTTGCAGCCTCTTCACAGAACACCGCACGATGTCCCTCTCGACCACAATCAAAACAAGTCACGGCAGGTAGGGGGCAATTCCGTCGATAATGCCCCGTCTGGGCGCAGTTAAAGCATTTCCTGATAACATCAGTCATAGTTGATGTTGCTCCGAAGTTCTTTCCGCTTCTAACTGGGTGCGGAGGTTTCTTGAAAGAGTGAAAGGATGACTGGGCCTTGCGGGCCCCGCTGTTCTTGTGCTCTGTAAAAGTACCAGAGACTTTTTGCTTCTTGGATTCCGTAAATTTCTCCATAGCTGCTTCTTTGATCTCATATGCCAACGCCTTATCCTGGTATTGACGGAGTGTGGTACATTCAAAACCGGACATGTACCTCTGGATTTCTGGTTTCATCCTCATATCAAAATGGATCATCATTTCTGCATCTGTTCTGACCAGATGTCGAACAAATGCCAGCTGTTGGTTAAACGTCTTAATTGCCTGAGATACTGGCACATCTGAAGGCTGAGCGGAGAAAAACTCCCGAACTTTGGCTTCCCTCACAGGACGAGGGCAGTACTGAGCTTCCATCATCAATTTAAACTCTGTCCAATCAGCATCATGGTCTACAGGCCGGATGGCTTCCCACCATTCGGACGCTTCCCCTATCAGAAAATATTGAGCGATAGAGGCTCTCGTGTCGTCTGGGCAGTTAACTCCGGCAAAGATTTTCTCCAGTTCCTTCAACCAATGGTCCCAGGTGGGAGTCTCAGAAATGCCGTCGAATTTGGCCACCTCTTGCAGCCACCGGTCACCTCGATTTCCCATGTCCGGGATCCCTTGATGTCTCTCTCCATGCTGTAGTCCCACCGCCACTTGCATTCGGTCCACGACTTGGGCGAACTGAGTCATCTGGTTCACCACCTGACGAAGGATTTCTGGTGCAGCAGGTTCCGGTTCGTTATTGATAGATATCTGTGGCTCGCATGAGCTATGACTGGCCTGATTAGAAGGCGACGCTTCCCTTTCAGCATTCCTTTGTCCGCGTCCGCGACCATGTCCACGTCCGCCTCTCAACATACTGTAAGCATAAATACTCAATATACAGGAAACAATATCGTTTTGAATGCTCAAGTACAAGGAAATATAACATGCAAAGGACGAGATATAGTTTAGGAACTTACAACCACCGCCCACACGAAGACGTAGGCAGTACAGTGATGTTATTCGCGGCCGGTTACCTCAAAAAGACATAAATGACCCCTATTTTAACCCAACGGCCAAGATATCCATAATCTTAGCTCTGATACAATATTCTGTAACACCCCCGATATATTCAGGAATATTACAACGCCGTAAATCCTTTACATAAGGATTTACAAGGCTGGAGAATTGAACAGACATTAACAGGTACAAATGAATGGAAGTAACGGAATTAAGATACAACAGTTCTGACCAAATACTGAAAATACAATTGTTCAACAGAAACTTATTAATACATCACCAAATTCAAATTCACCATAAACGACTACGTACTCGAGTACTTATTGAAATAACCAACAAACAACAGTCAAATAAACCCGGCCGGAACATCACTCTGCACCCTCGTCGTCATGCAGCTCCAGTGGTTGTTTTCCCGCTCTCCTGGATCCTGAACATAAACAAAATGTTCACCCCTGAAGGGGTTAGCACAACGATGCTAGTACAAGTACCACAACATATTATTCATATCTCACGAAGAATAATAACGTAAACGACAAAAATACCAACGAGTCTTCTCCTACGAGAAACTCATAAATGACATACACAACTGATAATCACAACAAGATATCATAACATACACATGGTAATTCCAACGATCCAGCGTTCACTGCCTAAAACCCACGATGATCCCGGCAGACCAACCCGTGGTGGAAAAACCCATCCGATGATCCAGCGCACGCTAGCATAGATCCCCCGATGATCCCGTCGGACCAACACGAGGTGGAGATACAACAACGACATACATGCACGAAAATATGTATAACATCAATACATAAAACAAATAAGGTACTTGCCTCGATTCGAAGACAAGAACAATACTTCCACGAAAACGAACACTCGAAGGTCGCCCCCCTCAATCAATCACGTAACAAGCTCGAACCTTAACAAAAGAAATAATATAGAATTTATCTCATGTCGTATGAATGTATAACAATTCGATTTACGGCCAAAAGCTCATAAAATGTAATCTGCTTGAACTTCTTAGCGCACGCTAAGTACTCTGTGTAGCGTGCGTTAAGTCTGCTCGATAGCGCACGCAAACAACAAAGCCTAGCGTACGCTAACTATGCATGGTCAGTACTTCACTCATCAGCCGACTGACTCGTCTGATGGCCTAACTTACATTACGTACCAAACGTAGCGTACGTTAACTCATGCTCGATAGCGCACGTTAATCTACATAGCTTAGCGTGCGCTAACTGTGCATGACAGTTTACTACTGGGCAGTAGACTGATCTCAACATGATCAAACCAAATGAAATTTTCAGTGTTCATTCATGTTACCTCCATGAATATCATGTTCATACGGTTATGAATGATCTTACGGATAACAACAACTTCGGATTCAAGAATATGTATACTATTATGAAACCATATTCTATTTCGATTACAATTCTACATGTGATAATTCGGAAGGCTTAACGGTCGATATCAACACCTTTATATCAATCAAAAACTATCATTCTGTAGTTTGATTAACATTCCATCTTTACAAGACAAATCCTTCCATGATCAATCCTTTAGATTCGTCTAACAATAATGATGTTAAAGTCAAGTCCATGATTGCTATGAAAACATCTACTAGATTCGGATTACCAATGATAGAAGCTTCCTATACTTGTCCATTGTAATAAGATTCGAATCATGATGTTTATAATCAAGGTACTTTAGGAATAATCATCTCAATACTCATGTGGCTTCTTCCACTCCATGATGTGACCACTGAACTTTGACCAAAGCGATTGGTTTGTTCCTCAACTGTTTCACTCGACTCTCGAGTATCTTGACAGGTCTTTCTTCAAACGTCCCATCCTGAGCGACCTCGATCTCCCCTAAATCAATGACATGACTAGGGTCCGGTATATATCTCCGTAACTGAGATACGTGGAATACGTTATGAACATGGCTCAACGACGGCGGCAAAGCCAATCTGTATGCCAACTCTCCAACTCTCTCAAGGATCTCGAACGGTCTGATATATCTCGGACTCAGCTTTCCCCTTCTTCCAAAACGGAAGATTCCCCAAGTAGGAGAAACCTTTAAAAGTACGTGGTCTCCAGTACTGAACTCCAAAGGGCGACGACGTACATCTGCGTAAGATTTCTGGCGACTCTGGGCGGTCAACAGCCTTTCACGAATCAAGGCTATCTTCTCTCGAGTCTGTATGATCAACTCTAGTTCTGTCCCGATCAAGTCTGATGAATCGTCCCAACATAGGGACGATCTACATCTCCTCCCGTATAATGCCTCAAACGGTGCCATCTTAATGGAAGCATGCCAACTATTGTTGTAAGTAAATTCAATCAACGGTAGATGAACTTCCCAATCAATTGACCAATCTAAGGCACAAGCCCTCAGCATATCTTCCACCATTTGAATAGTTCTCTCGGATTGTCCATCAGCCTGTGGGTGATAAGCTGTGCTGAAGTTCAATTCAGTTCCCAAGGCCTTATGAACTGCTTTCCAAAAGTGAGACACAAAACGGACGTCTCAATCAGAAACAATGGTCTTCGGCGTACCATGCAATCGAACTATCTCCGAAATAAATACTCGTGCCAACCTCTCTGGTCCCCACGTGTCCTTAATGCCTAGAAAATGAGCTGATTTGGTTAAACAATCAACTATCACCCAAATCATGTTCATTCCTGTCTTGGTTCTCGGCATACTAGTGATAAAGTCCATCGATATGTCCTCCCACTTCCATTCAGGAATCGGGAACGGCTTCAACATTCCGGCAGGCCGTTGATGCTCGATCTTAACCTGCTGACAAGTCAAGCATTTTGAAACATAGTCCGCTACATCTTTCTTTATGTTGCCCCACCAGAAATTCTGCTTCAAGTCCTTATACATCTTACTGGTGCCCGGGTGGATAGAATAGGGCGAACTATGAGCTTCCTTCATAATTGTCTGTTTCAGAACATCGGCATCGTGAACGCAGAGTCGGTTATGAAAACTCAAAACTTCATCATCATGAATTACGAATCCGGGGGACTTTCCCTTGATCACTTCATCACGTAACTGAATCATCAGAGGATCATCTGACTGTCTAGATTTGATTTCTTCGGTTAATGATGAAGTTATTTCCATCACGCACAGTTGTCCTTGGACTCTTTGTAACCAAACTTCAATTCCTTCTCGAATCATATCTCGTTGACGGCTAAGTTGGGAGGTAAGCGTCTACAGCATCTGAATAGAAACAGGCTTGCGGCTGAGTGCATCGGCCACTACATTCGCTTTGCCTGGATGATACAAAATCTCCAAGTCATAGTCCTTAATCTGTTCTAACCATCTTCTTTGCCACATGTTCAACTCTTTCTGACTAAAGATGTATTTGAGACTCTTGTGATCCGTAAAGATTTGACAGTGAGTCCCATACAGATAATGCCTCCAGATCTTTAAAGCAAAAACTACTGCTGCTAGCTCTAAATCATGTGTTGGGTAATTCACTTCATAAGGTTTCAGCTATCGCGATGCATAAGCGATCACCTTGTTATTCTACATCAATACGCATCCGAGTCCTTGGTTCGAAGCATCACTGTAAACTATGAATCCTCCAGTCCCCTGTGGAAGTGTTAAAATCGGTGCGGTCGTCAATCTCTTCTTCAATTCATCAAAGCTAATATGACATAATTCGTTCCACTCAAACTTTTGAGTTTTCTGTAGGAGTCGAGTAAGTGGGCGAGAAATTTTGGAAAACCCTTCCACGAACCGATGATAATACCCAGCAAGTCCTAAGAAACTTCGGACTTCTTTGAGGCCTCCAATCCAAAACTGCTTCGATCTTCTGAGGATCTACTTGGAATCCTTCAGCTGATACCACATGACCGAGGAACATTACTTCCTTTAGCCAGAATCCACACTTAGAGAGTTTGGCGTACAGTTGCTCGCTTCTTAAAAGTTCTAATATAATCCGTAAATGTTGTGCATGCTCTTCTGGGTTCTTAGAATACACCAGAATGTCATCAATGAACACGACCACAAATTTATCCAAATATTCTATGAACACTCGGTTAATCAACTGCATGAATACAGCAGGTGCATTAGTGAGACCAAACGGCATCACTACAAACTCATAGTGTCCGTAGCGAGTTCTGAATTCTGATTTCGGAACATCAGATTCCTTAATCCTCAGCTGATGATACCCTGATCTCAGATCGATTTTAGAAAATACTGTTGCCCCTTGCAACTGGTCAAACAGATCATCAATCCATGGCAACGGATACTTGTTCGTAATCGTCATCTTGTTCGGCTCTCGATAGTCAATACACAGTCGAAGCGATCCATCCTTCTTTCGGACAAAAAGAACTGGCGCTCCCCAGGGCGAAACGCTTGGCAGAGTATAGCCTTTGTCCAGTAAATCCTCCAGCTGCTTTTTCAGTTCATACATCTCAGTAGGTGCCATACGATACGACGCCTTAGAAATTGGTGTAGCTCCGGGTTCCAGCTCAATGGTGAATTCTACATCCCTTCGTGGAGGTAGTCGAGGTAACTCGTCAGGAAATACATCTGGAAATTCGTTCACAACAGGAATGGATGAAAGTTCCACAATTTCGTCTTCTTTCTTCATTGCATAACACCAGTATCCGGTACAGCTCTGTTTCAACAATTTGACAGCTTTCATCGCCTTGATCAACTTTCCTGAGCTTCCCGGTTTCCATCCCTCAAACAGTATTTCGGAACCATCGTCAGCGATCAGTGAGATATTCCTCCTTCGGTAGTTTACAATTGCTCCATATCGATTAAGCCAATCGTCTCCGAGTATCAGGTCGTCTCCTTGCATTTCTATTACAATCAAATCTGAGAGCCACTCTCTGCCTCCAAATGATACAGGGAATCTGGTTTCTAAGTTCCCGACAATCCTCTCTCCACTCGGTAAACCAACAACATAAGGTTCACAAGTATGAAAACCAGAAATTTTCAAACGATTTACACAAGACAAGGATATAAAAGAATGCATAGCTCCTGTATCGAATAAAATGCTAACTGGCTGGGAAAGGATCTGGACAGTACCTGATGCGACAGCAGCATCCTGATCATCTGTTTTCCTCATCTCTTACAGACGTGGGGGAACAGATCCGGCACTCGATGTACCCTTTCGGTCCCACTGTCCTCTACCTCGCCCACGGCCAAAATTCTGAGGCATCTGAACACTTTGCTGCATCTGTTGGATACTGGCTTCCTTCTGGACTGGCTATGGTGTACGGGCTCTAAAAGACTTTACAGCCTCTTCACAGAACACCGCATGATGTCCCTCTCGACCACAATCAAAACAAGTCACGGTAGGTAGGGGGCAATTTCGTCGATAGTGCCCCGTCTGGGCGCAGTTAAAGCATTTCCTGATAACATCAGTCATAGTTGATGTTGTTCCAAAGTTCTTTCCGCTCCTAACTGGGTGCGGAGGTTTCTTGAAAGAGTGAAAAGATGACTGGGCCTTGTGGGGCCCATTGTTCTTGTGCTCTGTAAAAGTACTAGAGAATTTCTGCTTCTTGGATTCCGTAAATTTCTCCATAGCTGCTTCTTTGATCTCATACGCCGACGCCTTATCCTGGTATTGACGGAGTGTGGTACATTCAAAACCGGACATGTACCTCTGGATTTCTGGTTTCATCCTCATATCAAAATGGATCATCATTTCTGCATCTGTTCTGACCAGATGTCGAAGAAATGCCAGCTGTTGGTTAAATGTCTTAATTGCTTGAGATACTGGCACATCTGAAGGCTGAGCGGAGAAAAACTCCCGAACTTTGGCTTCCCTCACAGGACGAGGGCAGTACTGAGCTTCCATCATCAATTTAAACTCTGTCCAATCAGCATCGTGGTCTACAGGCCGGATGGCTTCCCACCATTCGGACGCTTCCCCTATCAAAAAATATTAAGCGATAGAGGCTCTCCTATTGCAGGCGATTAATTCCGGCAAAGATTTTCTCCAGTTCCTTCAACCAATGGTCCCAGGTGGGAGTCTCAGAAATGCCGTCGAATTTGGGTGATTGCATCTTCGCCACCTCTTGCAGCCACCGGTCACCTCGATTTCCCATGTCCGGGATCCCTTGATGTCTCTCTCCCTGCTGTAGTCCCACCGCCACTTGCATTCGGTCCACGACTTGGGCGAACTGAGTCATCTGGTTCACCACCTGACGAAGGATTTCTGGTACAGCAGGTTCCGGTTCGTTATTGATAGATATATGTGGCTCGGCTGAGCTATGACTGGCCTGATTAGAAGGCGACGCTTCCCTTTCAGCATTCCTTCGTCCGTGTCCGCGACCGCGACCACGTCCACGTCCGCCTCTCAACATACTCCAAGCATAAATACTCAATATACAGGAAATAATATCATTCGAATGCTCAAGTACAAGGAAATATAACATGCAAAGGACGAGATATAGTTTAGGAACTTACAACCACCGCCCGCACGAAGATGTAGGCAGTACAGTGATGTTATTCGCGGCCGGTTACCTCAAAAGACATAAAGGACCCCTATTTTAACCCAACGGCCAAGATATCCATAATCTTATCTCCGATACCATATTCTGTAACACCTCCGATATATTCAGGAATACTACAGCGCCGTAAATCCTTTACATAAGGATTTACAAGGCTGGAGAATTGAATAGACATTAACAGGTACAAATGAATGGAAGTAACAGAATTAAGATACAACAGTTCTGACCAAATACTGAAAATACAATTGTTCAATAGAAACTTATTAATACATCACCAAATTTAAATTCATCATAAATGACTACGTACTCGAGTACTTATTGAAATAACCAACAAACAACAGTCAAATAAACCCGGCCGGTATATCACTCTGCACCCTCGTCGTCATGCAGCTCCAGTGGTTGTTTTCCCGCTCTCCTGGATCCTGAACATAAACAAAATGTTCACCCCTGAAGGGGTTAGCACAACGATGCTAGTACAAGTACCACAACATATTATTCATATCTCACGAAGAATAATAACGTAAACGACAAAAATACCAACGAGTCTTCTCCTACGAGAAACTCATAAATGACATACACAACTGATAATCACAACAAGATATCATAACATACATATGGTAATTCCAACGATCCAGCGTTCATTGCCTAGAACCCACGATGATCCCATCAGACCAACCCGTGGTGGAAAAACCCGTCCGATGATCCAGTGCACGCTAGCATAGATCCCCCGATGATCCCGTCGGACCAACACGAGGTGGACATACAACAACGACATACATGCACGACAATATATATAACATCAATACATAAAACAAATAAGGTACTTGCCTCGATTCGAAGACAAGAACAATACTTCCACGAAAACGAACACTCGAAGGTCGCCCCCCTCAATCAATCATGTAACAAGCTCGAACCTTAACAAAAGAAATAATATAGAATTTATCTCACGTCGTACGAATTTCTAACAATTTGATTTATGGCCAAAAGCTCATAAAATGTAATCTGCCTGAACTTCTTAGTGCACGCTAAGTACTCTGTGTAGCGTGCGTTAAGTCTGCTCGATAGCGCACGCAAACAACAAAGCCTAGCGTATGCTAACTATGCATGGTCAGTACTTCACTGATCAGCCGACTGACTCGTCTGACGGCCTAACGTACATTACGTACCAAACGTAGCTTACGTTAACTCATGCTCGATAGCGCACGTTAATCTACATAGCTTAGCGTGCGCTAATTGTGCATGGCAGTTTACTACTGGGCAGTAGACTGATCTCAACATGATCAAACCAAATGAAATATTCAGGGTTAATTCATGTTACCTCCATGAATATCATGTTCATACGGTTATGAATGATCTTACAGATAACAACAACTTCGGATTCAAGAATATGTATACTATTATGAAACCATAATCCATTTCGATTACAATTCTTCATGTGATAATTTGGAAGGCTTAACGGTCGATATCAATACCTTTATATCAATCAAAAACTATCATTATGTAGTTTGATTAACATTCCATCTTTACAAGACAAATCCTTCCATGATCAATCCTTCAGATTCGTCTAACAATAATGATGTTAAAGTCAAGTCCATGATTGCTATGAAAATATCTACTAGATTCGGATTACCAATGATAGAAGCTTCCTCTACTTGTTCATTGTAATAAGATTCGAATCATGATGTTCATAATCAAGGTACTTAAGGCATAATCATCTCAATATTCCAAACATGATGTGGTTTGGATAATTCACCCAAGAAACTCATTATTTTGCTAGCATGATCATCTTATTCTCCATAACATGAACCTAGAGTTGGAGATAGAATCAACATACCTTAATATGACGAAATCGCTGAACTCCAAAGGTAGAATCTGACTCCGTTTGGTTATATGTCACTCCAAGGTGCTACTTCTCTTCAATGATCAATAACAAGAAGTATCCAATGTCCAATGATCAAGTGGATGTGTTATAAGTGTGTCTAAGGAAGATGATATGCCCTGTGGTCTCTCAAAAACGAAAGATGAACGAAGGAAATGAGAACAAAATGGAGTGCTGGCCCATATATAAACTTTCTGTACAAAAGCAGATTAGCGCACGCTACCTATACATCCTTAGCGCGCGCTAATAAGAGTTGACTCCAAAACTGTCCAGGTTCATCCGCGGGAATCTTATCCGGTCTTACGTCCGGATGGCGCATGTGTTAGTCGCCTAGCTCAATAATTGATTACCTAGCGCACGCAAGTCCTACATTCATAGCATGCGCTGGTAGTAGCCGATAGCGTGCGTTAAGCTACCTTCTTAGCGTACGCTATCACGAGTTTGCATGAGAAAATTTGCATGAATATATACTTATGTACAAAGATACCAATGTTAGAAATAACATACTCCAATTATCAAGATCATAAATCCGAATGATACAGGGTTCGAATACAGATGAGATACACAATAATAAATCCGGATATTACAGTTGAATGGTTTGTATCATCTGAACTTACAAAATAAATCAGCAGTGAACACTATAACTAGGAAACGTGGCAGGCAATATACTAATCAAGCTCTTAAGTGGCACCTTAGACTTGGTCACGTTGGTTAGACCAAAGGTTCACAAAATGGAGAAAGATGGACTTTTAAGTCCATTGGGTGTATAACCCTATCCAACTTGTGAATCCTGCCTTAGAGGTAAGGTGACTAAGTTCCCCTTTACATGGACATTTGAAAGGGCTACTGAAAAACTTGTGTTGGTACATACCGACGTTTATGGTGCTTTGGAAGCAGCCTGAGATGGATATCAATATTTCATAACGTTCACAGATGATCATACTAGGTATGGGATTGTGTACTTGATGAAACATAAATCCAAAGCCTTCACTAAATTCAAAGAATTTAAGGCCCTAGCTGAAAAACAGACTGGATGTCATATCAACACACTTCGGTCGGACCGAGGTGGCGAATATATGAGCATAGAGTTTGATGAGTTCCTTAAGGAACATGGAATATTTTCAGAATTCACGCTGCCAGGAACCCCACAGTTAAATGGTGTTTCCGAAAGGAGAAATCGGAATTTGTTAGATATGGTCCGCTCCATGTTAAATTACACTGTTTTACCAATTTACCTAAGGGGGTACGCCTTACTTCCTAAATAGATGTCCTTCCAAATCCGTTCCTATCACTCCGCATGAGATGTTGAAGGGTAAGAAACTAAGTCTTAATCACATAAGGATTTGGAGATGTCCAGCCTATGTAAAAAAGGCTAAGGTGGACAAACTATAAGTCAGGTCGGTCAAGGGTGGATACCCAGATGACTCGATGGGTTATCTATTCTACATGCCAGAAGACCATAGGGTCGTTGTGTCTTTACAAGCGCACTTCCTTGAGGATGAGTTCATTCAAGAAGGTGGCTCGGGTACAAATATCTCTTTGAAAGAGCATAATGAAAGTCCTGAGGAGACATCTGATCAGGGATCACCAACCGAACCTATTATAACATAACCTCCACTTCGAAGGTCTGATAGGGTGTCTCACTTACCTGATAGGTATGTCTATACACATGTCGAGGAACTGAGTCTCCACAACGTACCTGATAGCCGTGAGGATGACCCTGTAACCTATGACCAAGTGATAGTGGATGTGGACTCCGATAAATGGCAAGAAGCTATGGAAGCTGAGATAGACTCGATGCATGCCAATCAAGTTTGGACTCTAGTAGATCTACCTACTGGCATGAAGCCTATTGAAAGTAAATGGATCTATAAGAGAAAGACTATTGGGTATGGCAAGGTTAACGCCTATAAGGCCAGACTTGTGGCAAAGGGTTATACCCAAAGGGAAAGAGTCGATTATCATGATACCTTCTCGCCCGTAGCTATGATCAAGTCGATCCGCATGATGCTTGCCATTGCTGCCTATTACGATTATGAAATATGCCAAATGGACATCAAAATGGCTTTTCTAAATGGATACCTCAAGGAGAAAATATATATGGAACAGCCTAAGGGTTTTGTGTCCAAAGCTAATATTCATAAGGTGTGTAAGCTGCAACGAGCCATTTGTGGGCTGAAGCAAGCTTCTCAGAGTTGGAACCTTCGATTTGACGAAGCAGTCAAGGACATTGATTTCTTGCGAAACGAGAAGGATCCATGTGGTTACAAAGAGGTCAGTGGGAGCAACATTGCGTTCTTAGTGCTATATGTAGATGATATTATACTTATAGGAAATAACGTAGCAATGCTCATCACTGTGAAAGCTTGGATTTCTAAAACGTTCTCCATGAAAGACTTGGGAGAAGCTTCTTATGTTCTAGGGATCCGTATTTGCAGAGATTGACCGCGAAGAATGATAGGACTTTCCCGAGCCCTCTTTATATATAAAATCCTGAGAAGATTCAAGATGGATGAATCTAAAAGAGGGTCATTCCCATGCGACATGGAATTCATATCACCACGAAAATGTGTCCTTAAAGTGAGGAAGACAAGAGACGGATGAGTAAGGTACCCTATGCCTCGGTAGTGGGTATCCTCATGTACGCTATGTTGTGTATGAGACCGAACTTAGCCTACGCTATGAGTGTGGTAATTCGATTTCAAGCAAATCCAAGAAGGGAACACCGGACTGCCGTCAAGAAAATTCTCAAGTACTTGAGAAGAACTAGAGATATGGTTCTTACTTACGGTTATGGAGAACTGAAGGTGATTGGATTCACCGATTCTGATTTTCAAGGAGACAAGGATGACTCTAAGTCGATATCTAGGTATTTTTTTACTATAAATGGAGGAGCAGTATCCTGGAGAAGCTCCAAGCAAAGCGCTACTGCAGATTCCACCTTCCAAGCAGAGTACCAAGCGGCCTCAGAGGCTAGCAAGGAAGCATTTTGGATGCATAAGTTTGTGCAAGAACTTCAAGTGGTGCCTAATGCGGAGCTACCTAAATCACTATTTTGTGATAATGATGGAGCTGTCGCCCAAGCCAAGGATCCAAGGGCTCACCACAACACCAAGCATATAGAGAGAAAGTATCACATCATTCGAGAGATGGTTGAAAAATGATATGTATTCACTGACTAAGCCGTTATCTCAGACTGTCTTGGAAAGACATCTGAAGAACATGGGTATTAGATACCATGATGTATGTCATTGAGTGCAAGTGGGAGATTGTTAGGAATATGCCCTCGAATGCCACTCAGGGGATGAGAGAGTAGGGGCATTGTACTTGTAATTATGGAATAGTTAATAAAAGGCAATATGATTCATTCACTGTTTATTGTATTTCAAATGCATTCTTGATTTGGTAAACATTGAAGTGAAGTCATGTAAATAAGAGGGAACATTCCACTCTTGTTATCGGATAATAAAAAATGCACTGGAAGTGTTTAAAGTTTATTTATGTAAACCATTCGCAAGTCAATATACTTAATTGGGCATTAAGTTTTGAGTAAGACTTGTATAACTGATGCTAGGGCATGTGCATGTCTTGATAGCATAGTTATAAGTATATTGGTGGGACCAGTATACTCGAACAACGACTCATACTTGATTCAGTCACACGGTATTCACTCTTGGAGAGTCGATGATGAATCGAAAGGTTTTGATAGTATACGTGGACCTTTGACTTGAGGGTTCAGTAAGAAATGTGCCTGGGACGTTTAGTTTGTCATTAAAATACTCATTTGCTTAATCGCTGAGTGGGCAGGTAGCAGTCTTTACTCTACGCCAAGAAAGGATTCTATCTCCTGTTAGTGAGCAGACGAATGTCCTATACGGTTAATGTCAAATAAGATCATAAGTCTTTGGCCAAAGCATTCTGATCTAGTCATGTTGGATACACTAGTAATCAATCGGTCTTGATTTGCATTAAAACATGTATATTGTCTAGTAAACGGTAGGGTTTGACTTTACTGTGAGCCGAAGAATTCACCGGGACATCTGATGAAGGGACTATACGAATATGGTATTCACGACATAATGGTTCTGGAACAATCCCTTCATTCGATTCTCAGTTGGAGTTTACAGCGCAGCCCGCTAGGCTGGCTAAGTGCTGCCCGCACTCATTGGTTCCTCCCAATGCCGGCTGAGATGGACCTACAGAGTCGCGCATCAGGATCGTTGATGGATAAATATAAATTTATAATCTCTATTTTAATTATCAGATATGGATATCTAATTATGATTTATTGGATAAATCATATAGCGGTCTTATAAATTGAAATTAAGTTACTGGGTAATTAATTTAATTCATAAGTATTATTTCTTAGAGAAATATATTTGTATTTGATATAATTAATTAATTGAATTAATTAATTAGTATAAATACATTGGAAATAAAATGGAGTGTATCTAACGGAGTCGTTTTGACGAACGTCCGGTACACGAGCCGAGTGACTCGGCCCGTTTCCTTCCACCTTTCATGTGGCCGCCCCTCCCCACTTTTTGTCATGGTATGATATTGTTTTTTAAGTAATAAGCATGTTACTTAAGGAAACTTCCAAAATGACATGATTTGAAATCTTATCATTTGTTATGTTTTCTTTTGGCATGTTACACTTATAAAACAAATCATATCAACACCATCACTTTCACCATCTAGATGCTACGGCCGAACCATCATTGAGAGGAAGGAGAAATTTTTTTCACTTGTTCATCATTTTAGAAGTGAAAAACAAGTAAGAAAAATAAGAGAGAAAAATTCCTACGACACTTTCTAGCCGTGTTCTTCATAGAACGAAGTCATATAGATTTTTACGGTCAAGTTCCGACACGTGTGAAGTAGAGACATCGGGCTTTCGGTGTTTGCAATGAAGGGATTCCGTGCTCGTGTTCGGGTTCGTGATCATCACCCACATACGAAGATATTATCAAAGGCTTCAAAGGTATGGGACTTTGATCCTTTTATCTTCGTTGATTTTTTCGTATATACGTTACTTGATCGATCCTGTTTTGAGATTCTTTATTGTGTATTATTATTCCGCTGCGTATTCATTTTTGTATCCATAATCCCAACAATGGAAGCATCTACTCGGGGAATACTCTGGATGTGGCTACCATTTAGGTTTTATCTCTCAACACATTTCCACGCGTGTACAATTCAGATTTTACCCCCAACACATCCGCATGTTAATATTACAGTTCTAAAGAAAGACAGCAACACAAAAATACACCAAACAACAATGCACACTCATTATATGAAACATCAACCTACAACATATACAACAATGCATCAGAATAATTATCCTCATAATTGAGCAATACTTGAATTACCTCAAAGCCGGAGACACTAACCTTCCCACAGACAAACATCCCTGAATGAATATACAATTATTAGAATAATCTCTAATGAAGTACAATCCATCACTATAAAAAAAACCCATCTCGCGATCAATGTCGACACGACATACTATCCTCGATATCCGATATTCCATAACGCAGGCTAAAGATAATTCACATCTCCGTCTTCACCAAACATATTTAAATCATATAAATTATGATTTAACCCAAACCAAATCATAATATATTTACCATCATCCCGACAATTCATATTTATAATATCATTGCTATATGAATTATAAATGAAATGAAATCAAAATCATTAATTAAATATTATGAACTAAGCAAGTATAAATATGAAGATATTATTGATGCTATATGAATTATAAATGAAGGATCATATACATTATGATATAACCCAAACCAAAGCATAATATACTTACTATCATCCCGACAATTCATATTTATAATATCATTGTATGAATTATAAATGAAATGAAATCAAAACCATTCCTTAAACAAATATTATTTGCCTCGATATCGATACGACGAAGTTGTTACCAATCCCATTGCCTTTATCTACGAGCTCCTTAGCCCCATCCAAAACAATCTACATACTCTTTAGTCTCGTCCTCAACACAACTTTTATAACCAATGATTAATTATCACAACCTAATGCAAAAATTGATTAATGACACGTTTGATAATCAACAATCGATATAACCAACGAACGAACTCGACGGTCCAACGATACCTCGATCATATACAAAACCAAATAATTCAACACAATCAATTACGAACTCACATCCATGATACAAGTCCGAAATCTGATAATTATAGCAATCAATTCAACCAATAACAAGGGTCTTAACATTCTCGATTCCAACTCCAACCTTAAATATGAATTAGCAAGGTTCTTTCTTGTTCAAACTCGTAAATTTATAGAAAAACAATAATATCGATACAATTGATAAATCCAAACTACCCGAATAGTTCAATACCATAAATAATCATATTCTAAGCATAACCACAATCTTTCCAAATCCATTCACATATCATGGTTCATATATAATTCAAGGACATAATCATCAAGAATCCGAAAGTAAGGTATAGAGTTGATCAACATACCTCAAGAAAATGAGAACACAATCCAACACCTCAAGCATCAACACTATCTTCATATCTCAAGCTCCAAATTCATGTACTCAAGCTCACAATCGATTTAGAATAGCCAAAAATTGGCCTGGGGAGTTGAGGGACGAAAGACAAGGATGAACACTCAAAAATGCCGAAGGACGGAGATCTCACATATTTATAAACTTCAACCATTGCATACGCTATGTAATCTACCTACGTAACCATATTTACGTATGTTATCTAACATTGATACCGTATGTAACACTAATCTAGAGGCTACTGCCTAAATTCGTTAAATGACTTACGTATGCAAAGCCCATGCCACAACGTATGTAATATTGTCGTTGACTTGCTATAGTATCATAGTGGTTTAACGTATGCAATATGCTATCTATAGTGCACGTTAACTCCTCCATTGACTCTCCTGTCCACACCCGCGCCGAATGTTGCCCGCCACGGGCCCACATCGGTTATAGTCCAGATCCTGACTGATTTCTCCACCACACCTAATCGAGGTAAACTTCGCATAACCCTAGATTTTTGGGATTTGGGGGTTTTCTTTCCGATCTCTTTGATTCAGCTTCTTCTCATGATAGGAATATGTCTAGTATGAATAATCTACCCTAGATACATGTTTTTCCTACGGATTATTGGTATATTTCCAGAATTATTGAGAATTTGGGATGGTTGATTGTGATTCACCATCTCAGATCTTTATTGTTAGAATACATTTATCGTAGGAAGTATTTTTTGGGGGGATTCCAACTTATTTTCACGCTGATGTATTATTGATAGTTGGTTATGAATTTGTCTAGGTTTGGAGTTTTCGATCCATTCAACCTTGGTACCTTGTTGTCTGTACCATTTTCTCTCGTCCAGGCAAGTAATTCTTGTGAAGGTTATATTCTTAAATGTGAAAAGTAATGCATATGAGTGTGAGAGTTATATTTGTTCACTTCGGGAGGGTCTGATGATGCCTCGGAGGGATCCGCGCATTGTTGGGTCCGCGAACATTTGGGTTAGCCACTCCAGGAGGGTCTGACGAGGCATCAGAGGGATTCGCAGATTGTCGGGTCCACAGTTAATCAGGGAGAATTTGTCACTATTGAGATATATTTAGATAATTATATTTTACGGAAACCATTATCATGGCTTTGAAATTGGTGCATGTGCTTTTACGTGTAAGATGTGACGTTTCACTTGTATTACTTGCTCTAACCGCTCTTGTCTGGGGAATACTCTTTTCATGTATTTGAGGTTCGAAGGATCCAAACGAATGAGCACCGGGGCGCTACGATGATGAAGGCGAGGCGTGATAATGTGATAAATTGTGTTCTATTTCTTTTGAGCATTTTCCCTTTAGACTGTTTTATCCATGTATTAATAGATAGTACTCGAGTACTATAGGAGTTACTTTCCCAGTTGATGTATAACTTGTATTTCCTTGAGATCTTCGATCTTTATTTGGTTGGAGTTTCTTTGTTTGTCTCAGATTTATTGATTCTTGTTTAGATATTGTGAAATTGAATGTGTTATGGGTAAAAATTAGCCTAGTGGGTCCCAGATAGGGATTCACAGCGCTGTAATATTCTCCGAAAATCTCGAGGCTGTTACAGAATGTGGTATCGGAGCTTAAGTTTATGGATACCTAGGATGTCGGTTTGTTAGGTCTAATTGTGTTGTTCTGAGAGCACAGTATCATCGCGCCGCCGTCATTCAGTACGAATGGTACTCGTAAGTTCCTTACCACCCTTAATCTCTTTACTTCCTCATTTTTTTTCGACTCCGAGACGTGGGAAATCCATATCCATGATGGGTATGTTACGAGTTAAAGTTATGAGTTTATTTCCTCTTTCTCTATCTAGAATGTCAACTGGCAGAGGACGTGGACGCGGCCGTGGTCATGGCCGAGGGCGTGGCGCAGCTGGCGGAGCAACCATATCCCCCAGTTTTGTAGAAGGCTCGGCTATGCCTAATTTGTCGGATTCGGTTCAACCTAGTACGGGTGGCCATCAGGAGTAGTCGACCAATCTAGGAACTTCTGCAGGGAATAACCCGGATGTGTGCGTTTCCACTATACTGCAACAAGTGGCAAACCAGATGACTCTTTTAACCCAAGCGGTTCAGCACAACCATCCACCTCTTGCGACCGATACTGGGGCATAAAAATGGTTACAAGATGTGATTCGTATGCGCCCTCCCCAGTTTATTGGTGCAAATGATCCGATCGGATGGAAAGATTAGATTAATGAGATGAACAAAGTTTTTGTGGCCGTAAATTGTCCAGAGGCACCTAAGGTGTCAGTTGCTCAGTATTTTCTAACGAGGGACGCTATTAGTTGGTGGCTGGTAGTCGCGCCTCAAGGTCTTATGTTTTTGTGGGACGAGTTTAAGGAGTTAATGGAGGCTGAGTTTTGCCTGTGGCCTGTTCAGGAGGCCAGTATTCGAGCCTTTTACGAGGCTAAACCTCAGGATATTCCTATATATCAGGCAATCGTTGAATACAACCGTCAACTCATTCATGTGGAGAGTCAAGTGAAGGAAGAGAGAGATAAAATCCGTCATTTTGACATGAGAATTAAGCCGAAAGTTCGACACTACATGTCGGGATTGGCTTGAACCACACTGAAGGAGTATCAAGACAAAGCACTGGCCTATGATATGTCCTTCATTGCTACCGAAACAGCAAGTGAGAGTAAGAAGCAGAAGACCCCCGGAAAGTTTTCTAGTGGTAAAGGCGACAACCACCGGGGGTCTCAGTCAGCAAATTAACCAGTCAGAGAGTTTTCCCGTGCGTCTGGAAGTAAACGGAATTTCAAAGCTGGTACTAGTGTGTCCAATTAGGTCGTGACATGTTTTAATTGTGGCCAGCAAGGTCATCTTAATCGTGATTGCCGTCTACCTCATTGGAAGTGTTATAATTGTGGCTAGGAAGGCCACGGAGCTATGTATTGTACTGAAGAGGAAAAGACACTTGGGGCTCAGACGTCTGTTGCTACGCCTGGGGAACCGAGTGTAAATGGGAAATCACCCATGGGTCAGCCATCTCAGAGTCTCGGTCAGAGTAGAGGCTGGGGTCAGTCCGTTAGAGGGTGAGCCTCCAGTGCTGGTTCGGCACACCCACGTGTTTACGAGATGAGGAGAGCCGATTATCCATAGGCCACAGTAGCTACAAGTATTATTTATGTTTTGTCTCATCCAGTTAGGGTGCTTTTTGATTTTGGTGCTTCTCATTCGTTCATCTCTTTGGATTGTGTGCGTCGATTGAATATTGATGTTTGTCTGCTTGTGAGCCTTTTGTGGTTAAATTGCCTAGCAGGGATAGAATCATAGGGTTTAAGGAAGTGAGAGACTTCCCGGTGTTAACTGCAGAGAAAGTGTGGCCGTAGAATTTGATCGTCGTGGATATTATTGATGAAGATCTGATCCACGGTGATGACTGGCTTTATAGATATGGAGAGATAATGAATTATCGCACGAGAGTTATATCGATGTTGACCGAGGACGGTACCAAGTGTTCATTTATAGGACACAATAGGGGATGTCAGAAATTCATAATTAGCGCCATGAAGGAGTCAAAACTTATTAGAGAAGGCTCTGTTGGGTATTGGTGTTATGCCGCAAAGGTAGAGGATGAGAAAGTCGAACTTTCCTCGATTCCAGTAGTAAATGAATTCCCATATGTTTTTCCAAATGATTTACCGATACTACCATCGGAGCGTGAGATTGAGTTCACAATTGATCTAGAATCATGGGCAACCCCAATATCTAAGGCACCGTACCGTATGGCACCTTCAGAAATGCAGGAGTTGAAAAGACAGTTGGGAGAGTTGATAGATAAGGGGTATATTAAACCTAGTACTTCACCTTAGGGTGCGTCGGTCTTGTTCGTAAGAAAGAGAGATGGTTCACTACGTTTGTGTATTGATTATCGGGAGCTAAACAAAGTGACCATTAAGCATAAATACCCTTTGCCGCGTATCGATGATTTGTTTGATCAATTACAAGGAGCTGTGATATTCTCGAAAATCGACTTGAGGTCGTGGTACTATCAGCTTCAGATAAAGGAATCCGACATTCCTAAAATTGCTTTCCATACAAGGTACGAGCATTATGAGTTTGTGGTTATGCCTTTTGGATTAACCAACGCACCGGCAATATTTATGCAGTTGATGAATAAGATATTTATTGAGAAACTTGATAATTGTGTAGTCGTCTTCATCGATGATATTCTGGTCTATTCTCGTGATGATAAGCAACACGCTCGGCATTTGCGATTAGTGTTGGAAATTTTGAAGACTCAGCATCTTTATGCAAAATTTTCTAAGTGTGAATTTTGGCTGAGGGAAGTTATGTTTCTCGGACATGTGATTTCAGCTGAAGGGGTCCGAGTAGATCCCCAGAAGATTGAGGCAGTGTTAGATTGGGCACTGCCTAAGAACATGAAGGAAGTTCGTAGCTTTTTGGGTCTGGCTGGGTATTATCGAAGGTTCGTATAGGGGTTCTCTAAACTTGATCGACCACTTACTCAACTACTCCAGAAGTCCAAAAAGTTCGAATGGAACAAAGAGAGACAACAGAGTTTCGAGGAGCTGACAAAGAGTTTGACTACCGCGCCGGTTTTAGCCCTGCCCTAGGGAATCGGTGGGTATTCGGTTTATTGTGATGCGTCAAGCCAAGGACTTGGGTGCGTACTCCTGCAGCACGATAAGATTATAGCATATGCTTCACGACAATTTAAACTGTATGAGTTGAATTATCCCACCCACGATTTAGAGTTAGCGGCCGTTGTGTTTGCAGTGAAGATCTGGCGTCACTATTTGTATGGTTTTTCATGTCAAATTTATATCGACCATAAGAGCTTAAAATAAATTTTCATCCAGAAAGAACTGAATATGAGATAGCGTCGTTGGTTGGAGTTGATAAAGGATTATGACTTGGAGATCCTTTACCATCCAGAAAAAGCCAACGTTGTAGCTGGCGCGTTGAGCCGGAAGTCAGTATCACTTCAGATGCTTGAGATTCTCACACCCCAAGTAAAGATCAGACAAGAGTTGATTGAGCAGGGAGTCGAAATATGAACCCAGCGGATTCAAGGTCAATTGTGTACTCTCGAGATTACTTCGTCCTTGGTTGATGACATCAAGGAGAAGCAGGGGAATGACCCAATGGTCGTCCATCTGAAGGTGGATGTAGAGAAGGGGAAAGCCCCTGGTTTTATGATCCACGAGGATAGCATTTTGAGATTTCAAGAAAGGCTCTGTGTTCTGAACGATTCACAGTTGAGACAAAGAATACTCCGAGAAGCCCATGTTACACCTTACTCAATCCATCATGGAACGAGTAAGATGTAAAGAGATCCTAAGAGAAATTTTTGGTGGAGTAATATGAAGAGATATGTCACCGAGTTTGTATCACGGTGTTTGGCATGTCAACAAGTCAAAATTGAACATCAGCGTCCAGCCGGGCTGTTGACATCCCCGAATGGAAATGGGAAGATATTACCATGGATTTCATTGCTGGGATGCCGCGGACAAAGACTGGAATGAATATGATTTGGGTCATTATTGACCGATTGACTAAGTCGGCACACTTTCTTGGCATTAAGGATACATGGGGACCGGAGCGATTGTCCTGGATATTTATAGCAGAGATCATGAGATTGCACGGTACACCAAAGACTATTGTTTGTGATCGAGATGGTAGTTTTGTGATGCATATTTTGGAAATTGGTCCATCAGGCTTTGGGCACCAAGTTGAGATTGAGTACTTCTTTTCATTTGCAGTCCGATTGTTAGACTGGACGGACGATCCAGACATTGGAAGATTTGTTGCGGGCATGTGCCCTGGACTGGAGTAGTGATTGGGAAATGCACCTGCCGTTGATCTAGTTCACTTACAATAATAGTTTACATGCATCGATTAGAATGGCACCTTTCGAGGCATTATATGGTAGGCGGTGTATATCCCCACTTTGTTAGGATGAAGCTTCGGAATTAGTTGGGACGGAGCCCGATATGTTGATGGAAACTAAAGACAAAATATCTATCAATCGAGATAGATTGTTGACTTCTCAGAGTCGACCAAAATCCTATGCTGACATTCGTCGTCGGCCCTTAGAATTTGATGTAGGAGATCATGTCCTACTCAAAGTATCACCGACGAAAGGAGTCTACAGATTCGGGAAGAAGGGCAAGCTTAGCCCGAGGTATATTGGGCCATTTGAAATTCTCGACATATTCGGTGAATTGGCCTACCGGTTGGTATTACCTCGAGCCCTTAGCCACGTTCACAATGTATTTCATGTTTTTCAGCTGAGAAGATATGTCCCCGACCCGACTCATATCATTGATTATGGGGATATTGAGATAGCGGATGATGTCAAGTTTGAGTAAAGGCCGGTGAAGGTCCTGAAGCATCGTGTAAAGCAACTCTGGCACAAAACCATTCTGTTGGTTAAAGTACAGTGGTCGAGACACGAAGTTGAAGGAGCAATGTGGGAAACCTAAGAGAGCATGCGTACTAGATACCCAGATCTATTTATATCTTAACTTTCGGGACAAAACTTTCTTTTAGAGGGGGAGGATGTGATACCCGAACTTTTTGTAAATTTTTTGTTTTGATGCTTCGGTAATTTTGACACTCGATGTAAGTGTATAACGGGTTGTTGTTTATCTTGGAGTTCATAACATTTGGAATTTACTCCTTCTTGTTCGGATCGTGGTTACATTGGATTTTGATACAATTCTATCACCTATGCGTGAGGTGTAGCGCATGGTACGTTTCCTTCATAGGACATGCTATTTGGGTACTGATAGCGCACGCTATCTTTCAACATTAGCGCATGCTACTAGTGGTGTGGAGGCGGACAGCCCAGAAAGGAACTGAACTGGAATTGAGAGTTCATAGCGCACGCTATTTGCTGAGGGTAGCGCACGCTAGCTGTACCAGTAGCACACGCTAGCAACACAGTAGTGCATGTTAATGCCCGAGCTTGGCAGAAGGCAGTAGGTTGTGGACTTCAATTTCTGGATACCAACTACCAGGTAGCGCACGCTAATTCAACTAGCGCACGCTAAAGGAGGCGGTTAGCGCACGCTAAACGCTTCGTAGTGCACGCTAATGGTACCAGGCAGAAGCTATTGGACTACCCGATGAACCCATTAGCGTGCGTTATTTTCAGAAATTAGCGCACGCTAATCATCATTTAGTATAAATAGGACACTTCAGCCCCAATTCGTCATTTTTCCGTTTCTTCTCCTTCCTTGTGCTATTTTGGGCGATTTTGGGCGATTTTGGGCGATTTGTGAAGATCCCCACGAGATATCATCATCCATAAACATCTTTAAGCTTCTGGTTTGGATTATTCAACGTTTAATCTTCTCCACCGCTCCTAATCGAGGTAAACTTCGCATAACCATAGATTTTCGGAATTTGAGGGTTTTCTTTCCAATCTCTTCGATTCAGCCTGTTGTCATGATGGGAATATGTCTAGTATGAATAATCTACCCCATATACATGTTTTTCCTATGGATTATTGGTATATTTCTAGAATTATTGAGAATTTGGGA
Source organism: Orobanche coerulescens (assembly GCA_033398695.1). Classification (NCBI taxonomy): domain Eukaryota; kingdom Viridiplantae; phylum Streptophyta; class Magnoliopsida; order Lamiales; family Orobanchaceae; genus Orobanche; species Orobanche coerulescens. Next base: position 96,831,984 of record CM065806.1, read on the forward strand.
TGGTTGATTGTGATTCACCATCTAAGAGCTTTGTTGTCGGAATACATGTATCGCAGGTAGTATTTTTGGGGGGATTCAAACTTATTTTCATGCCGATGGATTATTGATAGTTGGTTATGAACTTGTCTAGGTTCGGAGTTGTCGATCCCATCAACCTTGTTACCTTGTTGTCTGCACCTTTTTCTCTCATCGAGGCAAGTGATTCCTTTGAAGGTTATATTCTTAAATGTGAAAAGTAATGCATAAGAGTGTGAAAGTTATATTTGTTCACTCCAGGAGGGTTCGACGAAGCCTCAAAGGGATCCGCGCATTGTCGGGTCCGCGAACATTTGGGTTAGCCACTCCGGGAGGGTCTGACGAGGCATCAGAGGGATTCGCATATTGTCGGGTCCACGGTTAATCAGGGAGAATTTGTCACTATTGAGATATATTTGGATAATTGCATTTTCCGAAAACTATTATCATGGCTTTGAAATTGTTGCATGTGCTTTTACGTGTAAGATGTGATGTTTTACTTGTATTACTTGCTCTAACCCCTCTTGTGTGGGGAAAACTCTTTTCATGTATTTCAGGTTCGAAGGATCCAAACGAACGAGCACCGGGGTGGTACGATGATGAAGGCAAGGCGTGATACTGTGACAGATTGTGTTCTCTTTCTTTCGAGCATTATACCTTTGGACTGTTTATCCATGTATTAATAGATGGTACCCGAGTACTATAGGAGTTCCTTTCCAGTTGATGTATAACTTCCTTGTATTTCCTTGAGATCTTCGATGTTGGTTTGGTTGGAATTTCTTTGTCTATCTCGGATTTATTGATTCTTGTTTGGATATTGTGAAATTGGATGTGTTATAGGTAAAAGTTAACCTAGTGGGTCCCAGGCAGGGATTCACGGTGCTGTAATATTCTCCGAAAATCTCGGGGTTGTTATAATATCCTCAAGCAATTGTCAACCAAGTACGACAATTATACTAACACAATTGTCTCAGTCCTTTAATTATATTCTGCATACTGTACAGATCCTACACTATGTAATATAACTCGGGTAAAATAATGCGAAAAATTTATACTGAAATTCCAGGATATTACATACTACATCTCTTAAAATAAGTTTCGTCCTCGAAAATTGCAATCTTGTCACAAACAACATCTCAACCAAAATTTCCAAACTCGTCATGAAAACAATCAATCGTCGCCACAAGCGAATAACCAAAACAATATACTTACAGGTACGTGAAGTTGATGATCTCCCGTGATACTAGCATACGACTCCCATACAAAGTCTCAACACATTACCAACATACAGCAATATCGCCATTATAGAAATTTTGGAAATATCTCAAAAATTTTGGAACCTCCAAAAATGGGTTTGACTCAAAAAGTCAGAAAAATTTCCAAAATCACGCTACTACCATATGGGTAGAGCCACATAACACACATGTCCGGGTTTCACAAAACCCAAGCTCTGATACCATTTTCCGTAACACCCCCAAAACTATCCCGAGATATTACAGCACCGTGGGCCCCGCGCCGGAACCCACAAGGCTAAAAATTATTTCCGTAATCATTTCAAACACGCCAAAAGGCAAATGACGGTAATATCTTTTAAAATATTGAAAGACTGTAAAATTTATTTATGAAATACCATCGTAAAATCTCATTTGGAAGTACAAGGCCAAAATGCCAAAACTTAACAGATTTAAAAGTATATGTTAAACCATGCTTATACGTACTGACAAAAAATTTAGAAAACGATTTCCCAAAAATAACCTGGGTTGCAAAATACCAAAAGACCATTTTAAAATACTCATGCAACGGATATAACAAGCAGTTAAACAAATACATTTGCAGCGGAAATAATCAACCAGCAAAAATACTCGATTCCCCAATTACATGTCATAACCAGTATCACCCAGGAAGCTCATCTCTTCACTACCACTACTAGCTCAATCTCCGAGTACCTAAAAATAAAACCCAGGATGGGGTCAGCCACAATACTCAACAATGATAACGATCATATCATCATAAACAATTACATACCAATGTAATTACAAAGTAAGAATACCGCCAATGTAATCTTACCGTCATAACCTTACGAACTCATGGTGATTCATATCAAATCAATCCTTACCATAATCCACATTTCGCATTCTCGATTGACGAATGAACTCAAATACAACCATCTATACTGTATTCAATCAATACCAAGATTCTCAAAACAGCATTATAACTCAAGTGTGGAATAATCTATCCGTGCCAAATCCTGTCTGCCGGATCGCACAATCAAATCCCAATCATAGTAAAACTAATAATACATAATGCATACATAGATCAACTACCCCAAACAATGACAACAAGTCTCGAAACATCGATACAAAGTTTGAACGCTCATGCAATAAATAATAATAAACAACCAATACATCAACTGAGAATATCATCGACATAGTAAACTTCAAACAAAATCAACAAGGTAGCAACAACGATCGAGAATACCATCGACATGGTAGACTCCAAGCAAGATCAACAAAGGACCAACAACGATTGAGAATACCATCGACATGGTAACTCCAAGCAAGATCAACAAATGATCAACAACGACCGAGAATACCATAGATATGGTAAACTGTAAGAAAGATCAACGAAGGATCAACAACGATTGAGAATACCATCGATATGGTAAACTCCATACAAGATCAACAAATGATCAACAACGACCAAGAATACCATCGATATTGTAAACTCCAAGCAAGATCAACAAAGGATCAACAACAACCGAGAATACCATCGATATGGTAAACTCCAAACAATATCAACAAAGGATCAACAACGACTGAGAATACCATCGATATGGTATACTCTAAACAAGATCAACAAAGGATCAACAACGACCGAGAATATCATCGATATGATAAACCCCAAGCAAGATTAACAAAGGACCAACAACGATTGAGAATACCATCGACATGGTAACCCCAAGCAAGATCAACAAAGGATCAACAATGACCGAGAATACCATCGATATGGTAAACTCCAAACAAGATCAACAAAGGATCAACAACGACAGAGAATACCATCGATATTGTAAACTCCAAACAAGATCAACAAAGGATCAACAACGACCGAGAATACCATCGATATGGTAAACTCAAGCAAGATCAACAAAGGGTCCACAGGGACAGATATACGAGAGAATAAAATCCTCACACGTTATATAAATCACATACAGTGGATCTCAAAGACAAACCCTACCGTCGAACATACCTAATCGTTCATGGACTATGAATGACCAATCAATATGGACCAACATGGATGTCACGATATGCCCGATCTGTAAATATGTCCGTGCACAAGCCACCAATGGGTATCGATCGAATACAAGTGTGGTCTTGTACCTAATCAGTCTCACGAAGTACGTCTCGTGTACACAGCTCAATGTGAGGTCAAAACCAACACATGACTATATGTGCCCGTCCTGAAAATCCTACACATAACCAATCGGCATGCAGATATAACTCCATATATGTCACAATACAAAATGACAATGAAACTCAAAGAAACACATATCCAATAAGGATCAACAGGACTTACCAAAGTGAACAACGACAACTTAATAATGAAAGATCGACACGACCATAATATATTATTCCCATTAGACAATAGTTCACAGAATTCTCAACGATGTCTTATCTATCAACACATAAACTCCCAAAGTCACAACCAAGGGTCACGGATGTAATACCCGAGATCTTTATTCCGGATTCGTTGGGTTTTCTGGGTTTTATCGGATTGTCATGGTCCTCATCGTAGGAATTTCGTGCCATGTTTGGTTGTGACTTGTTGGGACATGTTTTTGGAGGCATTTCGGATCACTTTGTGAGTTTTTGAGATTTTGTGGTGTAGCGCACGCTAATGCTTGAAGCATAGCGCACGCTACTGCGTGGTGTTTAGCGCACGCTACCGAATGTGTAGCGCACGCTAAGCGGCGATTCGAGCGATCCGGTAACTCTTGGACTAGGGCTGAGCTTTGTTAGCGCACGCTAAGGCCGATAGCTAGCGCACGCTATCGACTGCTTAGCGCACGCTCCCTCTTCTTTCTAGCGCACGCTACTCGGTAGGTGCAGTTCTGTCCAGAGGCTACTGGACTGGTTTTGTGACCCGTTAGCGCACGCTACGGCTTTTGGGCTAGCGCACGCTAACTAGGTTATACGCGGTTTCTCTGGAGCGTTGACCCCGTTAGCGCACGCTAATGAAGGATGATTAGCGCACGCTAATACTGTCCAGTATAAATACTGGACAGCAGCATTAAGTCGTCATTTTCCCACTTTTCTTCATCTCTTCCGACGGGAGTGAGATCCAGAGGCGAGTAGGACCGATCCTTTTCTTCTAGCTTCATCTTTGAGTGGATTTGTAGATGTTTAACAACATCTAATCGTCTTCTTGGTCCAAATCAAGGTAATCTCTTGTTAGAACCCTATTTTCTTAAATTTGGGGTTTTTGCTTGGATTTGTGATTCTTGACCGATCTCATCCGATCGGTTATTTGTTCTTGTTTGTCTTGACCGTAATCTTCAGATTTTGTTAACCGTTCATCGACTTTTATCGCCCGGATCAACGATTCTTGATTTCTTTGAGAATACCTAGATCCTTGTCGTTTTTAGGATCGTTTCGGATTTCGATTAGTGTTATTGAATTGTGGTGATGCTATTTTCGTAGTATTCGTGGGCTGTCGAAGTCTTGATCGTTTTTGGAGGTTCGAAGGTTGCCCGATCGCGCCCGTTCGTCGTTTCGTTGCTCGTGATATCGAGGCAAGTATCTTGTCCATACGTTTCATGTTTCGTAGGCGTAATTATTGATAAATGATTATATACGAAACCCAATGTTTAATGAACGTAAAAAGGGATTGGTATGTTCTCGATAAATGTTGTCTTCCAACGATAATTTATGTACTTCGTGAATATATGTGTTCTCGGAATATGTGTGTTGGATTTGTATGTTTAAAAGATGATATGATCATTTTGAATGAGTCTATTAGACCGTAATCCTTTGGCGGGGATTACGTAATATTATGGGTACTTGTTCGTTAAGAATGTATTACGTGGGATATTAGTTGTTACTCCTTTGAAAGGAGGCTGTGATGTTTAAGTGTTGCTTGGCTTGATGTTCTACTCCTTGTGATGTGATTGCTGAAAGTGATGTTCCTCCGGGTAGGATTGTTGAATCTCCGGGATCCATACTTGCTAGTATGGGTCGGGCGTGACCGTAGGGTTATCCAATCCGGGTATGTCTCGCGGGGACTCCGAGGTTCGGGGCTTGCTAGCCCGATGCCGAGATAACTTGTGGGGTTATCATCGGGTATGTCTTGCGGGGACTCCGAGGTTCGTGGCTTGTTAGCCCGATGCCGGGATAACTTATGGTTGTGGTATGGAATGGTTCCGATTTGTTGTCACGAGGACATGTGATTTGGTATGGTTTCCTATTGGGTTATTCACTCGGGTATGTTCTACGGGAGCATCTGAGGTTCGTGGCTTGTTAGCACGGGATGCGAATAATCCTTAGGAACATGTGTTATGTGATTCGGGTCGTGGACCCTGTGGCTTATGATTTGGGTCTTGGACCCCGTGTGTTGTGAATTGGGTTGTGGAACCGCGTTTTATTATTGGAATCGTATTTTGGAAAGATGATTTTGGGCCGTGTCCCCAAGTGTTTTCGAAAGACTTGAGAATTCATTATTTCCAAATGTTTTCAAACCCCCGAGACCGTAAAATATTTTGTATGAGACACATGGTTCTTTTCCTACCTTTTATAAATCAAACTGTTTTGATTAAGTGAATTATCTCGGGAAATATATTCAAGATTTTATATTCTTGAAGCAAGTTATGTATGGCTTGTACTTTTGGTTTTATACTTGCACTAGCAAAACGGTGGAGTTTGCTAACCCCGAGTATTCGGGGTGGATGTCTCAGACAAGGCGTCCGTGTACTTGCAGTGTAGTCGGGAGCGAATCACAGGATCGATACGAAGGATGATGGGAGACGAAGATACTAATCACGTGAAGACCAATTGTAGAGTATATGGTAGAGTCATGTTGGTTATCCCTCCGATGTGTTGTTACCCCGATTTATGGAAGTGTTATTGTATTCTAGCCCCTGCGTGGGTATGTGTTCACGGCAAGTATCATGTATGTAATGTTGTGTGTGTTGTGATATAAGACCTAATCGGTCTAACGGTCATTTACGTAGCCATGTCGGCATGTGAAGTGACGCATTGTTTTTTATTTAGCTTTGGTAGATCCTCGCGGAGAGGGTCTGCGGCGCTGTAATATTCCCGATTGGTTTGGGGGTGTTACAGAATATGGTATCGGAGCTTAGGTTGAGGAAACCTAGGCTGTCGGGTTGAGTTGAGTGTTGTCGGGTCTTGTCTTGTCAGATTTGGTCTGACTGAGTGGTGTCGCGACGCGTCGTCCGAGTTGTCGGTCGTGATTAGTATCGAGGTGCAACCATCATCTTCGTGCGATCTGTAGATGTAAGTCTCCCTACCTTGTTGTGTCTCGTATTATACGAGTTTACGTGATTCTATGTTATTATGTGGAGTTTAATTGTGCCTCATGAATACTTACTCCATACTTGTTTGATTCTCGTATTGTGTTGGAATAAAGAGTAGTACCGGTATGTATGTATGTATATATATATATATATATTTACATCTTTGTGTAAAATCGTTTTTACAGGAGTGATGTTTTGGAGTGGTTACTCAATAAAAGTTTATCAATGTGGTATATCAATTTCAAATGTTTTGGGGAAGTCACGTAAATTCTATTTAAAAATATCCTTCGAGAAGGAAAAATGATTTGATTTTCGTATGAGGACCTCGAGACCAAAGATTTTGAGAATTCAAACTATACATATTATATTTTCATCTTGCATTGAAAATTTTCAAAATATTTTAAATGCTTAAACGAGGTCTACCAATAGTTTACTTGAGACGTGACTTTCGCCTTCAACTTTTACGTATAAAAGATATGTAGTGAGAATGTAAATTGTTGGCGTTTGGATTCGTATGTTGTTGTTTATTTGTAACCTTCGACTTTCGGCATTATTTGGTATATGTTCATGAATAACAATTGTTGTGTGTGGTTATGTGTAACTTGAACTGTGTTCTTATCCGCTGCGTGTGTAAAGTCCAAAGTGACTTTTTGGGTACTTTTACCAAATAGTGTGTGTTTCAAAATGACCTTCTGGGTTTGTAAATTTGAATTATTTCGTTGACCCTTTTTCCTAACTCTTTTGTTGGGTGATTTAACATATATTTTGAAACTATTGAGTTTTCGCGTCTACGCCTTGTAATTTCAAACGGTATTTGGTGATGGTATTTGGTGTTTGGAAAATGATTTTTGGGGAGTATTTGGAAAGTATTACCGTCATCGGCCTTTTTGGCATTTTGGAACGTTTTCGAAAATGGTTTTCAACTTGGTGAGTTCCGGCGCGGAAACCGTACAGAAAGTGATTTTGATATAATAGATGATTTCAATTTCATTGCATTTATACATCGCATAACAACGGCATTATAAATGAAGATTGTTGGTATAATAGTTTGTATATTGTGCTCTAGTTGGAATTAAATGGTAATATGTATATAATTTAATGATGTTGGATTAAAGACAGAGATGTGAATATCTTGCTATGTGTCATGATCTTTCGTTACCATAGGTTGTTGTTTGTTAGTATGCCGAGGGGCAGAGGTCGTGGTCGTAACCGTGGTGTTGATGGCCACGGGGATCAGATGCGGAATCGAGAGAATGCCGCTGGGAATGATTTTAGTTTGGGTGTTGCTACTATATTGCAACAAGTAGCGACTCAGATGACTCAGTTGACCCAGGTGGTTCAACGCAGCATTGACGCGAGTCAGAACGTTGGTGTAAATCAATGGCTTCGCGAGGTAGTTCGCATGAATCCCCTCGATTCGCGGTCTTGTGGATGCGTTGGGTGGGATGGTTGGATTTTCCAGTTGGGAAAGATTTTCGAGGTGTCGGATGTCTGAAGAGCGGAAGGTACCTATCGCTCGGTACCTTCTCGACAAAGATGCCGCTAATTGGTGGGAAGCTGTTAAACCTCGTGATCGTGATGTCACGTGGGTGGAGTTCAAGCATTTATGGAAGCCGAGTTACGTCCGAAACCGATTAGAGAGCAGAGGATTCGCGAATTCTACTTGGCAGAACCGCAAGATATATCGGTGTCGCAAGCTATCATCGATTATAGCAAACAACTCAGTTATGTGCGAGACCGGGTGAGAACCGAGGAAGAGAGAATCCTTCACTTTGACAGACGGATGAAGCCGGATATTCGCGTGTATATGTCGGGATTCAATTGCACTTCGTTGAGGGACTATCAAGATCGAGCACTAGCCCGTGAACTAGCTTCGTTATCATCGGAGCGTGTCTCCGAGTCGAAGAAGCAGAAGAAGTCCGATGATCGCGTGGACGGCAGAGTCGGTGTTTCCAATTTGGAACGTAGTAGTCTTTCCATTGTGAAGCTCCATCGCTTGATGCGTGGGCCGAGAATTCCAAGTCTTCATTCGACTCTGGTAAAGCCGGAGATGTTTTAATCGTAATGTGGCGGGACATGTTCGTGCACATTGTCCTTCTCCGCCGATAACGTGTTACGGTGTGGACTCGAGGGCACCGAGTTCGATTTGCGAGATGGTTTCCGAGCCTTAGGGGCACGGACTTGAGCACCGACATCCTGGATCGACTCAGAAGCCACAGTGGCTTATCCTATCGGATGTTTGTTATGTTATTTCACTCGTTTTGTTGTTTTGATATTAGGAGATTAACTTCTTTTATTGAAGTGAATCGGATTTTGAACTCTGTACTTTCGACTCTGTCGAATCGTTTATGTTCGTTGATGTTTTACGAACTTGTCACGCTCGTGCTTTTGGTTGACCAAACGAGTTGTAGTATTGAATCAGAATAAACCGTTTGTCGCTATGACTTTCCAATTGCAACTCCCTTCCTGTGGATCTTATGTGAATACACATCTTGTTGTCTTCACCGAATCGTATATTGTCTCAAGCCGAGATGTGAACTTTGGGGTTGTTGTTTGAGTATTATTGTTCGTCGTGATTCGAACATGATTGATCGACTGTTGTTGTCTAGATCGTTGTAACTCAATCGTTTGATGGTTCAGTTTTTGTTGATCTCGTTTCGTAATTGTTGAGCGTTAGGACTCCTTCGTAATTTCCTTAAGTTCAGGAAATTTGTTTTGTGTTCGATCTCCCAACCCTTGGGCTGTGGAATTTCGTATTGGTCCAGCGTATAGCTCGTGTTTTGGTTGATGTCTTGTTGAATTATTCAACCGTATTGATTTTCGTTATGCGTGTTTTGTTATTTCGGCAACGGATAACGTGTGTTATCTGAGTTTGTTTTGCGTCGTTCGTTTTATGTTTCAAGTTTCGAGGACAAAACTTCTTTTAAGAGGGGTAGAATGTAATACCCGAGATCTTTATTCCGGATTCGTTGGGTTTTCTGGGTTTTATCGGATTGTCATGGTCCTCATCGTAGGAATTTCGTGCCATGTTTGGTTGTGACTTGTTGGGACATGTTTTTGGAGGCATTTCGGATCACTTTGTGAGTTTTGAGATTTTGTGGTGTAGCGCACGCTAATGCTTGAAGCATAGCGCACGCTTCTGCGTGGTGTTTAGCGCACGCTACCGAATGTGTAGCGCACGCTAAATCCCGATTGAGCGATCCGGTAACTCTTGGATCGGGATGAAGCTTTGTTAGCGCACGCTAAGGCCGATAGCTAGCGCACGCTATCGGCCGCTTAGCGCACGCTCCTCTTCTTTCTAGCGCACGCTACTCGGTAGGTGCGATTCTATCCAGGCTCTCGGATGGTTTTGTGACCGTTAGCGCACGCTACGGATTTTGCATAGCGCACGCTAACTAGGTTATACGCGGTTTCTGGAGCGTTGACCCGTTAGCGCACGCTAATGAAGGATGATTAGCGCACGCTAATCATCGAGATAAATCTTGGACAGCAATGACATTAAGTCGTCATTTTCCCACTTTTCTTCATCTCTTCCGACGAGTGAGATCCAGAGGCGAGTAGGACCGATCCTTTTCTTCTAGCTTCATCTTTGAGTGGATTTGTAGATGTTTAACAACATCTAATCGTCTTCTTGGTCCAAATCAAGGTAATCTCTTGTTAGAACCCTATTTTCTTAAATTTGGGGTTTTTGCTTGGATTTGTGATTCTTGACCGATCTCATCCGATCGGTTATTTGTTCTTGTTTGTCTAGACCGTAATCTTGATTTTGTTAACCGTTCATCGACTTTTATCGCCGGATCAACGATTCTTGATTTCTTTGAGAATACCTAGATCCTTGTCGCGTTTTTAGGATCGTTTCGGATTTCGATTAGTGTTATTGAATTGTGGTGATGCTATTTTCGTGGTATTCGTGGGTTTGTCGAAGTCTTGATCGTTTTGGAGGTTCGAAGGTTGCCCGATCGCGCCCGTTAAATCGTTTCGTTGCTCGTGATATCGAGGCAAGTATCTTGTCCATACGTTTCATGTTTCGTAGGCGTAATTATTGATAAATGATTATATACGAAACCCAATGTTTAATGAACGTAAAAAGGGATTGGTATGTTCTCGATAAATGTTGTCTTCCAACGATAATTTATGTACTTCGTGAATATATGTGTTCTCGGAATATGTGTGTTGGATTTGTATGTTGAAAAGATGATATGATCATTTTGAATGAGTCTATTAGACCGTAATCCTTTGGCGGGGATTACGTAATATTATGGGTACTTGTTCGTTAAGAATGTATTACATGGGATATTAGTTGTTACTCCTTTGAAAGGAGGCTGTGATGTTTAAGTGTTGCTTGGCTTGATGTTCTACTCCTTGTGATGTGATTGCTGAAAGTGATGTTCCTCCGGGTAGGATTGTTGAATCTCCGGGATCCATACTTGCTAGTATGGGTCGGGCGTGACCGTAGGGTTATCCAATCCGGGTATGTCTCGCGGGGACTCCGAGGTTCGGGGCTTGCTAGCCCGATGCCGAGATAACTTGTGGGGTTATCATCGGGTATGTCTTGCGGGGACTCGAGGTTCGTGGCTTGTTAGCCGGTCTGGGATAACTTATGGTTGTGGTATGGAATGGTTCCGTGACTGTTGTCACGAGGACATGTGATTTGGTATGGTTTCCTATTGGGTTATTCACTCGGGTATGTTCTACGGGAGCATCTGAGGTTCGTGGCTTGTTAGCACAGGACGCGAATAATCCTTAGGAACATGTGTTATGTGATTCGGGTCGTGGACCCTGTGGCTTATGATTTGGGTCTTGGACCCCGTGTGTTGTGAATTGGGTTGTGGAACCGCGTTTTATTATTGGAATCGTATTTTGGAAAGATGATTTTGGGCCGTGTCCCCAAGTGTTTTCGAAAGACTTGAGAATTCATTATTTCCAAATGTTTTCAAACTCCCGAGACCGTAAAATATTTTGTATGAGACACATGGTTCTTTTCCTACCTTTTATAAATCAAACTGTTTTGATTAAGTGAATTATCTCGGGAAATATATTCAAGATTTTATATTCTTGAAGCAAGTTATGTATGGCTTGTACTTTTGGTTTTATACTTGCACTAGCAAAACCGTGGCGTGTTGCTAACCCCCGAGTATTCGGGGTGGATGTCTCATGTGCGTCCGGTACTTGCGGTAGGCGGGAGCGAATCACAGGATCGATACGAAGGATGATGGGAGACGAAGATACTAATCACGTGAAGACCAATTGTAGAGTATATGGTAGAGTCATGTTGGTTATCCCTCCGATGTGTTGTTACCCCGATTTATGGAAGTGTTATTGTATTCTAGCCCCTGCGTGGGTATGTGTTCTGGGCAAGTATCATGTATGTAATGTTGTGTGTGTTGTGATATAAGACCTAATCGGTCTAACGGTCCTTTACGTAGCCATGTCGGCATGTGAAGTGACGCATTGTTTTGTATTTAGCCTGGTAGATCCTCGCGGAGAGGGTCTGCGGCGCTGTAATATTCCCGATTGGTTTGGGGGTGTTACAACGGAAGCATCCACTCGGGGAATACTCCGGACGTGGGTACCATTTATGTTTCATTCCTCAACATATTTCCAGGCGGGTACCATTCAGATTTTAGCCCCAACACATCCACCCGTTAATATTACAGTTCTAAAGAAAGACAACAACACAAAATACACCAAACAACAATGCACACTCATTATATGAAACATCAACATACAACATATACAATAATGCATCAGAATAATTATCCTCATAATTGAGCAATACTTGAATTACCTAGAAGTCGGAGACACTAACCTTCCCACGAACAAACATCCCTAAACGAATACATAATTATTCGAATAATCTCGAATGGAGTATAGTCCATCACTATCAACAAACCACCATCTCGAGATTAATGTCGACACGACATATTATCCTCGATATCTGATATTCCATAACACATGACAAAGATAATTCACATCTCCGTCTTCACCAAACATATTTAAATCATATACATGATTTAATCCAAACCAAATCATAATATACATACCATCATCCTGACAATTCATATTTATAATATCATTGCTATATGAATTATAAATGAAGTGAAATCAAAACCATTCATGAAATATTATGAAATGAGCAAGTGTAAACTTGCCTCGATACCGATACGACGAAGCTCTTACCAATCACATTACCTCCATCTACGATCTCCTCAGCCCCTACCAAAACAATCCACGTACTCTTCGGTCTCGGCCACAACATAACCGTTATAACCAACAATCAATTATCACAACCTAATGCAAAAATCAATTAGCGACGCGTTTGATAATCAACAATCGATATAACCAATTAATGAACTTAACGGTCCAACGATATCTCAATCATATACAAAATCGAACAATTCAACAAAATTCCGAACTCACATCCACGGTATAAATCCGAAATACGATAATTATATCAATAAATTCAACCAATAACAAGGGTCATCACATTCTCGATTCCAACTCCAACCTTAAATACAAATTAACAAGGTTCTTTCTTGTTCATACTCGTAAATTTATAGAAAAACAATAATACCGATACAATCGACAAATCCAAACTACCCGAATAGTTCAATACCATAAATAATCATATTCCAAGCCCACAATCTTTCCAAATCCATTCTCATATCATGGTTCATATATAATTCAAGATTTCCTCAAGAATGTGAATTAATCCTTAATCATATCTAATTAACATCTCCTTGTTCATAATCACCAAGACAATATAGTCCAATATGTTATCTAACCTCTAACATATCATATTTCACTCATAATACAGTTAATACATGCATATCATCTTATTCTTCAACATATGTTTCATTTAACATCAAGAATCACAACAATACCACTATAATCATCACCATACGAAGTAATCAAGGACAACATCATCAAGAATCCGAAAGTAAGGTGTAGTGTTGATCAACATACCTTAAGAAAATGAGCAACACAATCGAACACCTCAAGCATCAACAATATATTCATATCTCAAGCTCAAAATTCATGTCCTCAAGCTCAGAATCGATTTAGAAGAGCCAAAAATTGGCCTGGGAGGGTTGAGGGACGAAAAACAAGGATGAAATCGTAGAAATCCGAAGTGACGAACATCTCACATATTTATAAACTTCAAACATTATGTATGCTACATAATCCACCTAACGTACGTAACCATCTATACGTACGTTATCTGACCTTGATAGCGTACGTAACACTAACCCAGAGGCTACTGCCTCAATTCGTTCAATGACTTATGTACGCAACGCCCATGCCATAATGTACGTAATATTGTCGTTGACTTGCTATAGTAATATACCCATTTAACGTACGTAATATGCTATCCATAGCATACGTTAACTCCTCTGTTGACTCTCTTGCCCACACTCGCGCCGAAAGTTGCCGACCACAGGCCCACTTGTCGGTTATAGCCCGAATCCTGACTGATTCCTCTCATAGGGTACGTTATACATGCTATGTAACATACGTTATGCTTAGTATCTTAAAGTACGTTATCTCCTCGACTTAGCATACGTTAATCAGGCTATACTTAGCCGATTCCAACTGTTCTGTCTGCCGTCTCAATATACCGAATACGTATACACGACATACTGAATACATATACTCGTTCAATATCATTCTCGTACGATACACCTGATACACAATATCCTCAAGTGCAATTGTCAACCAAGTACGACAATTATATCAACACAATTGTCTCAGTCCTTTTATTATATTATCCATATTGTACAAATCCTACACTGTGCAATATAACTCTGGTAAAATAATGCGAAAAATTTATACTGAAATTATAGGATATTACAACAGTCCTCAAAGCAAACAGCCCAGCATATAGCAATCACTCGTCAAAGCATACAGCTGTTGCATGAACTTATTCTACCATATTTACTGTTGACATCATCCTTAGCCCTGTGTGGACTAAGTCCTTGCTAGTTCCGACCTGTGTGGGAAGAACAACATTGAAGATGAAGTTTCGATTTGTGTGAGAAGAAGCAAGTCGAAAGAGCTAAAGTCAATATGTGTGAACGGCCCAAGCTATTGTCACTGTATCAATCTATGTGAACGATACAGAGACAGATCTAGTTAAAGTCACGTAGTTGTGTACATAGTGATTTTAATAAACGTTTTACTCCTCTGTGGAGGACCAGTGGACGTAGAGGGGTTTACCTCGAACCACTTACAACTGTGTATTATATACATTCCGTCCTTAGTGTTTTTATTTATACCTATGGTTTAAAGTATACATTGTGAAAACCCTGTACGCAATAAGCAAACAGGAGAGCACCTAGTTGCTGTATTTACAACAACTTAATATTAATCTTCCGCTACGCAAATAACTTCGAAAACATACAGCTTATTGTATTCTCCCTTTCTAAGTTGTTTACTGTATACTCTGTGTCCAATAAGTGGTACTGGAGCAGTTACTGAATCAGATCCACAAAAATCACTAGCTTTTGCAACTGTGTTATATCTTCATCATTTATCCTATTTCTAATATGGACACCTCCATGATAAATAAGGTTCCTATGTTTTCTATTAACGAATTTGGTGACTGAAGAATTAGGATGGAAGCCCATCTTGCAGCCATGCACGAAGAGATGATCTTTGTCATCCAGGGAGGACCTGTCAAGATTACGAAGGACAATACAGCCGTAAGAATGGAAGGGAAACCCTATGTGGAGAGGCTCGAAAAGGAGCGCGATCTGTGGACGACCGATGAGCGCAAGCGTGCAAACCTGGACAATGTCGCCAAGAATGCGCTATTTGTCACTCTCGACAATGGAACATTCTCTAATGTTAAAAGCTGTCAAACGGCCAAACAAATATGGGAAAAACTCAAACTCATTTGTGAGGGAGCTGAGCTCTCAAATGAAAATAAAATCTCTAAACTTACTCAGCAATTTAAGTCTTTTGAAATGAAACCTACAGAAACGCTTGAGGAGCGTGACCTCAGACTTACCAGCATTGTCGGTGAACTTGAATCATTGGGTAGAGTGTATACCCATAAGGAGAAAGATTTGAAAATATTTAGATCACTCCCTGCCCGATGGGACATAAAAACCACAGCTATGCGTATGTCCTGTAACTTAAATGATATTTCTACTTTTGATCTCTTTTCTGACCTAAAGGCATTCGAGTATGATATAGACAGGAGAGGGAAATCTGAAGAGTCGCCTGCCAAGACTACAACACTGGCTGCTGTATCTGACAGGAGACATAGTTCAGCACCCAACACATCTAAGTCGATACACAAGGCAGCAGACAGCGGCGATGACATCCTGTCGCAAGATGAAATGGCCTTCCTCATGCACAAGTTAAAAAAAGTTCATCAAACAGTCTCGAAAGACTCCATACAGGCCCAAGCCATTTAACAGGGTAAGCTCTGAATCTCCTTCATCTGGTGATTTTAACATATGCTATAATTGCAGGAAGCCAGGACATTTATGCAAATAAGTGTTCTCATCCAAAAATGCAAAAGCTTCATGAAGATGAGCAACAGGAAAAGGATGAGAGAAGACGTGCCTGGAGAAACAAGCTTATGGCCCTGATTGGTGAATCAGAAGCCTCGCCCGCATCAAACAAGACCGAGAAGTGCCTACAGGAGATCGCTGACAGTGACTCCTCCGAAGATGAAACTAAGGATAGGGCATACATGTGCTTTATGGCCAAAGAAATATAGGGTGGTAATGACAACGATGATGAATTAATTTCAATTACAACTATTCCTATCAATGAATCGCATACTTTTGAAAACATGATGAATGAATTCAAAAGCATTCAAACAGCCTATGAGACACTCAAACGAGAAAATATACCGTTTGCCATTTTGACCTGGAGCTGAAAGACGAAAATGACTTGCTTAAAAACAACTATGAAAATATGTCTTTGGATTGCGAAAACAGCAAAGCCACTTATGAAACTCCTGGAAAACAATCATCAATTTGTAAAAGATCTAAATGGGGCAAAGTCTCATAGTGAGTGCAAGACAAATGATTACGCTTTACTCAAAGCTAAAGTAAAAACTCTTGAGAAACGAGAGGGAGAACTAGAGACCATCCTGAAATCATTTGAAAATCTTCTATAAGGATAGAAGAAATTCTAAGCACTGGGCAGTGTGCGCACGATAAACGTGGCTTAAGATATGACTCGTTCGCCCATAAGGGAAAATCTAGTTTTGTGTTCGTCAGGGGAGTGGAACCCATTTCTAAACCCGAAGAGTCCCCGAGTCCCGCAAAGGTTACAGCTATACCTCCTCATACAGCAAAGGCTGCAATTCCGCCCCCTAGTTCCTATCATAAACAGCGGAAACCTTAGCCTCCCAGGTCTGTGAGACGTAATCAACAGTATGCTCCCCGAGCATACCGACAGTGCCAGCAGCCATCCAGAAACAAGGCTGTATCTAAGTATCAGAGGCACGCGCCGCAGTACTACCAACAATACAGTGCGTCTAGATACTGGATACGGGAGCCCCGTTATCCATCTAGGAAACAGGTCGTTGCGCAGTAGCACCAATAACTCTGGGAATCCAACTGGAGACCTAGAAGGCAAGCTGTAAGGCCAAAGAAAATTGTTCCCCCTCCAATACGGCAATCGTACTAGAATCAAAATCCTATATTTTTTCATGCATAATAATCAAGGTTACAGCGAATACGTGCCTGCCCCGCGTAGATATCGCAAGACTGGACCAAAGGTAACTACATCAAACCAATCGCTGTTAGGCAAATTTGTGTACCAAAAAGCACTAACATTCATGGACCCAATAATCATAGGGGACCTAAAATTCTTTGCTTATAGGATATCAAAGAAAAGGACATCTGGTACTTCGACAGCGGATGTTCTCGGCATATGACAGGAGATATTAACAAGTTGTCAGATTATATAGAAGGTCATGGTCCAAAGGTACTCTTCGGTGACAAATCCAAAGGAAGAACAAGAGGGGAGGGAACCCTACTTGTAGGAAAGTTTAAATTCACTGACATAACCTATGTTGAAGGCTTACAGTATAATCTACTTAGTATTAGCCAGTTCTGTGACAACAGTTCTCGGTCAAATTTTATAGATCACTGTAGGGTGAAGGACATCAAGACCAAAGAAGTCGTCCACACAGGAATCCGATCAGGTAATATGTAAATTGCTGACTAGAAGCCTACGAGCTCCACTATTCCATGTTTTGTTTCCAAAGGCACTGCAGATCAAAGCTGGCTATGGCACAAAAGGATGTCGCACATCAACTTCAAGACTATCAACAAACTCGCTAGACAGGGAATGATCAGAGGTTTGCCCGATGTGTCATTTCATAAGAATAGCGCCTGTGGACCCTATCAGAAAGGCAAGCAAGTCAAGACCACCCTGAAAAGCAAGCCATACCTCTGTACCCACGGGGTACTGGATTGGTTACACATGGACCTCTACGGCCCTGTAGACCTGTAATTGGGAGGTAAGAAATATTGTCTTCTTATTGTTGACAACTTTTCTAGGTACGCCTGGACAATCTTTCTGAGTAAAAAGAAAGATACCACCACAAAGTTGTCAGAGCACCTGAAGAAGTTACAGAATGAGAAAGGGTTGATTATCGTGTCCATTCGTTCCGATAGATGTACTGAATTCATAGATCGCCTCATAGAGCAATACTGTTCGGACAATGAAATACAGAACAAATACTCAGCAGGCTGAACTCCTCAACAAAATGGCATTGTCGAGCGAAAGAACAGGACGCTCAAAGAAGCAACAAGGACCATGTTAGCTACAAGCAAATTACCGCAGCGATTCTAGTTAGAAGCAACAAATATCGCGTGCTACACACAAAACCACTGTATCATCAACAAGCATCACAACAAAACTGCATATGAGGTATGGAATAATAAAACTCCAATGGTTGCATGCTTTCACATTTTTTGATGCAGTTGTGTTCTAAACAATGGGAAGGATCAACTCAAAACCTTAGATGAAAAGTCAGATAAAGGTATATTCGTAGGATCACTACAAGGAAAACTGGATTTTACAAGTGTTTTTGCCCGTTGTGTGATGCCCTTGAATACCATTGTCTATTGAGACTCCGTATGTCATATCAGACAACGGCTCATAAAACCGTTGTGTAAGATATCTGAAGACAACGGCCTATGTTTTATAAAACGATATATAATACCTAGAAACAACATCACATAATAAAACCGTTGACAGAAATATAGGAACACAATGGTTTTCATGAGACAAACAATTGTTCCTTGGTTCTCTATACAACGGTTTTATTCAGGTGGACCACTGTTTGCTTGGTTTGTATACAACAGTTTTACTTTTTCAAGTGATTGTGTTTGTTGATTTCACACAACCGTTTTTGCAACAATTGTTTATTGTCTGATGATATTTTCAACAAGTGTTTCTAAAAAATGATAAGATTGACTAATGTTAAATTAAACAACACTTTTATTTACAACAAAAATTAGAGTTTATACAATACTAGCAACTAACCAATATAATCAAAACCAATATCGTCTACACAAAAAAAAAAAAACCAAACATACCGGTAACAATTCTCAACAAAGTACCACTACCATCATCTAATTCCCACAAGTAACATGAATTCTTGGTGGAGCCATCCTGTTCAATATAAATGAACTTAATGATTATGTGTTAATATAAAAATAGAATAATATAAGTCACAGCATGCATAAAAATGTTAGAATATCAATATTATTCTAATTCCTTAATGCTATACAATTTTTTATATTCAGGATACACTCCATAGTACACGTTGGGGTCTTGAGGAGGTGGAGCATACCCATAAGCTTCATATCCTTGTGCATATCCGATAAGCACCATTCCACTCGGATTGATCTGGCTGCAGCCTGTGATTAAAATTATTACAACAGCAGAAAGATGCATCCATGCAGCTATTGAAAAAATCAAGGACCCACGAAAGCAGAGGGCATTATCCAAAGAAATATGTAGAGAATAACTTGGCATAATATCATGCTAATAGAATATCAAATAAACAAGACATGCCATAAAGAGAAGACAGATCTTAAAATTGAAAGCTCTAGTACATATAGTAAAAATGTTCTCAAGTAGCTCACTAAAGCATGGGTGAGACTTGAAAGGTAGAAATATCTCTGACCGGTGTAATATTGCATAAACAACCTGGACCCATGTGGATGTTATCAAGAATTTTCAAGAGGGACAAAAAAATTCTTTTAAAATAATGGTAAGGTCTTATACAGAGTAGCAAGTACAAAACAAGATGATAATACCTCAAGATTCCGCGGTAAGGCATAAGTCAGAATTACATTTAATATTTCAAGAATGATCCTAAGAAAATCCGTGTATATATGCAGTTTCGTTTATATATCACACTGATCCTCAACTAAAGCATAAAGTTGTCATCAAACTTGTATATTTAAACTGAATGTGGCCCTTAACCATAAACCAATGTTCGGCTATGCGTCAGGCGACAGATATTAAGTTTAATTATTCTATAAAATAAAGATGGCTACTTGGTGTCCACACTATCAGATTCAAAGCAAAGCAGGTTCAATCATAATAGTTTCAAAAACAATACAAAACACACACACACACACACACACACATATATATATATATATATATATATATATATATATATATATATACACCCATCAGGACATACCCGAAGTTTAGATTGGTTGTACTTTAGAGTTCTTATAAGAATTATGACCATGAGAGAACCAAGAGTAGTGTGATAAAGAATACGCTCTTTGAACCATGGTACAGTAGGGAGAACCTGTCAGAAAATGTAAAATTACAAGAATGTTTCTTAGAAGTTCATTATGAGACCGATAAAAGAAGGATCCTGGGTCCTGACTCACCAGCTTGTGAATGCTGACATTAAAAGAGGAATCCTGACTTAGTATAAGAAGGATGAAGCACCATATAGATTTGATTTGATCTCCTACTTGCAGCATCATATAATGTTTCCAGCAACAGTATCGGCTGTTAATGTCATTAAAGTTCTAAGATAAGTGATAGCTACATCCGTGATGTAATTTGAGTAGCAAACTAATGCTAGTTTAACCGAAGAAGACAGGAGGCTGCTGTCTATACCAATGTTTCTAGATCTGTTTGCACCAAGACAGACTCAAGAAAGTATGCATTTCCATGAACTATTGAGTAGAGTATAAGAACAACACCATCATCTGTCAATAACCTGAACAGACACCACATATGAAATCAACTACATAAAACACACATAAGAATGACATGACGCAGATATATGAAAGAACAAACTATCATGCCACTGTACATAATATTTGTTCTTAGGGATAAAAAAGGAAAAGGAGAAAAGATACCATCATAGAACTAGTATCACGAATGCAAGAAAGTCCTACGGAATCTAATTAGCTTCATGAAATGGCACTGTAAATGATTAGAACATTCAACATATAAATCAGGTTAACAAGAACCAAAAATAAAAGTTATATATGTTAACATGCTCACATGACATTATATATGTGACAAGAACATTATACTGAAAATAGCTAATACGAACTAACCCAAGACCTCATGCCGAATTTCAGTTCAGTAAGTAATGCATGCCTCCGAGAGTAATTGTTGTGATTATTCTTACAATCTAATGAATTTCCTCAAAATGTTCAACTTCAAATCACTACAACAATTCAGTACCTGTGGAAGGATTGACCACAAACATTATGCACAAGCCTGTAAACCTACACAAAACAACACGAAGCACATTACAAAGTGAACTAAAATGCATAGAATGTCTTAGTTCTTCTCTACATTTAAAAACCATTTGTCAACATTTCCATCAGTCATCAGTAGTGCAAAATCTTGACAGGATGTTTTTTATATGTGAAAAAATTGATTTTGACGACTAATATGCAAAAAGAGAAGAAAACAAAGAAATGAAGTCAGCCTTTAGTATTTCCACTTCCAGATTCTTCTGTAGCGGGGGTGCAGTTGGAGATCGGCGGCGGCGGATATAGTTGAAATTGGCGGTGGCTTCAGCTTTAGAGGGAGACGAGGAGGAGAAAAAATCAGCTGGTTGAGATCGGTGGCGGCGACTTCAGCTTTAGAGGGAGACAGGGAGGAGAAAATCAGCTGATTAAGAAAAAATCCATGGCGACGGGAAGGGAGACGACGGATGGAGGGAGTGAGGAAAGGAAATGAGAAACGACAAGAAGAAGAATAGAGTTATAGTTATGGATTGCTGATTAAGTTGTCCGAGTGGATGAATCTGTCTGATTTGAAAAAATATAATGTTGTTTGTTTATTTTCTGAATGAACTATCTGAATGACAGAAATGACCATTTTACCCCTCAATATGAATTAAGTCCATTTTGATAAAGGACGGATTGAGCATTTTAGTTTATATAATCAATTTAAATTATATGACATAATATTTATTTTAATTTATATTATAATATATATTCATAAATCATATTATAATTTTCAGGTATATTTAAATAATCAGACAATATTTTATAAATAAATTAAGTTATATTTTATATATATAGTTATATTAATTTTTTAATAGTCAATATAAAAAATCAATTTAAATAATATAACATACAATATATTATAATTTATATTGTAATATATATTCATAAATTATATTATAATTTTCAGATATATTTAAATAATCAGACAATATTTTTATAAATTCATTAAGTTATATTTTAATATATATACTTATCATAATTTTTTAATAGTCAATAAAAAAATCAATTTAAATAATATAACATAATATATATTTTAATTTAAATTATAATATATATTCATAAATTATATTATAATTTTTATATATATTTAAATAATTAGACAATATTTTTATAAATATATTAAGTTATACTTTAATATATAGTTATATTTTTTTTAATAGTCAATATAAAAAAATCAATTTATATAATATACCATAATATATATTTTAATTTATATTATAATATATATTCATAAATCATATTATAATTTTTAGGTATATGTAAATAATCAGACAATATTTTTATAAATATATTAAGTTATATTTTATTATATATAGTTATATTAATTTTTTTAATAGTCTATATAAAAAAAAATCAATTTATATAATATAAAATAATATATATTTTAATTTATATTATAATATTTATATATATATATATTCATAAATAATATTATAATTTTCAGGTATATTTAAATAATCAGACAATATTTTTATAAATATATTAAGTTATATTTTAATATATATATAGTTATATTAATTTTTTTATCAATAAATAGCTTATATTTTATGAATTTTAAAAGTATAATATTAATATATATTTTAAATTTATACTATATATACTCAATTATAATTAAGATTATATGATAATTTATACTATATATACTCAATACTTTTATTATTAAAGAGGGTAATTTTGGTATATTGGGGAAGTATTTCTGTCTTAATGGTAAGGACGCCCCAAAAGTTGCTTAATGAAAAAGACATTATTAAGATCATTAAGTAGAAAGTAAACAGCAAAATATAGCTGATCGATTAAGCTGATTAAGCATTAAGCTGATTAAGTAAAAAGTAAACAAGCCCTTAGTCAAACCCACGATTTCCCCAAAGTCCACAATCCAATTTTCGGGGCTACAAATGGGCGGTATTATGAAAATTTGTGGAGGGAAATATAAAAAAATTATTTAGTGTTATAATATATCATGAAAATGACGTTTTAATTATTCCTTTTGTTTTTATATAGTGTGAATGACTATTTTGCCCCTGATGTAATTATGTAATTACGATTGTGCCATCTGAAGTTTTCCTATAAATAGGATTTCAGTTATTAATGAAAAACACACCTGAGAATCATTCTCTAATTTCTCTCTCTATTTTCTCTCTCTATTATTTCGATTTTATAACACGTTATCAGCACGACTCTAACCATTTGAGTAATATCACAAGAGTATGCTCTACAGTTGCATCTTATAGATGACCCTCTGTATCAGAAATTGGATTATTACAAATTACAATCATCCCCCTCTCTCCCCCCTCCAATTCGGTCCCTCTCTTCTCTCCCTCTCCTTCTCTCTCTAAGCTCAATGACCAATTAAGCTCGCTTAGAGATCTGTTCTTTGGATTGAAAGTTGCCCCATGCCACCTATCTGCTGTTGAACCAACTTGTGGAGAAATAGTGGGGATCAAATGGCTGAAAGTGAAGATTGCTCTCGGGTTGAAGATGAACTCGTGTCTCTACGTTTCGAGAACAGTTGAAGGTTCTCCTCCGCCGTCGCCGCTTCCCTTGGGGGTTTTTCTGATGCCATCGTGTATTCGGGTTGTCGGATCCAAATGCCCAACGCGCCCACACCGTTTTTCTCCAGCCTCATTTCGCCCAAACATTCCTACAAGTCCTCCAAAAGGTCCGCCCGTGTGACGTACTACTCCACTGCATACCTCCCCGATGCCGTCGACAACACATTTAGCTACGGTGACCTATAGAAGAACAGATACGATAAGGCCACCGCTGCCCTCATCATTGTCTTCTTCGGAAAAGGCCAGATCTACGGCTGATGCTAAGAAATCCACTGCGTCGGGAATCTCGGTGGTGCATCCCCGGCACGTCCATCATCGTCACTGCCAGGTTCCACTCCTCTGATATCTCTTTTTTCGGTAAGGTTTTAATTCAAAGCTCAATTACTCTTGGTAGTCATTTAAAATTATTTTTCAGTAAGGTTTTAATTGAAGAAGAAAGCTTAAAAAAAAGAGAGAAAGGATGAAGGTGACAAAGACGATAAAGAAATAAGGTGGACAAGATGCACACTCACGGACGTAATTGAAGTTGAAAAATAAAATAAATATATATAAGGTTGGGGTGGGAATTGTGTCGGCAAACAAGAAAAGATTTGTATGAAGCAAAACAATCAACCACATCTATATTATAAAATAGAATAAAATAATCTTATAATTTATTAAATTATGAATTTAGTTTCCTCATATATAATAAGTATATATTATCGGAATTAATTTTTATTGATACCACCGTGATCCATTTTACGAGACCTTCAATTTGACACTAATATTGATATGAGTGTCAACTCTTTTCATATATGACATTATTAAATTTATTAGAAAGTCCAATTAATATCCAACTCCGGAAATCGCAAATATTTATGAATACATACCCTTACAAATGCTATTAACGGCAGTTGATATTTCGACCTATACCTTGACGAGGACTATATTTTGAGGAATTGATTGGACGATCCTGCTCTGGTAGAAGCAGTTAATTATTTTGCAGTTTAAATTATGTCTCTTACTTATCTCAAAGTGGTGGTTTAAAACCACATATTTATTGTGTTTATTTTATATAATTATAATACCTCCCATGTGATGAGTTCAATTATCACAAGATGGATGGTTTTACATGTACGCAATTTATATATTATATATCACCATCGTGGTTGGTTATACCACATGAATGGTTCATAAATCCTGCTCTCGAAGAAGAAGCAGTTGATAAAAATAAATTCTACTCTGGAGAAGTAGTTGATCGATTATCTAAATCCTGCTCTCAAAGAAGAAGCACTTGATAAAAATAAATCCTACTCTGGAGAAGTAGTTGATCGATTATCTAAATCCTGCTCTGAAGAAGCAGTTGAAAGAAATAAATCCTACTCTGAATAAGTAGTTGATCAATGATTTAAATTCTGCTCTCGAAGAAGAAGCAGTTGATGAAAATAATACCCGATCTCCATAATTATTAAATACGAATGGAGAAAATTGAGCAAGTGATACCATAAGCTATCACCGATTAATTAAAGAAAATCCCATGCAAACTGCATGATGGGATCATTTAACAAGTGATATGAAAAACGATCACTGGAAAATAATTGCTCAATAAATCCCATGTTGATTATATTACATGGTGGGATCATTGAAATCATATTGATTGACAATATTCATGAGGAAACATATATCACATATTTGTGAAAATATTGTATTTGCATAAAAAGCAAAAGATGGTCTTATTATTGCTGAAGAAGCACACAACAGTCGAAGTGAAAATATCGAAACTAGCTCAAAGGCAGTAAACACTCGACGATATGAAACGAAAATACATATGAAACCCATAAAAAGAAAAGGGGTGCATCTCGAGAGTATAAAACTCCGTAACTCTGCCACCCCATGGCATAAGAGTTTATAATGAAAGATCTAAATGATCTAAACTTCTTTTCCGTTTGGCGCCAATAGCCTGTGGCTGATGAGCTTTGACTTCCAAATTCTTAACTGAAATATATGCCTGAAACTTTATAAGTAGATCAGCAACAGTGTCAGCACATATTATTATATCTCGTGATGGTTGAGATATAAACTTGTGATCTACTCCTTGATCCAGAAAGGCAAGCAAATCACTGAAGAAATTATTAATATTCAACAAACCTATAGGTTTGGTATGGAAGTCCTGCTCAGCCCATGACGTGATGTTGAATATCTCATTGAGTGTGCCATATCCACCTGGAAGAACAATAAAGGCATCACTATTATTCACCACATACATCAAACTATCATGCACAGACTGTGTTTGAAGCATCAACCCAGTTGAACCCCCTATACTGGTTCTAACTGTGGGATAGTGTAAGACACTTGTTACTCTTATTCTCCCATTTTGTGCAGCCTCTAAAAGATAACCCAAAAATCTATAATTACTCCCACCATACAATATATCAATTTTGTGTTTTCCTAATTCTTTTACGAATTGATATGCCATATCTATATGGTGGATATGACCTATCAATTTGGATCTGTAATATCTGCATTTTTCTTCTTTTCTTGATATTCCCATTTTGGTGAATTTTTGTTTTTAGCGACTCGCCTGTAACCTTATCGATATTTTGAATCTATTTTATTCTTGGAGTTTCTCCATTTTGACGAGTTTCAGAGATGTATTAATATTATTCTGTTTTATGTCATGTATTATGGCATGGATGTCCGTTTCTCGTAGAACCCGTTCGCTTTTGTATTTTCTTTGGTTTCACAAGTTCGTATAGTTGAGTTATTCATGTTGTGAGTTTCGGTTTATTAATCCGGCGTTGTATCGCGATTTTTGGACGTTTGGGCTGTTTCGTAATTTTCCCTAAGTTTAGGGTATTCTTATTATCTTTGTTGTTCCTGAACCTTCGGGCATTCGGAATTACGCTTCATCGTAACGTTTTGATTTTTGACTTAAATACGTAGTGAGTGTATCCGGTGGTCATGGATACACCTTGTTATTTTCTCTTTTCGATCGTCTCCTCATCGAGCAGTGTTTCAGACTGGCCTGCTGTCACAGGCCATGTTACGGCCGTAAGCCGTATATGTTACGGCCGTAATAATCGAGAGTTACGGCCGTAAGCTTCCTTCATACGGCCGTAACAAGGCTTCGTTTCTTACCCCCCTGGTACAGTTCCGAGTTACGGGCGTATCATGCTCGAGTTACGGCCGTAAGTATCGATACGGCCGTAATGGTATCTTGATACGGCTGTATGTGTTATTCGTAAATTTTGCCCAGTTTCATTCCTGGAACAGTTACGGCCGTAAGGCAGGTGAGTTATGGCCGTAATGTTCATATGTTACGGCCGTATGTTATGGATGTTACGGCCGTAACACCGGCCAGTATATAAACTGTCAGCAGCCGTATTTTTCCTCATTTCTCACTTCTCTTCGCAACGGGAACGACTTGGAGAGCTAGGTTTCGCCCGATTTTCGCCCAAACACCATTGTAGAAGTATATTCAAGCTTCATATCATCGACCTATCACTAATCATTCGTTGTTCATCGTCAAATCAAGGTAAAATCTCTTAGAACCCTACTTTTGGATAATATGGGGTTTTTGGGATTTTCTTCCGATTCGTTCCGTTTTGATGTTGGATTCAAGATCAATATGATTCATCTTGTTGATATCATTAGTTTTCCTATGGATTCATGATATATTTTCATAGTTTTGCGAAATCGGGAGGGTTTGGTTGTGGTCCGCCCTCGTTATTATTTTTATTCGAATATACATGAATCGTAGGCGGGTTTTTGAGTGTTTTCCAATTCCGTATTCGTTTAGAATTGGTTGTGATTGTGTTATTCGAAACGTTAGGTTCATTTCCGCTGGTTCCTCGCGGTCGTGCTCGATTCTTCCTTTCCGTTCGTATCACCGTCTATTAACCGAGGCAAGTATCTTTATGAACTTCCAATCTTAATGTATTAGTATTGCATGAGAATCGTGTGTTTGTATGCTCACTATGGGTTAGATCCGACGGGGTCTCGGTAGGGGTCCACGGAGGGGTGGATCCGCGAGCTTGCTTTTAATCACTATGGGTTAGATCCGACGGGGTCTCGGTAGGGGTCCACGGAGGGGTGGATCCACGGTTAATTGTGGTGCATTTTTATAAATGTGATTTGATTATGGCATTTCCGGAAATGAGTGTTTTGGAACTATGTTTTCTTAATTGCATGCATTATTATATGTGTAAGATGTAAGTCGTTCATTTGGTTACTTGTACTAGCGTAATTGCTAACCCCTCTGGGGACCCGTTTTGGGGAAATTCGTTTTATGAATTTCAGGTCAGGTTCATCAAGACGAGCGGGCGCTGGACCAGTATGCGGAGGATGGTCGTGCGTGATGATTGTGCACGAGTGGTGCCTTATTGCTTTCTATCTTTTTACCTTTTGTGGTCTTTGAACTAATAGAAGTACTCGAGTACTTAAGAACTTTTACTCGTCGGGATTGTATTGTTGGTTATTATGTTTGTGTCGGATTATGGTGTTATGTTATACCGGTTGAACCGGGTGGATTATTTTGTTGGGCGTTTTTATGACGAGGTATTTTTCTGTTGTTTCTGTGAGTCGATGAGTATGATACTTGTTCAGCCTGGTGGGTCCCATATAGGGATTCACGGCACTGTAATATACCTCGGATATCCTGGGGGTGTTACAGAAAATGGTATCGGAGCACTAGGTTTATGGATAACTAGGCTTGTCGGTTTATTGGGTCTTGTTGTGTTTTGTTTTGCACATCATCGTCACGCTGCCATGATTCCGGTACTACCAGTGCTCGTAAGTTTTCCTTCCTCTGTTCCTTATACTCTTGTATCGTACCTTTGATTCTCGATTTGTGATTGTTCGTTTCTTGTGCTTACCATCGTTTGGCTTTTGCTACTTATTTAACTCCAGTATGGATGCTGGAAGAGGTCGTGGTCGCGGTCGTGGTCGTGGACGCAGCCGGGGACGTGGGGCAGTCGGTTGTAACACCCCCCGAGATATTAGGAGAATATCACAGTGCCGTAAATCCCGACCTGGGACCCACTAGGCTCATCTCACTCACAACGTATCAAAATTTGACAAAATCCACTTGGGAATCAATAAATTCGATACAAACAAGGAAGTTCAACCACGGACCAACAATACCATGAAGAAATACAAGAAGTTGTACGAAAATGGATAAAGGACTTTCCTAAAGTACTCGAGTACCATTTATTATTACAAGGATAAAATGGACCAAAGAGAACAACGACCAAACAAAATGGAACACCACTAGCCACAGTATCACGCCTCGCCGTCCTCATCGTATCATCCCGGTGCTCGCTCGTATGGTTCCTTAGGACCTGAAAAACACAAAAGTAATTTTCCCCAAACGAGAGGGGTTAGGGCAAGTATTACAAGTGAAATGTCAAGTCTTATACATGAAAGTATATACACCAGTTCAAAGCTATGATAATGATTTTCCGGAAAATACAATTATCCAAACATATTTAGAAATGATGATATCTCTTGATTAACCGTGAACTCGACAATGCGCGAATCCCTCCTCGACCCCGTCGGATCATCTCGGAGTGGCTAACCCAAATGTTCACGGAACCGACATAAGCGGAACCCTCCTCGACCCCGTCGGGTCCTCTCGGAGTGAACGAAAGCAACTCTCTCACATGCATTACTTTTCACATTTAAGAACATAACTTTCACAAGAATCACTTGCCTGGAATCGAGAGGAAAAAGGTACGAACGACAAGGTACCAAGATTGAAGGATTCGACAACTCCGAACCGAGACAAGTTCGTAATTCAATTATCAAAACCCCATCGGTATGAAAATAAGTTGGAATCACCCGAATTTACTACCCCGATACATGTGTTCCGGGAATAATTCTCTTGGATAGTGAATCGCAAGTCAAATATCCCAAACACTCAAGAACTCCAGAAATATGCCAATAAATCCGTAGGAAAACATGTATCCAAGGTAGATAACTCGCAATCGATATATTCTAACATAACAACAAGCTGGATCGAAGAAATCGGATGGAAAATCCCCAAATCCCGAAAATCTAGGATTGTGAGAAGTTTACCTTGATTTGGAGCGGTGGAGAGGATTAAACGTTGATAAATCCGAACTAGAAACTGAAAGATGTTGCTAGATAATTGCAGCTCGAAGAACTCCTCACAAATCGCCCGGAATCGCCTAAAATCGTCCAAGGAGGTGAAGGAAGGAAGAAATGACGATTTGGGAACGAAGATGTCCTATTTATACTAAATAGGGACTAGCGTGCGCTAGCCATGAAAAATAGCGCGCGCTATCGGACTCACCAGGTAATCCAGTAGCCTCTGCTAGCTCCGTTAGCGTACGCTAACACCTGCTCATAGCGTGCGCTAGTGACTTCAATTAGCGTGCGCTAATTATTTCTAATAGCGTGCGCTACCTGGTAGTCAGTGTCCATCCGAACTTATCGTCCCGGCTTTGCTCTCTTTAGCGCACGTTACTCTAGTAACGTAGCGTGCGCTACCACCAAAATCTAGCGTACGCTACCAGTCACACCTAGCGTACGCTAGGAATTCCCTTTTCCAGTCCAGTAGCTACTGGACTGTCTACCTCCAATACATTAGTAGCGTGCGTTAATTATAACGGATAGCGTGCGCTACCCTCACTAAATTAGCGTGCGCTACAAGGTGTGCGTAGCGTGCGCTACCCATTACACGAAGGTAGTATAATCGCATCAAGGATCCAAAAACAGCGACGATCCGAACAAGAAAAGGGGTGTAAATCCAATTGACAAGAGTTCCAAGATTAATATAAGCTTACTAAACACTTACATGAGTGTAAAAATTACAAAGCACAAGAGTAGAAGATTCACAAAAAGTACGGGTATCACATCCTCCCCCTCTAAAATGAAGTTTCGTCCCGAAACTTAAGAAATGAATAACTCTGGGTATCTAGTGCGCATGCTTTCCTCGGTTTCCCACGTCGCTTCCTCAACTCCGTGTCGTGACCACTGAACTTTAACCAACGGTATGGTTTTGTGCCGGAGTTGTTTTACTCGATGCTCTAGTACTTTCACTGGCTTCTCTTCAAATGTGACATCCTCTGCGATCTCGATGTCCCCGTAATCAATGATATGACTCGGGTCGTGACATACCTCCTCAGTTGGGAAACATGGAACACACTGTGAACATGGCTAAGGGCTGGAGGTAAAGCCAATCGATAGGCCAGTTCCCCAATTCTGTTGAGAATCTCAAATGGTCCAATATATCTCGGACTAAGTTTGCCCCTTTTCCCGAACTCGAAGACTCCTCGATCGGTGATACTTTGAGTAGGACATGATCACCCACATCAAATTCCAAGGGCCGACGACGATTGTCGGCATTGGATTTTGTCGACTACGAGCGGTTAATGATCGGTCTCGGATGATGGAAATCTTCTTTTGGTTTCCATCAACATATCGGGTTGTCCCGACTAAATCCAAGCTTCATCCCAAAAAGTGGAGATCTACACCGCCTACCATACAATGCCTCAAAAGGTGCCATCTTGATTGATGCGTGCGGCTATTATTGTAAGTGAACTCGATCAAAGGTAGGTGTATTTCCCGGTCGGTACTCGATCCAGGGCACACGCCCTCGGCCATATCTTCCAATGCGGATCGTCCGCTCGGTCGGCCGTCGGTGTGGGTGGAAGGAAGTACTCAACCTCAATTCGGTGCCCAAGGCTTGATGGACCGCCTTCCAAAAATGCGACACGAAACGGCCATCACGATCGGAAACAATAGACTTTGGCGTACCGTGAAATCTCACAATCTCCGATATAAAAATCCGGGACAATCGCTCCGGTCCCCACGTGTCCTTAATGCCAAGAAAATGTGCCGACTTAGTTAACCGGCCAACAACAACCCAAATCATATTCATCCCCGACTTAGTCCTCGGCATCCCGGTGATGAAATCCATGGTAATATCCTCCCATTTCCATTCGGGAATAGGGAGAGGTTTCAATAGCCCGGCCGGCCGTTGCTGCTCAATTTTGACTTGTTGACATGTCAAACACCTTGACACAAACTCGGCGACATCTCTCTTCATATTATTCCACCAAAAACTCCTTTTAAGATTCTTGTACATCTTACTCGTCCCAGGATGGATCGAGTAAGGTGTAGCATGGGCTTCTCGGAGTATTCTCTGTCTCAGCTCTGAGTCATTCGGAACACAAATCCTACCTTGAAATTTCAAAATGCCATCCTCATGGATCATAAAACCAGGGGCTTTCCCTTTTTCCACGTCCGCCTTTAGTTGGACAAGCATTGGGTCATTCTCCTGTTTTTCCCCGACGTCGTCGATCAAGGACGGAATAGCCTCAAGAGTACACATCTGACCCTGAACCCGTTGGATCCGTACTTCGACTCCCTGCTCAATTAACTCCCGTCTGATCTTAACTTGAGGCGTAAGGGCCTCAAGCATATGAAGAGATATCGACTTCCGGCTCAACGCATCAGCTACAACGTTAGCCTTTCCTGGATGGTAAAGGATTTCCATATCATAATCCTTTATCAGCTCTAACCAACGTCGTTGTCTCATATTCAGCTCTTTCTGGCTAAAAATATACTTTAGGCTCTTGTGGTCGGTATAAATTCGACATGAAGAACCGTACAAATAGTGACGCCAGATCTTCAGTGCAAACACTACAGCAGCTAATTCCAAATCATGGGTAGGATAATTCAGCTCATACGGTTCAAGTTGCCGTGAAGCATAGGCAATCGTCTTATCATGCTGCAAGAGTACGCACCCAAGTCCTTGTCCTGATGCATCACAATAAACCGAATACCCACCGACTCCCTGAGGTAGGGCTAAAACCGGCGCGGTAGTTAGACGCCTTTTCAGCTCTTCGAAACTCCGTTGTCTCTCGTCATTCCATTCGAACCTTTCGGACTTCTGGAGTAATTGAGTAAGTGGTCGAGCAAGTTTGGAGAACCCCTCGACGAACCTCCGGTAGTATCCGGCTAGACCCAAAAAGCTACGAACCTCCTTCACGTTCCTGGGTGGAGCCCAATCTAACACTGCCTCAATTTTCTGGGGATCTACCTGAACCCCTTCCGCTGAAATCACATGTCCGAGAAACATGACTTACTTCATCCAGAATTCACACTTAGAAAACTTTGCATAGAGGTGCTGAGTCCTCAAAATCTCCAACACCAATCGCAAATGCCGAGCGTGTTCCTCTTCATCTCGAGAGTAGACCAAAATATCGTCGATAAAAACGACTACACAATTATCAAGATGCTCAATAAATATTTTATTCATCAATTGCATAAATATCGCCGGTGCGTTGGTTAACCCAAAAGGCATAACCACAAACTCATAGTGTCCATACCTCAAATGCGGAAAGGCGCTTTTAGGAACATCAGATTCCTTAATGCGAAGTTGATAGTAACCGGACCTCAAATCAATTTTTGAGAACACCGCGACTCCCTGCAATTGATCAAACAAATCATCGATACGCGGCAAAGGGTATTTATTCTTAATGGTCACTTTGTTCAGTTCCCGATAATCAATACACAAACGTAGTGAACCATCTTTCTTCCTTACGAACAAGACCGGTGCACCCCATGGCGAGGCACTGGGTCTAATATACCCTTTATCCAACAATTCTCCCAATTGTTTCTTCAACTCTTGCATTTCTGAAGGTGCCATACGATACGGTGCCTTAGAAATCGGGGTTGCTCCTGACTCCAAATCAATTGTAAATTCAACTTCCCGCCCCGGTGGTAGTCCCGGTAATTCATCTGGGAAAACATCCGGAAAATCACTTACAACAGGAATCGAGGGAAGTTCAACTTTCCCATCTTCGAATTTCATGGCATAACACCAATACCCAACACAACCCTTTCTAATAAGTTTTGTCACCTTCAAGGCACTAATCAAAAATTTCTCACATCCCCTCTTGTACCCCGCAAAATGGTGTTCGGTACCGTCTTTGGCTAACATCGATATGATCTTTGTGCGATAATTCATTACTGCACCGTGTCTATCGAGCCAATCGTCACCGAGGATTAGATCTTCATCGACAATGTATACGACTATCAAATTTGAAAACCACACTCTCTCAGCGATTAACATCGGGCAATCTCTAACTTCTTTGTCTCCCACGATTCTATCACCACTGGGCAACTTAACCATAAAGGACTCACAAGGAGACAAGCCCTCAATATTCAATCGACGCACACAATCCAAAGATATGAACGAATGAGAAGCACTAGAATCAAAAAGCACTCTAACTGGATGAGACAAAAGAGAAATGATACCTGTCGCCACGGTAGCCTCTGGATCTCCAGCTTTCCTCATCTCATAGACACGAGGTTGCATCGAACCAGCACTAGGGACTCCCCCCCCTAACGGACTGACCACGGCCTCTGCCTCGACCGTAACTCTGAGATGGCTGACCCATAGATGACTTCTGATTAACACTCGGTTCTCCAGGCGTAGGGGCTGATGCCTGAGTTCCAAGTGGAGTTTCTTCTTCCGTACAGTACATGGCTCTGTGGCCTTCCTGGCCGCAATTAAAACACTTCAATGGGGGTAAACCACAATCACGATTAAGATAGCCCTGTTGGCCACAATTAAAACATGTCACAACCCGGTTAGACACATTAGCACCAGCTCTGAAATTCTATTTACCTCCCGATGCACGGGAAGACCCTTTGGTTGTATAGCTTGCCGACTGCGATCCCCGCTGGTTGCCACCTCTACCGCTAGAAAACTTTCCAGTGGTCTTCTGCTTCTTACTCTCACTTGTCGTTTCGGTAGTAGTGAAGGACATATCATAGGCTAGTGCCCTATCTTGATACTCCTTCAATGTGGTGCAAGCGAAGCCCGACATATAGTGCCGGACTTTTGGCTTCGTTCGCATGTCAAAGTGACGAATTCTATCTCTCTCTTCCCTCACTTGATTTTTCACATGGTTGAGTTGACGGTTGTATTCAATGATTGCTTGAGATACAGGGACATCCTGGGGTTTAGCTTCGTAAAAGGCTCGAATCCTGGCCTCCTGAATAGGCCACGGGCAGAACTCGACCTCCATCAATTCCTTAAACTCGTCCCATGAAACCTCACGATCCTGAGGTGCAATAGCTTGCCACCAGCTAGCCGCATCCCTTGATAGGACGTACTGGGCAACTGGCACCTTACGTGCCTCTGGACAATTCACGACCATGAAAACTTTATTCATCTCATTAATCCAATCTTCCTAGCCGATCGGATCATTTGCACCAATAAATTGGGGAGGGCGCATACGAATAACATCTTGTAACCACTTCTCAGCCCCAGTGTCAGTAATAGGAGGTGGTTGGTTAAGCTGTACCGCCTGGGTTAAAAGAGCCATTTGGTTCGCCACCTGCTGCAGTATGGCGGCAACACCCACATCCGGTTGGCTCCCTGTAGAAGTTCCCAGACTGGCTGATGGCTCCTGATGACTACCGGTGCTAGGTTGAATAGAGTCCGACAAGCTAGGCGTAGCTGAGACTTCTACCGAGCTGAGGGACATGGCCGCTCCACCGGCTGCGCCACGCCCTCGGCCACGACCACGGCCGCGTCCACGTCCTCTACCAGTTGACATTCTAAAGAAAAAATGTAAGTAAAATCATAAGAATAGCTCGAAGCAATGCCATCTAGAATATGGACTTCTCATGTCCCATAATCGAATGATAGTGAGTGAATAAAAAGGGTAAATAAGATAGGGAACTTACGAGTACCGGTCGTACGAGATGACGGCAGCGCGATGATACTGTGTTCTTGGAATAGTACATTTAGACCCAACAATCCGACAGCCTAGGTATCCATAAACCTAAGCTCTGATACCAAATTCTGTAACACCCCCCGAGATATTCGGAGAATATCACAGTGCCGTAAATCCCGACCTGGGACCCACTAGGCTCATCTCACTCACAACGTATCAAAATTTGACAAAATCCACTTGGGAATCAATAAATTCGATACAAACAAGGAAGTTCAACCACGGACAAACAATACCATGAAGAAATACAAGAAGTTGTACGACAATGGAAAAAGGACTTTCCTAAAGTACTCGAGTACCATTTATTATTACAAGGATAAAATGGACCAAAGAGAACAACGACCAAACAAAATGGAACACCACTAGCCACAGTATCACGCCTCGTCGTCCTCATCGTATCGTCCCGGTGCTCGCTTGTATGGTTCCTTAGGACCTGAAAAACACAAAAGTAATTTTCCCCAAATGAGAGGGGTTAGGGCAAGTATTACAAGTGAAATGTCAAGTCTTATACATGAAAGTATATACACCAGTTCAAAGCTATGATAATGATTTTCCGGAAAATGCAATTATCCAAACATATTTAGAAATGATGATATCTCTTGATTAACCGTGAACTCGACAATGCGCGAATCCCTCCTCGACCCCGTCGGATCATCTCGGAGTGGCTAACCCAAATGTTCACGGAACCGACATAAGCGGAACCCTCCTCGACCCCGTCGGGTCCTCTCGGAGTGAACGAAAGCAACTCTCACAATCACATGCATTACTTTTCACATTTAAGAACATAACTTTCACAATAATCACTTGCATGGAATCGAGATGAAAAAGTTACTAACTACTAGGTACCAAGATTGAAGGATTCGACAACTCCGAACCTAGACAAGTTCGTAATTCAATTATCAAAACCCCATCGGTATGAAAATAAGTTGGAATCACCCGAATTTACTACCCCGATACATGTGTTTCGGGAATAATTCTCTTGGATAGTGAATCGCAAGTCAAATATCCCAAACACTCAAGAACTCCGGAAATATGCCAATAAATCCGTAGGAAAACATGTATCCAAGGTAGATAACTCGCAATCGATATATTCTAACATAACAACAAGCTGGATCGAAGAAATCGGATGGAAAATCCCCAAATCCCGAAAATCTAGGGTTGTGAGAAGTTTACCTTGATTTGGAGCGGTGGAGAGGATTAAACGTTGATAAATCCGAACTAGAAACTCAAAGATGTTGCTAGATAATTGCAGCTCGAAGAACTCCTCACAAATCGCCCGGAATCGCCTAAAATCGTCCAAGGATGTGAAGGAAGGAAGAAATGACGATTTGGGAACGAAGATGTCCTATTTATACTAAATAGGGACTAGCGTGCACTAGCCATGAAAAATAGCGCGCGCTATCGGACTCACCAGGCAATCCAGTAGCCTCTGCCAGCTCCGTTAGCGTACGCTAACACCTGCTCATAGCGTGCGTGATTCATTGAGTTATTTTCACAAATCCTAATGCTATGTATTGAAGCCAATCAACATAGAAATATAGTGGATTGATTCAATATGTAAGGGGTGTTTTATAGTTCGAAAGAGAAACCGTCTTTTTAAGGAAAATCGAATCTACACAACATAATAAGTAAATTCATCTTATGATCTCCAATACATCTTTTATAACTAATGACGAACTAAGTTTGTAATCCCAACTATTTCATTTTATCGATAATCAATCTATTATTATTGCTATCTTTTTATTTCCTTATAATATTAGAACTATTATTGCAATTTCTTTGCAATTATTAAACCAAACTTTTTAATTGTGTGTTTCACTCATCTTAAGTATCTATAAAAATAGACTAATAGTGTATAATTCAAATTATAACATAACTTCCTTGTGGGATCGATATAACATAACTTTTTAGATGCGCATCAAGAAAGTCCGAAGAGTCGCCTTACGCTGCCATCAAAGTTTTTATAAAAGCAAAACACGAAATAAACATTATTGTAATGAAATAAAAATACATAAATCGTGAATAGATGCGCGTCAAGAGATCAAGAAGAAACTCCTTAAGCTGCCATCATTTAGCACGATTATTACACACGACAAAAAGTAAAAATACAAGGGGTAAAGTGGACTTTTTGAGTCCGGTTTATCGATCCCACAAGGAGGTTATGTTATAATTTGAATTATACACTATTAGTCTATTTTTATAGATACTTAAGATGAGTGAAACACACAATTAAAAAGTTTGGTTTAATAATTGCAAAGAAATTGCAATAATAGTTCTAATATTATAAGGAAATAAAAAGATAGCAATAATAATAGATTGATTATCGATAAAATGAAATAGTTGGGATTACAAACTTAGTTCGTCATTAGTTATAAAAGATGTATTGGAGATCATAAGATGAATTTACTTATTATGTTGTGTAGATTCGATTTTCCTTAAAAAGACGGTTTCTCTTTCGAACTATAAACGCCCTTACATATTGAATCAATCCACTATATTTCTATGTTGATTGGCTTCAATACATAGCATTAGGATTTGTGAAAATAACTCAATGAATCATCTAAGGACTAGGGGTATATTTCTATCCCCTAGAACAACTTAGAGTGAAGATCATTTGATCTAATCAAACATATTTTCTTTGAAACATATGAAGATCATAAATATCTTCATTAATTGGCCAAATAAATAAAGATTGTTAAAACAATGAAAATCACACACAATAATAAGTAATTCATAATATATCTTTATACAAACATAAATAACATGACTAACCTTGTTTATAATCCCAACTTAAGAAACTTAGCCCATAAAGGGTTTATTACACATATTACAAGCTTTGGTGGTCATTCTTAGTTGAATCAAGAGAAAGAATTGATCCTAACTCCCTTAGTAGATACAGGAGATAGAAGCAATAAACTCTCTGAACAACATATACTACACCACACTTACAAAGATCACTCAAGAACACAAGTGTGTTCTTCACACAAAAAGAAAAGTTTACAAGAAAATGGAAAATTATATGATGAATGGTGAATGATGAAGGATCTAAGGGGTCTATTTATACACCTAAAGTCATCTAATAGCTCCAAAATTAC
Source organism: Orobanche coerulescens (assembly GCA_033398695.1). Classification (NCBI taxonomy): domain Eukaryota; kingdom Viridiplantae; phylum Streptophyta; class Magnoliopsida; order Lamiales; family Orobanchaceae; genus Orobanche; species Orobanche coerulescens. The sequence continues at coordinate 96,870,687 of CM065806.1, forward strand.
AGCATTATTACATTATATCGGATCAATGCCAGCCATCCCCTCAATAATACACAAAAAGTATAAAAAATTAGACAAATCATAGCAATCTGTCAAGAGTTACAGTAGTAACATTCAGGAGTTACGGCCGTAACTAGGTGACTTACGGCCGTAACCCCTGAATGTTACGGCCGTAACGTGGCTTCGTAAATTTGCTCATTTGAAGCTTTGATAGTTACGTTTTAGCCCAGAATTCCTCAGACTTTGCGTTTTTGCCCCAGATCTTCTTCGGATGATAACTTTTGATATATAACTCTGATTTTGAATCCGGAAAGACTGCCGAATTCGTCTCGGAAAGCCCTACAACATGAATATATCAAAATTCAATAAAGAGAATATTTATTAAACATGTTGTTTCTTGAGTAATTCATTATTTAATCCGATCATCATCCATAAAAATAAAATTATTAAAACTAATAAATTAATAGCAAAAACGAGTAGACTAGCTCAATTATGGGTGAATTTTATCGATACAAACCATGGATAAGTGTACAAAAATGACACTTATCACACCCCCAAACTTGAATTCTTGCTAGTCCCGAGCAAGACTCTTTATTATTCACACTCCAAAAATAAAAATAAAAATAAAAAAAATAAGAAAATTAATACACACATAAATTAAAATATAAAAAGAGAAAAGGAGATCAAAATGCCATTAATAAACAACAACTTGACTTTATACGGTAGATAGAAATGAATCAAGATTCAAAATAAATCTACTAATGTTTTTGAAGTTAAAACACGGTTTTTATTTTGTAATTCCAAAATGTAAGGTTTTCCCCAAAAGGTTGATTATTTCTTTCCCACTCGTGATACACACGACTCCCTTTAATGGTTGCTCTCGATCACTCGTTTATTTTTCGACTCAATATGAAGAAGAATTTCATTGGCGTCATCAAATATTGTGATTTTTACAAAATTGAGTGTATTGAAATTAATTGCTAATTAATTCAAATCGCTCATAAACTACATCCCTTTTAGTGATAGCTTTCACCGTTATTTGCTAACGTGTAGCTCTTTTCACTAACACAATTTCTATCTCGTTTTTTTTCTAAAAGGTGATAGCTTTCACACCGTTATTTGCTAACGTGTAGCTCTTTTCACCAATTTTTACGAGACGGCGACTACGCACCAACAATGGTTAGTCCTTTATTTTTCGCAAAATTTAAGACTTCCAAAATTAGGCAGCTGTTGCTGCTCAACACTTCTCCTTTTCGTCATTTATTTTTTTAGGTGATAGCTTTCACACCGTTATTTGCTAACGTGTAGCTCTTTTCACCAATGACTCCCTTTTTTTAGGGAATAGAATTTTTGCAGAAAATCAATATTTAGTAAAGAATGAAAAATCAAAACTCCACAAATTAAGTAAATTTCAGTTTTATTTTTCATCAACCAATTGATTCTTCTTTTCTCAAGGTAACGAATGACTCGATTTTATATGATAATTACAAGGCTTGGAAAGAGAGATTAAGGCTCAAAAAATTTTGGAATATACAATTTTTTTTTTTTTTTTACCGGTTAAAACGATTTTAGAAGTTTGTATATAGCTAATTTATTGGTGTTATGGCCAGATCTAAAAATCTCACAAATCAAAATACTATATATATATATATATACTAAACCTAATCAATGCCAAATAATAAAAACACACCACACAATACACTAATCAAAACATACCACAATGAAAATCCAAATAAAAATCATAGTTCAAAAACCACAAAATAAACACACAAGTACGAAAACATCACCCCCAAACTTATAAGTAAAACTGTCCCGAGTTTTTTTTAAAAAAAAATATAATAGCATGCGAGAAAACAGAAAACTCCCTGAAATTTTAGTTTTGTGATCCTCCAGGTGTGTCGTCAGGGATGTTTAGAAAACGGAAAAGCTTTTCAAAGCGCTTCTCCGTTTCTAATTGTCGCTCGAGTATTTCATTTTGATTTTTCATAATTTCACTGGGATGTTTCTAATAACTGAACTCTTTCAAGCAAATTTTCCTCAAAAGCCGTCAACTCATAACCGGCATCTTCCTCGGCCTCATATTCCTCTTCCTCGCTACTCTCCTCTTCCGGTTCCAAACGTGCCCGTTTGCTTCTCAATTGAGTACTTCTAAAAATACTACTCCGGCCGTTGATCGTTCCCCATGTGTTAAAATATCACCCCGCCGAAATTTTGACTCTCTGGCTCCTGCAAATAGGTGATAAGGCGGGGTATGGCATTTTACGCCTAGTCGGGACCATGCCGGCATAGTGACAAATAGTAGTGTAAATGTGAGTACCCAAATCCATTTTTACCCTCGGCGGATAGCATATAAACCTCGCAGTGGCCAATGGAAACCGTCGTCAGTCGAAGTCGGGTAAATACTCCATTGCCCACATCCATAAATACCAAGCATCATCCATAAGGTCCGCTTTGGTTGTATCGGGGTTTGATCATCCCAATCTTGTCATGCAACTCGCTCACTAACGCCAGCGTAAAACTCTATCATCCGGCACCTCTTCATTAGGCAAGATAGTAATGTCAACCGCGTTAGTACCATCAACCCCCAAAAACTTGTTAATGACATCCGGTGAGAAATTTATCGATTTCCCATTCACGTAGTCGATGATAAGTAGGTGACCTACTACCCAATGGACTTGTTGAAAGAATTGTAAAAGTTTAGGGTCAAGGTTGGGTTACCATTTGGGAGATCGGAAACGAACTTCTCCTGCCGTTGTCTAAGAATTTTTGGATGAAAGGGGTAGTGTATGTGTTTCTATCCGCATGGCCGATGAAATCATCAAGATTGAACAATCTTTCCTTAATGCACTTCGTGTTTTGCTTTCTTTGTGGCGGTCTTGGACCTTGAGATGACGAACCGACCTTTTCTTTTCCTTTTGTTGATTTCTTCGGTGCCATCCCTGAAATTGAACAAAATCAATTTCTTTTCATCATACGACTATAATCATTAAGCAAAACTAATAAAAACATAAAAAAAATTCAAAGATTTTCGTTGTGGCATTTCGTCGGACACCTTGAGTTCATAGTTTTTTAACAAGTTTTTCTTATTCAAACTAAAATCCATAAGGCCACCACAAATCAATGAATCAAATAACGATACAAATATCAACAATACTCACAAATGAACAAGATTTAATCAACGAATCATACGGAAATAAGAATCGAAAAACAAATATGAAGAGAAAAACTACAAAATAAAACTCAAGAATATATAAATTGAAACAAGGATTGAAAGAGAACCTGATGATTATGTGTGAATGTTGATATGTTAATGAATTGAATTGATGAATTTGAGTTTTTTATCAAGTAGGGATTGATAGGGAAAAAAAATCGCTCTCCCGGCCGCTTGTGTCTCGTCTGGTGCGTGTGAAGTGTTTAAGGACGGTTTTTTTTTATACAGACTACTAGTTACGGCCGTAACATATACAAGTTACGGCCGTAAGTTGCTTTCGTTTTTCAAACAGGTTTTAAGATACGGCCGTAACACAAAGAAGTTACGGCCGTATGTGACGTTCGTTTTTTTTTTTAGTGGCAGTTTTTAAAGATACGGCCGTAACGTACACTAGTTACGGCCGTAATGCGCTTTCGTAAAAATATAATTGGACAACATACGGCCGTATCTAATAACTTACGGCCGTATTTATTTATATTATTTTTTTTTTTTAAAAAAAACAAGATTATAATTATTATATGTTTGAGAATAATGAAAGAAAGACTCCCTGGATTTTATGAACGATCTGATCCTTGCTGTTGTTGTTGAATCCTTCCGTGTTACCCCCAAACTTATTTGCGAAATAATAGAGATTGGGTTGCCTCCCAATAAGCGCTTTGTTTAACGTCCTTAGCTTGACTTCTCGTCAGTTAATTAGGTATTTCGGCATTATGATTGATTTTCTTTGTCGAGAATTCTCCTCCCAGATATGGCTTTAACCGTTGACCGTTTACTTTGAAACTCCGTCGGTTGTATTATAAATCTCCATGACTCCATGAGAAAACACCTCTTTGATCGTGTAAGGGCACATCCATCGTGATCGTAGCTTACCGGAAGCAGACGCGATCGTGCATTAAAAAGCGTAACTTGGTCTCTGTTTTAAAATCTCTTCTTAGAATTTTGTTGTCATGCCATCTTTTCGTTTTTCTTTGTAGATTTTGGCATTTTCATATGAGTCGAGTCGATTTCATCCAACTCATTTAATCTATGACAACCTTTTCTTTCCAAACAACTGTTCGTCAAAGTTTAGTTTTTATACCCCAAAAGCTCGATGTTCAAGTTCTCTTGGCGGTGTGAGGCTTTTCCAAAAACCAGACGAAATGGAGACATGCCTATCGGTGTCTTATAGAACATTCTGTAAGCCAGAGCGCATCATCCAGCTTTTCGACCAATCTTTTCGAGATGAGTCGATTGTCATCTCAAGTATACGTTTGATTCACGATTGGAAATTTCGACTTGTCCACCGGTTTGTGGGTGATAAGAGGTAGCGACACGGTGTTTTACTCCGAATTTGGTCAATAGAGCCTTAACACGGTGATTGCGAAATGAGATCCGCCATCACCGATAATAACTCTCGGAGTTCAAGCGAGTGAATATATTTTTCTTTAGAAAATTTACCACGACCTTAGCTTCGTTTGTTGGTAATGCAATGACCTCCACCCATTTCGATACGTAGTCAACGGCTACAAGGATGTATTCATTAGAGAATGATGATGGAAAGGGTCCCATGAAATCAATTCCCCAACGCGTCGAAGATTTCAACTTCAAGGATGAAATTCATTGGCATTTCATTTCTTTTGACATGTTTCCATGTCTTTGGCACAGTCACACTTCGAGACAAGTGTATGTGCATCTTTGAACAGTGGGCCAATAGAATCTGCTTCAAGAATTTTCTTCTTGTTTTGAACCTCCAAAATGTCCTCCATAGTGAGAGGAATGACATCTTTCTAATACCTTCTCCATTTCTTCTTCCGGTATGCATCTCGGATGATTTGATCAGTCCTCGTCGAACAACAGAGGATCTTCCCATAATAGTATTTCAACTCGGAGAAGAATTTTTCTTTTGATGATGGGAAAAATTTGGGTGAATTATTCCACTAACAAGGAAATTAACGATGTCGCATACCATGGTGCATTTTGTTTTTCTGGATATTAGAGATTTGGAGCAGGTTGTTCATCCGGAAATACTTCATTTATTTCCTTCTCTTGAGCATTGTTTTGGTCGAGTCTAGAGAGATGATCCGCCACTTGGTTTTCTCGTTCCCTTTCGTCTCGATTTCTATGTCGAATTCTTGCATAAGTAGAACCCATCGGATTAGCCTTGACTTTGCATCTTGCTTTGTCATTAAATATTTCAAAGTGAATGATCGGTATAGACTATGACCTTTGATCCCAATAAGTAGGATCGAAATTTGTCAAAGGCATAAACCACTGCAAGCATCTCTTTTCGGTTGTTGTGTAGTTCACCGAGCATCATTCATAGTCTGCTAGCATAATGGATCACTTGCATCATTTTGTCCTTCTTCGGCCCAAGACGGCCCCTACGGCATAATCACTTGCATCGCACATTAAAATGAAAGGAATAGTCCAACGGAGAAATGATGATTGAGTGATGTAAGCTTATCCTTCAAAGTTGCAAAGGCCACGTGGCATTCATTTGTGAAAAGGAATGGTGTATCTTTCTCAAGCAAAGAACAGAGAGGTTTTGCTATTTTTGAGAAATCTTTTATAAACCTCCGATAGAATCCTGCATGTCCGAGAAAACTCCTTACTCCTTTCACGAAATTGGTGGAGGAAGTTTCGCAATCACTTGGATTTTTGCCTTATCGACTTCAATTCCATGTTGTGAGATTCTATGGCCAAGTACGATTCCTTCTGGACCATGAAGTGACATTTCTCCCAATTGAGAACTAGATTTGTGTCTTCACATCTTTCCAAGACCATGCCTAAGTGAATGAGGCATTTATCAAATGAATCTCCGAAAACCGAGAAATCGTCCATGAAAACTTCAATGAATTTTTCAACCATGTCGGTGAATATTGCCATCATGCATCTTTGAAATGTGGTGGAGCATTGCACAATCCGAATGGGATTCTTACGTAGGCAAATGTTCCATAAGGGCATGTGAATGTTGTTTTCTCTTGATCTTACGGGGCTATTACGATTTGGTTGTACCACGAATAGCCGTCGAGAAAAGCAAGAGTAAGAATGTCTGCCAATCTATCTAGCATCCGATCAATAAATGGGAGTGGAAAATGATCTTTTCTTGTCGTCTTGTTTAGTTTCTGTAATCAATGCACATTCTCCATCCCGTGATCGGTCGTGTTGGTATAAGTTCATTGTGCTCATTCTCAATGATCGTGATTCCACTCTTTTTGGACACCATATGTACAGGCTCACCCATGGACTATCCGAGATTGGATAAATGATTCTGCGTCAAGTAATTTAAGAATCTCTGCCTTCACAATTTCCTTCATGTTTGGATTCAAACGTCGTTGATGCTCAATTGAAGGTTTGCAGTCATCTTCCATCAAGATTTTGTGAGTGCATATAGAGGGGCTTATTCCTCTAATGTTTGCAATAGTCCATCCAATTGCTCTTTTGTGATTCCTCAATACCCTTAGTAATTTCCCTTCTTCAAGTTTGGTCAATATGTTAGATATGATGACCGGAAGTGTTGAGGAAACGCCCAAGTAAGCGTATCTCAAATGTGTGGGTAGAGGTTTGAGATCAAGTGTTGGAGCTTCTTGTAAAGAAGGGAGGGGTTTAGCGGAGCTTGTCCCCAATTCTTCAAAATGTGGATGCTTTCTTAAAGTTGGTAGTGCTTCCAGATAGTTAACTGTTTCGGCCAGTGATATTCTTCTTCCATCTTTGGTTAGAGAATTTGCTATACATGTCTCAAGAGGATCTTTAGATAGAATTTTCTCTAAAGACTTGTTCACCATGGCTTCAATTGTGTCTATTTTTAGACAATACTCATCTGTGGAGGGTTGATTCAAAGTTTTTAAGACATCGAAGATGACATGTTCGTCTTCCACTCTGAGAATTAGCTTTCCTTCATAGACGTCTATAAGAGCACGTCCGGTTGCGAGAAATGGTCGTCCCAGAATAATGGGAATATCCTGATCTTCTTCCATGTCGAGGATGATAAAATCTGCTGGGAATATGAATTTATCAACTTTGACGAGCACATCTTCAACTATCCCACGTGGATATTTGATTGACCGATCGGCTAATTGTAGCGAAACTGTTGTTGCTTTTGCTTCTCCCAAATTCAATTTGTTGAAAATTGACAGGGGCATCAAGTTGATACTTGCCCCTAAATCACAAAGAGCTTTGCCAAAATTTACTTCACCAATTGTACACGGGATTGTGAAAGTTCCCGGATCTTTTAGCTTGGGTGGCAACTTCTTTTGTAGTATTGCGCTACATTCCTCTGTTAGCATGACAGTTTCGTATTCTTCAAGCCTTCGTTTGTTTGAAAGAATATCTTTCATAAATTTGGCATAGCTTGGCATTTGTGCTAGAGCATCGGCAAAAGGAATGTTGATGTGTAGCTTTTTGAAGATTTCCAAGAATTTCCCGAATTGAGCATCGAGCTTGTGATTCTTCAACCGTTGAGGAAATGGGATAGGTGGAACATAAGTTTTTGTAGCAATTGGACCTTTTTGAGATGAAGGTTACGTACGATTCTTTTTGTTTATTTTTTTGTTTTCAGATGGTTTTCCATAGAAATTTCTGCAACCGCACTCCACTTCTTGTTGTGATAGCTTGGACATTTTCCCTTGGATTTACCTCGGTATTGCTAGGTAACATGCCTTGAGATCTTTGAAAGTATTTTGGCCATTTGGCCAACTTGTGTCTCAGATTTTTAATTGAAGCATCATTGCGTTGTTGATACTTGATTGTTGTTATTTAGCTTCGTGATTGCTTCTTCCCATCCGGCTTCTTCTCTTGATGCGTTGGATTCAACACATTGTTGTTGTTTGCATAAGAAAAATTTGGATGATTTTTGTATCTGGATTGTATGTTGGCCCGTAAGGATTGTATGCTTGCCTTTGGAAATTCGAGCATACGCCACTTGTTCCAGTGGTGGTGGTGACTGTTCTTGTTGCACTAAGGGACGATAGTCTTTGTTGTGAGTTGCTCCACAAATTTCACATGAAAAGGCTGAAATTTGTGGAGTTTGCACCGTCTTCACAGTTGAGGAGTTGAAAAGACATTTCCTCGACTTTCTTTGATAGAGCTTCAATTTTTGCCAACATAAGTGAATAAGAATCCACTTCAAAAACACCATTTGGTTTCTTTTGGATATTTCGTCGGCCATCTTGCACTTTGTTCACTTATAACCTCAAAAAGATTATAAGCCTCTTTCATAGTTTTGTTTCCCAGTGAGCCATTTGATGATGAATCGACATTGGCTCGGCATGAAGGTAAAATTCCAGAATAGAAGTAATTGACTTGTGCTCCCAAATTGAAACCATGGTTAGGACATTTTCGTAGCATATCCTTGTATCTCTCCCATGCTTCGTGGAATGATTCTGAATCTTGTTGACGAAATGTAGAGATTTCGTATTTGAGTTTCGCCACTTTTATTGGTGGAAAGTATTTAGTGGTGAATTTTTGGATAAATTCGGGCTAATTTGTTATGCTTCGTGGTGGCAAAGTATCTAGCCACTCTCTTGCTCTGTCCTTCAAAGTGTGCACGAAAAGTCTCATTTTGATCGCCTCGTCATTTACATTTGGATATTTGAAATTTCCACATATTTCCACAAAACGGTTAATATGGAGATATGGATTTTCGTCGGTTCTTCCATAGAATGAGTTGTTGTTGGAGAAGAGATTGATGACATCTGGGCGAATTTGAAAATTGTCCACTCCAAAAGGTGGATAGATTACACTTGATTGAACGCTCAAAGATGGGGGGTTCATGAATTCCCCAAAGAGCATGTTGTCTTCATCTATTTAGTCTGATAGGATATTGTTGATGTTGAATGTTTTGAACATTAGGTATCACCCCCAGGAGGAATTCTTTCGTTATCATTTCCTTGGGGAGACGTGGATTTAGTTCGTCCGCCATTGATGGTGAAGAAATAATGTTTTTCTTTTGTTCTCTTCGCCTTCTTCTATATGTGGCTTCGATCTCGGGATCTAGTAAAACTAAATCGCGATTGTATGTCCTTCGCATAGACAAGGGAATCTACAACAAAGAAAAGTTGTATTTATAACAATAGTTAATAATGTAATTTTTCAAATATAACTTATACTTCCCGGCAACGGCGCCAAAAACTTGACACGCTTTTTGTGTAACTATCGCAAGTGCGATATCGTATCAAGTAGTAAAGTGGACTTTTTGAGTCCGGTTTATCGATCCCACAAGGAAGTTATGTTATAATTTGAATTATACACTATTAGTCTATTTTTATAGATACTTAAGATGAGTGAAACACACAATTAAAAAGTTTGGTTTAATAATTGCAAAGAAATTGCAATAATAGTTCTAATATTATAAGGAAATAAAAAGATAGCAATAATAATAGATTGATTATCGATAAAATGAAATAGTTGGGATTACAAACTTAGTTCGTCATTAGTTATAAAAGATGTATTGGAGATCATAAGATGAATTTACTTATTATGTTGTGTAGATTCGATTTTCCTTAAAAAGACGGTTTCTCTTTCGAACTATAAAACGCCCTTACATATTGAATCAATCCACTATATTTCTATGTTGATTGGCTTCAATACGTAGCATTAGGATTTGTGTAAATAACTCAATGAATCATCTAAGGACTAGGGGTATATTTCTATCCCTAGAACAACTTAGAGTGAAGATCATTTGATCTAATCAAACATATTTTCTTTGAAACATATGAAGATCATAAATATCTTCATTAATTGGCCAAATAAATAAAGATTGTTAAAACAATGAAAATCACACACAATAATAAGTAATTCATAATATATCTTTATACAAACATAAATAACATGACTAACCTTGTTTATAATCCCAACTTAAGAAACTTAGCCCATAAAGGGTTTATTACACATATTACAAGCTTTGGTGGTCATTCTTAGTTGAATCAAGAGAAAGAATTGATCCTAACTCCCTTAGTAGATACGGAGATAGAAGCAATAAACTCTCCGAACAACATATACTACACCACACTTACAAAGATCACTCAAGAACACAAGTGTGTTCTTCACAAAAAGAAAAGTTTACAAGAAAATGGAAAATTATATGATGAATGGTGAATGATGAAGGATCTAAGGGGTCTATTTATACACCTAAAGTCATCTAATAGCTCCAAAATTACAGCATTATTACATTATATCGGATCAATGCCACCATCCCTCAATAATACACAAAAGTATAAAAATTAGACAAATCATAGCAATCGTCAAGAGTTACTAGTAACATTCAGGAGTTACGGCCGTAACTAGGGTGACTTACGGCCGTAACCCCAGATGTTACGGCCGTAACGTGCTTCGTAAATTTGCTCATTTGAAGCTTTGATAGTTACGTTTTAGCCTGAATTCCTCGGACTTTGCGTTTTTGCCCGGATCTTCTTCGGATGATAACTTTTGATATATAACTCTGATTTTGAATCCGGAAAGACTGTCGAATTCGTCTCGGAAAGCCCTACAACATGAATATATCAAAATTCAATAAAGAGAATATTTATTAAACATGTTGTTTCTTGAGTAATTCAGTTATTTAATCCGATCATCATCCAATAAAAATAAAATTATTAAAACTAATAAATTAATAGCAAAAAAACGAGTAGACTAGCTCAATTATGGGTGAATTTTATCGATACAAACCATGGATAAGTGTACAAAAGTGACACTTATCGCAGTATTGACGTCTTATATTCAGTTTATGAAAACGTACAACTGGTTCAACGGGTAATTAATACAACCATATCGAATTAATATCAAAGGACACACGTACTCGAGTACAGAAACCAAACCAAGACAACAAATCTCCAATAACAATAAACATCACTGAACCCCTTCGTCGTCACGTCGGTCGTGTTGTTTCCTGCTCCTTGGCTACCCGAACATCAAAACAAATGTCCACCCCGAAGGGTTAGCAAAACAATGCTAGTACAAGTATCGTATTTAAACAATTCGAATATGCATCAACAATACACAACAAGACATATCACACGGGCTTCCGCTAGGAACCCGACAATGCGAATCTACAAGATTCCATTACACAAGCATGGGTATTCCAATGATCCAGCGCCCTCGGCATAGATCCCAAGATGATCCCGTCGGACCAACACGAGGTGGAAATAGCCGTCCAATGATCCGGCGCCCTCGGCTAGATCCCAAGATGATCCGTCGGACCAACACGAGGTGGACATCCGATCCAGCGCCCTCAGCATAGATCGTACAACGTATACAAACACAACTCATGCATACACATATGCCAAATCATTATGTTCATCAACATGAACATATAAACAATATACAACGAATATCATGACAAATCAACGAAGTAAATATCATGTTCAACAACATGCATAATCATACGTATACTCCAAAAATTACCGATATTAACATATCACACGATACTTGCCTCGAAGATGGCAAGAATGATATACTTCAATGCTCTCGACGCACTCGAAGGCCGCCTCCGATCAACGTAACAAGCTCGAACCTTAACACAAGGAACGATATACAAATCACCTCGAGTCGAACAATGGCCTAACAATTCGACCTATGGCGAAAAGCTCAAACTAAACAAGTTGCTGGATTGCTTAGCGCGCTACGTACTATACGTAACGTGCGCTAAGGTGGCTCGTTAGCGTACGCTATCGTATAAGACTAGCGTGCGCTAGCCACAACCGGGCGATCGACTCGCCGCCTCATAACGTACGCTACGACGTTACGTGCGAAAACCGAACCACCATAGCGCACGTTAACATAAACAAGTTAGCGTGCGCTAATCTTGCATGGCGTAATACTACGAACCGAAAGCTGGGTTGAATGATGAAGAACTCGTGAACCTATGGTGATATTACAAGTTATCCTCGGGCATATCATGCTAATAAGGTTTCTGGAAGATTTATGATTATGAAATACCAATATACGGGTAGTTATCTCGATAACACCATTCCTCTACGATCTACAAGAAATAATCTAAGTTCCATCGTCTTACGTTCCAAAACACATGATTCCAACGTATACAACGTATCAACTGGGTAATATCCGATTACTTGATCATAAATCGATTTAAACATGCTTAGGAGTCCTTATAATAAGATGGTTCAAAGGTTCATTCGACATCTAGTACCGATACGTCAAAAGTATCCTTCTAACATGTGATGACCGATAAAAACGAGATACTAGCTATCCAAACATGATTCAAACTTCCTCATGAACATTACTAATCATTGGTGAAGAATCACCTACCTCAAAGTAGTGAAGAACACGGATGAAAATGAAGCAATCCAACACCCAAGGCTTGAACACCAATCTCCAATGATATATGATCTTCAATCTCGAACTAGGAGGTTGATATGGAGTGTTTAAGACGAATGGAGTTATGTTAGAAGTGCAAGAGTTCGGGTTATGGGGGAAGAAAGGATCGAAATCACGAATAGGATGTTGTCCTATTTATAATAAATGGTTATTAGCGCGCTACACCTGTTCGTAGCGTGCGCTAACGGCTCACGCCTAAATCGTACTCGGCACTTAGCGTACGCTACGCATATTCTGTAGCGTGCGCTAAGGCGTTGACCCGGCTTTTCCCGAAAGCCGTCCTGGTACATCCGACAGGATCCGACAGGGGTCCCGGCCGATCTCACCTACCGCACGTCTCAATCTGTCTGACCACGCATAGCGTGCGCTACTTACACTCGGTAGCGTGCGCTATAAAACCATGTTAGCGTACGCTACCCTTAGCCTGTAGCGTGCGCTACATGCACAGAATTTCATCCTTTGAAATCACATACACGAAATTATATGCTCGACGACATCGGATTATGAAATACGGAGAAAATACTCGTGCAAAAGTACAATCATTACAATATCACAAGTTCCAATTACATAACAGAAATCTCGGGTATTACATCCTTCCTCCCTAAAGAAGTTTCGTCCGAAACTTAGGATGAAAACAACTCAGGATATTTAGCCTTCATACCGTCCTCCGTTTCCCAAGTGGCCTCTTCGACTCCATGTCGTGACCATTGTACTTTAACCAAATGTATTGGTTTATTCCTCAATTGTGCGATCCGGCTCTCAAGTATCTTGATTGGTCTTTCTTGAAGGTGCCATCATTAGCTATCTCGATCTCGTCGAAATCAATAACGTATTTGGGGTCCGGTATATACTTCCGTAGTTGGGATACGTGAAACACATTGTGAACATGACTTAGCGATGGCGGTAAGGCCAACTCGTACGCTAAATCCCCAACTCTCTCTAGATCTCAAATGGTCCGATATATCTCGGACTAATCTTACCTCTTCTCCCGAAACGGAAAATCCCTCGTGTAGGAGACACCTTCAATAGTACGTGGTCCCCAAATCGAACTCTAGAGGGCGACGACGTACATCCGCATAAGACTTCGTCGACTGGCGGTCAACAGTCTCTCTCGAATCACGCCTATCTTCTCTTGAGTCCGAATAATCAATTCCGGTTCCGTCCCGATCAAATCCAAGAATCATCCCAACACAGGGGTGATCGCATCTCCTCCCGTACAAAGCTTCAAATGGTGCCATTCTAATAGAAGCATGCCAACTATTATTGTAAGTGAATTCGATCAAGGGCAAGTGAACTTCCCAATCGCTGACCAATCCAACGCATGTGCTCTAAGCATGTCTTCCACAGCTGATAGTCCTTTCTGACCGACCGTCTGTTTGGGGATGATAAGTCGTGCTAAAATTGAGCTCGATCCCCAAAGCCTTGTGAATCGCTTCCGTAAGTGCGACACGAAACGACCATCTCGATCCGAAATAATGGTCTTTGGCCTCCCATGCAATCTGACTACCTCCGCAATAAATACTCGCGCCAATCTTTCGGGTCCCCAAGTATCTTTGATCCCTAGGAAATGAGTCGACTTGGTTAGTCGATCAACTATAACCCAAATCATGTTCATTCCCGTTCTAGTCCTTGGCATACCGGTGATGAAATCCATCGAGATATCCTCCCACTTCCATTCGTGGATCTAAGCGGCTTTAACATCCCTACAGTCGCCGATGCTCAATCTTGACTCACCGACAAGTCAAACACTTCAAACGCATACTGCCACGTCCTTGTTCATATTCCCCACCGAAGTTTTGTTTTAGATCCTTATACATCTTATCACGCCTGGGTGAATAGAATAGGGCGCGCTATGAGCTTCTTTCGTAATAGTCCGTCTCAAATCATCATCATCGGGAACGCAAAGTCGACTTTGAAATCTCGTAACTCCATCATCTTGTATCACGAATCTCGGGCTTTTCCTTTCTTTACTTCATCACATAATCGAAGGATCGTGAGAATCGTCCCAACCGCTTGGACTTGATCTTCTCGACTAGTGATGAAGTCGATTCCATCACATAAAGTCGCCCTTGGATTCCCGGTGCCCATACCTCGATCCCTTCGCGGATCGGTTCTCGTTGAATGCCGGTGCAGGGCGTAAGAGCTTCCAACACTCGAAGAGAAACAGGTTTACGGCTCAAAGCATCGGCTACTACATTTGCTTTCCCCGGATGATAGAGAATCTCCAAGTCGTAATCCTTGATCAATTCCAGCCACCTTCTCTGCCTCATGTTTAATTCTCTCTGACTGAAAATGTATTTGAGGCTCTTATGATCTGTAAAGATCTGACAATGAGTGCCGTACAAATAATGTCTCCAAATTTTCAAGGCAAAGACCACAGCTGCTAGCTCCAGATCATGCGTCGGATAATTAACTTCGTACGGTTTCAATTGCCGAGAAGCATAAGCAATTACTTTATCCTTTTGCATCAACACACAACCCAAACCCTGATTTGAAGCGTCGCTGTATACCATAAATCCGTCAGTTCCTTCTGGCAGCGCTAATATAGGTGCTGTCGTCAGTCTCTTCTTAAGTTCGTCAAATCCAGCCTGGCACTTCTCAGTCCTCGCGAACTTTTGAGTTTTCTCAGAATAAATTGGGTGAGCGGACGAGCAATTTTGGAAAATCCTCTACAAAGCGGCGATAATATCGGCTAGTCCTAAGAAGCTTCGGACTTCCTTCACGTTCTTAGGAGCTTCCCATTCCAAGATTGCTTCGACTTTCTTCGGTCCACCCGAACTCCATCGGCGGATATCACATGCCCAAGGAAGGTTACTTCCTTAAGCGAACTCGCATTTAGTAAATTTTGCATATATTGTTCCTTTCTCAAGATGCTCAAAACCACACGTAAATGATCGCATGCTCCTCTGCCCCTCGAATATATCAAAATGTCGCCAATGAAAACGACCACAAATTTATCCAAGTATTCCAAGAATACCCGATTCATCAATTGCATGAATACCGCAGAGCATTGGTAAGTCCGAATGGCATCACCACAAATTCATAATGCCTGCATCGATCCAAAGCGCATTTCGGTATGTCCGATTCCTTAATTCTCAATTGGTGGTATCCCGATCGCAAGTCAATCTTCGAGAATACCTCGCCCTTGCGCTGATCAAACAAGTCATCGATCCGAGGTATAGGATACTTATTCTTGATTGTCATCTTGTTAAGCTCTCGTAATCAATACACGGAGGGATCCGTCTTTATTCCGACAAAGAGAACGGGCGCTCCCCAAGGGGAAACACTCGGTTGAATATAGCCCTTCCGTAACAATTCCTCCAGCTTGCTTGAGTTCATACATATCGGTTGGCGCCATGCGGTATGGTGCCCGGAAATAGGGGTTGCTCCGTGCTCTAATTCGATGGTGAATTCCACTTCTCTTTGCGGGGTAACCCGGTAGCTCGTCAGAAATACATCCGAGAACTCATTCACAATCGAAATAGACGAGAGCTCTATTCCTTCCTCTTTCCTCATGGCATAGCACCAAAGTCCGTGACATCCTCGCTTCAAGAATTTCACGCCTTTCATTGCCTTGATCAATTTCCCGAGCTTCCTGGTCTCCATCCTCGGAATAAGTGTTCAGATCCGTCATCGCAATGATGGAAATGACTCTCTCTCGGTAATTCAACACGGCTCCATAACGGTTGAGCCAATCATCTCCGAGAATTAAATCGTCACCGCAGATGTCGACTACAATAAGATTCGATGGCCAATTTCTCCTCTATAGATACCGGGAAATCCCTAGCTTCTAGTGTTCCCACAATTTTCTCTCCGCTCGGTAATCCCACAACATAAGGTTCACAATTATACAAGCACGAGATGTTCAAACGATTAATACGGTTCAAAGATATAAAAGAATGCGTAGCTCTAATCGAACAAGACACTAATCGGTTGCAAAGGATCTCGAATCGCACTGATGCAACAGCAGTTGTTCAGTCCGCCGATCTCCTCATTTCGCAAAGGCGCGAGGAACGGACCCAAAGACTGGATGTCTCTCTTCCCCGCTCAGCTGAAATCCACTCCGTGTCTGGTTCACACTCATCTCCTTAGGAACCGGTGGCCGGAGTGCGGGTGCCAACAGATCTAGTAGCGGCTCCACGTAAGGCCGCACGGTGCCCTTCTTGCCCACAATCGTAACAAGTCACGAGAAGATGCGGGGCAATCTGCCGAATATGCCTCGCTCGACCACAATTGTAGCATTTCCTTGATGCGTCCGAAATCGCTGATGCTATCCGAACTTCTTTCCGCCTTTAGAAGGATGTGGAGGTTTCTAGCCGAATAAAGGAAGACTGGCCTCTGCGGGCCCCACCACTCTTGGTTTCGCAAAGCCGGTCACCTTCTCGCTTTGCCTCTACCGATTTCTCCACCGCCGCCTCTTTCATGTCGTAGGCGGCGCTTTGTCTTGGTACTGCCGCAACGTAGTACACTCGAATCCGACATGTACCTTGAATCTCCGCTTCATCCGCATATCAAAATGAAAATCTTTTACGCCTCCGTTCGACCAAGTGTCGCACACAAGTCACCGATGATTAAAAGTTTTAATTACATCCGTCACAGATGCCTCCGAACTCGTGGTGAGAAAACTCTCGGATCCTCGCCTCTCTAACCGGACGAGGACAATATCGTGCTTCCATCATTTGTCCGAATTCCGTCCCAATCCGCATTATGGTTCTCGCCGAATAGCCTCCCACCACCAAAGGCCTCCCAGTCGAAAATACTAGGCAATGGGAACCTTCCGGTCCTCGGGATGCTTAAGACCCGCGAATATCTTCTCCAACTCCTTGAGCCGGTGATCCCAAGTAAGTGCCTCACAGATCCGTCAAATTTTGGCGGGTGCAATTTAACCACCTCAAAGAAGCCATCCGTCTCCCGGTTATCCTCATGGTGCTGCTGTCCCATCATTGCTCGCATGCGATCAACGACTGGCGAATCGGTTTATCTCGCGCCACCACTGTTGAAGCACTCCGGCATGTTCGGATTTGCGTCATCATTCGCCGATCCTTGTTGCCCTCCGAATGGGAATCGGTTCGACTAGCCGATATTTCGGGGTAGTTGCGAATCCTCATGTCTCATGTTACCACGTCCGCCCACGACCGCGCCCGCATCCACGACCTCCTCTCAACATACCGTAAACGAAATTTCTCAATATACGTAACAAAATTTTTGAAATAAAGTCCGTCAATACTCACAAAACAAGAATTAAGTAAAACGGTAGTATAAGAGATTAAGAGACTTACAACCACGGTCCACATGACGACTTGGTGAACGGTGATGTTACAAACGACCAGTAAATC
The DNA here is from genome assembly GCA_033398695.1 of Orobanche coerulescens. Taxonomy (NCBI): domain Eukaryota; kingdom Viridiplantae; phylum Streptophyta; class Magnoliopsida; order Lamiales; family Orobanchaceae; genus Orobanche; species Orobanche coerulescens. The sequence continues at coordinate 96,888,543 of CM065806.1, forward strand.
AAATAACGTAAATGCACCCAAATAAGACCCGATCGCCAAGATATCCATAAATCTTAGCTCCGATACCATATTCGTAACACCCCGAGATATTCGGAATAATTACGCCGTAAACCCTTTAAATAAGGATTTACAAGGCTAATTAAAAAGGAAAGTGAATATAAGACGTCAATACGCGAAAATTCGAGTTTATGAAAACGCATAACCGGTTCAACGGGTAATTAATACAACCATATCGAATTAATATCAAAGGACACACGTACTCGAGTACGTAAACCAAACCAAGACAACAAATCTCCAATAACAATAAACATCATCAACCCTTCGCCGCCACGTCTGCATCGCGGGTCGCTTTCCCCGCTCCTCGCTACCCGAACATCAAAACAAATGTCCACTCCCGAAGGGGTTAGCAAAACAATGCTAGTACAAGTATCGTATTTAAACAATTCGAATATGCATCAACAATACACAACAAGACATATCACACGGGCTTCCGCTACGGAACCCGACAATGCGAATCTACAAGATTCCATTACACAAAGATGGGTATTCCAATGATCCAGGCCCTCAAAGATAGATCCCAAGATGATCCGTCGCTTGACCAACACGAGGTGGAAATAGCCCGTCCCAATGATCCAGCCTCACCTAGATCCCAAGATGATCCCGCGGACCAACACGAGGTGGACATCCGATCCAGCGCCTCAAGATAGATCGTACAACGTATACAAACACAACTCATGCATACACATATGCCAAATCATTATGTTCATCAACATGAACATATAAACAATATACAACGAATATCATGACAAATCAACGAAGTAAATATCATGTTCAACAACATGCATAATCATACGTATACTCCAAAATTACCGATATTAACATATCACACGATACTTGCCTCGAAGATGGCAAGAATGATATACTTCAATGCTCTCGACGCACTCGAAGGCCGCCTCCGATCAACGTAACAAGCTCGAACCTTAACACAAGGAACGATATACAAATCACCTCGAGTCGAACAATGGTTTAACAATTCGACCTACGGCGAAAAGCTCAAACTAAACAAGTCGCTGGATTGCTTAGCGCGCGCTACGTACTATACGTAACGCGGCGCTAAGTCGAATCATTAGCGTACGCTATCGTATAAGACTAGCGTGCGCTAGCCACAACCTGGCGATCGACTCGGCCGCCTCATAACGCACGCTACGACGTTACGTGCGAAAACCGAACCTCGATAGCGCACGTTAACTTACACATGTTAGCGTGCGCTAATCTTGCATGGCGTAATACTACGAACCAAAATGGGTTGAATGATGAAGAACTCGTGAACCCTATGGTGATATTACAAGTTATCCTCGGGCATATCATGCTAATAAGGTTTCTGGAAGATTTATGATTATGAAATACCAATATACGGGTAGTTATCTCGATAACACCATTCCTCTACGATCTACAAGAAATAATCTAAGTTCCATCGTCTTACGTTCCAAAACATATGATTCCAACGTATACAACGTATCAACTGGGTAATATCCGATTACTTGATCATAAATCGATTTAAACATGCTTAGGAGTCCTTATAATAAGATGGTTCAAAGGTTCATTCGACATCTAGTACCGATACGTCAAAAGTATCCTTCTAACATGTGATGACCGATAAAAACGAGATACTAGCTATCCAAACATGATTCAAACTTCCTCATGAACATTACTAATCATTGGTGAAGAATCACCTACCTCAAAGTAGTGAAGAACACGGATGAAAATGAAGCAATCCAACACCCAAGGCTTGAACACCAATCTCCAATGATATATGATCTTCAATCTCGAACTAGGAGGTTAATATGGAGTGTTTAAGACGAATGGAGTTATGTTACAAGTGCAAGAGTTCGGGTTATGGGGGAAGAAAGGACTGAAATCACGAATAGGATGCTGTCCTATTTATAATAAATGGTTATTAGCGCGCGCTACACCCTGTTCGTAGCGTGCGCTAACGGCTCACAGTCTAAACTGTACTCGGCACTTAGCGTACGCTACGCATATTCCTGTAGCGTGCGCTAAGGCGTTGACCCGGCTTTTCCCGAAAGCCGTCCAAGTTTTTCAATCGAGTACTTGAACTAGTTGTTGTATTCCACTGCTAGAGTATTTTTTTTAACGGTTGTATTTCCCAATGCGTTAGAATTTTTAAATGGCCTTTTAGTATCTGGTAATTTAAGTTACTCTGGAATATCGTTTTCTAAACTATTGAGTTTCGGCAGTTTGGCCTTGTCCTTTCAAATCAGATTTTATGACGGTTTTGATAAACGGATTTTATTGAGTCTTCAAATGTTTTTAAAAGATAATACCGTCGTTAGTCTCTTGGGCATTGTAAATGTTTGCGAAAATGTCTTTTAGCCTTGTGGGTTCCATCTCGGGGCCCACGGCGCTGTAATATTCCTGGATGGCTCTAGGGGTGTTACACGAAGAGCTCGTGTTGAACCCTTCCATTCGTCGCCCTTATCGAAGTTTCGTAGTTTACCGATCGATCGTGTTCTTCGGAGTATTCACGGGTGAAAATTGAGGCAAGTACCTTGCTTATACGATTTGTATCTGGTGGATAGAAATTACGTTTTGGGTTGTGTTGTGCGGTGATTTATACGCCTCGACGGCGATCGGCATAAGGGCCGAGCGACCAAAGCCAGCATCAGATAATCCAAGGCAGACTTACCAAGCGAAGAGTCCAGACCGAGATCAGGAACCGAGCGATCGACGTCCAGGGCGATCGCCTCTTGGCACCAAGCGATCGACTCTGGTGCCCGACCAAGAACGACCATCCTATGCCACGTGTAAGGCCATCATCCGTCATATATACGAAGACCGGATCTCGGAGCGAAGACCCATGTGCGGATCCACGAATGGCGCCGCAGAATAAGGATCTTTGACTCCAGCCCATCAACAGTTGTCAACGACAAGGACTGCCTCACCTACCGACGGGCCCGCCGAAAGGTCCTAGGTGTAATATCCGCAATTTTGGATTTCGGTAATTTTCTTTTTTTGGCAAGAGTCCGTTTTGATGACTCGCTTTGGACCATTTCATCATTTTGAGAATGATTAATTCTGCATTTTTTGTCATCCGAGTTCGTTTCGGTGTTGTTTTGTTGAGTTCCGTGTTTCTTAACGACTTTTCCGCACTCGAGTTCGATTCTTGCGAATCTAGTTCGAAACTACTGTTTCGAGCTTCCCGTAAGTCCGTTTAACTTTGTTAGACGTGTTGTGAACTTCGGTTTGGTTATTCGATCACGTATCGTGATTTTCGGGCGTTTTGGGCCATTTTGTAATTTACCCAAAGTTGTGGGTATCCGCATTCGTATTTGTTGTCTTGGCCCTTTTAATGGTCGCGTGTGATTAATTGTTGCATGGTATTTCATTTCGGGTCGATGATGTTGCCCACGAGCATTTTGTTGTGTTCGTTCTGTGCGATTTCGGATAATCGAGTCGTCGAGTCTTGGTGGTCGGGCACTGGCCGGACGGTTATGAGTTCTGACTGGACGGTTGCGGGTACTGGCCGGACGGTTGCGGGCACTGGCCGGACGGGTGTGGCAGGAACCGGTGTAGCGCACACTACGGACGGAAGGTAGCGCGCACTACGGCCGGGAGGCAGCGCACGCTACGGCCGGTTAGCTACGTGCGCTAGTCGGCCGAGGCAGTAGGGAAGTGGGGTTCTGGACTCGGGTGGATCGGCAGGTAGCGCACGCTACTGTCGGGCACTGCGCATGCTACGATCGGTAGGTAGTGCGCGCTACGGTCGGAAGGGTGCGCACGCTACCTGGCCGAGTCCGCAGGGCAGTGAGGTTCTGGATTGCGGCCGAGGCCGATAGCGCACGCTAGCTCGGCAGCCTAGCGCACGCTAGGCTGCACCAGTATAAATGTGACAGAGCAGTCTAGTTTCGGTCATTTTTCCCATTTCTATCTTTCTCTTCCGTGGCTGGAGCCTTGGGGATCTTGAAGCCAGGTTGTTGAACAACAAATTCACGAAGTTCTTGAGTTCATATCATTGATTGATCATCCTATATCATCATTTGATTCAGCGAATCAAGGTGAGATTTTCTAGAACCCTATTTTGAGAAATTTTGGGGGTTTTACGTTTTTATCTGATTAGTTCCGTATTATTGATTAATCCATGATGGGTATGATTAATCTTAGTAGTATTCTTGTGTTTAACATCATTTAATCCATTGTTCTTCGTTGAATCAAGGTATATTTCTTGATTTCCTTCGAGTCGACATTTTGGGAGATTTGTTCTTGATTTCGTTTCCTATCCATTTTTGATGAACCGATTGTTGTAAAATGATGTTTTTAAACATATCCTATGGATTGAATATCCATATTTCGGTTGGGAATTCTGTTTTTGTGTTTTGACGGGACGAATCGTGTTCTTGGCCGTTTTGGGGGAAATCCTTGAACTTTCGTCGTTTGTTCCTTGAATTCAGCGGCTTTGGGTCGTACTTTAGAATTCATTTTCGTTGTTGTATATGTCCTTCGTAGTTTATTATCGCGAGTTGGCGTTCGGTGGAGTCGGTGGGTTCGTATTCGATTCGTGCCAACCTACTTCGGTCGATTCTCCGTGTTGTGGTTATTCGAGGCAAGTACCTTGTCCATACAATTCTTGTTTTATGGATGTGATAATTAGTGATCGTCTCCTTGTGTTTATTTGATCGTTTGAATTTCACTTTCAAAGATTCGGTTAGCCTTGTTAAAGGCTTGCTTTCAAAACGCGTGTGTTTTGTGAATGGTGTGGTTTATGAATGACTATGTGAATCATATGGATATGTTTGATGTTGATGTTGCACTTGGTATTGTGTGTGTACGTATATTGTTTCATTTCAGTGCGTTGCAGTTTGACGTGGTGTTTTGCTAAGTGTTTGATGCCTCTGGGTGAATTGTTTATATATCTTTGTTGCGTTGTTCTATGTGTGTCTACGGTGGCACATGGCATGTGATCATGTGGCCAGGATGCAACAAGCGATTGATCCAACCGTGAGAGCCTAAGAAAAACTACGGTGACACATGGCATGTGATCATGTGGTCAGGATGCAACAAGCGATTGATCCAACCGTGAGCGCCAAAGATGTTATGATTTTTTTATCTATCAAGCTCGGGAGGGTCCTTAGAGGCCTCGAGTAGGATTTGTGGCTTCGTCCTGGTCCTAGGCGATGCATGTGCGTGATTTGTTTTATGATATGGCCAGCTTGGGAGGGTCCTTAGAGGCCTCGAGTGGGATTCGCGGCTTCGTTCCGGTCCTAGGCGATGCTTGTGTGTGATTATGCCGTGTTGATTTTATGTCCGTCATGGACACGTGACTTGGGTTTTGGCCCTGTAAATTGTTGTCGGTTTTCTATTTGTGAAAACAAAACCTTTGGGCTATGACCCCTGCTGATTTTTGGAAAGATAAGGATTTGATAATCCTAAGTTGTTTTCTACTAAAACTCCCGAGGGTATTTTAAACCATTTTACAAACTGTTCTCGTCATTTGTGATCCTTCGATTTTGGAAAGCTTTACCTAAACTCTTGCCTCGGGAAGTATTTTCATTATGTTTAAATCTTTGAGGATTCCTGGTTATTATTTTCTTTGAAACTTGTATTGTATGGCTCGTATTTTTGCACTTGTACTTGCACTAGCAAAACAGTGGAGTTTTGCTAACCCCCGAGTATTCGGGGGGGATGTCTGTTTTTGCATTCAGGTTTTGGGAGCATATCACAGGGTCGGCACGAAGGATGATGAAAGATGATCGATACTAATCACATGAGAACCCATACATTGTCGTATTGGTTTAGTTGTATTTTATTTCCACTGTGGTATTCTTTCCCCGTTGTACGGGAATGTGTTGTATTCGACCCCTGCGTGGGCATGTAATGTGTTTGAGTTGTATGTATTTATTGAAAGACTAAATCGGTCTACTGAGTCATTTTAGCCTTAAAGGCATTGTTGAGTTGTTCGATGTTGTTACCAGCCTGGTAGACCCTTGAGGAAAGGTTCTACGGCGTGTAATATCCCTGAGCGGAGTGGGGGTGTTACATAAATGGTATCGGAGATTAGGTTGTGGAAACCTAGGTTGTCGGGTTAGTGGTGTCTGTTGAGTTTTGTCTCGTCAGATTTTGTCTGACTGAGTCGTGTCGCGACGCGTCATCTGAGTTTGTTGGTCGTGATTAGTATCGTGGGGCGATCATCATCTTCGTGCGACCTGTGGATGTAAGTCTCCCTTCTTTGTGTTTGTGCCTTGTCTGATGCGAGTTACAAGTATGATTATGAGTTAATTGACGGAATCCTCTTATGGATTTTGATTTCGTGACATGTGGTTATTTGACTCTCATATTTCGTTCATATGAGGAGTAGTGTCGTTGGATTGTGCATGTTGGACTGTATTTCCTTTATCCGCTGCGTGAGTTCTTTTGTAATGGCTTTCGATATTTTACCGACTGAGCTTTATTTCGAAAACCGATTCCCTTAACCGAGTTGTTGGCATTATGGCCTTGATCGTTTTGGCGAAATTCTTATGATGGTATTTAGTATTTTGTAAATGGCTTTTGGGAGTTTTTGAAATATTACCATCATCGGCCTTTTTGGCATTTTTGTAAATAGTTTTTAGCCTGGTGGGTTCCAGCGCGGGACCCACGACGCTATCATGTTCCGTGTAATTACCTGAAATTTTTGGGCATTCTAGCCCATTGAATTATCTTTTAAAACCTTGAGTATCTTAGAAAATAAATTTCGAGACGTACTTTTTAAATGAGTTATTTTCTCGTGGTACATCCAAGGTGCCACAATATGTTTTAAAATTCTTCTACTTCGAGGACCAAAATGTTTTGAGATATTTTCAATATTTTAGAAACACTTTTACTTAGACCCGAGGGTCGAGTATTCTGAAAGTTTTTCACTAAGAGAAAGTGTCCTCATTTTTATCAAATGCGAAATGGTTCTCCAAATTCTCGATAACAATGTTTCACGTTTGTACCTTTTTTGAAAGGTGATACTCAAGATCAACCGGTGTTTTTCTAAATTATTTTCAAAAGGAGGTTTTCATTTTTAAAATCTATCCATTCCCGTTTGAGGGCTGGGTATGTATGTATGATGTTCGCATTGTCGTTATGATGTTTGCTCCTGAGTATGATCGAATTGGTGGCATGAACGTCGAGACGTTGCCACGCATTTATTGTACTAGCCCTCTGTGAGAGGTGTGAGCTGGTGTTTACTGTTTATCGCCTCGTGGTGATTTGCGTGTTGTCGCACGAGTGGAGTTGTTAAAGCTTGGATTTTTGTGCGTTTATGCAGATGGGTGATTGTTTCATGATGTTTGTGATTGTGTGCTGGCTATCGTTCAGGCCATTGTAATCGTCGAACGATGCCGTTGTTGTTATGCGTTGATATTTTATGCTGGCATCTCCGGTATGTTGTTTTTCAGTGTTGTGTTCCATTGTATCTAGCATCTGTATCTTCGGTATGCCGAGCCGAGGCATTTCAACCGTGATATGCCGGGGGAATGTACGTGCAATTTGTCCTTCCTTGCCTGTGACGCGTTTCAAGTGCGGACTTGAGGGACATCATGTTCAGTTTTGTGAGTTGATTACCGAGCCTTCTGAGGCACGGACTTGAGCATTGATATTAGGACCGGCTCCGAGGAGTTCCTGAGGGGCGTGGTCTATCGGTTATATGTTATGTTATTTCCTTATCTTGTTGTTTCGAACTTCGGAAATTAAGTTCTTTTATTCGAAGTGGATCGGATTTGGAACTTCTGTGTTTCCGACTCTGTTGACTCGTTTATGTTCGTTAACATTTTCTGAGCTTGCCCTGTCCATTGCTTTTGTTGATCGAACGAGGGTGGTATTGTTTCGGAACTACTCGTTTGCCGTTGTGACTTTTCAATTGCTATTCCCTTTCCTGTGGATCTTATGTGAGTGCACATCTTGTTGTTTTCACCGGATCATGTTTTGTCTCGAGTCGAGATGTGAACCTCGGAGTTGTCGGTTGAACCTTATTGTTCTTCGTGATCCGAACATGATTGTTCGATTTTTGTTGTCTCGATCATTGCGGTTCGATCATTGATTATTTAGTTTTTGTTGACCCCGTTTCGTGATTTTTGAGCGTTCAGACTCTTTCCTAATTTCCTTAAGTTCGGGAAATTAGTATATTTTTCGATCTTCCAACCCTTGGGCGGTGGAATTCCGTATTTGTTCAGCGATTGGCTCGCGTGTTGATTGATGTACCGTTAGGTTGGTCAATCGTGTTAATTTTCGTTCGTTGTGTTTTGCGATTGTTCGGATAATCGACTTGATTGTATTATCTGTTTGATGACGCTTGACACTTGTTAGTTTTATTATGTTTCTAACGTTGGCGTTGTGTTGGTCGTCATGGAGCGCATTTTCACGCCATATATTCCTTTGCGTTGCTTGTAACGTTTCGCCGTTGGGCGTAAGTTACGCATTTCTTGTGTACCTCGTTGAGTTTTCCTGACGGGATATTGCTTCTCCCTACTTGTTTTAAGTTTCGGGACGAAACTTCTTTTAAGGAGGGTAGAATGTAATATCCGCAATTTCGGATTTCGGTAATTTTCTTTTTTTGCAATAGTCCATTTTGATAACTCGCTTGGGACCGTTTCATCATTCTGAGAATGATTAATTCTGCACTTTTTGTCATCCGAGTTCGTTTCGGTGTTGTTTTGTTGAGTTCCGTGTTTCTTAACGACTTTTCCGCACTCGAGTTCGATTCTTGTGAATCTCGTTCGAAATTACTGTTTCGAGTTTCCCGTATGTTCGTTTAACTTTGTTATATGTGTTGTGAACTTCGGTTTGGTTATTCGATCATGTATCGTGATTTTCGGGCGTTTTGGGCCATTTTGTAATTTACCCAAAGTTGTGGGTATCCGCATTCGTATTTGTTGTCTTGACCCTTTTAATGGTCGCGTGTGATTAATTGTTGCATGGTATTTCATTTCGGGTTGATGATGTTGCCCACGAGCATTTTGTCGTGTTCGTTCCGTGCGATTTCGGATAATCGAGTCGTCGAGTCCTGGTGGTCGGGCACTGGCCGAACGGTTGCGGGTAAGGATGGCAACGGGTCGGGTCGGGTGCGGGTTTCATACGCCCCAAACCCACACCTGAAATCACCACTCGAACCCAAACCCAAACCCAAAGGATGTTTGGGTGGCAAAACAAAACCCACACCCACACCCATTGGGTTCGGGTTTTTTCACCCAAACCCAAACCCGCAGCTTGATCAGGCAGAATCAAAATTCAAGTTTGGTGCTCATCCAAATTCAAATTTGATAAAATAAAAAATGTAGCATAATTTAACATAATTTGCAAATGTCAATAGAATAATAAAATAGTTTACAAATGATAATACAATAATAACATAGTTTAACATAGTCTTCAACATAGACTCTCAAGAAATTAAATAACAATAACATACAATTAACGTAGGCAGAGTGAGTCGTGAGATATGTAGGAAAGGAATGGGTGAAAAGTGAAAATCCTAATTTACACTTATATATACATAGGGTAATTAGGTAATTTAACATATAATCAAGTGTACGGGTTTGGTGTGGGTTTGAGTGATCCCAAACCCGCACCAGAATATCAGTGTCGCCGACCCAAACCCAAACCCAGTCAACTCGAGTTTCGCCCGTTGACTTGGGTTTGGGTTCGGGTGGGCCCCACGGGTTTGGGCTTTCCTGCCATCCCTAGTTGCGGGTCCTGGCCGGACGGTTGCGGGTACTGTCCGGACGATTGCGGGCACTGGCCGGATGGGTGCGGCAGGAACCGACGTAGCGCATGCTACGACCGGAAGGTAGCGCGCGCTACGGCCGGGAGGTAGCGCGCGCTACGGCCGGGAGGTAGCGCGCGCTATGGCCGGGAGGCAGCGCATGCTACGGCCGATTAGCTGCGCGCACTAGTCGGCTGAGGCAGTAGGGTAGTGGGGTTCTGGACTCGGGTGGATCGGCAGGTAGCGCACGCTACTGTCGGGTACTGCGCACGCTACGACCGGCAGGTAGCGCGCACTACGTTCGGAAGTCTGCGCACGCTACCTGGCCGAGTCAGCAGGGCAGTGAGATTCTGGATAGCGGCCCGGGCCGATAGTGCACGCTAGCTCGGCAGCCTAGCGCACGCTAGGCTACACCAGTATAAATGTGACAGAGCAGTCCAGTTTCGGTCATTTTTCCCATTTCTATCTTTCTCTTCCACGGCTGGAGCCTTGGGGATCTTGAAGCCATGTTGTTGAACAACAAATCCACGAAGTTCTTGAGTTCATATCATTGATTGATCATCCTATATCATTCTTTGATCTAGCGAATCAAGGTGAGATTTCCTAGAACCCTATTTTGAGAAATTTTGGGGTTTTTGCGTTTTTATCCGATTCGTTCCGTATTATTGATTAATCCATGATGGGTATGATTAATCTTAGTAGTATTCTTGTGTTTAACATCATTTAATCCATTGTTCTTCGTCAAATCAAGGTATATTTCTTGATTTCCTTCGAGTCGACTTTTTGGGGGATTTGTTCTTGATGTTGTTTCCCATCCGTTTTTTATGAACCGATTGTTGTAAAATGATGTTTTAAAACATATCGTATGGATTGAATATCCATATTTTGGTTGGGAATTCTATTTTTGTGTTTTGACGGGACGAATCGTGTTCTTGGCCGTTTTGGGGGAAATCCTTGAACTTTCGTCGTTTGTTCCTTGAATTCAGCGGCTTTGGGTCGTACTTTGGAATTCATTTTCGTTGTTATATTTGTCCTTCGTAGTTTATTATCGCGAGTTGGCGTTCGGTGGAGTCGGCGGGTTCGTAGTCGGTTCGTGCCAACCTACGTCGGTCGATTCTCCGCGTTGTGGTTATTCGAGGCAAGTACCTTGTCCATACAATTCTTGTTTTATGGATGTGATAATTAGTGATCATCTCCTTGTGTTTATTTGATCGTTTGAATTTCACTTTCAAAGATTCGGTTAGCCTTGTTAAAGGCTTGCTTTCAAAACGCGTGTGTTTTGTGAATGGTGTGGTTTATGAATGACTATCTGAATCCTATGGATATGTTTGATCTTGATGTTGCACTTGGTATTGTGTGTGTACGTATATTGTTTCATTTCGGTGCGTTGCAGTTTGACGTGGTGTTTTGCTAAGTGTTTGATGCCTCTGGGTGAATTGTTTGGATATCTTTATTGCATTGTGTTATGTGTGTGATTGTGTGGATGTGGACGGGGTCTACGGTGGCACATGGCATGTGATCATGTGGCCAGGATGCAACAAGCGATTGATCCAACCGTGAGAGCCTAAGAAAAACTACGGTGACACATGGCATGTGATCATGTGGTCAGGATGCAACAAGCGATTGATCCAACCGTGAGCGCCAAAGATGTTGTGATTTGTTTATCTAGCAAGCTCGGGAGGGTCCTTAGAGGCCTCGAGTGGGATTTGTGGCTTCGTCCTGGTCCTAGGCGATGCATGTGCGTGATTTGTTTTATGATATGGCCAGCTCGGGAGGGTCCTTAGAGGCCTCGAGTGGGATTCGTGGCTTCGTCCCGGTCCTAGGCGGTGCTTGTGTGTGATTATGCCGTGTTGATTTTATGTCCGTCAAGGACACGTGACTTGGGTTTTGGCCCTGTAAATTGTTGTCGGTTTTCTATTTGTGAAAACAAAACCTTTGGGCTATGACCCCTGCTGATTTTTGGAAAGATAAGGATTTGATAATTCTAAGTTGTTTTCTATTAAAACTCCCGAGGGTATTTTAAACCATTTTACAAACTGTTCTCGTCATTTATGATCCTTCGATTTTGGAAAGCTTTACCTAAACTCTTGCCTCGGGAAGTATTTTCGTTATGTTTAAATCTTTGAGGATTCCTGGTTATTATTGTCATTGAAACTTGTATTGTATGGCTCGTATTTTTGCACTTGTACTTTCACTATCAAAACAGTGGAGTTTTGCTAACCCCCGAGTATTCGGGGGGTGGATGTCTGTTTTTACATTCAGGTTTTGGGAGCATATCACAGGGTCGGCACGAAGGATGATGAAAGTGTTGGGATTCGGTGCCTAAAACGAAGGCCCAGCGGAAGCGGTAAAACGAAAATTAATTCGATCCAAATCCCTACGATGATCGATCGAGCTACGTATATACGAATATCAAAAATGAAATACAAGAGATACGAGAAACATACCCTCGTAGTCCGTTGATTAAATGGATAACCTTCTCTTGAGCTATTCCCCAAGCTCTTGAACGATCCAACGCTGAAAGCACCGCGTCTCTACTTGCCACGCACCGGAAAAATGATCGGAATAACAAAACTTGATTAACCTCTAAGGTTACGGCTAGAATCAAGTGATGAAGCTTTTATTATTACACTCCAAGTGTATAATATATCTCTCAATAATTTTCTCTCAATTTTCTCCAAGAAAAATGAAGAAGAAGTGAATGAATGGAAGAACACCAAAAAAAATTTCTCTCCCCTCTCACTAATATAGAGCTGCCGTGAGTGTGCAAGGTGGTGAGAATGAGAGTTTTATTTTGGTCTTAAAATCATTCACAAGATAAGATTCCACCCACAAAATCACCTTTAACCTTATAATAAGAGATATGAAATCTCATATGTCAAAAGTCTTCCAACAAGAAAACAAGATTATGATCAAGGTAGGAAATTAAGATGGGGCCGGCCTCTAGAAGAAATCGGACGAGTTCGGTTCGTTTTGGACTCCCGAGAGTCCAAACAGATAAACTCCGATTCCGTTCCGATGTATTTATATCGATTAATTAATCCAATTAATTAAACATATCGAATACAAAATAACATAATTAATTTCTCCAAGAAATAATTATATTCATGAATTAAATTAATCACCAAGTGATATATTTAATCCATTAAGCCGTAAATCAATTTATCCGATAAATCGATTTAAACATCCAATGTCCCAAATTAGATATCTAATATATAATATTCATAATGAGAGAATTAGCTTAATTGATTCCATCGTCAATCCTAATGCACGACTCGGTAGGTCCGTCTCAGACAGGAATGGGAGGAACCAAAGAGTAGTAGCACCACCTAGCCAGCCTGGCGGCCTACACTGTACCCCAACTGAGAACGAATGATTTGGATCATTCAAGAACCATTCTTTCGTGAATACCAGTATACGTATAAACCCTTCTTTCAAATGTCCCGATCAAGTTATAGGGTCACGGTCAGTCAAACCCCATCTGTACTTGACGCTATGCATGCGTTAATGCAAATTGAGATCATCGAGCTCTCGTGTATCTAATACAGCTAGCTCCAATACTTTGGCCAAAGACTTATGATCTCATCTGCCAATAACCGCATAGGACATATAACCCGTTCACTAACAGGAGAAAGAATTCTATCTTGGTATTCAGTAGGACCTGCTACTTGCCCGTCAAGATGCACCTCGAGGTTGACCCCTGCCTTCCGGTTTACAGGGTCGAACTACTATAATAAAAATCTTGACGTCACAAGCACATCCCTACTAAATCCTCAAGTCGAAGGTTCACGAATACCTATCACAACCTTTCGATTCCGTCATTGACTGTCCCGGAGTGAAATCCGTGTGACGAATCGAGGGTGAGTCGGTTCGAGTATACTAATCTAATTAGCATACCTATAACATGTGCTCCCACTAACCATTAGTGTTCGACAGGCACTCTCCATGTCAAAGAACACGTCATATAAGTCTTCACATAAACTTAACGCCCAGTCAAGTTTCATCGACTTGCGAACGATTAAGTATTTGAGATATAAACCTTTCTAGTGCTGACCCCCTTATCCAATAAGGAGTGGAACGTTTTGCTCTCAAATACACGGACTAGTTTCTATATGTTTATTTACGAGTTAGGAATGCCAGTAACTACCAGTAAATAAAGAAACATTCATTTGCCTTATATAAATGGTTTACATAATTACAAGTACAATGCCCTCACTCAACAACCTCTGAGTGGCATTCGAGGGCATACTCCTAACAATCTCCCACTTGCACTCAATGCCACACACTATGGTATCTAATACCCATGTTCTCCAGATGACGCTCCAAGCTAGTCTGAGATAGTGGCTTGGTCAGTGGATCGGCGACGTTGTCGGCCGAGTCTACTCTGTGCAGCACAATGTATCCCTTGCGAACAAATTCTCTTACGAGATGATACTTCCTCTCAATATGTTTGGTGCTGTTGTGAAACCTTGGCTCCTTGGCCTGTGCTACAGCTCCGTCGTTGTCGCAGTACAGCGGAACAGGCAGCTCAGCACATGGTATCATTTGAAGTTCTCCTAGAAACTTCTTAATCCAGAACCCTTCCTTGGAAGCCTCCGAGGCTGCTTGATACTCAGCCTGACAGGTGGAATCAGCAGTCGCGCTTTGCTTGGCACTACGCCAAGATACTGCTCCTCCATTAAGAGTAAATATGTAGCCAGAAGTGGACATCGAGTCGTCCTTCAGTCCTTGGAAGTCCGAATCAGTGAATCCCACCACATCCAAATCTCCACCGCCATACATAAGAACCATATCTCTCGTTCTTCTCAAGTACTTGAGAACGTTCTTTACAGCAGTCCAATGTTCCCTACCTGGGTTTGCCTGAAACCTACTCACCACGCTTACAGCATGCGCGATGTCAGGTCTTGTACACAACATAGCATACATAAGGCTACCCACGGCCGAAGCATATGGTATATTACTCATTTCCTTGCGTTGTTCCTCACTTTGAGGACACATCTTCAAGCTGAGTTTTATTCCATGTTGCATCGGTAGGAACCCTCTTTTAGAATCATCCATCTTAAATCTCTTTATGATCTTATCTATATAGAGGGCTTGGGAAAGGCCTATTGTTCTCTTCGCTCTATCCCGGTAGAGCCGAATACCAAGAATATAGGTTGCTTCTCCCAAGTCTTTCATGGAGAAATTACTCTAAAGCCAAGCTTTCACAGAACTGAGCATTCCCACATCATTTCCTATTAGTAGAATGTCATATACATATAGTACTAAGAATGCGATCTTGCTCCCACTAACTTTCTTGTATACACAAGGTTCCTCTTCATTTTGCACGAAGTCAAACTCCTTAACCGCCTCGTCAAAACGAAGGTTCCAACTACGCGACGCTTGCTTCAGTCCATAAATGGAACGCTGAAGCTTGCACACTTTCTGAATATCGACTTCGGACACAAAGCCTTTAGGCTGCTCCATATAGATTTCTTCCTCGAGGAATCCATTAAGGAAAGCCGTCTTTACGTCTATTTGCCATATCTCATAATCGTGGTAGGCAGCTATAGCAAGCATCATGCGAATAGACTTGATCATGGCTACGGGCGAGAAAGTATCGTGGTAATCGATCCCTTCCTTCTGGGTATAACCCTTTGCCACAAGCCTGGCCTTATAGGCGTCAACCTTGCCATCACCATCAGTCTTTCTCTTGTAGATCCACTTGTTACCAATAGGCACTATGCCCTTGGGGCGGTCTACTAGAGTCCAGACCTGATTGACATGCATCGAGTCTATCTCAGCTTCCATAGCTTCACGATATTTCGCGGAGTCTACATCCACCATCGCTTGGTCATAGGTCGTCGGGTCGGTCTCTTGGCTATCACTTGGAACCTCATGGAGACCCAGCTCCTCCAAGTGCACAAGCCCATACCTCTCAGGTAAATGAGACACCCTACTAGACCTACGAGGTGGTTTTACTTGTGTTTCAGAAGGTTCGGTTCCAGTTTCTTGCACAGGTGTCTCCTGAGGAGTTTCATTATATTCTTCTAAAGAAATACTTCTACCTGCTCCGCCTTCCTGAATGAACTCATCTTCCTGGAAGTGTGCTTGTAAAGCAACAATGATCCTTCGATCTTCGGGCATGTAGAATAGATATCCCATCGTTCCAGATGGGAATCCAATGAAACGTCCCTTCGCAGACCTAGCTTCCAACTTTTCCACCTTAGTCTTCTTGACAGAGGCGGGACATCCCCAAATCCTAATATGATTAAGACTTGGTTTCCTTCGCTCCCACATCTCATGTGGAGTTTTAGGAACGGATTTGGAAGGACATCTGTTCAAGATATATGTGGCAGTCAGGAGTGCATACCCCCACAGGTAAATCGGCAAGTCAGTATAGCCCAGCATGGAACGGACCATGTTCAACAGGGTCTGGTTCCTTCTTTCTGACACACCATTTAACTGAGGAGTACCTGGAGGTGTTAGTTGTGAAACTATTCCATGTTCCTTAAGGAACTCGTCAAACTCCGTACTCATATACTCGCCACCTTGGTCCGACCGAAGTGCTTTGATATGATTACCAGTTTGTTTCTCAACTAGGGCCTTGAATTCCTGGAATTTCTCAAAGGCCTCGGATTTATGTTTCATTAAGTATACATAACCATACCTAGTATGATCATCTGTAAACGTAATGAAATATTGATATCCGTCATGTGCTGCTTCCAAAGCACCACAAACGTCAGTATGGATTAATCCCAGTTTATCAGCGGCTCTTTCAAAAGTCCCTGTGAAGGGGGACTTAGTCATTTTGCCTTTAAGGCAAGATTCACAAGTAGGAAAGGGATCCGATCCCAATGGACCCATAAGTCCATCTTTTTCCATCTTGTAAACCTTGGTCTGACCAACATGACCAAGTCTAAGATGCCATTTCAAAACTTGATTGGTTTCATCCCTACCACGTTTTCTAGTCATAGTATTCACAACTACTTTGTTGCTGAGATTTAGATGATACAATCCGTTCAACAATGTAGCAGTACCCACTAGTTTATTTCTAAACTAAATTTTGCAGGAACCATCACCAATGAAAAATGAAAAGCCTTTTCGGTCCATGACCGGAATGGATACAATGTTTTTGTGCCCCTTGGGCAAAACAAGTACATCTTCTAAAGTCAAAACAAAGCCGGATTCTAAACCCAAAAGAAGTGATCCTATATCGGTCGCCTCGACACTATGCCCGCTTCCGACTGTGATCATAACTTCTCCAGCTCCAAGCTTCCTACTTTGTTCCAGATCCTGATTCACGGTACAAATATGAGAACTAGCACCAGAATCCAGTATCCAGGAAGTAGAAAATACAGTAGCAGAACAATTTGTTTCCAAAACTAAAAGTTTTGTACCTGAAGTGCCATGAAGAATCGGACAGTCTCTAGACCAGTGGCCCAGATCACCTCACTTGAGACAAGCATCCTTTTTCTTCTTGTTCTTCGGAACCATCGGGGCCTTGCCCTTACCCTTAAGGTCCTTAACTTGTGGTACAGTTTGCTTCTTGGTCTTTTTCTTCTTGTTCTTAGACCTCCGAGGTCCAGAAGAAATCACAAGAGCAGACTCCTTCATTCGCGGAGTCTTCATCTGAGACTGAGCGGTCACAAGTTTGTTCATTAGCCCAGCTAAATTACATGCAATATCATTGCAGTTGAAGTTCATAACAAACTGTGAGAAGGAATCAGGGAGAGACTGTAGGATAAGGTCGGTTTGGAGAGAAGTATCCATTTTAAAATCAAGAGCCTCCAATCTCTCGATCATGGATATCATTTTGAGGACGTGTTCCCCAACTTTCTCACCTTCCTTCATCCTTGCACCGAATAGTTGCTTGGATATCTCATATCTAGCAGTTCTGTTGTGCTCACCATAAAGTTCGGTTAAGTGAGATAGAATCTGCCTAGCAGAAGTCATTTTCTCATGAGCTCTCTGAAGCTCATTAGACATAGAAGCCATCATGTATGAACGGACTTTTACGTCATCCTTAACCCACTTTTCGTGGTTTTCAATCTCTTCCTGATTGGCTCGGGTCCGCACAGGAGGCGCCGGAATGTCTGTCTCCAAGACGTATCGCAGTGCCTCTATACTGAGGACAATCATCAGATTGCGGAGCCAATCCACAAAGTTAGGTCCCATTAAGGTGTTCTTTTCGAGTAGAATTGCGAGTGGATTCATTGTCATATTGAGTTATGTCTGCATTAAGCATAACCGATTAATTAGTGACTTGTTATATTATGTACTGAATATAGAATTAAGGTCTTTTCTATTCTTGTTACCCAGCTCCCACTATTTTTATCGGAATAACACACTCCCATGTGAAATCCGGAAGTATCGTCGCTCTACTTCATAGTGGTGATCGAGTTCTTTATAAATCTTAATAGAGGGCAACCGAACAGGTTTCTAGTCTATTAATTTTCATAAAGTGGTGTCCAACACCAACCCATCTAATGGATGATTCGATCTTCTTTTTCCCCTTGTTCACTCCCCTCAACCTATACGGTTTCTATGGTTCGTGAACAAGTTAAGTTTATACCATCGACGCAAATCAGTTTCACAATTGAATCTTATCCTAAGAACCTATCAGGTTTCTAGGGATAAAATTTGCTCCAACCGAAGGCATCCAATGCGCTCTCGGTAATTTATCCGTCCTCCCCGAACGACTACCCTGATAACTCGGAAGCATAGCACATCCGGTTTGGATTTCAATTTCCCGAAAACTCGATGGAGGGAATGAAAACCTTGAAACCTTATAAACTTAATAATTTATCGTGGGAGAATTTTCGCGATTAGCGTTACACTTTGCACATTAATCGTTTAAGCGCATTTGAGGCATTCATACAATATGAAACAACCATTCACAACCTAGTTGCTACCAACATGTGGTTCATTGACCGTTCCTAGAAAACAAAAACTCCGTAATCTAATTACAAGTCTTCGTCTTGAATCTTTGTCTTCTCGAAATGGATCTTCCTCCGGTCTTCGTCATTACATATAAATTTTACATTGAAAATTGCATCCTAGATACAAATATTTCTAGTAAAATAAATAGGCTCAAAACGGCCTTTACAACCCAATCGAATAAAACGAACGATTCAAAACTAAGTCCACGAACCACATCCCCATTCAAAAGCATTCATCCAATAAATACTAAATAAATGGAAAGCGTAGAGATACATTGATCCAATCAACAATACGAACCGATCAAATCGATTCACACAATCGGTTATATGAAAACGTTCAAAATAATTCTACGACCATAAATATTCCAATTAATCAAATTTCCTCATAAAATGAAATACCATAAATCATTTTAATCATATTAAATCCAATTTAACATGCGGAGATTAATTTTCAAGAATACACTAAAAACGAGCCGGGCGAAAAAGGCTGCCATGGCCGAGTCATCGCTGGCAAGATGCCGGCAGACAGTTCGGCTTGGCCGATCACGGCAGCGGCCGGCCGCCCAAGAGCCCCGTGCCGCGGCCCCCGAGCCCGGTCCGCGGCTCCCAAGATGCTGCCGACCCAGTTGCTCGAAAGCCTCGGGCCCTCCTGACTGGCCCAACGGCATTTCGGGGCTAGTTTTTCGACCGGATATCCAATATCTCTATTCTCCAACCTTCATATCTTCAATATAAATCATATTTCCAAGAAATTAAGATTTATATTTAGACATAAACTTACGAAAAATATAACTACAACGAACGTAAAAACATATACCACGATTATGACTAAAATGATTCCAAATCATTCACCATCTAATCGAGCATTCCAAATGCTAATATCGTATATACGATCGTAAGACCTACGCTCCGATACTACTGTTGGGATTCGGTGCCTAAAACGAAGGCCCAGCGGAAGCGGTAAAATGAAAATTAATTCGATCCGAATCCCTACGATGATCGATCGGGCTACGTATATACGAATATCAAAAATGAAATACAAGAGATACGAGAAACATACCCTCGTAGTCCGTTGATTAAATGGATAACCTTCTCTTGAGCTATTCCCCAAGCTCTTGAATGATCCAACGCCGAAAGCACCGCGTCTCTACTTGCCACGCGCCGGAAAAATGACCGGAATAACAAAACTTGATTAACCTCTAAAGTTACGGCTAGAATAAAGTGATGAAGCTTTTATTATTACACTCCAAGTGTATCATATATCTCTCAATAATTTTCTCTCAATTTTCTCCAAGAAAAATGAAGAAGAAGTGAATGAATGGAAGAACACCAAAAAAAATTTCTCTTCCCTCTCACTAATATGGAGCTGCCGTGAGTGTGCAAGGTGGTGAGAATGAGAGTTTTATTTTGGTCTTAAAATCATTCACAAGATAAGATTCCACCCACAAAATCACCTTTAACCTTATAATAAGAGATATGAAATCTCATATGTCAAAAGTCTTCCAACAAGAAAACAAGACTATGATCAAGGTAGGAAATTAAGGTGGGGCTGGCCTCTAGAAGAAATCGGACGAGTTCGGTTCGTTTCGGACTCCCGAGAGTCCAAACAGATAAACTCCGATTCCGTTCCGATGTATTTATATCGATTAATTAATCCAATTAATTAAACATATCAAATACAAAATAACATAATTAATTTCTCCAAGAAATAATTATATTCATGAATTAAATTAATCACCCAGTGATATATTTAATCCATTAATCCGTAAATCAATTTATCCGATAAATCGATTTAAACATCCAATGTCCCAAATTGAATATCCAATATATAATATTCATAATGAGAGAATTAGCTTAATTCATTCCGTCGTCAATCCTAATGCGCGACTCGGTAGGTCCGTCTCAGTCAGCAATGGGAGGAACCAAAGAGTAGTAGCACCACCTAGCCAGCCTGGCGGCCTACACTGTACCCCAACTGAGAACGAATGATTTGGATCATTCAAGAACCATTCTGTCGTGAATACCAGTATACGTATAAACCCTTCTTTCAAATGTCCCGATCAAGTTATAGGGTCACGGTCAGTCAAACCCCATCTGTACTTGACGCTATGCATGCGTTAATGCAAATCGAGATCATCGAGCTCTCGTGTATCTAATACAGCTAGCTCCAATGCTTTGGCCAAAGACTTATGATCTCATCTGCCAATAACCGCATAGGACATATAACCCGTTCACTAACAGGAGAAAGAATTCTATCTTGGTATTCAGTAGGACCTGCTACTTGCCCGTCAAGATGCACCTCGAGGTTGACCCCCGCCTTCCGGTTTACAGGGTCGAACTACTCTAATGAAAATCTTGACGTCACAAGCACATCCCTACTAAATCCTCAAGTCGAAGGTTCACGAATACCTATCACAACCTTTCGATTCCGTCATTGACTGTCCCGGAGTGAAATCCGTGTGAGGAATCGAGGGTGAGTCGGTTCGAGTATACTAATCTAATTAGCATACCTATAACGTGTGCTCCCACTAACCATTAGTGTTCGACAGGCACTCTCCATGTCAAAGAACACGTCATACAAGTCTTCACATAAACTTAACGCCCAGTCAAGTTTCATCGACTTGCGAACGATTAAGTATTTGAGCTATAAACCTTTCTAGTGCCGACCCCCTTATCCAATAAGGAGTGGAATATTTTGCTCTAAAATACACGGACTAGTTTCTATATGTTTATTTACGAGTTAGGAATGCCAGTAACTACCAGTAAATAAAGAAACATTCATTTGCCTTATATAAATGGTTTACATAATTACAAGTACAATGCCCTCGCTCAACAACCTCTGAGTGGCATTCGAGGGCATACTTCTAACAGAAAGATGATCGATACTAATCACATGAGAACCCATACATTGTCGTATTGGTTTAGTTGTATTTTATTTCCGCTGCGGTATTCTTTCCCCGTTGTATGGGAATGTGTTGTATTCGACCCCTGCGTGGGCATGTAATGTGTTTGAGTTGTATGTATTTATTGAAAGACTAAATCGGTCTACTGAGTCATTTTAGCCTTAAAGGCATTGTTGAGTTGTTCGATGTTGTTACCAGCCTGGTAGACCCTTGAGGAAAGGTTCTACGGCGTGTAATATCCCTGAGCGGAGTGGGGGTGTTACATAAATGGTATCGTAGATTAGGTTGTGGAAACCTAGGTTGTCGGGACAGTGGTGTTTGTTGAATTTTGTCTCGTCAGATTTTATCTGACTGAGTCGTGTCGCGACGCGTCGTCTGAGTTTGTTGGTCGTGATTAGTATCGTGGGGCGATCATCATCTTCGTGTGACCTGTGGATGTAAGTCTCCCTTCTTTGTGTTTGTGCCTTGTCTGATGCGAGTTACAGGTATGATTATGAGTTAAATGACGGAATCCTCTTATGGATTTTGATTTCGTGACATGTGGTTATTTGACTCTCATATTTCGTTCATATGAGGAGTAGTATCGTTGGATTGTGCATGTTGGACTGTATTTCCTTTATCCGCTGCGTGAGTTCTTTTGTAATGGCTTTCGATATTTTACCGACTGAGCTTTATTTCGAAAACTGATTCCCTTAACCGAGTTGTTGGCATTATGGCCTTGATCGTTTTGGCGAAATTCTTATGATGGTATTTAGTATTTTGTAAATGGCTTTTGGGAGTTTTTGAAATATTACCGTCATCGGCCTTTTTGGCATTTTTGTAAATGGTTTTTAGCCTGGTGGGTTCCGGCGCGGGACCCACGACGCTATCATGTTCCGTGTAATAACCTGAAATTTTTGGGCATTCTAGCCCATTGAATTATCTTTGAAAACCTTGAGTATCTTAGAAAATAAATTTCGAGACGTACTTTTTAAATGGGTTATTTTCTCGTGGTACATCCAAGGTGCCACAATATGTTTTAAAATTCTTCTACTTCGAGGACATGTTTTGAGATATTTTCAATATTTTAGAAACACTTTTACTTAGACCCGAGGGTCGAGTATTCTGAAAGTTTTTCACTAAGAGAAAGTGTCCTCATTTTTATCAAATGTGAAATGGTTCTCCAAATTCTCGATAATAATGTTTCACGTTTGTACCTTTTTTGAAAGGTGATAATCAAGATCAACCGGTGTTTTTCTAAATTATTTTCAAAAGGAGGTTTTCATTTTTAAAACCTATCCATTCCCGTTTGAGGGCTGGGTATGTATGTATGATGTTCGCGTTGTCGTTATGATGTTTGCTCCCGAGTATGATCGAATTGGTGGCATGAACGTCGAGACGTTGCCACGCATTTATTGTACTAGCCCTCTGTGAGAGGTGTGAGCTGGTGTTTACTGTTTATCGCCTCGTGGTGATTTGCGTGTTGTCGCACGAGTGGAGTTGTTAAAGCTTGGATTTTTGTGCATTTATGCAGATGGGTCATTGTTTCATGATGTTTTTGATTGTGTGCTGGCTATCGTTCAGGCCGTTGTAATCGTCGAACGATGCCGTTGCTGTTTTGCGGTGTTATGTTCCATTGTATCTAGCATCTGTATTTTCGGTATGCCGAGCCGAGGCATTTCAACCGTGATATGCCGGGGGAATGTACGTGCAATTTGTCCTTCCTCGCCTGTGACGCGTTTCAAGTGCGGACTCGAGGGACATCATGTTCAGTTTTGTGAGTTGATTACCGAGCCTTCTGAGGCACAGACTTGAGCATTGATATTAGGACCGGCTCCGAGGAGTTCCTGAGGGGCGTGGTCTATCAGCTATATGTTATGTTATTTCCTTATCTTGTTGTTTCGAACTTCGGAAATTAAGTTCTTTTATTCAAAGTGAATCGGATTTGGAACTTCTGTGTTTCCGACTCTGTCGACTCGTTTATGTTCGTTAACATTTTCTGAGCTTGCCCTGTCCATTTCTTTTGTTGATCGAACGAGGGTGGTATTGTTTCGGAACTACTCGTTTGTCGTTGTGACTTTTCAATTGCTATTCCCTTTCCTGTGGATCTTATGTGAGTGCACATCTTGTTGTTTTCACCGGATCATGTTTTGTCTCGAGTCGAGATGTGAACCTCGGAGTTGTCGGTTGAACCTTATTGTTCTTCGTGATCCGAACATGATTGTTCGATTTTTGTTGTCTCGATCATTGTGGTTCGATCATTGATTATTTAGTTTTTGTTGACCCCGTTTTGTGATTGTTGAGCATTCAGACTCTTTCCTAATTTCCTTAAGTTCGGGAAATTAGTATCTTTTTCGATCTTCCAACCCTTGGGCGGTGGAATTCCGTATTTGTTCAGCGATTGGCTCGCGTGTTGATTGATGTACCGTTAGGTTGGTCAATCGTGTTGATTTTCGTTCGTTGTGTTTTGCGATTGTTCGGATAATCGACTTGATTGTATTATCTGTTTGATGACGCTTGACACTTGTTGGTTTTATTATATTTCTAACGTTGGCGTTGTGTTGGTCGTCATGGAGCGCATTTTCACGCCGTATATTCCTTTGCGTTGCTTGTAACCTTTCGCCGTTGGGCGTAAGTTATGCATTTCTTGTGTACCTCGTTGAGTTTTCCTGATGGGATATTGCTTCTCCCTACTTGTTTTAAGTTTCGGGACGAAACTTCTTTTAAGGAGGGTAGAATGTAATATCCGCAATTTCGGATTTCGGTAATTTTGTTTTTTTGCAAGAGTCCATTTTGACAACTCGCATGGGACCGTTTCATCATTCTGAGAATGATTAATTCTGCACTTTTTATCATCCGAGTTCGTTTCGGTGTTGTTTTGTTGAGTTCCGTGTTTCTTAACGACTTTTCCGCACTCGAGTTCGATTCTTGTGAATCTCGTTCGAAATTACTGTTTCGAGTTTCCCGTAAGTCCGTTTAACTTTGTTAGATGTGTTGTGAACTTCGGTTTGGTTATTCGATCATGTATCGTGATTTTCGGGCGTTTTGGGCCATTTTGTAATTTACCCAAAGTTGTGGGTATCCGTATTCGTATTTGTTGTCTTGACCCTTTTAATGGTCGCGTGTGATTAATTGTTGCATGGTATTTCATTTTGGGTCGATGATGTTGCCCACGAGCGTTTTGTCGTGTTCGTTCCGTGCGATTTCAGATAATCGAGTCGTCGAGTCCTGGTGGTCGGGCACTGGCCGAACGGTTGCGGGTAGGGATGGCAACGGGTCGGGTCGGGTGCGGGTTTCATACTCCCCAAACCCACACCCGAAATCACCATCCGAACCCAAACCCAAACCCAAAGGATGTTTGGGTGGCAAAACAAAACCCACACCCATTGGGTTCGGGTTTTTTCACCCAAACCCAAACCCGCAGCTTGATCAGGCAGAATCAAAATTCAAGTTTGGTGCTCATCCAAATTCAAATTTGATAAAATACAAAATGTAGCATAATTTAACATAATTTGCAAATGTCAATAGAATAATAAAATAGTGTACAAATGACAATACAATAATAACATAGTTTAAGATAGTCTTCAACATAGACTCTCAAGAAATTAAATTACAATAACATACAATTAACGTAGGCAGAGTGAGTCGTGAGATATGTAGGAAAGGAATGGGTGAAAAGTGAAAATCCTAATTTACACTCATATATACATATGGTAATTAGGTAATTTAACATATAACTCGGCGGGTGTCTGGGTTTCGGGTGTGGGTTTGAGTAATCCCAAACCCGCACCCATAATATCAGGTGTCGCCCGAACCCAAACCCAAACCCAGTCAACTCGAGTTTCGCCCGTTGACTTGGGTTTGGGTTCGGGTGGGCCCCATGGGTTTGGGCTTTCCTGCCATCCCTAGTTGTGGGTCCTGGCCGGACGGTTGCGGGCACTGGCCGGATGGGTGCGGCAGGAACCGACGTAGCGCATGCTACGACCGGAAGGTAGCGCACGCTACGGACGGGAGGCAGCGCACGCTACGGCCGGTTAGCTGCGCGCACTAGTCGGCCGAGGCAGTAGGGTAGTGGGGTTCTGGACTCGGGTGGATCGGCAGGTAGCGCACGCTACTGTCGAACGCTGCCGCGCTGACGGCCGTGAGTAGCGCGCGCTGATCGGAAAAGGCTGCGCACGCTACCTGGCCGAGTCAGCAGGGCAGTGAGGTTCTGGATTGCGGCCCGGGCCGATAGTGCACGCTAGCTCGGCAGCCTAGCGCACGCTAGGCTGCACCAGTATAAATGTGACAGAGCAGTCCAGTTTCGGTCATTTTTCCCATTTCTATCTTTCTCTTCCACGGCTAGAGCCTTGGGGATCTTGAAGCCATGTTGTTGAACAACAAATCCACGAAGTTCTTGAGTTCATAACATTGATTGATCATCCTATATCATCCTTTGATCCAGCGAATCAATGTGAGATTTCCTAGAACCCTATTTTGAGAAATTTTGGGGTTTTTGCGTTTTTGTCCGATTCTTCCGTATTATTGATTAATCCATGATGGATATGATTAATCTTAGTAGTATTCTTGTGTTTAACATCATTTAATCCATTGTTCTTCGTCAAATCAAGGTATATTTCTTGATTTCCTTCGAGTCGACTTTTTGGGGGATTTGTTCTTGATGTTGTTTCCCATCCGTTTTTTATGAACCGATTGTTGTAAAATGATGTTTTAAAACATATCGTATGGATTGAATATCCATATTTCGGTTGGGAATTCTATTTTTGTATTTTGACGGGACGAATAGTGTTTTTGGCCGTTTTGGGGGAAATCCTTGAACTCTCGTCGTTTGTTCCTTGAATTCAGCGGCTTTGGGTCGTACTTTGGAATTCATTTTCTTTGTTGTATTTGTCCTTCGTAGTTTATTATCGCGAGTTGGCATTCGGTAGAGTCGGCGGGTTCGTAGTCGGTTCGTGCCAACCTACGTCGGTCGATTCTCCGCATTGTGGTTATTCGAGGCAAGTACCTTGTCCATACAATTCTTGTTTTATGGATATGATAATTAGTGATCGTCTCCTTGTGTTTATTTGATCGTTTGAATTTCACTTTCAAAGATTTGGTTAGCCTTGTTAAAGGCTTGCTTTCAAAACGCGTGTGTTTTGTGAATGGTGCGGTTTATGAATGACTATGTGAATCCTATGGATATGTTTGATGTTGATGTTGCACTTGGTATTGTGTGTGTATGTATATTGTTTCATTTCGGTGTGTTGCAGTTTGACGTGGTGTTTTGCTAAGTGTTTGATGCCTCTGGGTGAATTGTTTGGATATCTTTATTGCATTGTGGTATGTGTGTGATTATGTGGATGTGGACGGGGTCTACGGTGGCACATAGCATGTGATCATGTGGCCAGGATGCAACAAGCAATTGATCTAACCGTGAGAGCCTAAGAAAACCTACAGTGACACATGGCATGTGATCATGTGGTCAGGATGCAACAAGCGATTGATCCAACCGTGAGTGCCAAAGATGTTGTGATTTGTTTAGCTAGCAAGCTCGGGAGGGTCCTTAGAGGCCTCGAGTGGGATTTGTGGCTTCGTCCCGGTCTTAGGCGATGCATGTGCATGATTTGTTTTATGATATGGCCAGCTCGGGAGGGTCCTTAGAGGCCTCGAGTGGGATTCGTGGCTTCATCTCGGTCCTAGGCGATGCTTGTGCGTGATTATGCCGTGTTGATTTTATGTCCGTCAAGGACACGTGACTTGGGTTTTGGCCCGGTAAATTGTTGTCGGTTTTCTATTTGTGAAAACAAAACCTTTGGCCTATGACCCCTGCTGATTTTTGGAAAGATAAGGATTTGATAATCCTAAGTTGTTTTCTACCAAAATTCCCGAGGGTATTTTAAACCATTTTACAAACCGTTCTCGTCATTTGTGATCCTTCGATTTTGTAAAGCTTTACCTAAACTCTTGCCTCGGGAAGTATTTTCGTTATGTTTAAATCTTTGAGGATTCCTGGTTATTATTGTCTTTGGAACTTATATTGTATGGCTCGTATTTTTACACTTGTACTTGCACTAGCAAAACAGTGGAGTTTTGCTAATCCCCGAGTATTCGGGGGGTGGATGTCTGTTTTTGCATTCACGTTTTGGGAGCATATGGGTCGGCACGAAGTATGATGAAATATGATCGATACTAATCACATGAGAACCCGTACATTGTCGTATTGGTTTAGTTGTATTTTATTTCCGCTGCGGTATTCTTTCCCCGTTGTCCGGGAATGTGTTGTATTCGACCCCTTGAGGAAAGGTTCTACGGCGTGTAATATCCCTAAGCGGATTGGGGGTGTTACACTAGGTGGGACCTCCCGAGACAGCGACATAGGACGCATGTTGTCTTCTCATTGGTTTGCACATCCGGCTGCCAGCAGCTGCTGCGGACTTTAAGTAGACCAACCCATGTGCTAAATACGATCGCCCGCTTATTATAATACAGGAAAGGTGAACGCCCAGCTACCTCCACTCCTATAAATAGGAAACCTCCAGCAACTGGAAAAAGGTTCACAAACTCAGCTAAAAACACAGCACTCCATCGTTGTTACAAGAACTCACAGAGCATCAACTCTGGTTCTTCCGGCAATCAACAGCACTCAAGAGCTAGATAACTAGGGTCTTTACACTCATTGTAATTGTACTCTAACATTAATATTTGTACTCCTAAGTATTTATATTAATAATATCTCGCGAGAGTATTCAAGCCCGGGACTAACAACCCCGACAAATCTTATGTTATTTACATTCCCTCAGACGTGCTCTCACATTTTGTTTGTTACTCATCCATTCCAGCAAACCCTTCCGAATAATATTTTGGGTAACAACAGGTTGCATTGATTAGTTATTTTGTATATTATGATTCGTGTGATTGAATTATGAGTTACTCGTCATGGATGTTTGATGGTGTTTGTTATATCGTATTAGTGTGATAATACTCTTGGATGCGTATCTCTATGTGTTGTAAAATATTCATGAGTTATGAAGTTATGTCGGTCCTAGGGATTGTGTCGAATGAGTTATACACTTGGACGTGTATTGTGGTGTATTGTTGAATGATTAGCCATATTTTTAATAATGTGTGTTGTTCATAGTAATGTGATGAGGTGATCTATATGTGTTGTGGAGTTGTGTGTATGCTGCCGGGTATGGTCCAACGAGGCCTCGGGAGTTCGTTACTTGACAAGAACGAACAGTGATTGAGTGGAACCGAGTACGGGTCGTCGTGGCCTCTGGTGTTTGTTACTTGACGAGTACGAACGATATCTGTGTGAATAATGTTTTGTTGTTGGGTCGCATACCCATGATGATGTTCTAGCTATTGTGTTTTGAAACGAAAATTGGGCTGAGACCCTAACGATTGTGTAAAGGATGTTTTACGGATGTGTTACGGAAAACGATTTTGGGCCGAGACCTAATCGACTTGAAATAGTTTTATAACTAAGGATGTAAGATCCAGGAAGATTTTCTACTTTATAAAATTCTTGTAATGTGGACCGGGATTTAAGATGAGACCCTAATATTTCAAAAGGGCTTTATAATTTTGGACTTGAAGTCCTAAAAGACTTTTTTTGTTTTCTAAAACTCCCGAAATGATGATTTTACTTTCAAACACTTCAGGTGCTCTATTTTCTAAATACTAAAATCTTTCGGAAATAATTGCTAGATAGTTGTTACTATCTGACTCGTGATTGTTCTTTGCTTGCTACATTTCGTATGGTTATTATACTTGTACTGGAAAATTCAAATTGTTAACCCCTTAAATGGGGGAGATGCGTTTCATGCATTTTAGGTATGCGTAGTTCGTAGGAGTAATCACAGGAACGGCATGGAAGAAGGCGAGCTATGATACTAATAAAGAGTTAAAGTTCAGTCTAATGTCATTGTATTGTTGAATGGTATATACATTCTTCCGCTAAAACGTATTTTGACCCCTGTGTGGGTATGTATTGTGAGAAGTTTTGTTTCGATTCGTTTGCAGTCGTGTGACCTTTCCGTTCCGTGTAATTTAGATATTTGACCTTGTCGGTCCATGTCGTTACGTAGTTTGACCCCAACAGGTCAACCCTCTGTTGTCTTGTAGTGATTAGCCTAGTAGATACTTGACCAAAGGGTCTACGACGTATGATATTCCCGGTGGGTTTTCGGGGGTGTTACAATAGGGGTGGCTTCTGATTCTCCTATCACTGCATTAAGATTATTTTTCTAGACACGTCTTTTCTTATCCTTCTCCTGTTGCTCAGCTTCAGGTAGCTATCATACCTTAGGATGAGGATATATATTTGCATAGTGTCCTGGTTTCCTGCAGTTATATCATAGATTAGAATCTACGGAAGATGGTGACTAGGGCCGTAAACGGACCGAACTATATCGAACTATGGTACGTTTGAGTATATGTTTAAAAATGTCGAACCTTAGGTTCGAACACATTTGAAAGTGTCGAATCTTAGAATCTAACATTTGGGTATACGTTTGAACACCTCGGACCGAGCCGAACTTTTGCATATCGACCTGAACCGTTTGACTAAACGTTTCAAATTTTTTACAAGTGACTGAATTAAATGGATGAGAGTTGCTGAGAAATAAAAAAATAAGATAAATGATGATAAATTTATATCTTTATCAAATTTTCAACATAGCTTTACATCATATCTAAGGCATGAAGCAAAAATATTGCATGAAGCAACCATAAATTGGACTAGGGTTGTGTTTTTGCTTAAATGGACTGATAGAATTAGTTGGATTAGGGGAGAGTTATTTGTAAAGGATCTCAGCTACAGTAACTGACCTGAGCCGAACTGTTTGGCCCGTTTGCGAATCCCAAATATTAGGGTTCAACTCTAAGTTTGAGGGGCCGAATCGAGCCTCAAATAGAGCTATTTTGAGCCGAATATCTAGAACCGGATCGACCTTTCAGGTTCGTTTATGGCCCTAATGGTGACTCAGAGCTTACCTTGTTAAAGGGTGTACGCTCGTAGAGTCTTTACGGATTTCTTAATGAATTTCTGAAATTTGTGCATGAGAAGAGCCATTTCATCTTGTGACAAGATGTCATCATCACTGTTAGTGGCTTTGGATGTGCTGGGGGCAGAGATCTATCTCATGTCGGATACAGCAGCCAGTGTTGTAGTGTTCGCAGGGGAATCTTCAGACTTTTCTCTCCTGTCAATGTCATACTCAAACGTTTTTAGGTCAGAGAAGAGGTCAACAAGATATATACATTTAGGTTGAAAGATACACACATAGTTGTGGTCTTAATGTCCCATCGGGCAGGGAGTAATCTAAAGATTTTACAAAGCCTCAAGTTCATAAACAATGCCAGTAAATCTGAGATCAAGCTCCTCAAGTGTTTCAGTGGTTTTCATTTCGAAAGATGCAAACTGTTGAGTGAGTTTTGAAATTTTATTTTCTTTTGAGAGTTGTTCCCTCACAAGTTAATGGATGTCTTACAGTTCTTTACCTTCGAGTATGTGCCTTTGTCAAGAATGACAAATAGCGCATTCTTGGCGATGTATTCCAGATTCGCACGCTTGCGTTCATCGATCGTCTATGATTTTCTTTCTTTCTCAAGCATTTCTGCATGAGGTTGGCCTTTCATTCTTGTAGCCGGATTAACCTTCATGATAGTGATAGGTCCTTTGTGGATGGCTTAAATTATTTCTTCGTACATAGCGGCAAGATGGACGTTCATTCTGATTCTCCTATCCGCAAATTCATGAATAGAAGAACATGGAAACTTTGTTGAACATTGATGTATCCATGACAATTGTAGGATGAATGATAGAAGTACAGAAATGGAGTTTTCGAAAGCTAGTGATTTGGTTTTGATTCAGGTTAAAAACGACTGATACTTTACAGAATCAACTGGTGCGATACCACTTGTTGGTCATAATATACATTCTTACAGCTTAGAAGAGGGTTGAATAAGTTATACTCTTCTTCAAAGGTTGTATTGCATAGCGAATTTCTTAAGCTAAGTTACTGTAAATACAACACCTGGACAGTTTCCTGTAGCTTGGTGCTTACAGGGTTTTTAGAGTAAATATACTATAAATTACAGACAGTAAGTACAGGAAATGATACACACAGTTTTAATGTGGTTCGAGGTAAACCCCGTTATTTCTACAGATCCTCCACAAAAGAGTGAAAAGTTTATTAAAATCAAGACGTACATAATTGTATGATTTTAACTAAACCGGTCACTATATTGTTGACAAAATTGATACAGCTGACTGTAGCTTGATCCGTTCACACAGATTCGCTATAGGCTTCTTTGACTTGCTTCTTCTCACAGAGATTGAAACTTCGTCTTTGAACTCTCTTCTTCCCACAATGGCCGGAATAGTTCAACTTAGTCCACGCTGGGCTAATGGTCTCAACAGTAAGGTTTGAAGTAGCACGAGGAACAGCATTTGTAGGCTTTGTAAGTCTTCGTTATAGTCATGTTGTTCTCTGTTGAGAACTTAGTATTTCTTCACTCAAGATATACATTGTTGCTTGAAGAAATAGATTGCTCTTAGATAGTGAAAATTTTCGATTTCTTGATCAACCAGTAAGTGAACAATGTCCTCTTGCTTGATCTATTTATAACCTTGAAAATAGGTCCTTTATAAATGTAGTTGTTGGTCGGTCGGTGAGATTTAGACAGATATGATTGGTGGCCTTGCAGAATGTTTGAATTAAAGATGTTTCGCATTGAATGCTCCAAACATTCTATTTGATCAGCATTAAATGCTCTTCAGTCCACAGTCTCTTTGGTCGCATTAAATGATGTCCTATCAGCATTAAATACTAATTTAAAATCGTGAATACTTTGTGAATAAAAAATTATTTATCTCATAATGGTTTAAATCTCTAAGTGTAAATCCTATTGGATTGTGTTTTACTGTTCCTAAGTAAAATACCTACAACTTCTTTGCTGTAGCCAACAGTCTTTTTGCTGTATGGTGGAACTTCCATTTAGTTGTAGGAGATATCTTCTTGGACGTTGTATGAAGTTCGCTGTAGGGACAGACTGTAAGGTTATTTATCAAAACACTCAGAGTATTATTTTTTCCAATATAGCTGTCGATTAATACCGACAGTGTTAAAATTTACCAAGTGGTAATTTAAATGACCAACATCTCTTTTGAGTTGGATTAATTTTTTTCTCGATTTTGGTAAAGTTTATTGTTAGATAATTTAGATTACTAATAGTTTTTTCTTGAATTATCAATTGCTATTTTAATATACTATTTTGGATCATTTAACAAGATCACCACAAGATAATTAAAAATTACTACAAGATAATTAAAAATTGGGTATTTTGAATTGCCAATAGGTTATTTAAATTATCAAATCATATTTGTATTACTAATAGGTACTTTGAATGTTTCTGTATTAACAACAAATGTTATCAACAAATACAGAGGAAAATAGTAAAACAGGATTATTGTCAAATAAAATACAAAATACAAGTGTATTGTCAAAAAAATATCTAAAAGTTAAGGAAAATAAATCTACAAACCCATCGATCCATCTTCATGGTTTATAACTAAAAAATTACATCTATAACCCAATAAAATATGAGATCTACAATTTAAACCTGAAAAATATCAGCTCTATCAACCTGAAAAATAGATTTGGCGAGTTAGAGGAGCTGGTTCCCTAATCGCACGCCCCTTAAAGCTTGGATCACCAATCATCTCCATCAGCTTACACCATCCTGTCGCGCCGTCAACCTTCGCCCGTGTGTAGGGAAAGGACACCACTGGAACCCGTCACTCCGATCTCCGACAGAAGAAGAAAGAATCCAAACTTTGGTTGGAGGAGAAAAAAGAGGAGGATAACTCGAGGAGCAGGAAAATGAGAGAAAGGAAAAAAGGAAAAAGAAAGGACGGGTCTGTTAAAAATAGAGAAATATTGAGGAAGAAGAAAGAAAAAAGGGAAGAATAATAAAAAAGAAGAAAGAGACAAAACAAAATGACGAAAAGGGATTGAAGAGGGTGGCTGATATTAAGGTAAGTATATAATGATAGTTTAATTGTATTAGATAAAAATGGCATGTTGGGGTAAAAAATTAACAATATTGTATTTTGGATGAAGTAGATTTTACTTTATAATTTTGAATTATTTTCTGTATTACGTTTTTTAAGAATATAAGTAGGTATAACTGTAAACTTAATATAGAAGATAAAAATATATTATATACTAGCAGGTATAACTATAAACTAAATAAATAAAAGAAATAGTGGACCATATCTATATTTCTATTAAAAGAAAGTGATGACATATGTCATTTTCTAAGTTTTTTGATCTTTATAAAAAGTATAGCATATGTAGAGAGAGAGAGATATTTTTAAATTTTTAAAAAAATTAAGAAAAAAAAAAGAATATTCTGAATATGTGTTGTTGGAGTTTTATTCCACAGCTAACACTTATCTACCAATAGAAAAATTCTTTCTTTATTTTTTAACTTAAAATTCTAAATATTTATAATTTTCTTTATATCAAGTTTATTTTTAATGAAAAATATATCAAATCAATTCCTATTTCACGATCTTCAATTAAACATCCATATTGAATATAGTAAATCCGATGGATTTGCATTAATGACCGATTGCACAAAGACGTTTATATTATAAAAAATATGAGTATTAATTTTTAATCAAATTAATTGATGTAAAATAAAAGTAAATTAACTCACTTTTATGAAATTAGATTTAAGATTTTATTGCTTACATAAAAAATAATTATGGTATTAGGAGAGTGGGCGAGAAGGTGGTAGGGGTTTCTTCGGGCAAGTCTAGTGGACCTAGG
This sequence comes from Orobanche coerulescens, assembly GCA_033398695.1. Taxonomy (NCBI): domain Eukaryota; kingdom Viridiplantae; phylum Streptophyta; class Magnoliopsida; order Lamiales; family Orobanchaceae; genus Orobanche; species Orobanche coerulescens. The sequence continues at coordinate 96,922,909 of CM065806.1, forward strand.
GAGGCATGGTGGTGGAATGAGGAGGTCCAAAACAAGGTTAAGGCAAAACAAGGCTATTTAAGGAGCTTTTGTCGGTTAGTGCTGGGGAGGAGAGAATCTTGAAGATTGTAGCGTACAAGGTGGCGAAAAGAGAGGCTAAGAAGGCAGTGGCTAAGGCTAAAGGTGAGGCGTACGAGGAGGTGTACAAGCGCCTAGACACCAAAGAAGGAGCGAATGCTGTTTTTAAACTAGCGAAAGCTAGGGAAAGAGGGTGGCGCGACCTGGGTCCCGTTAAGTTTATTAAGGATGATTTGGGCCAAGTGTTAGTGAACGATGTGGCTATTAAGGAGCGGTGGAATAGGTATTTTTTCGAACTTTTCAATGAGGCTAGAGGTAGTGACTCGGTGGTGCAAGGATTTAGTCTATCTTCTACTCGTTCGTTTAGTTCCTGTGAGAGCATCAGTAAGGAGGAAGTAAAGGGTGCCCTAATGAAAATGGGTAGAGCTAAGGCTGTAGGTCCGGATCAGATCCCTATTGAGGTGTGGCTTTATCTGGGGGAAGTCGGAGTTCAGTGGCTAGCAGAGCTGTTCAACGTCCTTCTCAGAGGTTCAAATATGCCGACAGAGTGGAAGCATAATATTGTCGTGCCATTTTTCAAGAACAAAGGCGATGCTCAGAGTTGAAGTAACTATAGGGGTATTAAACTCCTAAGTCATACTATGAAACTTTGGGAAAGAGTGGTGGAAGGCAGGGTTAGAAGAGAAGTTGAGATCTCAGAGAACCAATTTGGCTTCATACCGGGGAGGTCCACGACTGAGGCCATTCATCTCGTCAGACGCCTTATGGAGAAGTTTAGAGAGCGGCGTAAGGACCTCCATATGGTGTTCATAGTTCTAGAGAAGGCTTATGATAGCATTCCACGCGATGTTATTTGGAGGAGCCTTGTAGAGAGGAGGGTGTCGTTGCCGTTCGTCAGGACGATCCAAGACATGTACTCCCAAGCTAGGACGTGCGTTAGGACCCCAGTTGGTGACACCCAGTATTTTCCGATTGAGATAGGGCTACACCAGGGGTCGGCGCTAAGCCCTCTTCTCTTCGCTCTAATCCTTGATGTCATTTCGCGAGGGATTCAAGATGGCATCCCATGGTGCATGCTTTTTGCTGACGACATTGTGTTAGTGGCGGAGTCGAGGAGGGAGGTGAACTCGAAATTGGAGCTTTAGAGGGATAAGTTAGAATCCCAGGGCTTACGTGTGAGCCGGTCTAAGACCGAGTATCTCTGGTGTAACTTTAGTGGTGACGCCAACGAGGAAGATGTAGAGGTAATGATTGCGGATCAGATCGTACCCTGTACGGATAAGTTCAAGTATTTGGGTTCGATCATTCAGAAGGAAGGTGAGTGTGAAGATGATGTCAGGCATCGCATCAAGGCGGGGTGGCTAAGGTGGAGAGCAGCGACAGGGGTCCTGTGCGACAAGAAAGTCCCTCTAAAGTTGAAGGGTAAATTCTATAAAGCGGCAATCCGACCTGCAATGTTGTATGGCTCCGAATGTTGGGCGATGAAGAAGTCGCTTGAGAGCAAGTTGGAAGTGTCTGAAATGAGAATGTTATGTTGGTCGTGTGGTCGCACTATGTTAGATAGAATCGCAAACGGGGTTTTCAGGAACGCGCTGGAAGTGGCGCCCATTTCAGCGAAAGTTAGGGAAGGGAGATTGAGATGGTTTGGCCACGTCCGCAGGAGGCAGGCATCTGCTCCGGTGAGGAGGGTCGAGAGTTTATTGGTTGTCGGGGAGAGGAGGAGAGGCAGACCGAGGAGGACGTGGGAGGAGCAACTCAGATTAGATTTGAAGGCCTTAAACCTTTCCGAGAACATGACTGTTGATAGGTGCGCTTGGAGGCGCCAGATCAGAGTTGTGGATTCTTTTGTAGGGAGCGGTGCTGTAGTTGAGAGCCTCATGATTGGGTTGTCTCGGTTAGCTTTGACCTAGAGCATTGCATTTTTACTTTTATTGTATATTTTATCCTATTGTCTTTGCGTGTGGTGTAATTTTGACAGGGAGATGTCCGCAGAGTCAAGTGAAGTGGCCAAATCCCGCTTAGGTAAGTCCCATGTGGATTAAGCCATGGGCTCAGGTATGGTCTCGAGCTTTTTCGAATCATATGTTTTGCTTTGTATTTATCACACTAGATTCTGCTGTGCACTAAGCTGGGGGTCTTCACGAAAACAACCTCCTCACCGTAATAAGTAGGGGTATAGTCTGCGTACATCTTACCCTCCCAGACCCTGCTCTGAGCGGAATATACTGGGTATGTTTGGTTTGGTTTGGTTTATTTACTAATAATAATTAAAAATAGTAAAACATACAATGCACAGACATACATATTAAGACTTAATCATATACTATTTTCGTCCCCAAATTTTATTCCTACCTTTTTTCAGTAAGTGTCCAAAATTTATTCAGGTAATGAATACTAACCGACTTAATATTATGCTGAGACTGTTTCTTCAATTATATTAAACTCCATAATACACTCAACAAGCTTTTTTTATTAAAATTCATGACGAAGATCCTAAAGAATAAATCGATTAAAAAAATATATATTTGTTTGAGGAGAAAAGTAAAAGACAGCAATCAATTGTATTGATAACAATGAATAGAGGGGCCTTTATATAGGCTTTACAAAGAGAGTCTTTCCATACATAGGATTCCTAGTTAAGGTAAGACATCTACCAGTATCCAACTACTTATGGAAGAGTCTAGAACCTACCATAACTCTTATCCCCCTACAACTAGTATTAGGTAAGACACCAATACGGGAAGGATTTCCTAACACTCCCCGTGTCGAACGCTAATACTAACATGGTGCACAATGTGTTGCCTCGGTAAAAAACCTTTCCAAGTCAAATAAAACCCCGTGGGAAAAACAAAGACTTTGGTGAGGAAAAAGAGCGCAACGCACCAACTACAAATGTCAGAATCATGTGAAGTATACTCCCCCTGAGGTATACATGACAGCTCATTCCATCGAGCCTTCTTTAGTTGAGCTCGGATAATCGATACATTCCGATGCTTCTCACATGTTTCTCAAATGTAGATTTCGGCAGAGACTTAGTGAACAAGTCTGCGATATTCTCATCGGAACTCACTTGTTTCACTTCGATATTCAGCAATTTCTGCTGCTGCTGATTATAAAAGAACTTCGGCGCAATATGCTTGGTATTGTCACCCTTTATGAAACCTAACTTCATCTGCTCAATGCATGCCGCATTGTCCTCAAAGATGCAAGTAGGAGTTCCGTAGTGGGATCTAATCCACATGTTCCTCGTATATGGTCTATGATCGATCGGAGCCAAATGCACTCCCTTACGGATTCGTGCAATGCAATTATCTCCGCATGGTTCGAGGAAGTAGCAACTAGGGTCCGCTTGGTAGATCGCCAAGATATCGCCGTATTCCCAATGGTGAACACATAACCAGTTTGGGAACGTCCTTTATGTGGGTCGAGAGATAACTGGCATCGGCAAATCCAACTAACGTGTCGTTAGGATTCTATGCATAAGGGGTAAGCTTGCTCGCATTAGCACTTCGTAGTCAAGCTACCATGCTTAGTCAGTAATATCGAGGAAGATCGACGGTCGGTATGCATCGTCTGCACATCAACAATTCCTTTCGGAATATCACTCTCTCTTGCGTAGGGAAAGAACAATCCAAGGTCACTGGAGCCTTTCAAGTATCGAAAGATGTGTTTTACTCCATTCCAATGCCTTATCGTGGGAGCGGAGCTAAATCTCGCTAACAGATTCACAGAGAATGCGATGTCTGGACGAGTACATTGAGCCAGATACAACAACGCACCGATTGCGCTAAGGTACGGTGTTTCTGCTCCAAGGACCTCTTCATCCTCCTCTTTAGGACGAAACGGATCCTTGTTCATTTCCAGACTTCGACCAATCATGGGGGTAGCAAGAGGATGTGCCTTGTCCATGCTAAATCGCCTGAGCATTTTGTGGACATAGGCTGACTGATGAATGAGTATACCATCATCTCGATGTTCTAGCTCTAAGCCCAAGCAGAATCGAGTCCTCCCCAGATCTTTCATCTCAAATTCGGATTTAAGGTAGCGGGCCGTTTCATTGACCTCATCTATGGTACCGATGACATTCATGTCATCTACATAGACGGCTACAATCACGAATCCTGCATCTGTTCTTTTCACGAATATGCATGGACAGATGTCACTGTTCTTGTATCCCTTCCCAACCAAGTATTCACTTAGGCGGTTGTACCACATCCTTACGGATTGTTTCAAGCCATATAGTGAACGACGCAATTTCACAGCGTACGCGCTCCGTGGTTTAGAGCTACTTGATTTGGGCCATGAAATCCCTTCGGGGACTTTCATATAGATATCCGTATCTAGATCCCCATAAAGATACGCTGTAACCACATCCATAAGCTGCATGTTCTGTTTTTCGGACACTACCAAACTGACTAAGTAGCGGAAAGTGATGATGTCCATAACGGGAGAATACGTCTCCTCGTAGTCAATGCCAGGGCGCTGCGAGAAGCCTTGGGCAACTAGTCTCGCTTTGTAACGCATGACCTCATCCTTATCATTGCGTTTACGAACAAAGACCCATTTATGTCCAACTGGTTTAACGCCCACGGGTATTGGCTCGATACGGCCAAATACCTCACGTTTAGCCATTGAGTCTAGTTCACCTGCATTGCATCTTTCCATTTCGCCAATCGGCTCGTTGTTGACACTTTCGAACCGAGCGCGGCTCAGCGTCGTCGTCTTCAATAATTTCTTGAGCGACGGAGTAGGCAAAAGCATCGTCGACTAGCGTGGACGACTGCCCAATAAGACGTATTCACTCGTACATTGCATCGAGATTTCTTTATTTTCCGACATCAACAAAGTTTCCGACGCATCCGTCGATTGTTCCATTGTTGATTCGAGGACATATCCGTAGTCGAGATAATCTCGTGTGACGGAGTCACCGTGTCGATGATGAGAGGATTTTGTGCCTCCGTTCCTCTTCTCTTTCGAGGTTCGGTATCCTTTCTACCCACCGGCCTCCCCTCTTTCGAGCAGGGATAAGAGCAGCCAAGCGGCCGTCCCACCACTAAGGTTGACGCCGGTGGCATCATTCCTTTGGGCGGCTGAACCTTGCCCTATAATGGGACTTCCAACCTTGCAGGAACATTCGCACGGGAATGGTAGATCTTGTCACTTTCGCAGATCAGTAAAGCTGTCGGGCATCGAATCCGCAACTTTCAAGATCGAGAATACGTTGCACTTCTAGCTCGGATTGAGGCATGCGGGGATCTTGATGAGGCAAGGAGGGAGCACACTGCACAATTTCTGGCGTTCAACTGGAATCGTTCGATTCCTCTCTCCCCCTAACGACGGGAAGTTTGTCTCATCAAAGTGACAATCTACAAATCTTGCAGTGAACAGATCTCCTGTCAAAGGTTCCAAATAGCGGATAATTTTAGGCGATTCATAGCCAACATATATACCTAATCGTCTTTGCGGACCCATTTTAGTACGCTGTGGAGGCGTAATCGGCACATATACCGCACAACCAAAAATGCGTAAGTGTGAAATATCATGCTAATATCAATATACCAACTGGTACGCACTAAACGGTTGATTGGCAGTGGGTCGAAAGCGAATAAGTATAGCCGCATGCAAAATTGCATAACCCCATGCAGAAATCGGCAAGTTGGTGCGCAATACCAATGCTCGGGCGATAAGCTGTAACCGCTTAATCATAGCCTCGGCAAGGCCATTCTGCGAATGAACGTGGGGGACGGGATGTTCAACATCAATCCCAATCGACATGCAATAGTCGTCAAAAGACTTTGACGTAAACTCTCCAAAGATTGTCCAATCTTAATGACGAGATTGGGAAGTCGGGGTGGTTAGCCCGTAACTTGATGATTTGTGCTAGGAGTTTAGAAAATGCAGCGTTTCTTGTGGATAGCAGAGCGACGTGTGACCATCGCGTCGATGCATCAACCAGAACCATAAAATATCTAAATGGTCCGCACTGGTTGAATAGGTCCACATATGTCCCCTTGAATTCTTTGTAAGAAGCGAATATTTTGTGTTGAGTCTTTAGCAAAGGACGGAGAGGGTATCAACTTTGCTAGTGAACAGGCTTTACAAAACGATTTATGGGCATTAGAAATTGCCACGGAAGCCTCGGGATTTACGAGAGATGCACCGTCAACCTTATTAGGGCGTGCGATCTTTAGTCCCGGTGATACGGTATCAAGCTCACTCACATCAATGCCGATATCGAGTGGTGCTTCCAATCGTTTTCTGGACTTGAAAACGGATGACCATGTGAGTTTTTCAAAATGCGAATCATCATGTCGCGTCCAGGGTGACCGAGTCGGTCATGCCATAGTTGGTATGCTTCTAATCACATATTTCGTGACTCACAGCATAGGATTCAATAACCCTTATTGTAGTTTGGTATAAACCACTACTTAGACTCATAAGTTTCTCGAGAACGCGGCGTCTTCCGCATTCTGCCAGAGTAACACACAAAAATTCTGTTCCATTCTCACAATGTGTATCAAGGTGATAACCGTTGGCACGGATGTCCCTAAAACTTAGCAAGGTTCGGTTTGCTCTTGGGGCATAGAGAGCATTTGTGACATTAATATGCGTACTGTTAGGTAGCAAGAAATGAGCAGTCCCCTCCCTTGAATTACTTGGGAGGAACCAATCATTGTTGTCACCGAGGATATGTATGGCACAATATCCTTGAATAATTGCCTATTAGAAGAATAGTGTGGGTTGTTCCACTATCAGCAAGGCACTCAATTTCGCCACGAGACATCTACAATAAGACATGAAACTCGATTAGTCTTATGTTTAGAGACATAGCGAAAACTCATTTACATCGAGTTTGGGGAAATTCGACCAAGTTGGTTAGGATCAAAGTTAGCACAATCGCTGGAAATAATTTCCGCGTAGCTTGACCTTTGTTCACTAAAACAGCAATAACTTCTTCGCTAAGAAGGCTATGGACGAACGGTCAGTTGTTCTGGAAACTAGACTTCCGTATCTTTCTATCCATAGGTCGTGCACTTTCTGGATCATTAAACTCAGATCTCAGTGCTCGTTTTAATTTGCTATTTTGGTATTTCCCTATTGTTGAGTGAAAAAGCAAGGTTTAAACCTTTTTCAAAGGCATTATTTTTGATACAATACTATGGAAATATGGTCATAGGAGCGTTTAGATACTTTAAAACGCGTCTTGGTTTACGATTTATATCTCTACTAATGATCCTTTCGGTAACTCCAACTTGGTAGACTTGCAGAGAAAGTAGGAATGTCGCATGCACCTTTGTTTAAAAACCACTGATTCCGTTTGAACTCTCAAAGCATAAACAAATACCAAGGAGGATGCGCCTAGTCTTGATCAAAAGTTTTGATGAAATCTTACCAATGTATCAAATTTTTATTTTTAACCAAGCAATTCGTTGCTAGCAATTATTTTTTGTGATAAACCAAACATGTTTTCGAGGGGAAAAATAAAATTCATCTTTGCACAATCACAGCAATAAGAATTTTATTCATCATAGCCAACTTTATTACATTCATGAAAATCCAAAGTAGTTCTCGAAAACTAGAAACAAGACAAAACATAACCAAAGCGTAAAACTAGTCAAAGTCGGCAACATCCATATGTTGGTCTTTGTCCGCAATGGTGAGAGGAGGGATCTCAGTCTGGATCTCAATATGGTTCACCTCCGTATTCTCATTATCTACTTCCATGTAATTCGACTCTTGAGCCAAATATTGTTTATAGTGCTTGTAGTAAGCTTGGATGTTCTTTGGCGCTTTGCAATTGCGGTAAGTATGCTTCTTCGATCCGCAAGTATAGCAATTCCGGTCTTCCTTTGGAGTGGTTCCATTCCCGGCGGCAGGAGGCGGCCCACGTGGTTGGGTTCCACTAGGTCCCGTGGCCGAGCCACCTTGCCTCTTCCACACGTTGGAACGACGACCTCGTCTTTTCCCTTGCTTTCTAGAGTCATGCAACCTAGGTGCTTGCAAAACCGAGTAGCGTTGCCTTTTCTATTTTGTCGTGGTGCTTTCCTGTGGGTGCTTGATTCACTTCCGAATCGGCCGTACACCGGGCGCGCATTGCTATTGAGAATAATCTCATGGTGCCTTTCTTTTTTTCGCGAGGTGGGAGATAAGGTCACTAAAGTTCTTAATTCTCCCTTCCTCATAGGCAACGCGCAGCTGATGGGCAATTACACTTGCTCCCACGGGAAACGTGTTAAGAGTCTTCTCGATCAAATCTTGATCGACTTCTTGACACCACAAAACCAAGATCAGCGAAGATCGAGGATGGCTTGATTATAGGCTTCCACATTCGCATAATCCAAAATCGGATTTGCTCCCACCGAAGTTGCAATTCGGGAAGCGCCGATCATGCACATTATTAAATCGTTGTTCGAGTGTGTCCCATAGTTCTTTAGGGGTTTGTAAGTTCATATAACACATTTTCAACAACGGATGTATATGTCTACGCAAGTACATCAGTGCATTAGCCTTGGTTTCCTCGCTCGGTTCTTGAGCGTTAGGCTCGTTAGAGGAAAGATGGTGGTAGTAAATCTCTTACCGACGAACGCCAAGCGAACGTCCGAGACCCACCTATGGTACTCCTTACCGGCATGGTCAAGGATGTCGAACTCGGATGAACATTGGAGCTTTGTGCCATCTACAAGATATAAACAAGTGGAAGTTAGTATTGTTGGATTTTCAGTGACAATGTAATCGGTCACAATCGATGCTTTTAAAAGCGTGTAACATAACCGTTACTCGATTTACTTCCCTTAATTTTTGTTTAGTAAAGTAGACAAAAAAAAGGCGATATCAGATCGCACCCAGATACGTGGTGTATGCAACAACCACAAGTATCGACTATTCAACAATTCCGTGACTCCCAGACCGTCACACGTTTTCTTCGACACGCAGAGATACCGACTTCTCTCGCGGTCTCATCCACCGCAAAGTAGCGTGGGAGATAAAGAACCCAAAACCCGTGTCCCCAAAAGAAAAATTCCCAAAAAGGAGAGAATTGAAAAGGGACGAGTCAGATAGTTACCTCGATTATAAAATTAGGTACGTGCTGAATCTGTCTTGTGCTTCGATCTACCGGTTGGTACTCGATGCGACGACGTGAAACCGGAGGCGCAATTTTCGGCTCAAGATAAGTTGATGTTCGGGTTTTGGTCCGAGAGTCGGGCCCAGGTCGGACTGACTGGAGCCGGTCGGCGCGGTCATGCGGCGGTCGGCGGTGGTCGGCGGCATGGCGCCGGCGGCGAGGCGGCGTCTTTGGGCGATGGTTGGTGGCGCGGCCCGGCTCTGGCCGGTGGCGGTCCGCGGCGGTGGTCCGGCGGAGGTGCTGACGTCCGGTGGCGGGCAGGCGTTGGCGGCGGTGAGTCAGCGGGAGCTGGCGGAGAGCGGGGCGGCGAGCAGTGAGTCCGGGAGGCTGGCGCGGGCAGGCGGCAGGCGAGTGAACAGGTCCGGCGGGAGCTGGCTGTGGCGCTGGCGAGGCTGAGCGGCAGCGGCGGCGGATCTCGGTGGCAGCGGCGAGGCGGTGGCGGCGGTCGGCCGGCGGTCGACGGGCTCGGCGGTGAGTTTCATACTGGCCGATTTTTTTTTTTTCGCTCGAGCTACGTGCGATAACGTGTTTGAGGAGAAAAGTAAAGACAAAGAATCAATCAGATTGATAACAATGAATAGAGGCCTTTATATAGGCTTTACAAAGAGTCTTTCCATACATGTGATTCCTAGTTAAGGTAAGGCATCTACCAAGATTCCAACTTATGGAAGAGTCTAGAACCTACCATAACTCTTATCCCCCTACAACTAGTATTAGGTAAGACACCAATACGGGAAGGATTTCCCGGAACAATATTTTAATAATAAATATTTTGTCCGGAGCGAGAACATCTAGTTTATGTAGTAGCAAGGATTACAATGAATTCCCCAATAGTAGAGTTGCTACCGCTATAACGACATTGCATCAGGCCCAATAAGATTGGATTGGTAGCTCATACATAAGATTACAATGAATTCCCCAATAGTAGAGTTGCTACCGCTATAACGACATTGCATCAGGCCCAATAAGATTGGTAGCTCATACATAATGGGCCATCCAAGTTTATAAACTCTGACCCTAGGCCATATTTATATCCAAACCCAGCCTGTCTCATATGCAGCCACGTATCACTAGTTACACGTGTTCTGATGCATCTGATCCACGTGCAGCTTCCACAAACAAAACGCTAAAACTTTTCTTTCGGTGCTTGCTGAGTGATACAGATAGCGTCTCTCTTAGTTTTGCTTGTTCCCAGGATCTCACCCAACATTATGCGGTATTGCGTATAATTTTCCTTATGCATCTATAATTGTTGTTGTTGTTGTTCTTTGGTTATAATCATTAAGTTGCTCGTTGAGTTTGATAATTATTTGTTTATTGAATAGATACTGAAACTCAAGTAAAAGAGAAGCAAGACTTAAATTACCAAATACATCGATCATAATCAAAATGTCGGGCGTGTCACTGGCCGTGCCTCCTCCTCTTCCTGCTCCGTCTCAGCCAGCCCTCCAGCGGGCGGCGGAGACCCTAGGCGGCTTCGGCGTCATGGGTTCCCTTCGCGTAATCGAATTGCAGCTGGTGGCTTTTATCATGGTTTTCTCAGCCAGCGGCCTCGTCCCTCTCCTCGATATCATATTTCCTGCAGCCGCTTCGTTCTATCTCCTGGCACTGTCGAGGTTCGCCTTCCCCTCCTATGGAAATAAAAACAGCAGCAGGTCCGGCTCAGAAGTACTGTTTCTGGGGAGCAGGCTTTTCAGGCTTTACGTAATTGTCGGGACAAGTGTTGGGTTGTTTTTGCCTTTGGCCTACGTGTTGGGTGGATTCGCGAGGGGGGACGACCAGGCGGTTCGGTCCGCGACTCCACATCTGTTCCTGCTGTCGTTTCAGATACTGACCGAGAATGTAATAAAAGGGCTGTCGCTGTTTTCTGCTCCGGTGAGAGCGCTCGTGCCTTTGCTTTACACAGTCCGGCGGATATTCGTCATACTTGATTGGATCAAGGATGTTTGGATCAACAAAACCCTCCCGGCTAATGCACCATTACATGTAATTATGCACGCAGTTGGTTAATTTTATTTACTACGTTAAAATTGATAATAATGCATATGTTGATTGTTCTTTGAAATTGCATAAATTATGTCTAACATTGGGTTTGGACCGCCCACACGGTTAGTGTTACGCGTACGGGTGTCTGTGGTTTTACTAGCCTGGTAGGGAAGAATTTCCGCTTTCACAATATCTGTGGTGAAATATTTCTGGTTTCTAAATATGCGTTGCATCACATATGTGTGTGTGTGTGTGTGTGTCATGAATAAGCGCAATTCAACAAGAATTTATTTAAATTTTATACGTAATTTATTGTTATACTTTCTGTATTCTGAATGAATGATGTGTACATATATTTACACTTGTTTGCGCCATAGAAGGTAATTGTTTGCTGATAGTTTTATCGAATCATGTGAACAAGTGGTGCAAAGGGCAATGTGGTAGAGCTCGATGCCATGAGAAAGGCAGAGAGGGAGGCCGTGGGGGGGAGGAAGATGGCTGCGGCGTGAGAGAGCGGGAACTAATGGTTACGATCTTTAATAATAAATAAATTAAATATATCACTTGTCAAAGTAACATTGTGCAATGGGAATCATGAAACTCCACATGTAGCAATTAAAAAAGAATGGAGGAAGTCTATATTACTGTCATTTAAGAGTTCAAATCTAATTTGATATGTTTGTTGTATTGTTGTCTTTTTATGTGTTTCAGGTTGTCGCATGGTATTGGTTCGGAAGGGGTTTGTCAATATCAAATCTGTTGTATTTTTCCATCAACTTGTTCTGTTTTCTGATTCCTCGGTTCCTTCCGAGGGCGTTCGAGAGGTATTTTAAGGAGCGGGATGAAATGCACGTAAAGATGGCCGAGGATAAGCGTTCGGCTGCCTTAAACACCCCTCAAATTTCAGATAAAAAGGCTAATTGATTTGCCAGCTATAGTTGGCCGAGGATAAGAGTTCGGCTGCCTTAAACACCCCTCAAATTTCAGATAAAAAAGGCTAATTGATTTGCCAGCTATAGTTGTCCATGTTATAGAAGTAGTTACTCGAAATATATGTCGTTAACTTTATTGCGAGTTTTCTTCTTGGATCTGTAGTAACATACTACACTGGTTTATTTGCTTTCTTTGCATCATCCATTATGGGCAATGAAGTTGTAATTTTTGGTTGCCTCAAATTAGCGCTCAGTCTTTTTTCTTAGTGGTTATCTTGATCAGCAGGGGCTGATTGTTGGAGATTTTGCCGGAGACACTAGTTGTGGCAAGATTAATCATCAAGGACTATATTTGAATGGATGAATTCTGAAACTAGCATGTCTATAAATTTATTGACGGAATTGTTCTGTTAGCTTAATAGGTTTTATATTCCTGTTCCTAAATCCTATTTGAGCTAGTTTTTGAGTTATTATGAGTGGTTAGAAAGACTATTCTGTTCTCTTTATCCTCCCCATCCCAAAATCAAATTCTTGTATAAAGGGACAACTTGCAAATCCATGCGGTGTTCACCCCGATTGCCTCATGTTCCTCTATGTTCCTCAAAATAGTCATGTTATTTCATAGCCTGTAAATTAAATAGTTTTCTAGAAATATCCAATCACGCCGTGTAGTTTAACTAGGTTCATAACCGTTGTGGCCCCAAAAGTCTCAAGGAGGATAGTTGCGGTCATGAATAGTTCAAGAAAAAGTTTAAGAAGTATGAATAAAGAAAAAGTTTAAGAAGTATGAATAAGTTCAAGAACATGAGTAGTTCAAGAAAAAATTTAAGAAAATATATGGATAAGTTCAAGAAAAAGTAAGCATGCTGTATGAAATTTAAAGCAATTTTATACGAACAAATTTTATTAAATGTCGGGAGTTTAAATGTATACACATAAGCTATCTAGCCAACTACAACTAGGTCTGCAGAAGAGTCGAATTTTTCCAAATTTTTCAGAGTTCAGCTCGAAGTAGTTTGAAATCTCAGAATTTGGTAAACCTTAATCTTTAAGGTTCGGTTTGAGTTTGATGGATAAATTACACTATAATTCAGCGCGACTCGACTCTTTTAAAACTTTTGAATAAAATTCTTGTCGATTGGGTACTTGGGGCTTGAAAATGGGCTGGGGTAATAGTTTGGGCTAAATTCCTTTGCATCCTAAATCGAGCCAAACGGTTTGGCCAGTGATTGGTCGAATCTTATTTTTAAAGGTTCGATTTTATGTTTGTATTATTTTGAGCCGACGTCTGAATCGAATCGAGCTTCAGGCTCATCTACAATCCGGTTCGACTTGTGTTCCCGTATATAACAATCAGATTTCTGGCAAGCAACAATTCAAGCTATAGTTTCGCAAGTGTTTTCTTAAAGCGTTGATGTATTGGCAGAAAGGATATGCATGAGCTAGGAAAAGAAATTACGATAAGATTTCTGGTGGTGATCCTTCTACATTACTTTTCTCCATACAGGAGGAAATTTACTAGGATATATGAAGTACACAATAATCATATAATGCAACAGTACACTATAGACATTAGTGCTTGAGAAACAGTCAATTTTGTGGTTGGGGAGTCAAGTCTCAGCCTCTGCGCTATAGTAATTTGTTTGAAGAATTTATATTTATCTTAAATTTAAATACATTTTTATGAGCAGATTTCATATATAACCGCTCTAGAAAGTTACGTTTCTACATTGTTTCTAGAAAGTCACTTTCTGAATTTTATATATAACTGATCTAGAAAGGGCTAAATAATCAAAATCGGACCTCAAGTTCACTCATTTTAGCACTTGAAGACCTACTTTTTAAAAGTTATCAAATTAGGACCTGTTATTTGCTCCATTGGACCACGTTAGGACCTCCATCAAATTCTCTCCGTTAAATACTAACGGAAGGCTTAGTTGGCAGTTAAATGACACATGTCAGATGTTTATTGGCTGGTCAACATGCCACGTGTCACCGGTCATCATTTCCGGCGAGGTTGACTTTTTCGGTCGTCTTCTCTGGTGAATTTTCCGGCCAACTTCATTTTTTTCGATCAACTTCACTTTTTTCCGGCGTAATCCATTTTCTCCGACCAACAGGGGCGGTCCTGAGATTTCGGATGCCCATGGTGAAAGACAAAAAAATGCTCCTATATTATAAAAACGAAAAACAATTTAACGGGGTTTGGATCCAACAAACTGATTTATATCCAGCAAGCAAGCAAACCAGCAAATGAGAGGAGAGGGAGATTACTCTAATAAAACAACAAACCAACAATAAAACATGCAATAAAACCACAAGAAGTTCAAACAATCAAACTTAAAAAAATGATAGAAAACACCTGATTTAGATTTTAGGGCAGCACCCTGACTTGATTAGGGCAACGATTAGGGCAGAACCGACACCAATGATTAGGGCAGAACCGAGAATCCAACAACAACGATTAGGGCAGAACCGAGCAAACGAGAGGAGAGGGAGATGAATCAGACTTGAAACGCAACCATGACTCTTCTTATTCGAAATCGAATATCGAAAATCGCAACTCTGACAGCCTGATTTGAATGCTTCTCGTATCCCTTTCCACTTCAGTCTTCTCCAAATGAGAAGATATTGTATTTTGGTGTTGCGGCAGTGCTTCAATAATGATCTTCTGCTTATCAAAAAGGTGTTCAATGTGGGCCTTGATGATTACAAATGAATACATATAAAAATAAAACAAACGGTCACGAGCACAACCCATATGACAAGATTCTGCCATTGTTACAATAGTATACTCTTATCTAGCATAATGGGCCAGGGCCCCTGCTGGACTTAAGGCCCATGGCCCAAACCACATTTGCCATGGGCCAGGGCCGGCCCTGCCGACCAACTATAGAAAAACTTCATTTTTCCGACCAACTTCAGTTTTCTGGCCATATAATTAAAGGATGGAGGGTCGTAGAGGGATGAATATATCAATCCATATAGAAGCCCCTTTTTTTACCTTCAGTAAAAGGAGGGGGCACGTCTCTGGAAGTGAAACAAAGGAAATCAATTCTAGATATGCAAATATGTTCTTTGAAAAACTTTTATACAGCAAAAACAACGAGACAACATCTAGATTAGCAGAGGCGTACAAATGGCCTTCAATAAAATTTCTGTTTTGATAAGAATTTTGCATCACAAAACAATGTTGAAATGGAAAAAGGAATTCAATTCTCAAACATGTAAGAGTTTTCTCAATCTAAATTAAAATTGATTATAAATACGGGATTTAGCAAAACTGAAAAAAGAAAATGAGTTCAGAGAAACTTTGATTCTATGGCCGGAAAACTGAAGTTGGCCGAAAAAATGAAGTTTTACCATAGTTGATCGGAGAAAATGGATTACGACGGAAAAAATGAAGTTGATCGGAAAAATAAAGTTGGCCGGAAAATTCACCGGAGAAGACGATCGGAAAAGTCAAACTCGTCGGAGATGATGACCGGTGACATGTGGCATGTTGACCAGCCAATAAACATCTGTCACATGTCATTTAACTGCCAACTAAATATTCCGTTAGTATTTAACGCAAAGAATTTGATGGAGGTCTGCACTGGCCTGACGCAGCAATGCGGTCCTGTTTGATACCTTTTAAAAGTAGGTATTCGCCGCTTAATGAAAGAAACTTGAGGTCCCATTTTGGTCATTTAACCATTTAGAAAGTGTCTTTTTAAATTGGTCCTAAAATAATTGATGTTGAAAGTTGCTTTCTAAATCGGTCCTAGTAAAATAATATACAAAACTTTTTTGATAGATTGGCTACTTTGGAACCGATTTACAAAATGACCACGTTATTTTTTAGAAGGGGTCTGTTAGCGTATAACCAATCTAAAAAATCTGATTTAAAAGGTTTTTCCTACTAAGAGAGCATTTCTATCCATAATATTTCACAAACCTTTTTTTTATTCCCAATGTGCCTCATCACCAAAATATAAACCTTACTTTTTTTTTTTTTTTTTTTTTTGACCAGGGTTGAATCGCAGGGGTTGAGGTCCGATCCTCATTCCTACCGTTAAATCGCAGTTATGCCTCAAGGCCGGTTTTGAGGATGCTTCAATTGAATAAACACATGCGTTTAAATCGCGAAAGAGCGGATGCTTCCGAGGATCTGATACGAACCCACGCCGTACGCCACGAAAGGTATCCTCCTTCGCACATCGAGCCTATGCCCTGGGGGATATATAAACCTTACTTTTACAACAACAAACCTTGATATCCATAAACTTCGTAAACTAATTTTTCATGGGTCCAACATATTTTCAATTGTTCAACAAAGGTTTGTATATATATTTACAATTCATTTATTAGTTATTTGTTTTAAACTTACATATATAATAACTGAGAAATAATACCAGGTAGAAAATCTTATAAATATTAGATATTATAATAATAGAAATGAAAATAATCTAATGAATAAACATAAAAATACTGAA
The DNA here is from genome assembly GCA_033398695.1 of Orobanche coerulescens. Classification (NCBI taxonomy): domain Eukaryota; kingdom Viridiplantae; phylum Streptophyta; class Magnoliopsida; order Lamiales; family Orobanchaceae; genus Orobanche; species Orobanche coerulescens. The sequence goes on from CM065806.1 coordinate 96,939,483, forward strand.
CACGGAATAAAGAAATAAGAAAAATGGTAGATGCAGATATTAATTGCTATCTTATATAATATTTATATTTATTCATTTGATTATTTAGTAGAAATTTTTTAATTTTTATTGAGTTAACTATATAATAATTTGAAATAATTGAAACACCCCGATATATTCAGGAATATTACAGCGTCGTAAATCCTTTACATAAGAATTTACAAGGCTGAAGAATGAAAAGACAACAACAGATACCAATATATGAAAGTAACTGAAATAAAATACAACAGTTCTGGGCCAATACCGAGAATACAAATATCCAAAAGAAGACTATTAATACATCACCGAAACCAATCACACAAATGACGATGTACTCGAGTACTTATTAAAACAATATAAACAACAGACAAATAAACCCGGCCGGAACATCACTCTGCACCCTCGTCGTCATGCAGCTCCAGTGGTTGTTTCCCTGCTCTCCTGGATCCTGAACATAAACAAATGTTCACCCCCGAAGGGGTTAGCACAACGATGCTAGTACAAGTACCACAACATATTATTCAACATTTCACGAAGAACAATAATAACATAGCTGACAAATTACCAACGAGTATACTCCTACGAGAAACTCATAAATAACATACACAACTGATAATCATAACATGATATCACAACATACATATGGTAATTTCGATGATCCAGCGTTCACTGCCTAGAACCCACGATGATCCCGTCAGACCAACCCGTGGTGGAAAAACCCGCCCGATGATCTAGCGCACGCTAGCATAGATCCCCCAATGATCCCGTCGGACCAACACGAGGTGGACATACAACAACGACATATATGCACAACAATATGTATAACATCAATACATAGAACAATTAAAGTACTTGCCTCGATTCGAAGACAAGAATAACACTTCCACGAATATCAAAATACTCGAAGGTCGCCCCCTTCGTTAATCACGTTGCAAAACTCGAACCTTAACAAAAGAAATAATATACAGTTTATCTCACGTCGTACGAATGTCTACCAATTCAAATTACGGTCGAAAGTTCATAAAACGTAACCTACCTGACCTGCTTAACGTACGTTACGTACCCTATGTAGCATACGTTAAACCTACTCGTTAGCGCACGTAAGCTACGAAGTCTAGCGTACGCTAACCATGCATCGACAGTCCCTCACTGATCATTCGACTGACTCGTCTAATGATATAACGTACGTTACGTACCAAACTTAGCGTACGTTAACTATGCCCGATAGCGTACGTAAGATACATAGCTTAGCGTACGCTAAGCACGCGTGACAGTTTCTCACTAGGGAGGCGACTGTCTCGATTTGTGATGAAGCTTACGAAATCCTCAGTGATTAACGTACGTTATCTCCATACATATCATGCTCATACAATCTTCGAATTCAAGGATACGTATATCATCATGGTGATCATACTCCAATCTTGATTACAAATTCTCATACATAATTCAGAAGGCCTATGGTTGACATCAATATCTTTATACCATTCAAACTATCATCTTGAAGTTTAATTAACAATCCACCTTTACGAGATACAACAATCCTTCCATGATCAGCTTCCTAGGTTCGTCTAATAATAATGATGTTAATACCAAGTCCGTGATTACTACGAAGACACCTTCCAAATTTGGATTACCAACCTTAGAAACTTCCTTTACTTGTTCATCGTAACAAGATTCAATTTATGATGCTCTTAACCGAGGTACTTAAAGCATAATCATCTCAACTTCCTAAACATGATGTTGGTTGAATAAATCATCTATGAAACTTAATATCCTTGGTAGCTTGATCATAATATCTTTAAGAATACGAAATCAAGGTTGGAGACAACATAACATACCTTAAGATGAAGAAAATGTTGAGACAATAGGTAGAATCCAACTCCGGTTGCTTGTGTGTCAATCCAAAATGATTCTCCACTTCAATGATCAATATAAGTGATATCTAAACTTCAAATATCGAGTATGGATGGCCTATGGATTTTTATGAAGGAGGGGAGGCTCTCTGGACTAAAGGATAAGTGAAGAAAACATAAACAACATAACATGGGGTGCTGTCTTATTTATAATTTTTTGTCCTTAACGTACGTTAACCTTCATGCATAACGTATGTTAACCTCTTAGCGTCACTACAAAAAAAACAGTTTTTACCGACGCCATTTACCGACGCCAGTACCGCCGTTGTTAAACTTATAATTTACCGACGCCATTTACCGACGCCCGTACCGCCGTTGTTAAACTTATAATTTACCGACGCCATTTACCGACGCCCGATTTACCGACGCCATTGCCGACGACTAGTTCGCAGACTTATTTTTTACAATTACCGACGCCGTTTACCGACGCCATTTACCGACGCCATTACCGACGCCATTTTGGCGTTGGTAATTTTTTTTTTTTTTTGATTTACCGACGCCGTTTACGCCATTACCGACGCCATTTCGGCGTCAGTAAATTTTTAACACAATCCCACATCGAAAAAACATCAATGTTTTTGGTGGTTTATAAACCAAAATCCTTCTCAACCATTTGAAATTGAATGGAGCCCGAACCTGATCTGCCCGGACCCGCACCCGACCCGCCCGGACCCCGACCGTGACCTGACCGAACCCTCCCGCCTGAGCCCGGACCTAACCCGTCTGAGCCCCGCCTGAGTCCTGACCTGAGTTTTTTAATTTTTTTTTTTAATTTAACGACGCCAAAAATGGCGTCGGTAAATGGCGGCGTCGGAAAATGGCGTCGGTAAAAAATTACCGTCGAGCGTTTTTCCAACGGCGGGTTGCCGTCGGTAATGGCGTCGGTAATTTTTTTACCAACGCCATTTTCTGTTTTACCAACGCCATTTTGGCGTCGGTAAAAACTGTTTTTTTTGTAGTGCGTACGCTACCCAATATTCTTAGCGTACGCTATCGCCCACTGATAGTTAACTGTTCTCATTCTGTACTCAATTACGTACGTTACACCATCAGGTTACGTACGTAAGCAACACCCTTTAGCATACGCTAGACATTTTCCTTAGCGTACGTTAACAATCGTTGACTTCAAAACTGTCCAGGTTAATCCGAGGGAATCTTATCCGACCCATGTTCGGCTGGCGTACGTGATAGCCGCCCAGCTCAAGTATTGACTATCTAACCTACGCTACGCTTCATTTCTAGCATACGTTAACTCTGGCCGATAACGTACGTTAAGCTACATTCTTGGCGTACGTTATCACGTATTTGCATGGGAAAATTTACATGTTGTCATACTCATGTACAAGGATACAAATACTAGAAATATCATACTTCGATTATCGATATCACAATTCCGAATAATAGATGGTTCAATTATAGATGAAATACTCAATAATTAATCCGGATATTACATACTCTCCTACTAAAAAGGAGTTTCGTGCCGAAACTCAAGACGAAAATAGATCTGGATATCTGGAATTCATGCTATATTCCATTTTCCAAGTGGCTTCTTCCACTCTGTGGTGCGACCACTGAACCTTAACCAAAGCGATCAGTTTGTTTCTCAATTGTTTAACTCGACTCTCGAGTATCCTGATCGGTCTCTCTTCAAATGTGCCATCTTGAGCGACTTCGATCTCGCCGAAATCAATGACATGACTAGGATCTGGTATATACTTCCGCAACTGGGATACGTGGAATATTTTATGAACATGGATCATTGATGGCGGTAATGCCAATCTGTATGCCAACTCTCTCAAGAATTTCGAACGGTCCGATATATCCAGGACTCAACTTTCCCTTTCTTCCGAAACGAATGATTCCCCGAGTAGGAGAAACCTTTAAAAGCACGTGATCTCCAATATTGAACTCTAATGGACGACGGCGTACGTCTGCGTAAGATTTCTGTCGACTCTGGGCGGTCAAAAGCCTTTCGCGAATCAAGGCTATCTTCTCTCGTGTCTGCACGATCAATTCTGGTTCCGTCCCAATCAAGTTTGATGAATCGTCCCAACATAGGGGCGATCTGCATCTGTTTCCGTATAATGCCTCAAATGGTGCTATCTTAATGGAAGCATGCCAAGTATTGTTGTAGGTGAATTCAATCAACGACAGATGAACTTCCCAATCAGTTGACCAATCTAAGGCACAAGCCCTCAGCATATCTTCCACTGTTTGAATAGTCCTCTCGGATTATTCGTCTGTCTGTGGATGATAAGTTGTGCTGAAGTTCAATTCGGTTCCCAAGGCTTTATGAACTGCTTTCCAAAAATGAGACACAAAGCGACCGTCTCGGTCAGAAATAATGGTCTTCGGTGTACCATGCAATCGGACTATCTCTAAAATAAATACTCGTGCCAACTTCTTGGGTCCCCAAGTGTCCTCAATGCCTATAAAATGATCCAATTTGGTTAGACGATCAACTATCACCCAAATCATGTTCATCCCCATCTTGGTTCTCGGCATATTAGTGATAAAGTCCATCGATATGTCCTCCCACTTCCATTCAGGAATTGGGAGCGGCTTCAGCATTCTGGCAGGTTGTTGATGCTCGATCTTAACCTGCTGACAAGTCAAACATTTCGAGACATAATCTGCTACATCTTTCTTCATGTTGCTGTTGCGATTCGGTGCCTAAAATGAAGGCCCAGCGGAATTGGTAAAATGAAAATTAATTTGATCTGAATCCCTACGAGGATCGATCGAGCTATGTATATATGAATATTGAAATGAAAACACAAGAGATATAGAAACTCACCCTTGTATTCCGTTGATTAAATGGGTTCCTTCTCTTGAGCTATTCCCCAACCTTTAGTTGTATATCCCTACGATCCAAACGTGCTCCAAGCCCTTGGATGATCCAACGTCGAAAATACAACGCCTCTACTTGCCACGCACCGGATAAACGAACGGGATGACAATCACCTTGTTATCCTCCAAGGATACGGCTAGAGCTAAGTGATGAAGCTATTGATTTGTGATTACAACACTCTAAGTGTATAACTCACTATCTCTCAATTTATCTCTCAATTTTTCTCCAAGAAATATCAAGAACTTGTGATGAAGATGAAGAAGACTTGGAGAAGTTTCTCTCTCTCTCTCTCTCTCTCTCTACACTCTATCTCATGGGTGAAATTGCCCAAATTTGTGTGTGTGGAGTCAAGTCTTCATCATACTTTAATACACTACCAACAACACATCTCACATGAGAGATTCCCAACAAAGTCATTGTCATCCATTATAAAATGGAAAAAAAGACTAGGTGGAAGGTAGGTGGAAATGGGGGGCGGCCATCTAGAAAGAGTCATATGAGTTCGGTCCGTTTCGGACTCCCGTGAGTCCAAACAGATAAACTCCGATTCCATTCCGACGTATTTATATCGATTAATTAATCCAATTAATTAATCATATCAAATACATAATAACATAATTAATTTCAACAAGAAATAATTTTATTCATGAATTAAATGAATCACCTAGTAATTTATTTAATACATTAGGCCGTAAATCAATTTATCTAATAAATCAATTTACACATCCAATGTCCCAATAAATTAGATATCCAATATCTAATATTCATAATGAGAGAATAAGCTCGATTCATTCCGTCGTCAATCCTATTGCGCGACTCGGTAGGTTCGTCTCAGTCAGCAATGGGAGGAACCAAAGAGTAGTAGCACCACCTAGCCAGCCTGGCGGCCTACACTATACCCCAACTGAGAACGAATGATGGGATCATTCAAGAACTATTCTGTCGTGAATACCAGTAAACGTATAAACCCTTCTTTCAAATGTCCCGATCAAGTTATAGGGTCACGGTCAGTCAAACCCTATCTATACTTGACGCTATGCATGCGTTAATGCAAATCGAGATCATCGAGTTGTCGTGTATCTAATACAACTAGCTCCATTGCTTTGGCCAAAGACTTATGATCTCATCTGCCAATAACCGCATATGACATATAACCCGCTCACTGACGGGAGAAATAATTCTATCTTGCTATTCAGTAGGACCTGCTACTTGCCCGTCAAGATGCACGTTGAGGTTGACCCACGCCTTCCGATTTACAGGGTCGAACTACTCTAATGAAAATCTTGACGTCACAAGCACATACCTACTAAATCCTCAAGTCGAAGGTTTACGAATACCTATCACAACCTTTTGATTCTGTCATTGACTGTCCCGGAGTGAAATCCGTGTGATGAATCGAGGGTGAGTCAGTTCGAATATACTAATCTAATTATCATACCTATAACGTGTGCTCCCACTAACCATTAGCGTTCGACAGGCACTCTCCATGTCAAAGAACACGTCATACAAGTCTTCACATAAACTTAACGCCCAGTCAAGTTTCATCGACTTGCGAACAATTAAGTATTTGAGCTACAAACCTTTCCAGTGCCGGCCCCCTTATCCAATAAGGAGTGGAACGTTTTGCTCTCAAATACACGAACTAGTTTCTATATGTATATTTACGAGTTGGGAATGCCAGTAACTACTAGTAAATAAAGAAACATCAATTGCCTTACATTAGTGAATTTACATAATTACAAGTACAATGCCCTCACTCAATCATCCTCTGAGTGGCATTCGAGGGCATACTCCCAACAATCTCCCACTTGCACTCAATGACACACACTATGGTACCTAATACCCATGTTCTCCAGATGACAATCTAAGCTAATCTGAGAAAGTGGCTTGGTCAGTGGATCAGCGACGTAGTCGGCTGACTCTACTCTATGCAGCACAATGTATCTCTTTGCGAATAAATGCTCTTACGATATAATACTCTCTCTCAATATGTTTGGTACTATTGTGAAACCTCGGCTCTTAGGCCTTTGCTACCGCTCTGGCAGCGTAGCACAAGGTGTCACATGAAGTTTACCCAATAACTTCTAAATTCTTCCTTAAGAGGCCTTCGAGGCCGCTTTATACTCAGCCTAACAGGTGGAATTAGCAGTCGCGCTATACTCGGCACTATGCCATGATACTGCTCCTCCATTAAGAGTAAATGTAGCCAGAAGTAGACATAAAATCGTCTTTATGTCCTTGGAAGTCCAATACAGTGAATCCCATCACATTCAGTTCTCCACCACCATATGTAAGAACCAGATCTCTAGTCCTTCTAAAGTACTTGAGAACGTTCTTTATGGCAGTCTAATGTTCTCGAACTGGGCCGAATCATATGGTATATAACTCATTTCCTTTCATTGTTCCTCATTATGAGGACACATCTTCAAGGTTAGTTTTATTCCATGTCGCATCGGAAGGAACCCTCTTTAAGATCTAATCTATATAGAGGGCTTGGGAAAAACTTATCACTCTCTTCGATCTATCCCAGTAGAGTCCAATTCCAAGAATATAGGTTTCTTCTCCCAAGTCTTTCATGGAGAAATTACTTGAATGCCAAGCTTTCACAGAACTGAGCATTCCCACATCATTTCCTATTAGTAGAATGTCATCTACACATAGTACTAAGAATGCGATCTTGCTCCCACTAACCCTCTTGTATACACAAGATTCCTCTTTATTTTGCACGAAGTCAAACTCTTTGACTGCCTCGTCAAAACGAAGGTCCCAACTACATGAAGACTGCTACAGTCTATTTCATGGAGTCTACATCCACCATTGCTAGGTCATTAGTCGCGGGTCGGTCTCTTGTTTATCACCTGGAATCTCGTGGAAACCCAGTTCCTCCAAGTGCATAAAATTATACCTCTAAGGTAAATGAGACACCCTACTAGACCTACGAGGTGGTTGTACTTGTGTTTCAGAAGGTTTGGTTCCATTTTCTTGCACAGGTGTCTCCTGAGGAGTTTCATTGTATTCTTCCAAAGAAATATTTCTACCTGCTCTGCCTTCCTGAATGAATCTCTTCTTCGAAGAAGTGTGCATGCAAAGCAATAACGATCTTTCAATCTAAGGGCATGTAGAATAGATAACCCATCGACTCAGATGGGAATCCAATGAAATATCTCCTCACGGACCTCGCTTCCATTTTGTCCACCTCAGTCTTCTTGACATAGGCGGGACATCCCCAAATCCTATTGTGATTAAGACTTGGTTTCCTGCCCTCCCACATCTCATGTGGAGTTTTAGGAACGTATTTGGAAGGACATCTGTTCAAGATATATCCAGCAGTCAGGAGTGTATACCCCCACAGGTAAATCGGTAAGTCAGAATAGCCTAGCAAGGAAAGGACCATGTCCAACAAGGTCTGGTTCCTTCTTTCTAACACACCATTTAACTGAGGAGTGCCTGGAGGTGTTTAGTTGTGATACTATTGCATGTTCCTTAAGGAACTCATCAAACTCCGTACTCATATACTTGCCGCCTCGATCTGACCGAAGTGCTTTTGATATGATTACCAGTTTGTTTCTCGACTAGGGCCTTGAATTCCTGGAATTTCTCAAAGGTCTCAGATTTATGTTTCATTAAGTATACATAACCATACCTAATATGATCATCTGTAAACGTAATGAAATATTGATATCCGTCACGTACTGCTTTCAAACCACCACATACATCGATATGGATTAATCCCAATTTTTCAGTGGCTCTTTCAAAAGTCCCTGTGAAAGGGGACTTAGTCATTTTGCCTTTAAGGCAAGATTCACAAGTAGGAAAGGGATCTGATCCCGATGGACTCATAAGTCCATCTTTTTCCATCTTGTAAACCATGGTCTGACCAATATGACCAAGTCTAAGATGCCATTTCAAAACTTGATTGGTTTCATCCCTACCACGTTTTCTAGTCATAGTATTCACAACTACTTTGTTGCTGAGATTTAGATGATATAATCCATTTAACAATGTAGCAGTACCCACTAGTTTATTTCTGAAATAAATTTTGTAGGAACCATCACCAATGAAAAATAAAAAGCCTTTTCGGTCCATGACCGGAATGGATACAATGTTTTTATGCCCCTTGGGCAAAACAAGTACATCTTCTAAAGTCAAAACAAAGCCGGATTCTAAACCCAAAAGAAGTGATCCTATGTCGGTTGCCTCGACACTATGCCCGCTTCCGACTGTGATCATAACTTCTCCATCTCCAAGCTTCCTACTTTGTTCTAGATCCTGATTCACGGTCCAAATATGAGAACTAGCACTGTAATCCAAGATCCAGAAGTAGAAAATACAAGAGCGTAACAATTTGTTTCCAAAACTAAAAGTTCTGTACCTAAAGTACCATGAAGAATCGGACAGTCTCTTGCCCAGTGGCCCAGCTCACCGCACTTGAGACAAGCATCCTTCTTCTTGCTCTTCAGAACCATTGGGGCCTTGCCCTTACCCTTAAGGTCCTCGACTTGTGGTCCCATCTGCCTCTTGGTCTTTTTCTTCTTGTTCTTGGACTTCCGAGATCCAGAAGAAATCACAAGGGCAGACTCCTTCATCCGCGGAGTCTTCATCTGAGACTGAGCGGTCACAAGTTTGTTCATTAGCCCAGCTATGTTACATACAATCTCATTGCAGTTCAAGTTCATAACAAACTGTGAGAAGGATTCAGGGAGAGACTGTAGGATAAGGTCGGTTTGGAGAGAAGTATCCATTTTAAAATCAAGAGCCTCCAATCTCTCGATCATGGACATTATTTTGAGGACATGTTCCCCAACCTTCTCACCTTCCTTCATCTTTGCACTGAACAGTTGCTTGGATATCTCATATCTAGCAGTTCTGCTGTGCTCACCATAAAGTTTGGTTAAGTGAGATAGAATCTGCCTAGCAGAAGTCATTTTCTTATGAGCTCTCTGAAGCTCATTAGACATGGAAGCCATCATATAAGCACGGACTTTCACGTCATCCTTAACCCACTTTTTGTGGTTTTCAATCTCTTCCTGATTGGCTCTGGTCCGCACAGGAGGCCCCGGAATGTCCGTCTCTAAGACGTATCCCAGTGCCTCTATACTGAGGACTATCATCAGGTTCCGGAGCCAATCCACAAAGTTAGGTCCGATTAAGGTGTTCTTTTCGAGTAGAATTGCGAGTGGATTCATTGTCATATTGAGAGTTATGTCTGCATTAAGTATAACAGATTAATTAGTGACTCGTTCAATTATGATCTGAGTATAGAATTAAGGTCTTCTCTATTCTTGTTACCCAACTCCCACTATTTTTATCGGAATAACATACTCCCATGTGAAAACCGGAAGTATCGTCGCTCTACTTCATAGTGGTGATCTTGTTCTTTATAAATCTTAATAGAGGGCAACCGAACAGGTTTCTAGTCTATTAATTTTCATAAAGTGGTGTCCAACACCAACCCATCTAATGAATGATACGATCTTCTATTTCCCCTTGTTCACTCCCCTCAACCTATACGACTTCTATGGTTCGTGAACAAGTTAAGTTTATACAATCGACGCAAATCAGTTTCACAATTGAATCTTATCCGGAAACCTATCAGGTTTCTAGGGATAAAAATTTGTTCCAACCGAAGGCATCCAATGCGCTCCCGGTAATTTATCCGTCCTCCTCGAACGACTACCCCGATAACTCGGAAGCATAGTGTTGTGTCGAGATTTATACACCTCGAGAGGCAATCGGAACAAACGCCAGGCGACCAAGATAGAGTCGAATAGGCCAAGGCAGACTTGCCTACGGAGCGGAGATCCCAGATCAAACCCAAGTGCCGAGCGATCAACATCTAAGGCGATCGTCTCTTAGCACCTGGCGATCGACTCTGGTGCCCGGCCAAGGACAACTGCCTTATGCCACACGAGGCCAGCATCCGCCAAGTCTGCGAAGGCCGAAGCTGTTGACACAAAATGTATTTTGATGATGGTTACATGCAAAACATTTAATTGGATCTATCTCGGCTCGATAATATTTTGAAGGAACAAAATATGGCTAACGCACGCTACGTATCATATCGTAGCGCACGCTATCGGGACATGCTTATACAGTTCAGTCAAGTTAGCTGCAGCCTACTCAAGTCGCCTGATCGATAGCGCACGCAAGCTATTCAATGACAGCGCACGCTAATAACCTACAGTTAGCGCACGCTATACAACAAATATAACGCACGCTATCGCAAGTCTCCAGAAGTCAGTGAAGTACTGGAAGGAAATCAGAAGCTCGACGTAGCGCACGCTACACATATAATCTTACGTACGCTACATCATGGACATAGCGCACGTTACTTCTCATATCTAGCGCACGCTACCAATATTATGGTTTGTAGTAGGGCTGGGACTTTGGACCCGAATAACCGAAGATCCGAACCGAAATTGACATTTCGGTTCGGTTCGGTTCGGGTTTTAAGAAAAAAATTATTTATAAATTTCGGGTTCGGGTCCTGCAATAAATTTCGGGTTCGGGTTCGGTTATTGTAATTTTAAAATTTCAATAACCGCATTTACCCGAAATTAGTGACAATAACCGAACAAAATTTCGGGTTTTCCGGTTATTTTTGAAAATTTGGTTTTCGGTTATTTCGAAAATTTCGTTATTTCAAGTAATGTAAAAATTTCGGTTCGGTTATTTCAAAATTAATCAAGTAATGTAAAAATTTCGGTTTTCGGTTATTTCAAAATTTCGGTTGTAAATTTCGGTTCGGTTTTTTCGGTTTTTTGGTAAAATTACTTCGGTTCCTAGAAATTCGGTTCCTGGAGAAAAAAGTCAGGAACCGAACCCGAATTACATAACACATTTGGAACTTCGGTTCCTTGCTTTTTTTTCAAGAAACCGAACTATCCCAGCCCTAGTTTGTAGTCCAGTAGCTACTGGACTCATTTCGTCAAGGCTTTTACGTACACTACACAAGGTAACGTACGTTAATGAAATAACTCAGTAGCGCACACTAATGGAAAGGTATTAGCGCACGCTAATTGGAATCTGCAGTTTACCGTTTGAAATTCAACCGTTGGAAGCAAGAGTCAATGCGATCCCAAAACTGAAAATTGATTTAATTAATGCTAGCGCACGCTATGCATACTTGCTAGCGCACGCTAATCATAAATTTAGCCGTTGGAAAAAGAGTCGTTGGAGAGAAAATCGGATATTGTCAAAGTCAAGATCGAAGACTAGTTGACCAAGACGCTAGCGCACGCTACCATGTCATTACTAGCGCACGCTAGTCACAGTATTTTACCGTTGCAACAGTCTTTGTGACCGTTCAGAGATTTCAAGTCAAAATCCGTTAGCGCACGCTACAAGGATCTATTAGCGCACGCTAATAGTATATTTTTCAGAATTTGAAGGCGGTCTCACACCTATAAATACCCGAAGGACTTGGGTATCAAACACACAACTTCAAGCATTCAAGCATACAAGCATACAAGCAATCAAAGCATTCTTGAGCTCAGATTTACATATTTTATCAGACATAAGTTGTGAGAAAAGAAAGATACAAGAGCGATTTCAATTGTAATATCTATTATTCTCTGTATTCTTTCATTTGGTTGTAAGTGTTGCATCACTTACACTTGAGCGAAAAAGAAACGAATCAAGAGTCACTAATCCGGTGTTATTAGGATCTTTGATCCGGCATTGTTAGGATTATACTCCCATATTCGTATAGTCAGGATTATCTAGTTCCTATAGAACAGTAGATAAACAATTATTCATATTGAGGGAAAGGTTGAGCTTGGACCGATAGAAGACAAGCGGATTGTAACGGTTGTGAACTCGGACCGATAGAAGACGAGTTAAGGTTGTGGTTTTTCTTAAGCCAATAGAAAAAGAAAGTCAGAGAGAGGACGTAGGCAAGTTGCCGAACCTCTATAAATTCTTGAGTATTTATTTTCCGCACTATTTTCTTTTTACTCGCAAGAAATTTCGGTATTCCGCATCACCACTATTCAACCCCCCTTCTAGTGGTGAATTTATCTCTTCAGTTGGTATCGGAGCGGGTCTCTTTTTAAAGGTTTAACCACCTAAGAGAAAAAGATCCGCAAATGGCACTTCTTGGTCAAATTGAAGGAAATGCTCTCAACCGTCCTCCTTTCTTCGACGGTTCCAATTTCATGACGTGAAAAAAGAAGATGGCGATCTTCGTTCAAGCCTACGATATTGAAATCTGGAAAGTTATTGCTCTCGGTCCTAAACTTGCTAAGAAAGAAGATGGATCGTTGAAAAAGATCGAAGAATTCAACGATGAGGATTGGAGAAACACGCATGTCAACTCCCGAGCTACTCAACTCCTCTATTGCGCTCTCAATCCCGAAGAACTTAATAGGATATCGTCCTATGAAAGTGCAAAAGAAATTTGGGAAATTCTCGAAGTCATTCACGAGGGAACCACTCAAGTCAAGGAGACCAAAATTAATATGTTACTCCATGACTACGAATTATTTTCCATGAAAGACGAGGAAACGATCACAAATATGTTGGATCGATTTTCAGCTATAACAAACGGTCTTGCATCCTTTGGAAAGCCTATATCGAGCAGCGACAAAGCTAAGAAAATTCTACGATCGTTGCCACGAGAATGGGATGCCACGGTCACCGCGATCATGGAATCCAAGGGTCTCAACAAGCTCGAATTTAGTGCCCTCATCGGGTCACTCATCAACTATGAGATCGTTCTCAAGTCTAGAGGCACAAAACCAAAGCCTCGGGAAAGAGTAGTCGCATTCAATGTTGATAGCGACGTTGAGGAAGATGTTGCCGAAGATGAAGACGACGAGGAACTCGCTCTTTATGCCAAAAACTTTAGAAGGTACAAAAACCTAATTCAAAAGAGGCGAAGTTTTCTTGGTCGGGATGGCAAACCGGAGCAAAAGAAGAGTGGCTACACTCCTATCAAGAAGTTCGACAATAATTGTCGGAAATGTGGTCAAGCCGGTCATTATGCCAAAGAATGCCGAGGATCCTCTTCAAAACCGCAAATGGAAAGATTCAAAAAGAAGGAGGTTCTAATCGCTTCTTGGAGTGATGACGAGGAGGAGATTGAAAGATCTCTAGACGCAAACCTTGCATTCATGGCCCTCGACTCCAAAAGCAATATCGAGGTAAGCTCTAAACTCAATGATGATGAATATGACTCTTTTGATTTTTGTGATTCACAAGAAGTTCATCAAGATGATGAGTTGTTGAGTGCGTTTGAATCGTTAAATACGGAGTATGACGAGATGGTCAAGTTAAATATATCTTTAAAGAGAAAAATAAAATCTCTAGAACTCGAAAACTCCTCTCTTCAAAACAAGGGCAAAACTATTGAGATCGACCATACATCATGTATTGAAAAAGAAAATGTTTTGAAAATCGAGTTAACAAAAACTCAAAAGGAGCTAAAATATATTTTGAACAAATTTACTCTCGGAAACGAGAAATTCGAAAGGCTCCTATCTATTCAAAAATCGCCCTTGCTCAAACACGGTCTTGGTTTCGACCCGTTTAAACGGGAACAATCCCTTATTAACCTTGACAAAATAAAGAAAACCGAAACCGAGAACTCAAAAGATCCGCTCAAACGAGTTCACAATGTTAATATTCATTCAAAGTTAAGAACTATCAAAGTTAAGCAAATATGGGTTCCGAAAGGGACGATTGTTCCGAATGCTATAAGCATAGTTAACTTTGGAGGACCCAAACGGGCTTGTACCAAACAACCGAGAAATTCTATTTTTGTAGGTACCGCACCAAGGAAAACAAGTGGTACATTGATAGCGGATGCTCAAGGCACATGTGCGGCTCCGAGGACTTATTTGAAGACCTCGAATATCAAGATCAAGGACATGTGACCTTTGGAGATAATCAAAAGGGAAAAATCAAAGGAATCGGCAAAGTCGGTAAGGAACCTTCTCCTTCTATCAACAAAGTACTATTTGTTGAAGGTTTGCATCATAATCTCCTTAGCGTTTCGCAACTTTGTGATGAAGGCTTTAAAATTCTATTTGAGCAAACGCATTGCACGGCATTTAGAAATAATAAAATTGCATTCATTGGTTTGAGATGTGGAAACATCTATATTGTTGATCTTAATGATAAGAGTTCTTTCAATGAAAAATGTCTTATTACCTTGGATGACAATGCATATTTATGGCATCGAAAATTGGGGCATACTTCTATACCTATTATTTCTATCTTATCTAGACACGACCTTGTTCGTGGATTGCCCAAACTCAAATTCGATAGAAAACATTTGTGTGAATCATGCATTAAAGGGAAACATACTCGAGAATCGTTTAAACCAAAATTCGAGGTTTCCACTAGTCGAGTCCTTGAACTCGTACATATGGATTTGATTGGACCATCTAGACATGTTAGTTTAAATGGTAAACTTTATACTTTGGTTATTGTTGATGATTTCTCTCGATTTACTTGGGTTAGATTTTTAGCTCATAAAGATGATGCATTTTCCGAGTTTTCTAAATGGTGTCGTTTGGTATCAAACGAGAAAAACCTCTCCATAATTTCTATTCGTACCGACCACGGAGGTGAATTTGATTGCACCCCGTTTGAACTTTTATGTGATAAATACGGCATTAATCACAATTTTTCGGCTCCTAGAACGCCTCAACAAAATGGAGTTGTTGAAAGGAAAAACCGATCTTTGGAAGAAATGTCGAGGACAATGCTAAATGAGTACTCTCTTCCACGATACTTTTGGGCCGAAGCAATTTTTACGGCATGCTATGTGATTAACCGAGTTCACGTTCGCAGAACTCATCTTAAAACTCCTTATGAATTATGGAAGGGCAAAAAGCCCAATATTGCTTACTTTCATCCCTTTGGTTGCAATGTATTTATTTTGAACAATGGCAAGGATAACTTGGGCAAGTTTGATGCCAAATCCGACTCCGGAATATTTCTTGGTTATTGTACTAATAGCAAAGCATATCGTGTGTATAATATTAGAACAAATAAAGTTGAAGAGTCCATACACGTTAAATTCAATGATATGATTTCACCCCCGAGAAAGGTAGAATATTTTGATGATGCAGGTACCTTTCCGGATCCCTCACCCGAAGTGAAGAAAATTTCAGAAATCGAAACAAACACAATCGTTGATTTACCGAAAGATTGGAGGCACATCAAAGACCATCCGAAGGATCTCGTGATCGGAAACATTGAAGAAGGTGTTCAAACCCGAAGGAGGACCACCGAATTTATGGCTCATTGTGCTTTTGTATCCGAAATAGTTCCCAAGAATATATCCGAAGCTCTCGATGATGAAAGTTGGGTGATGGCAATGCAAGAGGAGCTTGTGCAATTCAAGCACAATAATGTATGGAATTTAGTTCCCGCGCCTAAAGATAAAACAATTATCGGAACTAAATGGGTGCATAAAATCAAGAGTGACGAAGACGGCTATCCTATTCGAAATAAATCTCGTTTGGTCGCTCAAGGATATAATCAAGAAGAAGGTCTTGATTACGAAGAAAGTTTTGCTCCCGTGGCTCGACTCGAAGCCATTCGCTTGCTTTGTGCATTTGCCGCTCATAAAAAGATTAAACTATTTCAAATGGATGTCAAAAGTGCATTCTTGAATGGTTTCATTCAAGAATAAGTCTACGTCAAGCAACCTCCCGGTTTTGAAGATCATCATTTTCCGGATTATGTCTACAAGCTCAACAAGGCACTCTACGGGTTGAAGCAAGCACCTCGAGCATGGTATGATCGTTTAAGTCAATTTTTAATTGCAAATGACTATAAAAGAGGCAAGGTCGATAATACCTTGTTTGTTAAAATACTAAATGATGATATACTAGTTTGCCAAATTTACGTTGATGACATTGTTTTTGGAGCTACTAATGAATCCTTGTGCCAAGATTTTTCTAATCTTATGAAAGGAGAATTCGAAATGAGTATGATGGGAGAATTAACGTTCTTCCTCGGGCTTCAAATCAAACAATGCGAAGATGGAATTTTTATCCATCAAACGAAGTACTCAAACGACCTTCTCAAGAAATTCAATATGGAAAATAGCAAGGTGATATCTACGCCAATGTCGTCATCATTAAATCTTGAGAAAGATGAAAATGGCAAATCCGTAGATCAAAAATTATATCGAGGTATGATCGGATCTTTGCTATATTTGACTGCATCTAGGCCAGATATAATATTTGCTACATGTCTATGTGCTCGATTTCAAGCTAATCCCAAGGAATCACATTTAATTGCTTGTAAACGCATTTTGCGCTATTTGAAAGGAACTATTGGACTAGGTCTATGGTATCCTTCTTGCTTGGACTTTAATTTAATTGCCTATAGTGACGCCGATTTCGGCGGATGCAAAATTGACAAAAAGAGTACTAGTGGTACATGTCATTTTTTGGATCTTGTTTAATATCTTGGGGAAGTAAAAAGCAAACCAGCGTAGCATTGTCTACAGCTGAGGCCGAATATGTCGCCGCAGGGAGCGCCTGTGCTCAAGTGCTATGGATTAAAAATCAACTACGCGACTACGGCATTCATTTTGAAAATACCCCTATCTTATGTGATAACACTAGTGCAATTAATTTGAGCAAAAATCCTGCTTTGCACAGTCGAACCAAGCATATAGATATTAGACATCATTTTTTACGTGATCATGTTCAAAAGAAAGACATCTGTTTAATTTTTGTCGGGACGAAGGACCAACTTGCTGACATCTTTACAAAACCTCTTCCCGAAGAATCTTTTAACTTCATTCGTTTACAACTTGGCATGGGACATATAGACAACTTTTGAAATAAGCTTCTACTCAAAACATCAAAATAGGTGAGTCAGATCAATCGCTAGCGCGCGCTAGCTTAATATTCTTAACGCGCGCTAAAATCTGAATTCGATAACGTACGCTAAATTCCACCTTCTAGCGTACGCTAATTAAAGTTTTTTCGATTTGCACTGAACAGTCCAGTAAGTCCCTTTTTTCAGCCTAACGTACGCTAACCTTCTAAATCCTAGCGTACGCTAACTTAAACGTCGCTGACTATATATATGCCGTACAACCCTAAAACTCAGCAGACTCTCTAACGCACGCAATCGACCTCCCTCTTGCAAAAACCCTAGACACACATCCGATCCAATATGCGAGCTTCTCCCTCAAAATCTTCGATTCCCTTCGATTTTCCTTCATCATGTCGAGCAAGAATCGCACCGCTATGGGAAAGCAATACAACAATCTTAAAAGACCTCTCAATGCCCAATTTGATTCGGATCGATTCATCTCCGCCACTGCCTCGAGGGTGTTCTTCGACATACTCCCTCAAGAACACATCACTGATTGCTATTTCTTCAATCTCTTGAGCCTCGAACGGGTAAACGTTGACATCTCCAATTTCTTTTCCTCGCTTGGTATTTCTCGCTTTGTTGAATGCAAAAACCCAGTTTTTCCTGAACTCGTCCGGGAATTTTATGCCAACCTTCATGTGGCCGAAAGTGAAGGTTCTTCAGCCCTTGTGCTAGGTAGTCTTGTCGGAGGAACCAGGGTGAAAGTTTCTTCCGACGTTTTGTATCAAATTTTCGGATTACCTTCTGATGGCTTCATTTGCACTGGAAAATCCTTGGCCGACGACAGTGAAGTCGGTGAAATTGATGTGAAAGAATTTTTGAGCTCGAAGGCCGTTATCGACATAACGGACGATTTTTTTGAAAACAACGACTTCGGGGTCAATATCCGTCTGCTTTTGGTAGCCCTCACAAAATGCCTTATGCGGAAGGTTAATTCCCAGCATAAACTTGTAGGCGTGGACAAGCAAGTGGTTTACCGAGTTCTCAACGACGACAAAGTCAACTTCTCCGACATCATCATTAGTTGGATGAAGGTAAAGGGAGATTTGTTTCGGTCGAAAAACTATGCCACTCGTTCTCGCAAGGCTGGAATGCCTTATGGCTCAATCTTGTCGGCTATTTTTAGCTTTCATCAAGTCGACTTGTCGAAGGACAAGGCAGTCCCCGTCTCCCTCGGACATGAGATCTCGGACGCTTCTCTTAAAGCGATGCACTACGTCCGGACGATCAACAGAGGCTGGATTCTCTTTCCGTACCTACGCGATGATGACCAAGTAGAGAAAGGGTCACGGATGCCCACTGCCGAAAAAAGGGTCACTCGTCGGGGACCTCACACCCTTCGCGAAATGCAGACTGGGGAATTCGTAAGAAAACCTACATCGAAAGGAAAAAGGCCAATGAGAAATGTGGTGACGGAGGAAGAAGAGAGTGATCTCTGTGCTCGGATGCGGGGCATCGAGACTTCACACGCTGAGATACGAGAGGATTTTCGGGCTCTGCGTTCGGAAGTCCGGGAAGTGCGTTCAGAAGTCCGGGAAGTTCGTGGGCTGCTATCCGAGTTCATACGTTACGCACACCCCTCGTTCCCCTTTCCTTCGTCTTCCTCCGATCCTTAGATTTGATGATCCTTGATGTTTGATGTAGAAACTTGTTATTCGAACAATTTATATGTTCTTTTGCCATGTAAAACTCGTTGTATTCCTGCATTTTATCTTAATAAAATTCGCATTTCTTCATTTGGCGTTTGTTATAGTCTCTTCATTTGGCGCTTGTTATAGTCTCTTCATTTGGCGCTTGTTATAGTCTCTTCATTTGGCGTTTGTTATAGTCTTTTCATTTGGCGTTTGTTATGTACAAGCATCTGCTATTTACAAGTATTGTTGAATTAATCTTGAATAAAGGCACTTTTCGTTCATATTTATTAATAATGCAACAATTCAGGGGGAGTCCCTTTTTGTTTATGTCAAAAAGGGGGAGAATACTCCAAAAACGAAAATTTACTAATATATCGAACAAGTTTACCTTGATTCGAATTTTCTCAAAATGTTTTTGCAGGTATTAATGAAATGTTTTGACATCATCAAAAAGGGGGAGATTGTTGACACAAAATGTATTTTGATGATGGTTACATGCAAAACATTTAATTGGATCTATCTCGGCTCGATAATATTTTGAAGGAACAAAATATGGCTAACGCACGCTACGTATCATATCGTAGCGCACGCTATCGGGACATGCTTATACAGTTCAGTCAAGTCAGCTGCAGCCTACTCAAGTCGCCTGATCGATAGCGCACGCAAGCTATTTAATGATAGCGCACACTAATAACCTACAGTTAGCGCACGCTATACAACAAATATAACGCACGCTATCGCAAGTCTCCAGAAGTCAGTGAAGTACTGGAAGGAAATCAGAAGCTGGACGTAGCGCACGCTACACATATAATCTTACGTACGCTACATCATGGACATAGCGCACGTTACTTCTCATATCTAGCGCACGCTACCAATATTATGGTTTGTAGTCCAGTAGCTACTGGACTCATTTCGTCAAGGCTTTTACGTACGCTACACAAGGTAACGTACGTTAATGAAATAACTCAGTAGCGCACGCTAATGGAAAGGTATTAGCGCACGCTAATTGGAATCTGCAGTTTACTGTTTGAAATTCAACCGTTGGAAGCAAGAGTCAATGCAGATCCGGAAAATCTGGAAAAATTGGATTTAATTAATGCTAGCGCACGCTATGCATACTTGCTAGCGCACGCTAATCATAAATTTAGCCGTTGGAAAAAGAGTCGTTGGAGAGAAAATCGGATATTGTCAAAGTCAAGATCGAAGACTAGTTGACCAAGATGCTAGCGCACGCTACCATGTCATTACTACCGCACGCTAGTCACAGTATTTTACCGTTGCAACAGTCTTTGTGACCGTTCAGAGATTTCAAGTCAAAATCCGTTAGCGCACGCTACAAGGATCTATTAGCGCACGCTAATAGTATATTTTTCAGAATTTGAAGGCTGTCTCACACCTATAAATACCCGAAGGACTTGGGTATCAAACACACAACTTCAAGCATTCAAGCATACAAGCATACTAGCAATCAAAGCATTCTTGAGCTCAGATTTACATATTTTATTGCATTACAAGTTGTGAGAAAAGAAAGATACAAGAGCGATTTCAATTGTAATATCTATTATTCTCTGTATTCTTTCATTTGGTTGTAAGTGTTGCATCACTTACACTTGAGCGAAAAAGAAACGAATCAAGAGTCACTAATCCGGTGTTATTAGGATCTTTGATCCGGCATTGTTAGGATTATACTCCCATATTCGTATAGTCAGGATTATCTAGTTCCTATAGAACACTAGATAAACAATTATTCATATTGAGGGAAAGGTTGAGCTTGGACCGATAGAAGACAAGCGGATTGTAACGGTTGTGAACTCGGACCGATAGAAGACGAGTTAAGGTTGTGGTTTTTCTTAAGCCAATAGAAAAAGAAAGTCGGAGAGAGGACGTAGGCAAGTTGCCGAACCTCTATAAATTCTTGAGTATTTATTTTCCGCACTATTTTCTTTTTACTCGCAAGAAATTTCGGTATTCCGCATCACCACTATTCAACCCCCCTTCTAGTGGTGAATTTATCTCTTCAGAAGCTCGAAGCAAAGACCCATGTGCAGATCCGCAAATGGCGCCACAGAACATGGATTGTTTACCACATCCTGTTACCAATCTCACCTACCGACAGACCCGCCGAAAGGTGCAAAGTGGGACCTCCCGGGACAGCGACTCAGGAAGCATGCAGACTTCTCATTGGTCTGCACAGTTGTCTGCTAGCCCATGCCATGGACTTTAAGGCAACCAGCCCACGTGCTAGAAGACGGTCGCCCCCTTATTATATTACAAGAAAGGCGATCGCCCGTCAGGATGAAAGGCATCCCAACTCCTATAAATAGAACGCATCCTACACTTGGAAACGGGTCTGGCTTTCGATCTGGCTTTTCTTATAGCTTTCTCTCGGCTTTTCTATCTTAGAACCTCTTAACCGAAAGACGGTCGGTAGAGACGAAAACAAGAACTCCCTGCAGTTCAAGAACTCGGCACTCAACAGCTAGATAACTAGGATCTTTTATACTCATTGTAATTGCATTCTTACATTAATATTTGTATCCCAAAGTATTAGTATTAATAACATCTCGCGAGAGCATTCAAGCCCGGGCCTAACAAACCCGGCAAATCTTGTGTTATTTACACCCCTACGGACGTGCTCTCGCAATTTTGTTTGCTGCCCATCCATTCCAGCAATATCTATCTCCGGATAATATTTTGGGTAGCAACAATTGGCGCTAGAGGAAGGGCATCTTAACCTTTATTTTTAATTCCAACCGTCTCGAAGAACACTCACTGTTCTCCGGGGCATATACTTGAAGAAACACCCACTGTTCTTCAAAGAAAAGCCTTTAGAATAATGACGTCTGCCTCCACATCGAAGAGAGCCGCTCTCCGATCTGCCGGACGCCTCGTTCCGACTCAATCCGAGCCCCAGCCTACGGTAGAGGGTATCCGCGATGACGCGAGACTATCGATCCCGCACCTGAGAGATGGCCCCAGCCTTTTGCTCAACCAGTTCCAAACCGCGGAACAGATCGAGGAGGCTATGGCCATCCTAAGGGAGCGACGGAGAGCATTCGACGCGCCCGCTATTACCCCATCGGCCATCCGCCGTGCGGGAAAACAGAAGCTCAAGGGGTTACTTGACGAGTGATCATCAGGAAGCCCCGATTCACGAGCAGTAGCACTTGGGAGGCGGGACAGTTCCGTTTTTAGCCGCCTAGGCAGCGACCCATCATGGCGACCAGGGCATTCTGGCCCCAGCCACGAGACGACGGAGCCCCAATCCGTCACCAGGAGTTCAGCTTATCCAACTCCCAGAAGGCAGGACAGCCATCTGGCTCCTCCTCACCGAAGAACCGAGATCGGTGGCGACGACCTCATCACCTCCCTTGGAGTCAGGAGATTGGTACTCGATCGCCTCGGCTCTCGCTCCAAGAGCCAAACCGCGAGCGACCAAGCTGCGGCGATGGCCGCAATGCAACGTCAGCTCGATGGCATGAAGGCGCTCCTAGAAACTGGGGCAGGCGCCAAGAGAAAGATCGCTGGGCCGAGCGAGCCGCTCGCGGTCCGTATCGAGCTCGCCCCCGTGCAACCAAGGATCACTCCTCCTCAAACACCTTTGTACGAGGGGAGATCGGACCCCGAGACTCACCTGAGCAAGTTCTGGATCTACATGACCGGGTGTGGGGCATCAGACGCGACCAGGTGCCGAATGTTCCCATTAACACTGGGCGACCTGGCCCATAGGTGGTACATCTCATTGCCAACGCGATCGATCAGTTCCTTTGAACAACTGGCGAACGACTTCAACTCGTACTTCGCCGCCAAGGTCGCTCGACCATAAGGTCCCCACCGCATGATGAAAATCATGCAGGGGGAAGAGGAGTCCGACGCAGACTACATCGACCGGGTGGATGAGATAATCCTCAACGGCGAGCCCGTAAGCGACGAGATCGCCCTGTACTCAGTCCTTGGGGGATTCCATGGTCTTCACTCATGTTCAGGCACCTTACGAAGGACATCCCCCCGACCTACGCAATCTTCCGCGCCAAGGCCGCAGACTTTTTGGCCAGGCAAAGGTTGCTCGCCCTTCACCAAGACGAGGGGGTAGAAACGGCGATCGCCAATTCCAACAAGGCGGTCGCCAAGCCACCCGGAGATTTAAGGACCTTCGAGGATGTGGAAACCCATCTCTACCACAACCTCAGTCTATCTCCGGCTCAAATTTTCTACACCATCCAGCGGCGCGAACGGCTAAGTAAGCCGAAGGCAGTAAGGGACCACGGTCATCTGGACCGCGACAAGTTCTGTGCTTACCACAGGAGTCCCGGCCACAGCACCGATCAATGCCGCGACGTCCTCAGACAACTCTGGAGATTGTTCGGGGAGGGTAAGCTGGACAGTCTAGTTACTTAGCCGGAGCCCCGGGCGGAAAAAATCAAATGCCGCGATCGGTGTCAGAACGACGATTACCAGTCTTTCAACCCGATCGCCATTATCAAGCAACATATCCAAAAATGGAGGACTCGCTTGCCATCTACAATTCATCATCTGACATGATGGACTAAGGCACGAGATCGCCTCCCCCAGCACAACGTATACCATCGAGGATCGCCATCTAACTTGGCGATCCGAGGTAGAAGAGTGCAGCCATGGTCCTGGAAGTCGATGGAACCAACTGCTTCGTCCATGCAAGGTTCCTTTGGGCTGCGATCGATCGCCGTTCATTTAAATACGAGGCGGGCGTAGCCGAAGGACCTCAAAGGTTCATCATCTAACTTGGTGGACCCGGACAATACGACGCGTCCCTACCCCCGTCACAACATATACCGTCGAGGATTGCCATCTAACATGACGATCCGAGGTAGAAAAGTGCTAACAAGCTGCGGACGTGGAGTCGATTAATCCGACGACGCCCCGCGCAAGGACTCCTCCAGACCAAGACCGCACGCCCTTCGTTTAAATACGAGACGGGCGCAGCCTAGCGGAGGACCCTCACAATAAAATGAGTCACAAGACAAACCTACAGTTGGGATGTCAATCACGCACAAGACACGGTCATAAAGGTCGGTCCATCGAACTCCGCGACCATGCACGGTTACTCAAGGTCGAAACAATCGGCCGTCCACGAGGGATCTGCAAAATTAAAGGTCACAGGTACAAGATCGAAGATAGCTCGCCAAGCAATCAGATCGCCCAAATCCGAGACCAAAGTCCACAACGGATCGCCCGTCTTTATCCTCAGGGATCGCCAGTAAGAACCACCTCACCCCATGTCTTCAACATCGGAGCAAGCTGGGGGGCAATTGTTGTGTCGAGATTTATACACCTCGACAGGCGAGCGGCACAAACGCCAGGAGACCGAGCTAGAGTCAAATAGGCCAAGGCAGACTTGCCTATGGAGCGGAGATCCCAGATCAAACCCAAGTTCCGAGCGATTGACATCTAAGGCAATCGTCTCTTAGCACCTGGCGATCGACTCTGGTGCCCGGCCAAGGACGACCGCCTCATGCCACGCGAGGCCAGCATCCGCCAAGTCTGCGAAGGCTGAAGCTCGAAGCAAGGACCCATGTGAAGATCCGTGAATGGCGCCACAGAACATGGATCATTGACCAAGCCTGTCACCAATCTCACCTACCGACAGACCCGCCGAAAGGTGCAAAGTGGGGCCTCCCGGGACAGCGACTCAGGACGCATGCGGATTTCTCATAGGTCCGCACAGTTGTCTGCTAGCCCATGCCGCGGACTTTAAGGCAACCAGCCCACGTGCTAGAAGACGGTCGCCCCCTTATTCTATTACGAGAAAGGCGATCGCCCGTCAGGATGAAAGGCATCCCAACTCCTATAAATAGAAGGCATCCTACACTTGGAAACGGGTCTGGCTTTCGGTCTGGATTTTCTTACAGCTTTCTCTCGGCTTTTCTATCTCAGCACCTCTTAACCGAAAGACGATCTGCAGAGACGAAAACAAGAACTCCCTGCAGTTCAAGAACTCGACACTCAACAGCTAGATAACTAGGATCTTTTACACTCATTGTAATTGCATTCTTACATTAATATTTGTACCCCAATGTATTAGTATTAATAACATCTCGTGAGAGCATTCAAGCCCGGGCCTAACAAACCCGGCAAATCTTGTGTTATTTACACCCCCACGGACGTGCTCTCGCAATTTTGTTTGCTGCCCATCTATTCTAGCAATATCTATCTCCGGATTATATTTTGGGTAGCAACACATAGCACATCCGGTTTGGATTTCAATTTCCCGAAAACTCGATGGAGGGAAGGAAAACCTTGAAACCTTATAAACTTAATAATTTGTCGTGGGAGAATTTTCACGATTAATGTTACACTTTGCACATTAATTCATTTAAGCGCGTTTGTGGCATTCATACAATATGAAAAAACCATTCACAACCTAGTTGATACCAACATGTGGTTCATGGACCGTTCCTAGAAAACAAAAACTCTGTAATCTAATTACAAGTCTTCTTCTTGAATCTTCGTCTTCTCGAAACGGATCTTCCTCCGGTCTTCGTCATTATATATAAATTTTACATTGAAAAATTGCATACTAGATACAGATATTTCTAGTAAAATAAATAGGCTCAAAACGGCCTTTACAACCCAATCGAATAAAACTGAACGATCCAAAACTAAGTCCATGAACCACATCCCCATTCAAAAGCATTCATACAATAAATACTATATAAATGGAAAGCGTAGAGATACATTGATCCAGTCAACAATACGAATCGATCCAATCGATTCACACAATCGGTAATATGAAAACATTCAAAATAATTCGGTCGACCATAATTATTCCAATTAATCGAATTTCCCTTATAAATGAAATACCATAAATCATTTTAATCATATTAAATCCAATTTAACATATGGGAGATTAATTTTCAAGAAAACACGGAAAAATCGAGCTGGGTGAAAACGGGCCTGCCTGGCCGAGTTACTGCCAGCAGCCTGCCGGCCAGACATGGCCCGTGTCGCCTGACACGGTCGGGTCGTGCCGGCAGTGTCCTAGACATTCCTGCCAGACACGACCGTGTCGCCTGGCACGGTCGAGTCACCTCCGAAAGCATGCCGGCCAGACACGGCCCGTGTCTCCTGACACGGCCCGTGTCTCCTGACACGGACGGTGCTCGGCAGCGGGCTCGGGCATCACGGACACGATCGAGTTACCCAGACACCGCCGAGTCACTCGCCCGTAATGCACCTTTTGACCAAAAAAATCATCCGACGACGATTCGGGGCTAGATTTTCGACCAGATATCCAATATCAATATTTTCCGACTTTCATACCTTCAATATAAATCATATTTCCCAGAAATTTAAGATTTATATTTAGACATAAACTTTCGAAAAATACAACTATAACGAACGAAAAACATATACTACGATTATGACTAAAATGATTCCCAATCATTCACCATCTAATCAAGCATTCCAAATGCTAATATCGTATATATGATCGCAAGACCTACGCTCCGATACCACTGTTGCGATTCGGTGCCTAAAACGAAGGCCCAGCGGAATCGGTAAAATGAAAATTAATTCGGTCTGTATCCCTACGAGGATCGATCGAGCTACGTATATAAAAATATTGAAACGAAAACACTAGAGATATAGAAACTCACCCTTCTAGTCCGTTGATTAAATGGGTTCCTTCTCTTGAGCTATTCCCCAAGCTTTAATTGTATATCCCTACGATCCAAACGTGCTCCGACCCCTTGGATGATCCAACGTCGAAAATACAACGCCTCTACTTGCCACGCGCCGGATAAACGAACGGGATGACAATCACCTTGCTATCCTCCAAGGATACGGCTAGAGCTAAGTGATGAAGCTATTGATTTGTGATTACAACACTCTAAGTGTATAACTCACTATTTCTCAATTTATCTCTCAATTTTTCTCCAAGAAAAATCAAGAACTTGTGATGAAGATGAAGAAGACATGGAGAAGCTTTTTTCTCTCTCTCCCTCTCTCTATACACTCTATCTCACGGGTGAAATTGCCCAAATTTGTGTGTGTGGAGTCAAGTCTTCATCATACTTTAATACACTACCAACAACTCATCTCACATGAGAGATTCCCAACAAAGTCATTGTCATCCATTATAAAATGGAAACAAAGACTAGGTGGAAGGTAGGTGGAAATGGAGGGCGGCCATCTAGAAGGAGTCGTATGAGTTCGGTCCGTTTCGGACTCCCTTGAGTCCAAACAGATAAACTCCGATTCCGTTCCGACGTATTTATATCGATTAATTAATCCAATTAATTAATCATATCAAATACATAATAACATAATTAATTTCAACAAGAAATAATTATATTCATGAATTAAATGAATCACCTAGTAATTTATTTAATTCATTAGGTCGTAAATCAATTTATCCAATAAATCAATTTAGACATCCAATATCCCAATAAATTAGATATCCAATATCTAATATTCATAATGAGAGAATAAGCTCGATTCATTCTGTCGTCAATCCTATTGCGCGACTCGGTTGGTTCGTCTCAGTCAGCAATGGGAGGAACCGAAGAGTAGTAGCACCACCTAGCCAGCATGGCGGCCTACACTGTACCCCAACTGAGAACGAATGATGGGATCATTCAAGAACTATTTTGTCGTGAATACCAGTAAACGTATAAACCCTTCTTTCAAATGTCCCGATCAAGTTATAGGGTCACGGTCAGTCAAACCCTATCTGTACTTGACGCTATGCATGCGTTAATGCAAATCGAGATCATCGAGCTATCGTGTATCTAATACAACTAGCTCCAATGCTTTGGCCAAAGACTTATGATCTCATCTACCAATAACCGCATAGGACATACAACCCGCTCACTAACGGGAGAAAGAATTCTATATTGGTATTCAGTAGGACCTGCTACTTGCCCGTCAAGATGCACGTCGAGGTTGACCCCCGCATTCTGGTTTACAGGGTCGAACTACTCTAATGAAAATCTTGACGTCACAAGCACATCCCTACTATGTAACACCCCGAGATATTCGGAATGATTACAGCGCCGTAAACCCTTTAAGTAAGGATTTACAAGGCTAATTTAAAAGAAATGTAAATATAATCCAATCGTACAACTAAAGTTCAAAATACAGATTTGGTTCAACTAATCCAATGAGTTAATTTATACAACCATATCGAAATGACATTATTAAAACAGACGTACTCGAGTACTAAATGAACCAAGAAGACAAATCACAATAACAATAAACATCAACCACATCACTGAGCCATTTCATCATCCTGTCGGTACTGTGGTTGCTTCCCCGCTCCTCGGCTACCTGAACATCAAAACAATGTCCACCCCCGAAGGGGTTAGCAAAACAATGCTAGTACAAGTATCATAATACATAAATCATCAGTACATCACAAAACATGCAAAACGGACTTCCGTCATCGGAATCCAACGATGTGAATCCTCACGATTCCATCAACACAATACAGGGTAATCCAGCGATCCAGCGCCCTTGGTATAGATCCCCATGATGATCCCGTCGGACCAACGCATGGTAGAAAACCCGTCCAGCGATCCAGCGCCCTCAGCATAGATCCCCATGATGATCCCGTCGGACCAACGCATGGTGGACATTCGATCCAGCACCCTCAGCATAGATCCTCATGATCCCCTCGGATCATTTATACCATAAACCAATCAATTATGCATACATATATGCATTTCAATATGTTCATCAATACGAACAATTAACAACGAATACCATGAGAAATTACAGGAATACATCTCATATTTGACAACATGAACAAAACCATAAGCATGATCAAGGTTCCAATATAAATCAAACTCAACATATGATACTTGCCTCGAAAATGGCAAGAATGGAAATACTCCAACAAATGACACGCGTCCGAATGTCACCGCCCCTCGATCGTCCCCTATGAAAGGCTCGGACCTAAGAAATAATAAAGAATTCCTCTCAATTCGTACGAACGTCTAACAATTTGGTTTACGGCTGCAAGCTCAAAAAAATGAATTCTGTCTGAACTACTTAGCGCGCGCTACGTACTCTACGTAACGTGCGCTAAGCCTGCCCGTTAACGTACGCAAATGACCAGGTTTAGCGTGCGCTAGCTGTGTACTGATAGTCTTCTCTGAACAGCCGACTGCTCTGCCTGATGATATAACGTACGTTACGTACGCACGTTACTCATTCCCGATAGCGCACGTTAATATATACATCTTAGCGTGCGCTAATCGTGCATGGCAGTCACTTCTAGGTAGAACTTGAGCTAAAGGTGATGAAACTCATGAAATCCTCAGTGTTAATACATGCCAACTCCGTGCATATCATGCTCATACGGTTTATGAAAGATCTTTATGGATTAAAAGACTACGAGACACCAGGATATGTATCATCATTACTACACCATAATTCATCTTGATTTCGAGAAAGTATCCTAAGTTCCCTTTGTCCTACGTTACAAAACGCATGATTCCAATGTGTAAAACATAACAACTTGATAATCTCCACCTACTGGTCATAATCGGTTTGAAGATACATGAATATGCTTAGGAGTCCATATACTAAAAAGGTTCAAAGGATTATACGATGAATAAGTGCCGAAACGTCAAAAATATCCTTCTAACACATGATGTTCGACTATTAACGAATTTATCTGACTAGATAAACATGATCAAACGTCCTTCAGAATACTACTAACATTGGTGAAGAATCACGTACCTCAAAGTAGTGAAGAACAAGGAGGAAAATTCGAAGCAATCCAACGCCGAAGGTTTGAACACCAATCCTCCAATGATCTACAATCTTCAACACGAGCTAGGATGCCGGCAAGAAGTGTTTAGGATGAAGAGAGTGTCTTTCTAAGTTCAAGAATTCGAATGGGGAAGTGAAAAAATCTGAAAATATGAAAAAGGATGCTGTCCTATATATAGAAAATGGTTATTAGCGCGCGCTAGCCCATATTCATAGCGTGCGCTAACGGCTATTTGAAACGCTACTGATTTCACTGTACTCAGCCTTTAGCGTGCGCTACCCTCACGTGAGTAGCGTGTGCTAACACGTTGACTTGGCTTTTTCCCGAAAACCGTCCAGGTTCATCCCGACACAATCCGACCAAGATCCCCGGCCTAATCTCACCTACCACACGTCTCAATCATATTGACCACGTATAGCGTGCGCTAAGGTTCCTTCGTAGCGTGCGCTATGGATCCAAGTTAGCGTACGCTACACTTAGATGATAGCGTGCGCTACAAGCGCAGAAACACAATTTATAAATCACATTCATGAAATCATACGCTCAACTACACCGGATTATGAAATACGGAGAATAATACTCATATCAAAGTGCAACAATTACAATATCACAAGTTCCAAATACATATCAGAAATCTCGGGTATTACATCCTTCCTCCCTAAAAAGAAGTTTCGTCCCGAAACTTAAGATGAAAACAACTCCGGATATCTAGTCTTCATATTGTCCTCTGTTTCCCAAGTGGCCTCTTCAACTCCGTGTCGTGACCATTGTACTTTAACCATGTGTATTGGTTTATTCCTCAATTGTTTGATCCGACTCTCAAGTATCTTGATTGGTCTTTCTTCGAAGGTGCCATCATTAGCTATCTCGATCTCGTCGAAATCAATGACGTGACTGGGGTCCGGTACATACTTCCGCAATTGGGATACGTGAAACACATTGTGAACGTGACTCAGCGATGGCGGTAAGGCCAACCTATATGCTAAATCCCCAACTCTCTCTAGGACCTCAAATGGCCCGATATATCTCCGACTTAGCTTACCTTTCCTCCCAAAACGGAAAATCCCTCGTGTAGGATACACCTTCAATAGTACATGGTCCCCAACGTCGAACTCTAGAGGGCGACGACGTACGTCTGCATAAGACTTCTGTCGACTCTGGGCAGTCAACAGTCTCTCTCGAATCAAAGCTATCTTCTCTTGAGTCTGAACTATCAATTCCGGTTCCATCCCGATCAAGTCCGAAGAATCATCCCAGCACAGGGGTGATCGACATCTTCTCCCGTACAAAGCTTCAAATGGTGCCATCTTAATAGAAGCATGCCAACTATTATTGTAGGTGAATTCAATCAATGGCAAATGAATTTCCCAATCAGTTGACCAATCCAAAGCACAAGCTCTAAGCATGTCTTCTACTGTTTGTATAGTTCTTTCGGACTGACCATCCGTTTGGGGATGATAAGTCGTGCTAAAGTTGAGCTCAGTCCCCAAGGCCCTGTGAAGTGCCTTCCAGAAGTGCGACACGAAGCGACCACCTCGATCCGAAA
The DNA here is from genome assembly GCA_033398695.1 of Orobanche coerulescens. Classification (NCBI taxonomy): domain Eukaryota; kingdom Viridiplantae; phylum Streptophyta; class Magnoliopsida; order Lamiales; family Orobanchaceae; genus Orobanche; species Orobanche coerulescens. The sequence continues at coordinate 96,971,050 of CM065806.1, forward strand.
TAATGGTCTTCGGCGTCCCATGCAATTTGACTATCTCCGCAATAAATACTCGCGCCAATCTCTCGGGTCCCCATGTATCTTTAATTTCTAGGAAATGAGCCGACTTGGTTAGTCGATCAACTATAACCCAAATCATGTTCATTCCCGTTCTAGTCCTTGGCATACAGGTGATGAAATCCATCGAGATATCCTCCCACTTCCACTCAGGGATCGGAAGCGGCTTTAACATTCTGGAAGGTCGCTGATGTTCAATCTTAACCTGCTGACAAGTCAAACACTTCGAAACGTACTCTGCTACGTCCTTCTTCATATTCCCCCACCAAAAGTTTTGTTTTAGATCCTTGTACATCTTACTGCTGCCCGGGTGGATAGAATAAGGTGCACTATGAGCTTCTTTCGAATTGCCCATCTCAAATCATCATCATCGGGAACGCAAAGTCGACTCAAATCTTAGAACTCCATCATATTGTATCACGAATCCTCGGGCTTTTCCTTTCTTTACTTCGTCACATAACCGAAGGATCGAGAATCGTTCAACCGCTTAGATTTGATCTCCTCGACTAGTGATGAAGTCGGTTCCATCACATATAGTTGCCCTCGATTCTGGTGCCCATACTTCAATCCTTCGCGGATCGGGCCTCGCCGAATGCTGGTTTGGGATGTATGTGCTTCCAACACTCGAAGAGAAATAGGTTTACGGCTCAAAGCATCGGCTACTACGTTTGCTTTACCCGGATGGTATAGAATCTCCAAGTCGTAATCCTTGATCAATTCCAGCCACCTTCTCTGCCTCATGTTTAATTCTTTCTGTCTGAAAATATACTTGAGGCTCTTATGATCTGTAAAGATCTGACAATGAGTGCCGTACAAATAATGTCTCCAAATTTTCAATGCAAAGACTACAGCTGCTAGCTCCAGACCATGACTCGGGTAATTAACCTCGTACGGTTTCAACTGCCGAGAAGCATAAGCAATCACCTTATCCTTTTGCATCAACACACAACCTGCACGATTTGAAGCGTCAGTATACCATGAATCCATCACCCCATCCGGTAACGCTAATATAGGTGTCGCCGCCTCTTCTTAAGTTCATCAAAACCACCGGCATTTCTCATCCCACGTAAACTTTTGAGTTTTCTCAGTAAATGAGTGAGCGGACGAGCAATTTTGGAAAATCCTCTACAAAGCGGCGATAATATCCAGCAAGTCCTAGGAAACTCCGACTTCTTTCAGTTATTAGAACTTCCCATTCCAAGATTGCTTCGACTTTCTTCGGTCCACCTGAACTCCGTCACCGATATCACATGCCCAAGGAAAGTTACTTCCTAAGCCGTAACTCGCATTTGGAAAGCTTTGCATACAGCTGTTCCTTCCTCAAGGTGCTCAAAACCACACGCAAATGTTCGGCATGCTCTTCTGCGTCCTTCGAATATATCAAGATGTCATCAATGAAGACGACCACAAATTTATCCAAGTATTCTAAGAATACCTGATTCATCAATTGCATGAATACCGCAGGAGCATTGGTAAGTCCAAATGGCATCACTACAAATTCATAATGTCCGTACCGGGACCTGAAAGCAGACTTAGGTATATCCGATTCCTTAATTCTCAACTGATGGTATCCTGATCGCAAGTCAATCTTCGAGAATACCCTTGCCCCTTGCAGTTGATCAAACAAGTCGTCGATCCGAGGTATAGGATACTTATTCTTGATCGTCATCTTGTTGAGCTCCCTGTAATCAATACACAGTCGGAGGGATCCGTCTTTCTTCCGAACAAAGAGAACGGGCGCTCCCCAAGGAGAAACACTAGGTTGAATATAACCCTTCTGTAACAATTCCTCTAGTTGCTTCTTTAACTCATACATCTCGGTTGGCGCCATGCGGTATGGTGCTCTGGAAATAGGAGCGGCTCCAGGCTCTAATTCGATAGTGAATTCCACCTCTCTCTGCGGAGGTAACCCAGGTAGTTAGTCAGGAAATACATCGGAGAATTCATTCACAACTGGAATATATAAGAGCTCTACTCTTTCCTCTTTCCTCATGGCATATCACCAAAGTCCATGACATCCCTGCTTCAGTAATTTCACGGCTTTCATTGCTTTGATCAATTTTCCCGAGCTTCCCGATCTCCATCCTCGGAATAAGTGTTCAGATCCGTCATCAGCAATGATAGAAATGACTCTCTTTCGGTAATTCAGAATAGCTCCATAACGGTTGAGCCAATCGTCTCCGAGAATTAAATCGTCACCGTAGATGTCAATTACAATAAGATTCGATAGCCAATCTCTCCCTCCTATAGACACTGGAAAATCTCTAGCTTCTAGGGTTCCCACAATTTTCTCTCCGCTCGGTAATCCCACAACATAAGGTTCATAATTATACAAGCACGAGATTTTCAAACGATTAACACAGTTCAAAGATATAAAAGAATGCGTAGCTCCCGAATCGAACAAGACACTAACTGGTTGCAAAAGGATCTGAATCGTACCTAATGCAACAACTGTGTTCTGATCATCCTTCTTCATCTCGTAAATACACGGAGGAACGGACCCAGCGCTGGATGCCTCTCTTTTCCCAACATTCTCGCGGAAACCGCTTTGTCTGGTTTATACTAGTGTCCTTTGGAACTGCATGACAGGTGCGAGTACCAAAAGATCGGGTCGCATTCCCACAAAATGGTGCACGATGCCCTTCCCGTCCACACTCAAACAGTCACAAGAAAGCGAAAGCCACGCCGAACATGCCCCGCTTTGCCACGCTTATAACATTTCTTCCCCGCGTCTCAAACGGTTGGTGCCGCTGGAATTTCTTTCCACCTCGAGACGGATGCGGAGGCCTCTCGGATGAATGAAAAGAGGATCGCCTCGTGAGGCCCGCTACTCTTATTCTCCGTGAAGTTGCCACCATTTTCTCGCTTCTTTGCTTCCGTTGATTTCTCTACCGCGCCTCTTTCATATCATAGCCGCCTTGTCCCGAGCATGCCGCAAAGTGGTACAATCAAATCCGGACATATATTGCTGAATTTCCGACTTCATTTGCATGTCGAAATGAAAATCCTCTCGCCTCGGCTCGACCAAGTGACGACATAAGTCACCGGTGATTAAAAGTCTTAATCACGTCCGTCACAGATGCTTCAATTTTGTGGTGAGAAAAATTTCGACTCGGGCCTCTCTAATCGGGCGAGGACAATATCGTGCTTCCATCATTAATTTGAATTCCGTCCCAAATAACATTATGCTCCTCCGGTCAAATGGCCTCCCACCGCCGAAAGCCTCCCCGTCGAAGATACCGGGCGACCGGAACCTTTCTATCGTTGGGACAGCTTAATCCTCGCAAAATCTTCTCTAACTCCTTCACCAGTGATCCCAAGAAGGCGTCTCACAGAACTGGCCAAATTTCGGAGGATGCAATTTGATCACCTCGAAGCCATTTATCTCCCGATTATCCACGTTATGCCATTGCCCCATTGCCGTCTGCATGCGATCCACAACTTGAGCAAACTGGTTTATCTGAGCAACCACCTGCTGAAGCACTCCCGGCACGTTAGGATCTGCATTATTATTTGCTGATCCCTGTTGTCCCCCGGAATGGGAATCCATTCGGCTAGCGGTTATTTCTGGAGTAGACACCGAATCTTCTTATCTCGCATTTCCACGTCCGCGTCCACGACCTCCTCTTAACATACTGTAAACACAAATACTCAATATCCAGGGCAAACTTTCTAAAAGTACGTCCATCAATGTTCACAAACATGAATTAAATAAAACGGTAGTATTTAAGATTAGGAAACTTACAACCACGGTCCACACGACGATGCTGGCTCAGCAGTGATGTTACAAACGACCCATAATCAAATAACGTAAACAGACCCAACTAACCCGACTGCCAAGATATCCATGAATCTTAGCTCCGATACCATATTCTGTAACACCCCGAGATATTCGGAATGATTACAGCGCCGTAAACCCTTTAAGTAAGGATTTACAAGGCTAATTTAAAAGAAATGTAAATATAATCCAATCGTACAACTGAAGTTCAAAATACAGATTTGGTTCAACTAATCCAATGAGTTAATTTATACAACCATATCGAAATGACATTATTAAAATAGACGTACTCGAGTACTAAATGAACCAAGAAGACAAATCACAATAACAATAAACATCAACCACATCACTGAGCCATTTCATCGTCTCCGTTTGCATCGTGGTTGCTTCCCCGCTCCTCGGCTACCTGAACATCAAAACAATGTCCACCCCCGAAGGGGTTAGCAAAACAATGCTAGTACAAGTATCATAATACATAAATCATCAGTGCATCACAAAACATGCAAAACGGACTTCCGTCATCGGAATCCAACGATGTGAATCCTCACGATTCCATCAACACAATACAGGGTAATCCAAATGATCCAGCTTCTTGGTATAGATCCCCATGATGATCCCGCGGACCAACGCATGGTGGAAAACCCGTCCAGCGATCTAGCGCCCTCAAGATAGATCCCCATGATGATCCCGTCGGACCAACGCATGGTGGACATTCGATCCAAATACTTCTCAAGATAGATCCTCATGATCCCCTCGGATCATTTATACCATAAACCAGTCAATTATGCATACATATATGCATTTCAATATGTTCATCAATACGAACAATTAACAACGAATACCACGAGAAATTACAGGAATACATCTCATATTTGACAACATGAACAAAACCATAAGCATGATCAAGGTTCCAATATAAATCAAACTCAACATATGATACTTGCCTCGAAAATGGCAAGAATGAAAATACTCCAACAAATGACACGCGTCCGAATGTCACCGCCCCTCGATCGTCCCCTATGAAAGGCTCGGACCTAAGAAATAATAAAGAATTCCTCTCAATTGCATTTAACGCCTAACAACTGCTTTACTACCGCAAGCTCAAAAATGAATTTTGTCTAAACTACTTAGCGCGCCACGTACTCTACGTAACGGCGCTAAGCCCGCCTGCTAACGTACGCAAATGACTGTGTTTAGCGTGGCGCTAGCCGTGTAATCGACATTTTCTCAATGCAGATCGCCTCGCTCGATGATATAACGTACGTTATGTAACACCCCGAGATATTCGGAATAATTACAGCGCCGTAAACGCTTTAGGTAAGGATTTACAAGGCTAATTTTTAAAAGAAGTGTAAAAACAATACAATCGAACAACTGAAGTTCAAATACAGATTTGATTCAACCGATCAAATGATTTAACTTATACAACCATATCGAATTGACCTTATTAAAACCGACGTACTCGAGTGCTAAACGAACCAAGAAGACAATTCACAAAACCATAATATCAATCACATCACTGAGCCATTTCATCGTCCTGTCGGTACTGTGGTTGCCTCCCCGCTCCTCGGCTACCTGAACATCAAAACAATGTCCACCCCCAAAGGGGTTAGCAAAACAATGCTAGTACAAGTATCATCATACAATAAATCATCAATGCATCATAAAACATGCAAAACGGACTTCCGCCACCGGAATCCAACGATGCGAATCCTCACGATTCCATCAACACAATACAAGGTAATCCAAATGATCCAGCCTCAAAGATAGATCCCCATGATGATCCCGTCGGACCAACGCATGGTGGAAAACCCGGCCCAATGATCCAAAGACTCAAAGATAGGTCCCCATGATGATCCCGTCGGACCAACGCATGGTGGACATTCGATCCAGTGCCCTCAGCATAGATCCTCATGATCCCCTCGGATCATTTAAACCATAAATCAATCAACTATGCATACACATATGCATTTCAATATGTTCATCAATACGAACAAATAACAACGAATATCACGAGAATTTTCAGAAATACGTCTCATATTCAACAATATGAACGAAACCACAAGCATGATAAATCGAGCTCGACATATGATACTTGCCTCGAAAATGGCAAGGACGAAACACTTCAATGATCTCGACACACTCGAAGTCCGCCTCCTTCGATCAACGTAACAAGCTCGAACCTTAACAAAAGGAACGATATACAAATCATCTCAAGTCGAACGATGGCCTAACAATTCGGTCTACGGCCGAAAAGCTCAAAATAAACAATCACTGGCGATCGCTTAGCGTGCGCAAAGTACTCTATGTAACGTGCGCTAAGCCGGCCTGTTAGCGTACGCTATCGTGTAAGACTAGCGTGCGCTAGCTACGAACTGACAGTTCGAATCGGCTGATACATAACGTACGCTACGTACGTATTGTGCGTTAACTGAACCTCAATAGCGCACGTTAACTCACATATGTTAGCGTGCGCTAACCTTGCATGGCAGAATACTGCTACCGGAAAAACTGGGTTGAAAGGTGGTGAATTTATGAATTCTATGTTGATACAACAAGTCATCCTCAAGCATGTCATGCTAATAAGGTTTGTGGAAGTTCCATGATCATGAGGTACAAATATACGGATAATCAACTCAACATCAAATCTTATCTTCGATCTTCAAGAAATATTCTAAGTTCCGATTTTCCAAGTCTCAAAACATATGATTCCTTACGTAAAACATACGAACTAGGTAATCTTCACATACTAGTCGATTGGTTCTGAAGATACAAAACATACTTAGGAATCCACATACTAAAAGGTTCAATGGATTATACGATGAATAAGTGTCGAACGTCGAAAATATCCTTCTAACACACGATGTACGACTAATAACGAATCTAACTGACTAAATGAACATGATCAACATCCTTAAGAACACTACTAGTATTGGTGAAGAATCACCTACCTCAAGGTAGTAAAGAACACGGAGGAAAATTGAAGCAATCCAACACCGAAAGCTTGAACGCCAATCTCCAACGATGTATGATCTTCAATCACGAGCTAGGGTGTTGATATGAAGTGTTTACGATGAAGGAAGTTATGTTCTAAGTGTAGGAATTCGGGTAATGGGAGCAGAGAGAACTGAAATCACGAATAGGATGTTGTCCTATTTATAATAAATGGCTATTAGCGCGCGCTAGACCCTGCTCGTAGCGTGCGCTAACGGCTCACTGACTAAACTGTACTCAGAACTTAGCGCGTGCTATACACATACCTGTAGCGTGCGCTAAGGCATTGACTCGGCTTTTCCCGAAAGCCGTCCAGGTACATCCCGACACGATCCGACAGGGGTCCCCCGGCCAGATCTCACCTACCGCACGTCTCAATCAAATTGACCACGCATAGCGTGCGCTAATGACCCTCAGTAGCGTGCGCTATTAATCCACGTTAGCGCACGCTAAACAATACAATCTTTAAATCACAACCACGAAATTAAACGCTCGACAACATCGGATTATGAAATACGGAGAATAGTACTCAGACAAAAGTACAATTATTACAATATCGCAAGTTCCAATTACATAACAGAAATCTCGGGTATTACATCCTTCCTCCCTAAAAAGAAGTTTCGTCCCGAAACTTAAGATGAAAACAACTCCGGATATCTAGTCTTCATACTGTCCTCCGTTTCCCAAGTGGCCTCTTCGACTCCATGTCGTGACCATTGTACTTTAACCAAGTGTATTGGTTTATTCCTCAATTATTTGATCCGGCTCTCAAGTATCTTGATTGGTCTCTCTTCGAAGGTGCCATCATTAGCTATCTCGATCTCGTCGAAATCAATGACGTGATCGGGTCCTACATACTTCCGCAATTGGGATACGTGAAACACATTGTGAATGTGACTCAGCGATGGCGGTAAGGCCAACCTGTATGCTAAATCTCCCACTCTCTCGAGGATCTCGAATGGTCCGATATATCTCGGACTAAGCTTGCCTCTCCTCCCAAAACGGAAAATCCCTCGTGTAGGAGACACCTTCAATAGTACATGGTCCCCAGCGTCGAACTCTAGAGGGCGACGATGTACATCTGCATAAGACTTCTGTCGACTCTGGGCAGTCAACAGTCTTTCTCGAATCATAGCTATCTTCTCTTGAGTCTGAATAATCAATTCCGGTTCCGTCCCGATCAAATCTGAAGAATCATCCCAACATAGGGGTGATCGGCATCTTCTCCCGTACAAAGCTTCAAATGGTGCCATCTTAATTGAAGCATGCCAACTATTATTGTAGGTGAATTCAACTAATGGCAAATGAACTTCCCAATCAGTTGACCAATCCAAAGCACAAGCTCTAAGCATGTCTTCTACAGTTTGAATAGTCCTTTCGGACTGACCGTCCGTTTGGGGATGATAGGCTGTGCTAAAGTTGAGCTCAGTCCCCAGAGCCCTGTGAACTGCTTCCCAGAAATGTGACACGAAGCGACCATCTCGATCCGAAATAATGGTCCTCGGCGTCCCATGCAATCTGACTATCTCCGCAATAAATACTCGTGCCAATCTCTCGGGTCCCCATGTATCTTTAATTCCCAGGAAATGAGCCGATTTGGTTAGTCGATCAACTACAACCCAAATCATGTTCATCCCCGTTCTAGTCCTTGGCATACTAGTGATGAAATCCATCGAGATATCCTCCCACTTCCACTCAGGGATCGGAAGCGGCTTTAACATTCCGGCAGGTCGTTGATGTTCAATCTTAACCTGATGACAAGTCAAACACTTCGAAACGTACTCCGCTATGTCCTTCTTCATATTTCCCCACCAGAAGCTTTGCTTTAAATCCTTATACATCTTACTACTGCCTGGGTGAATAGAATAGGGCGCGCTATGAGCTTCCTTCAAAATTGTCCGTCTCAAATCATCATCCTCGGGAACGCAAAGTCGACTCTGAAATCTCAGAACTCCATCGTCTTGTATCACGAATCCTGGGGCTTTTCCTTTCTTTACTTCGTCATATAATCGAACAATCAGAGAATCGTTCAATTGTTTAGACTTGATCTCCTCGACTAATGATGAAGTCAGTTCCATCACATAAAGTTGCCCTTGAATTTCTGGTGCCCATACCTCAATCCCCTCGCGGATCAGTTCTCGTTGAATACTGGTTTGGGACGTAAGTGCTTCCAACACTCGAAGAGAAACAGGTTTACGGATCAAAGCATCAGCTACTACATTTGCTTTCCCCGGATGATAGAGAATCTCCAAGTCGTAATCCTTGATCAATTCCAGCCACCTTCTTTGCCTCATGTTTAACTCTTTCTGACTGAAAATGTACTTGAGGCTCTTATGATCTGTAAAGATTTGACAATGAGTGTCGTACAAATAATGTCGCCAAATTTTCAAGGCAAAGACCACAGCTGCTAGCTCCAGATCATGAGTAGGGTAATTAATCTCGTACGATTTCAATTGTCTAGAGGCATAAGCAATCACTTTAACCTTATGCATCAACACACAACCCAAACCCTGATTTGAAGCGTCGCTGTATACCATGAATCCATCAGTTCCCTCTGGCAGCGCTAATATAGGTGCTTTCGACAGCCTCCTCTTAAGTTCGTCAAAACCAGCCTGGCACTTCTCATTCCACATGAACTTTTGAGTTTTCTGTAACAGCTGGGTGAGCGGACGAGCAATTTTGGAAAATCCCTCTACAAAGCGGCGGTAATATCCAGCAAGTCCTAAGAAGCTTCGGACTTCTTTCACGTTTTTAGGAGCTTCCCAATCCAAGATTGCTTCGACTTTCTTCGGGTCCACCTGAACTCCGTCGGATGATATCACATGCCCAAGGAAGGTTACTTCTTTAAGCCAGAACTCGCATTTTGAAAATTTTGCGTACAGCTGTTCCTTTCTCAAGGTGCTCAAAACCACACGCAGATGTTCGGCATGCTCCTCTGCGTCCTTCGAATATATCAAGATGTCGTCAATGAAGACGACCACAAATTTATCCAAGTATTCCAAGAATACCCAATTCATCAATTGCATGAATACCGCAGGAGCATTGGTAAGTCCAAACGGCATTACTACAAATTCATAATGCCTGCATCGATCTGAAAGCAGATTTCGGTATATCCGATTCCTTAATTCTCAACTGGTGGTATCCTGATCGCAAGTCAATCTTCGAGAATACCCTTGCCCCTTGCAGCTGATCAAACAAGTCGTCGATCCTAGGTATAGGATACTTATTCTTGATTGTCATCTTGTTGAGCTCCCTGTAATTAATACACAGGCGGAGGGATCCGTCTTTCTTCCGGACAAAGAGAACGGGCGCTCCCCAAGGAGAAACACTAGGTTGGATATAGCCCTTCTGTAACAATTCCTCCAGTTGCTTCTTGAGTTCATACATCTCGGTTGGCGCCATGCGGTATGGTGCTCTGGAAATAGGAGCTGCTCCAGGCTCTAATTCGATAGTGAATTCCACTCCCCTCTGCGGAGGTAACCCAGGTAGTTCGTCAGGAAATACATATGAGAACTTATTCACAACTGAAATAGATGAGAGCTCTACTCCTTCCTCTTTCCTCATGGCATAGCACCAAAGTCCGTGACATCCCTGCTTCAGTAATTTCACGGCTTTCATTGCTTTGATCAATTTTCCCGAACTTCCTGGTCTCCATCCCCGGAATAAGTGTTCAGATCCGTCATCAGCAATGATGGAAATGACTCTCTCTCGGTAATTGCAATCCTCCATAACGGTTGAGCCAATCATCTCCGAGAATTAAATCGTCACCGTAGATATCGACTACAATGAGATTCGATGGCCACTCTCTTCCTTCTATAGATACTGGGAAATCCCTAGCTTCTAGGGTTCCCACAATTTTCTCTCCGCTCGGTAATCCCACAAAATAAGGTTAACAATTATACAAGCACGAGATTTTCAAACGATTAACACAGTTCAAAGATATAAAAGAATGTGTAGCTCCCGAATCGAACAAGACACTAACTGGTTGCAAAAGGATCCAATCGCACTCGATGCAACAAATGTGTTCTCGATCATCGATTTCCTCATTTCGCATAGCGTGGAGGAATGGACCCAAAGACTAGGCGTCTCTCTTCCCAGCTCGCTGCCAAATCCACTCGCCGCTCGGTTCACACTCGTCTCCTTCGAATCGAGCCGGAGTGCGCGTACCAAAAGATCGGGTCGCATTCCCACAAAATTTTGCGCGATGTCCTTCTGTCCCACACTAAACAAAGCACAGCAGCGCGAAACAATCACGTCGAACATGTCCCGCTTTGCCACGCTTGTAACACTTTTTTCCTGCGTCAAACAGCTTGGTGCCGCCTAACTTCTTTCCACCTCGAGAAGGATGCGGAGGTCTCTGGATGAATGAAAAGAGGATCGACTCGCGAGGCCCGCTACTCTTATCCTCCGTGAAGTTGCGACACCTTCGCTTTCTTTGCTTCCGTTGCTTTCTCTCACTTGCCTCCTTCATATCATAGGCCAACGCCTTGTCCTGCATACTGCCGCAAGGTGGTACATTCAAATACTGCATATATACCGCTGAATTTCCGCTTCATTCGCATGTCAAAATGAAAATCTTCTCCGCCTCGGTCCCGACCAAGTGGCGCACATAAGTCACCGGTGATTAAAAGTCTTAATCACGTCCGTCATAGATACTTCCGAATTTTGTGGTGAGAAAAACTCCCGAACTCGGGCTTTCATCAAGGCGAGGACAATATCGCGCCTCCATCATCAATTTGAATTCCGTCCACCAACATTGTGCTCCTCCTGGCCGAATGGCCTCCCACCGCCGAAAGCCTCCTGGCCAAAAGATACCGGGCGACGGAACCTTCCTATCGTTGGGACAGCTTAATCCTCGCAAAATCTTTTCTAATTCCTTCACCAATGATCCCACGAAAGCGTCTCGCCGAACCGTCAAATTTCGGAGGATGCAATTTGACCACCTCGGTAAGCCATTTATCTCCCGATTATCCACGTTATGCCGCTGTCCCATCGCTGCCTCGCATGCGATCCACAACTTGAGAAAATCGGTTTATCTGGGCAACCACTGCCAAGCACTCCCGCACGTTAGATCTCGCATTATTATTTGCCGATCCTCGCCGTCCCCCTAATGGGAATCCGCTCGACTAGCGGCTATCTCTCGGGGTAGATACCGACTCTTCTTGCCTCGCATTTCCACGTCCGGCCCACGACAAGGCCCGCGTCCACGACCTCCTCTCAACATACTGTAAACATAAATACTCAATATCCAGGACAAACTTTCTCAAGGTACATCCATCAATGTTCACAAGACATGAATTAAATAAAACGGTAGTATTCGAGATTAGGAAACTTACAACCATGGTCCACACGACGATGCTGGCTCAGCAGTGATGTTACGAACGACCAATAATCAAATAACGTAAACAGACCCAACTAACCCGACTGCCAAGATATCCATGAATCTTAGCTCTGATACCATATTCTGTAACACCCCGAGATATTCGGAATAATTACAGCGCCGTAAACCCTTTAGGTAAGGATTTACAAGGCTAATTTTTAAAAGAAGTGTAAAAACAATACAATCGAACAACTGAAGTTCAAATACAGATTTGATTCAACCGATCAAATGATTTAACCTATACAACCATATCGAATTGACCTTATTAAAACAGACGTACTCGAGTGCTAAACGAACCAAGAAGACAATTCACAAAACCATAATATCAATCACATCACTGAGCCATTTCATCGTCCTGTCGGTACTGTGGTTGCCTCCCCGCTCCTCGGCTACCTGAACATCAAAACAATGTCCACCCCCGAAGGGGTTAGCAAAACAATGCTAGTACAAGTATCATCATACAATAAATCATCAATGCATCATAAAACATGCAAAACGGACTTCCGCCACCGGAATCCAACGATGCGAATCCTCACGATTCCATCAACACAATACAAGGTAATCCAAATGATCTAGCGCCTCAAAGATAGATCCCCATGATGATCCCGTCGGACCAACGCATGGTGGAAAACCCGTCCAACGATCCGGCCTCAAAGATAGATCCCCATGATGATCCCGTCGGACCAACGCATGGTGGACATTCGATCCAGCGCCCTCAGCATAGATCCTCATGATCCCCTCGGATCATTTAAACCATAAATCAATCAACTATGCATACACATATGCATTTCAATAAGTTCATCAATACGGACAAATAACAATGAATATCACGAGAATTTTCAGAAATACGTCTCATATTCAACAATATGAACGAAACCACAAGCATGATAAATCGAACTCGACATATGATACTTGCCTCGAAAATGGCAAGGACGAAACACTTCAATGATCTCGACACACTCGAAGGCCGCCTCCTTCGATCAACGTAACAAGCTCGAACCTTAACAAAAGGAATGATATACAAATCATCTCAAGTCGAACGATGGCCTAACAATTCGGTCTACGGCCGAAAAGCTCAAAATAAACAATCTGCTCGATCAGGCGGCGCTACGATTTCTACGTAACGTGCGCTAAGCCGGCCTGTTAGCGTACGCTATCGTGTAAGACTAGCGTGCGCTAGCTACGAACTGACAGTTCGAATCGGCTGATACATAACGTACGCTACGTACGTATTGTGCGTTAACTGAACCTCGATAGCGGACGTTAACTCACATATGTTAGCGTGCGCTAACCTTGCATGGCAGAATACTGCTACCGGAAAAACTGGGTTGAAAGGTGGCGAATTTATGAATTCTATGTTGATACAACAAGTCATCCTCAAGCATGTCATGCTAATAAGGTTTGTGGAAGTTCCATGATCATGAGGTACAAATATACGGATAATCAACTCAACATCAAATCTTATCTTCGATCTTCAAGAAATATTCTAAGTTCCGATTTTCCAAGTCTCAAAACATATGATTCCTTACGTAAAACATACGAACTAGGTAATCTTCACATACTAGTCGATTGGTTCTGAAGATACAAAACATACTTAGGAATCCACATACTAAAAGGTTCAATGGATTATACGATGAATAAGTGTCGAACGTCGAAAATATCCTTCTAACACACGATGTACGACTAATAACGAATCTAACTGACTAAATGAACATGATCAACATCCTTAAGAACACTACTAGTATTGGTGAAGAATCACCTACCTCAAGGTAGTAAAGAACACGGAGGAAAATTGAAGCAATCCAACACCGAAAGCTTGAACGCCAATCTCCAACGATGTACGATCTTCAATCACGAGCTAGGGTGTTGATATGAAGTGTTTAGGATGAAGGAAGTTATGTTCTAAGTGTAGGAATTCAGGTAATGGGAGCAGAGAGAACTGAAATCACGAATAGGATGCTGTCCTATTTATAATAAATGGCTATTAACGCGCGCTAGACCCTGCTCGTAGCGTGCGCTAACGGCTCACTGACTAAACTGTACTCAGAACTTAGCGCGCGCTATACACATACCTGTAGCGTGCGCTAAGGCGTTGACTCGTCTTTTCCCGAAAGCCGTCCAGGTACATCCCGACACGATCCGATAGGGGTCCCCCAGCCAGATCTCACCTACCGCACGTCTCAATCAAATTGACCATGCATAGCGTGCGCTAATGACCCTCAGTAGCGTGCGCTATTAATCCACGTTAGCGCACGCTAAACAATACAATCTTTAAATCACAACCACGAAATTAAACGCTCGACAACATCGGATTATGAAATACGGAGAATAGTACTCAGACAAAAGTACAATTATTACAATATCGCAAGTTCCAATTACATAACAGAAATCTCGGGTATTACACGTTACGTATCCAACGTAGCGCACGTTACTCATTCCCGATAGCGCACGTTAATATATACATCTTAGCGTGCGCTAATCGTGCATGGCAGTCACTACTGGGAAGAACTTGAGCTAAAGGTGATGAAACTCATGAAATCCTCAGTGTTAATACATGCCAACTCTGTGCATATCATGCTCATACGGTTTACGAAAGATCTTTATGGATTAAAAGACTACGAGACACCAGGATACGTATCATCATTACTACACCATAATTCATCTTGATTTCGAGAAAGTATCCTAAGTTCCCTTCGTCCTACGTTACAAAACGCATGATTCCAATGTGTAAAACATAACAACTTGATAATCTCCACCTACTGGTCATAATCGGTTTGAAGATACATGAATATGCTTAGGAGTCCATATACTAAAAAGGTTCAAAGGATTATACGATGAATAAGTGCCGAAACATCAAAAATATCCTTCTAACACATGATGTTCGACTATTAACGAATTTATCTGACTAGATAAACATGATCAAACGTCCTTCAAAATACTACTAACATTGGTGAAGAATCACCTACCTCAAAGTAGTGAAGAACAAGGAGGAAAATTCGAAGCAATCCAACACCGAAGGTTTGAACACCAATCCTCCAATGATCTACAATATTCAACACGAGCTAGGATGCCGGCAAGAAGTGTTTAGGATGAAGAGAGTGTCTTTCTAAGTTCAAGAATTCGAATGGGGAAGTGAAAAAATCTGAAAATATGAAAAAGGATGCTGTCCTATATATAGAAAATGGTTATTAGCGCGCGCTAGCCCATATTCATAGCGTGCGCTAACGGCTATTTGAAACGCTACTGATTTCACTGTACTCAGCCTTTAGCGTGCGCTACCCTCACGTGAGTAGCGTGCGCTAACGCGTTGACTTGGCTTTTTCCCGAAAACCGTCCAGGTTCATCCCAACACAATCCGACCAAGATTCCCGGCCTGATCTCACCTACCACACGTCTCAATCATTATGACCACGTATAGCGTGCGCTAAGGTTCCTTCGTAGCGTGCGCTATGGATCCAAGTTAGTGTACGCTACACTTAGATGATAGCGTGCGCTACAAGCGCAAAAACACAATTTATAAATCACATTCATGAAATCATACGCTCAACTACACCGGATTATGAAATACGGAGAATAATACTCGGATCAAAGTTCAACAATTACAATATCACAAGTTCCAAATACATATCATAAATCTCAGGTATTACATACTAAATCCTCAAGTCGAAGGTTCACGAATACCTATCACAACCTTTCGATTCTATCATTGTCTGTCCCGGAGTGAAATCCGTATGACGAATCGAAGGTGAGTCGGTTCGAGTATACTAATCCAATTAGCATACCTATAACGTATGCTCCCCCTAACCATTAGCATTCGACAGGCACTCTCCATGTCAAAGAACACGTCATACAAGTCTTCACATAAACTTAACGCCCAGTCAAGTTTCATAGACTTGCGAACGATTAAGTATTTGAGCTACAAACCTTTCCAGTGCCGACCCCCTTATCCAATAAGAAGTGAAATGTTTTGCTCTCAAATACACGGACTAGTTTCTATATTTATATTTACGAGTTGGGAATGCCAGTAACTACCAGCAAATAAAGAAACATCCATTGGCTTATATTAGTGAATTTACATAATTACAAGTACAATGCCCTCACTCAATCATCCTCTGAGTGGCATTCGAGGGCATACTCCCAACAGTTGCCCCACCAGAAGTTCTACTCCAGGTCCTTATACATCTTACTGGTGCCCGGGTAGATAGAATAGGGCGTGCTGTGAGCTTCCTTAATAATTGTCTGCTTCAGAACATCGACATCGGGAACGTAAATTCGGTTCTAAAATCTCGAGACTCCATCATCATGAATTACAAATCCTGGGGATTTTCCTTTGTCCACTTCATCGTACAACCGAATCATCAGAGGATCATCCACTTGCTTAGATTTGATTTCTTCGGTTAACGATGAAGTTATTTCCATCACACACAGTTGTCCTTGGACTCCTTGCAACCACACTTCAATTCCTTCGCGAATCAATTCTCGTTGAATGCTGGGCTGGGAGGTCAGAGTCTCCAGCATCTGAATAAAAACAGGCTTGCGGCTAAGTGCATCAGCCACTACATTTGCTTTGCCTGGATGATAGAGAATCTCCAAGTCGTAGTCCTTAATTAGTTCCATCCATCTCCTTTTCCGCATGTTCAACTCTTTCTGACTGAATATGTATTTTAGACTCTTGTGATCCGTAAAGATTTGACAGTGAGTCCCGTACAGGTAGTGTCTCCAGATTTTCAAAGCAAAACTACTGCTGCCAGCTCCAAATCATGTGTTGGGTAATTCACTTCATAAGGTTTCAGCTGTTGTGACGCATAGGCGATCACCTTCTCATTCTGCATCAATACACATCCAAGTCCTTGGTTCGAAGCATCACTGTAAACTATGAATCCTCCAGTTCTATGTGGGAGTGCTAAAATCGGTGCCGTCGTCAATCTCTTCTTCAATTCATCAAAGCTATTCTGGCACATCTTGTTCCACTCAAACTTTTGAGTTTTCTGCAGTAGTCGAGTAAGTGGGCGGGTAATTTTGGAAAACCCTTCCACGAACCGACGATAATACCCAGCAAGTCCTAAGAAACTCCGGACTTACTTCACGTTCTTCGGAGGCTTTCAATCCATAACTACTTCGATTTTCTGGGGATCTACTCGGACTCCTTCTACTGATACTCCATGGCCGAGGAATATTACTTCCTTTATCCAGAATTCACACTTAGAAAGCTTGGCGTACAATTGCTCGTTTATCAGAAGGTCTAGAACAATCCGCAAATGCTACGCATGCTCTTCCGGGCTCTTAGAATACACCAGAATGTCATCAATGAACACAACCACAAAGTTTTCCAAATACTCTATGAACACTCGGTTCATCAATTGCATGAAAACAGCAGGTGCATTAGTGACACCAAATGGCATCACTACAAACTCATAGTGTCCGTAGCGAGTTCTGAACACTGATTTTGGAACATCGGATTCCTTAATCCTCAACTGATGATATCCCGACTTCTAATCAATCTTAGAAAACACTGTTTCTCCTTGCAACTGGTCAAACAAATCATCAATCCGTGGCAATGGATACTTGTTCTTGATTGTCATCTTGATCAGCTCTCGATAGTCAATACACAATCGAAGTGATCCATCCTTCTTCCGAATGAAAAGAATTGGTGCTCCCCAGGGCAAAACGCTTGGCTGGATATAGCCTTTGTCCAGTAACTCTTCCAGTTGCTTCTTCAATCCATACATCTCCGTAGGTGCCATACGATACGGCACCTTAGAAATTGGTGTAGCTCCTGGTTCCAGCTCGATGGTAAATTCTACATCCCGTCGTGGAGGTAGTCCAGATAATTCATCAGGAAATACATCCGGAAATTCATTCACAATAGGAATGAATGAGAGTTCTACTTTTCCGTCTTCTTTCTTCATTGCGTAGCACCAGTATTCGGTACAACCCTGTTTCAACAATTTGACAGCTTTCATCGCCTTGATCATCTTTCCTGAGCTTCCTGGTTTCCATCCTTCAAACAGTATTTCGGAACCATTGCCATCTATCAGCAAGATATTCGTCTTTCGGTAGTTTACAATAGCTCCATATTGATTAAGCCAATCATCTCCGAGTATCAGGTCGTCTCCTTGCATTTATATCACAATCAGATTTCAGGACCACTCTCTGCCTCCAATTGATATAGGGAAATCTCTAGTTTCTAAGTTTCCCACAATCATCTCTCCACTCGGTAAACCCACAACATAAGGCTCACAATTATGAAAACCAGAAATATTCAAACGATTTACACAAGACAAGGATATAAATGAATGTGTAGCTCCTGTATCGAATAAAACGCTAACTGGCTGTGAAAGGATCTGAACATTACCTGATGCGACAGCAGCATCCTGATCATCTACACTCCTCATATCATACAGACATGGGGGAACGGATCCGGCACTCGATGTCCCTTTTCGGTCCCACTGTCCTCTGCCTCGTCCGCGACCAAAATTCTGGGGCAGCTGAACACTTTGCTGCGTCTGTTGGATATTGGCTTCCTTCTGAACTGGCTGTGATGTACGGGCTCTAAAAGACTTTGCATCCTCTACACAGAACACTGCACGATGCCCCTCTCGACTACAATCAAAACAAGTCACGGAAGGTAGGGGCAGTTTCGTCGATAGTGTCCCGTCTGGGCACAGTTAAAGCACTTCCTGGTTACGTCCGTCGTGGTTGATGCTGCTCCGAAGTTCTTTCCGCTCTTAGATGGGTGCGGAGGTTTCTTGAAAGAATGAAAAGATGACTGGGCCTTGCGGGGCCCACTACTCTTGTGCTCCGTGAAACTATCGGAGACTTTATGCTTCTTGGATTTTGCAAACTTTTCCATCGCTGCTTCTTTGATTTCATACACCAATGCTTTATCCTGAAATTGACAGAGAGTGGTACATTCAAAACCAGACATGTACCTATGGATTTCTGGTTTCATTCTCATATCAAAATGGATCATCATTTCTGCATCTGTTCTGACCAGATGTCGAATAAATGCCAGCTGCTGGTTAAACGTCCTAATCGCCTGAGATACTGGCACATCTGAAGGCTGAGCGGAGAAAAACTCCCGAACTTTGGCTTCCCTCACCGGACGAGGGCAGTACTAAGCTTCCATCATCAGTCTAAATTCTCCCCAGTCGGCATCATGATCTACAGGCCGGATGGCTTCCCACTGCATTTGATGCTTCCTATCGAGAAATCTTGAGCAATAGAGGCTCTCCATTGCCCTGGGGAAATTAATCCCGGCAAAAAATTTCTCCAGTTCTTTTAACTAATGGTCCCACATCGGGGTCTCAGAAAAGCCATCGAATTTGGGTGGTTGCATCTTCGCCACCTCTTGCAGCCATCGGTCGCCTCGATTTCCCATGTCCGGGATACCTTGATGTCGATCTCCCTATTGTAATCCTCCTGCCACCTGCATTCGGTCCACGACCTGGGCAAACTGAGTCATCTGGTTAACCACCTGATGAATGATTTCGGGCACAGCAGGTTTTGGTTCATTGTTAATGGATCTTTGTGGCTCGTCTGATTAGAAGGCGAAGCTTCTCTTTCGGCATTCCTTCATTCGCGTCTGCGACCGCGACCACATCCACGTCCATCTCTCAACATACTGTAACCATAAATACTCGATATACAGGAAACAGTATCGTTCAAATGTTCAAGTATAAAGACATATAACAGGTAAAGGATGAGGTAGAGTTTAGGAACTTACAACCACCGTTCGCATGAAGACGTAGGCAGTACAGTGATGTTATTCACGGCCGGTTACCTCAAAAGACATATATGACCCCTATTTTAACCCAATGGCCAAGATATCCATAATCTTAGCTCCG
The DNA here is from genome assembly GCA_033398695.1 of Orobanche coerulescens. NCBI lineage: Eukaryota > Viridiplantae > Streptophyta > Magnoliopsida > Lamiales > Orobanchaceae > Orobanche > Orobanche coerulescens. Next base: position 96,991,103 of record CM065806.1, read on the forward strand.
ATACCATATTCTGTAACACCTTGATATATTCAGGAATATTACAGCGCCGTAAATCCTTTACATAAGAATTTACAAGGCTGAAGAAATGAAAAGACAACAACAGATACCAACATATGAAAGTAACTGAAATAAAATACTACAGTTCTGGGCCAATACCGAGAATACAAATGTCCAAAAGAAGACTATTAATACATCACCGAAACCAATCATCACAAATGACGACGTACTCGAGTACTTATTAAAACAATACAAACAACAGATAAATAAACTCGGCCGGGACATCACTCTGCACCCTCGTCGTCATGCATCTCCAGTGGTTGTTTCCCTGCTTTCCTGGATCCTGTACATAAACAAATGTTCACCCCTGAAGGGGTTAGCACAACGATGCTAGTACAAGTACCACAACATATTATTCAACATTTCACGAAGAATAATAATAACATAGATGAGAAATTACCAACGAGTATCCTCCTACGAGAAACTCATAAATAACATACACAACTCATAATCACAACATGATATCACAACATACATATGGTAAATCTAATGATCCAGCATTCACTGCCTAGAAACAACGATGATCCCGTCAGACCAACCCGTGGTGGAAAAACCCGCCCGATGATCCAGCGCATGCTAACATAGATCCCCCGATGATCCCGTCGGACCAACACGAGGTGGACATACAACAACGACATATATGCACAACAATATGTATAACATCAATACATAGAACAATTAAAGTACTTGCCTCGATTCGAAGACAAGAATAACACTTCCACGAATATCAAAATACTCGAAGGTCGCCCTTTCGTTAATCACGTTGCAAAACTCGAACCTTAACAAAAGAAATAATATACAATTTATCTCACGTCGTACGAATGTCTAACAATTCAAATTACGGTCGAAAGTTCATAAAACGTAACTTACCTGACCTGCTTAACGTACGTTACGTACCCTATGTAGCATACGTTAAGCCTACTCGTTAGCGCACGTAAGCTACGAAGTCTAGCGTACGCTAACCATGCATCGACAATCCCTTACTGATCATTCAACTGACTCGTCTAATGATATAACGTACATTACGTACCAAACATAGCGTACATTAACTATGCCCGATAGCATACATAAGATACATAGCTTAGTGTACGCTAAGCACGCGTGACAGTTTCTCACTAGGCAGGCGACTGTCTCGATTTGTGATGAAGCTTACGAAATCCTCAGTGATTAACGTACGTTATCTTCATACATATCATGCTCATACAATTATGAATGATCTTATGGATTACAACATCTTCGAATTCAAGGATATGTATATTATCTTGGTGATCATACTCCAATCTTGATTACAAATTCTCATACATAATTCGGAAGGCCTATGGTTGATATCAATATCTTTATACCATTCAAACTATCATCTTGAAGTTTAATTAACAACCCACCTTTACCAGATCCAACAATCCTTCAATGATCAACTTCCTAGGTTCGTCTAATAACAATGATGTTAATACCAAGTCCGTGATTGCTACGAAGACACCTTCAAAATTTGGATTACCAATCTCAGAAACTTCCTTTACTTGTTCATCGTAACAAGATTCAATTTATGATGCTTTTAACCGAGGTACTTAAAGCATAATCATCTCAACTTCCTAAACATGATGTTGGTTGAATAAATCATCTATGAAACTTAATATCCTTGGTATTATGATCATAATATCTTTAAGAATACGAAATCGAGGTTGGAGACAACATAACATACCTTAAGATGAAGAAAATGCTGAGACAATAGGTAGAATCCAACTCCGGTTGCTTGTGTGTCAATCCAAAATGATTCTCCACTTCAATGATCAATATAAGTGATATCTAAACTTCAAAGATCGAGTATGGATGGCCTATGGATGTTTATGAAGGATAGGTGAAGAAAATGTAAACAGCATAACATGGGGTGCTGTCTTATTTATAATTTCTGTCCTTAACGTACGTTAGCCTTCATGCATAATGTACGTTAGCCTCTTAGCGTACGCTACCCAATATTCTTAGCGTACGCTATCGTCCACTGATAGTTAACTATTCTCATTCTGTACTCGATTATGTACGTTACACCATCAGGTTACGTACGTAAGCAACACCCTTTAGCGTACGCTAGACATGTTCCTTAGTGTACGTTAACAATCGTTGACTTCAAATCTGTCCAGGTTCATCCGAGGGAATCTTATCCGGACCCATGTCCGGTTGGCGTATGTGATAGCCGCCCAACTCAATTATTGACTTTCTAACGTACGCTACGCTTCATTCGTAGCGTACGCTAACTCTGGACGATAACGTACGTTAAGCTACATTCTTAGCGTACGTTATCACGTATTCGCATGGGAAAATTTACATGTTGTCATACTCGTGTACAAGGATACAAATACGAGAAATATCATACTTCGATTATCGATATCACAATTCCGAATAATACAGGGTTTAATTACAGATGAAATACTCAATAATTAATCCGGATATTACAATAACATGGGCAAAAAATTTTAAATATTAGACATAAATTAATAAATATAAAGATTATTATAAAAATAAATAAAAATAGACACAAAAAAGGGATGAATATTATCATTTTTTACAAATATTAATAATTTAATAGACCATTAAAATAAATTTATAAATAATAAGTGTGTTATAAAATCGAAATATTATAGAGAGGATTTAGAGAGAGAGATAATTCTCAGGTATGTTTTCATTAATAACTGAAGTCCTATTTATAGGTAAACTTCAGATGGCACAATCCTAATTACATAATTATATCAAGGGCATAATAGTCATTCACATATTATAATATATTATCTTATTACGCACTACGAGACATGCGTATTTCAACGATTCTTAACACTCCCCCTTGAATGACTATTTACATAAATATCTGCTGAACTAGTTTGAAGAAAAACCCAATGGGAGAAAAACTCTCAAACTGTTTGTATTGGAGCGTGTGATAATCATATCATGTTGCATCATAACGTTGGTAGGAAACCTCTGTTGGATAAAACTTTAGCAATCTGTAATCTCGTAAATTTGCTCCCCCTTATCTTGATAGTTCTTGTATGAGTATTCTTGTGCCGTCTCAGTAAAACCTCGTGGGACAAAAACTGAGTGAATCTATCATGTATATCATTCGTTGTTGGGATATCCACATGTTGCCTCATTAAACCTTGTCAAGAAAACCCACTGGGAAAAAACTTGATCGAAGGAAAAAGAGTACAACTACGCCTTCTGTTGTTAAATCTTTGAGGAATAATCTTGATCTTTATAATTTTCCTCATTATGCCATGAATATACCTCGTTAAACCTTATTAGGAAAAACCCAATGGGAAAAATCCTAATGAAGGGAAAAGAGTACAGTATTCATACTAATACGCCATTCCAGTTGCCTCATTAAAAGCCTTGCTAGGAAAACCTAATGGAACAAAACCTCAGTCAAGGGAAAAAGAGTGCAACGTATAAAATATGCCCCAGGCATTTCAATAATCATCCAAGGATTAGTATGAGTATCGTATTCAGTGCAATTTGTAATCCCGCACTCATATTCTTTGCAGTATGTTTCAAATCTCCTTGGAGATTCCATATTAGTTGTGGTTAAGCTGCCTCGTTAAAAACCTTGCTAGGAAAACCCAGTGGGATAAAACCTTAGTCAAGGAAAAGAGTACAGTATATAATTTTCTTTCACAACACCTTATTTTGAGTGACTACACATACTGATAATATGTTTAAATTCTCTTCAGGAGTTACTTTCAGTAAGCCCATATGTTTCATTTTATTATAAGTGCATATATTTCAATTTCGATGGATTTCAGTATCCTCATTTCAAATATCCATATTCCACAATCATGGATTTCAATATCCTTGTTTCATTTATAGTGCTATATTGTGTCGACAATTTCAACATTTATTTCATGTAGCAACATAACTTGCCGAGATATCTCATTATCTTCTTTTATAGTTATGTCTATATACTTCAAAAGTATATGCCTCCTTTTATCATTTACTTTGGTTTATATTCGGGAAATTATTTTTATCAACGCAGTTGTAGTTAGTACGAAAGATTAATAGTTCATCATGCATCTTTGAACTCCAAGTTTATATAGTCGTGAGGATATAGTGTGATGCATTTCACATATTACCAACTACTAATACTCCCCCTCATGCTAAGAGATTTCTTGAGCACCAAACTCATATCCCAGTACCTCAGTATTCATCTTCAGTCACGGGGGTTTATATATTATGTTCTCGATATTGGCAAGAGGACTTCGAATAGTATGCCAATTAATATCTCACTCGTATGCGCATATCTTGATCCTTTCTGGGATCTATTCAAGTTTATTTGGGATATATTACTAGATTAATCTGATATGGAATATATGCTCCAATCATGAGCAAATCATCTCATAAATTTCCGATTACGATTCATATACACATGTGACTATCTAGTGGATCCATAATATCTAGTAGTTCACATAGAGAGGAAGTGGGCCTATACTCCCCATTAATATATTCCAAGTTTATTGGGAATTCATTCTCAATATTGGCTAGTAGTGATATTAATCGAGAATAAATATTTGAAGACATGATGTGTCTATATCACCATATAGATATTTTACCGACATATCACATCATCTTTCTGAGCCATTATTGCACATTATTATCAACATGGAGTCCCCGCTCCCACATGTCATATTATGTTCATTATTCAAATATAGAACCATAGTTCATATGCTTATGAATTATTCAAACGCGGAGTCAAACCTCATACGCGTAATTCCAATCTATAAATAGATTAGCATTGTATTCACAATCACCTATATCGAGGGTTTGATTATCATAATGGATTCAATGCTTTCTATTCTTCTCAAATATTACCCATCTCTTCCAGTGAATATCATAAAAAGAATTTATCGAGCTCGACTCGAAAGATTAAGGGTGCTAGTAAGGAATGGCATCCCAGAAGATATTCGATGGTTGATCGAAGCACAAGTTCGATTATCTGGTGAATTTTCAAATTTATTTAAGTATATGCCAGGTACAGGTAGGAGTAATTTTGCAAAGAAACGAAGAGCAAAAAGATTAGGTGGATGCTATAAATGTGCTCGGTGGACATGTGACACACGGTGCAAATCGGTGGGGTTTGTATCTAAAATCGAGAAGATAAAATCGCATTTATCAAGGATGGATTGACTAAGGAATCTATGGATCACGATATCCAACAGATTCTTGATACACATCCCAGTGGATAAGTTCATCGTGAACTATTGGCTCTATGGACACAATTTAAAGATGAACTGGAGCGCTATAGTCATGAAAAATTAGTCTCAAAATATCCAGTTTGTAAGTCCGTTCTGTCAAAGCCGTATAAGGTAAATAGCAAAATTATGCAAGTTGATGAATCTTGTTCCCCAATATTTAAATTTCTCAGCTACCGATAGATAACTTCATTTTCATTGAAAAATATAATATCATATCTTTCGTTTTCTTCTGCAATTTTGTCAAAAAGAAAATAGTAAAAGCAGTGACTTATCCGCTGCTCATTTTTCAATGAAAATAGTGAAGTCATTTGTCTTCAAGTAAGAAGCTTGTTCTTTAAATTTGGGATCCACAAATCAGAAATTGTATATCTCATAAAAGTACTTTGAAAATCTAGTGTAGAGAGATGGAATTCTCAGAATCCTCATACAGATCTCATCCAATTAAAACCATATGTATTTTAGGTGGATCCAAACTGATAGGTCATATCCAACATATAGAACCAGTAGTATAGGGGGTTCAACTGGGTTGATGCTTCAAGCACAGTCTGTGCATGATAGTTTGATGTATATGATGAATAATAGTGATGTCTTTATTGTTCTTCCAGGTGGTTATGGCACACTCAATGAGATTTTCAATATCACGTCATGGGCTGAGCGGGACTTCCATACCAAACCTATAGGTTTGTTGAATATTAATAAACTTCAGCAATTTGCTTGCCTTTCTGGATCAAGGAGTAGATCACAAATTTATCTCTCAGCCATCAAGAGACATTCTTATATGTGCTGACACAGTTGCTGATCTACTTATAAAGGTTCAAGCATATATTTCAGTTAAGAATTTAGAAGTCAAAGCTCATCAGCCACAAACTATTAGCGCCAAACGAAAAAGAAGTTTAGATCCTTTAGATCTTTCATTGTGTACCCTGATGTCAGGGGGTGGCAGAGTTACAGAGTTTTTTATACTCTCGAGACGCACCCCTTTTATGGGTTTCATATGTATTTTCTTTTCGCGTTTCATATTGTCGAGTGTTTACTGCCCTTTTGGCTAGTTTCAATATTTTCCACTTCGACTGTTTTGTGCTTCTTCCAGCAATAATAAGATCATCTTTTTGCCTCTATACAAATACATTATTCTCACGAATATGTGATATATGCTTCTCTATTGTGATATCGATATAATTTTAATGATCCCACTATGTGATATAATCAACATGAGATTAATTGAGCAATTATTGTCCGGTGATAGTTTTTTTTATATCACTTTGTGAGATGATCCCACCATGCGGTGTATTTGCATGGGATTTTCTTTAATTTGATCGATTATAACTTCTGGTATTGCTTGCTCAATTTTCTCCATCTTATTATTTCTATCAACTGCTTCTTCTTTCGAGAGTAGGATTTGAATCATTGATCAACTACTTCTTCATAGTAGAATTTATTTCTTTCAACTGATTCTTCAAGAGCAGGATTTAAATAATTGATCAACTACTTATTCAGAGTAGGATTTATTTCTTTCAACTGATTCTTCAAGGGCAGGATTTAAATAATTGATCAACTACTTCTTCAGAGTAGGATTTATTTCTTTCAACTGATTCTTCAAGAGGAGGATTTAAATAATTGATCAAATACTTCTTCAGAGTAGGTTTTTTTATCAATTGCTTCTTCGGGAGCAGGATTTATGAACCATTCATGTGATATAACCAACCACGATGGTGATATATAATATATAAATTATGTATATGTAAAACCATCCGTCTTGTGATAATTACATTTATCATGTAGGAGGCATCGCCACCCATCTTGTGATAATTAAACTTGTCACATAGGAGGTATCACCATCCATCTTGTGGTAATTAATTATCATATGGGAGGTATCACCATCCATCTTATGATAATAAGACTATCACATGGGAGGTATAGTAATATTTATATAATGTAAGCTCAACAAATAGATGGTTTCAACCACCACTTGGAGATAATTATAATAAAGTCAGGAATTAGATTAGTAAATATTTAACTGCTTCTTCTGGAGCAGGTTCGTCCAATCATTTTCTCAGAGTATATAATCATGTGATATTATGTTGGATCATTAGAAGGTTATCGATTCACGTCAATTGCCGGCGTCAGTGCCGTCTGGCTGTCCCGCGATATCACACATATCACTTTGTAAATTTCCATAGGACAAGGATATATATATATCCACAAGTCCTTTAATTTTTCAAAATTATGGTACTAATTTGTACATTTTAATAAGTTTTGATAATGATAAATGTTAGTGTCAAATTGAAGCTCACGTAAAATGGATCACGATGTTATCAAGTTGATACCAATATTTTTGATAATGCATGATGGTATCAAATTGGTATTTTTCAACATATCAATATTGGTGTCAAATTGAAGCTCTCGTAAAATGGATCACAATGTTATCAAATTGATACCAATATTTTTTATAATGCATGATGGTATCAAATTGATATTTTTCAACGTATCAATATTAGCGTAAAATCGAAGCTCTCGTAAAATGGATCACGACGGTATCAAGAAAAATTAATTCCGATATAATATGTATCTTATATGTAAGAAAAACGAATATATGATTTAATGAATTAAAAGAATATTATATTTTATATTTTATTTATTTTTCTTTTAGCTTCTTACCTTATCGTTGTCTTCGCCTCTTCCCCTTTCCCCTTTTTTTTTCTTTTTTTTTGTTGATTTCTTTGTCTGTACAAAGGCCATACACGCCGACACACACCAAATGGATTTCTACAGCTATAGATCTGGAGGGAATAGAGCTTTTTCCCCACTTTTTCTTGCTGGCTAATCTGGGTGAGCCATGAGGGAGCTCGACAGCCTGGTTTTGGAAAAAAAAATTCCCGTCAGAGGAGATGGCATGGCTGGAGCCTGAGGGTGAGCCTGGAGATGATTGACAGATAATGGGACGACTGTCGTGGTTCAGTGGGATAGTTATCTACGAGGCCATCTCTGAATTTTATTCAACTTTTGTTCTCGAGTGGCAGTAGTAAAAATTGATGGGTTTCGGAAAATTTGATAATATATATGCGGTGTCTCTTCTTGATTTTCTTGGTTTTTATGGGATGAGAATTGATTGGGAAAACAAAAAGAATGGTCAACTAATTAAAGGAATTGTGTAGGTTTATCCTCTGATAACTATTCAAGTTAGATACTCCCTTGAAACCCATTAGTATGGAATAGAGGCATCGTGCTGATAACGTGTTATAGAATCGAAATATTATAGAGACGATTTAGATAGAGAGAATAATTCTCAGGTATGTTTTCATTAATAATTGAAGTCCTATTTATAGAAAAACTTCAGATGGCACAATCGTAATTACATAATTACATCAGGGGAATAATAGTCATTGACATATTATAATACATTATCTCATTACACACTACGAGAAGTGCGTATTTCAACGATTCTCAACAAAGTGTGATTTTTTTAACGAAAATCAAAAAAAAAATTGTGGTTGGGGCTGGAGTTGCTTGAGGGAATAAAAACTTGTTAGGGGAGAATAGAAAATGACATAAAGAACAAGTAAAATATAAGCATGTTCATACAGGTGGTGGGCCAGCCGGCGCACACTCGATTTATGGAGCATACAATGGAGATTCTGTTTGGGAGTGCAGAGTGTGCGCTAGACTTCCTTCCAACAACCTTTTTTCTAAAAAGGTTTAAGAGGATTTTATATTTCCAAACCTATATTCTACAAACGCAAACATTAGATGTCCCCTTCTAATCATATACCTCCCAATTCTATAAACTCAAACTTCCTCAAACCTCATGGATAAAAATTTTCTGATAATACTAGTCTCCTCTCTCTTCGACTGATAACACTCATTTTTACACATATTTTTATAAGGTTTTTCCGGATTTTAAGATCCTAAAATATGTAGAATTGTGTCGTTTGTGCTCATATTGTGTTTGTTGGATTCGATCACATTTGGGTACGTTTTATTTTATTTTATAGGTGCTTTAAGGACATTATCAAGTAAGAACGAAGTCTCAATCCCCAATACATATCAAGCAATGCGGAAACGAGAGATCGAGCCAAAAATGGAGTCAAAACGGACCAACACGGACTCGGCCGTATCATTTGACATGGGACGTATCACTGATGAGTATCCAGACGAAGATTGTGGTGAAATATGTGCTTTTATGGCCAATATTGGAGTTTGTGACGATCAAGAGCGAGAACGAGGCCTAAAACGATGAAGATTGAAGCACTACCTTTCGTATTTTCTAATTTCCAGATTAATTACTTCGAATCAGGATGTGTTCTATATATGTATGGATTCCTCATGAAATCAGCTTCGCAACAGTATATCATACGCTAAATTTCGAGGTGTATTGAGGGAGTTATGGCTTCTATACCACGGCTTCACAGTCCAGACCGCACACGGGCCGTGTCACAGGACACGGCCGGGTCTGCTGTCCAGATAATTTTTACATTTTATGGGATAGTATGACACGGGCCGTGTCATTTTTCGGTGCAAGTCCATTTTTTTGACATTTTACACGGTTTGAATGGAATTTCTTGGCATTTTGGGCTTGATAAAAGGCCTTGGACCAAACTTTTGATGGGATATTCTGAATATTGGAAAGATTAGAGAGAGAAAAACACAAGATTGAGAGTTTTTTATCCAAAAAGAAGGAGATTTGAAGGGAATTCTTGAAGAACACTTCAAGAACATTTGAAGTTTTCAACCGGGATCAATCAAGACACCATCCGAGTTTTATCTTCTTTCTATCTTTTATTTATTTGGTTGTTTTATTTAGCATGAACATGATGATTATTAATCTTTCTTTCATTATTATGTCCGGCTAAACTCGTTAGATTCCGGGCATGGGAGTACGTCGATTTGCTATGGTTTTGAGCGATTAATGATTATATATATAGTGTGATTTCTTTATCAAATACTTGGTTTTGATTCATGTTTAGACACTTGATCAATGTTTTTAGATGTTAAACTTAATTGATCATAATTCGAGAGAAGAGGGTATTAATAGGTTTCGAGTATTTGACGTAGTAAATTATGAGATTGAGAAATCGGTGATGAACTATGATGATGTTTAATCTTATGAACATTTTGGAGTTAGATAATTTATAATAGACGGAGACGTTATAGGTTGTTTAATCTACGTTTTAATGTATCTCGAGAGAGACTTTAGAATATTATTGTGATTATCATTTTGGAAACACACTTAGAACTTTTTGGAACCAATCCCGACTAAACTTAGTAATCAACGGAATCCTAGCCTTGGAATCTACCTTTCTAAACTCTTGCAATTCTCTTTAATTCGGATATTTTCTTTCATTGTCATCGTTTTATTTTATTTCATTAACCATCCATTCACATTTCGATCGTCTAGATAAAATCAGGAACATTATAATCTAGTACTCAATACGATATGAATATTTAGTCTCTGTGGAATACGACCTTGCTCGCCACTTTCTACACTTATTCCGCACACTTGCGGATTGTTTAAAAATATAGCGAACAAGTTTTTGGCGCCGTTGCCAGGGACTAATTTATTTTTATCAGTGTTGATATTACGATAAGTGTTTCCGGTCTTACTTTAGACAATTTTTTTTGTTTTGTTTTATTTTGTTACTTCCATATTTTTTTTGGTCGTGTTGCAGGACGTACATGAATAACCGCTCCTCTCGAGAACCTCTGGAAAATTTTATTCCCGAAGTAGAGGCATTTGCTCGAAAAACAAGTGTTGCTGCACGGAAAGTAAGAAGGGATCTATCTGACGAAATGGAAAGAGCGGGAGACATGATTGCTGACATGGGCAATGATAATACAATAGCCCACAATCCAAACAATGGAGGCATACGGGCTGAGCATCCCACAGTTAGAATTCAATCCATTTGAGATGGATTCGGCTGAAGCTTGACCAAAATTTTGGGGGAATTTCTCATATTCCTATCAATGCCCTCAATTTTGAATTGAAGCCTTCATTAATATCGATGGTTCAACAAAATCAGTTTGGAGAATTCGACACAGAAGAGCCGCACGCCCATTTATTCCACTTTATTCAAATTTGTGATACCATCAAAATGAATGGGGTGCCGAACGATGCAATAATATTGAAGCTATTTCCGTTCTCCTTGAGAGAGAAGGCTCGTAGTTGGCTTGGAACTCTTGCTTCGGGGAGCATAAGCACATGGGACGAGTTGGGTGAAAAGTTTCTTTTCAAATTCTTCCCGCCCAACAAGACCATGAGATTGAAGAGCGAAATAATGCAATTCCGACAAATGGATTTAGAGATGTTATATGATGCTTGGGAACGCTTCAAAGATTTTTTAAGACGATGTCCTCATCATGGATTTCGGGAAGACCAACAAATGTGTTTCTTTTATAATGGGTTGGCCAGAGAGACGAGAAATCTTGTTGACACTTCGGCCGGAGGAGCTTTGCTAGCTAAAAGTGCTGAAGAAGCATATGAATTGATCGAGGAGATGGCCATGAATAGATATCAATGGCCTACTGAGAGAACTAATGTGCGTAGGATGGCTGAAGTTTCAGATTCGGATCCCATAAAGGCTTTAACTGCACAAATGTCGATTTTGACCAACCATTTGGGAGTTCTGACGAAGAGTGCAAATGAAAAAATAACTCAAAAAGGAAGTGCACCACCACCCGACCCTTTGGAGGAGGCTCATTACATCAATAATCATAATTTCAATAATTATCGGAATAATATGCCTCCAGGTTTCTACCATCCCTCTAACATAAATCATGAGAATCTTAGCTATGGGAATTCGAGAAATGCGTTGCAACCGCCGATGGGATTCAAAGTGTCAAATGGTGAAATAATCGAAGAATCGAAGCCAAATTCTAATCTAGAGAATATTTTGGCTACATTTATGATGGAAACATAAAGTTGGTTTACACAAGATGATGAAAAACTTGATCGGATTGAAAATCACGTGACTCAATTAGCAACCACTGTTGGAGCTTAAATGAAAAATCTAGAAACACAAATCGGTCAATTGGCTAAGATCGTGGGGAGCCAACATCAAAAGGTCCAATTTTCAAGCAACACCGAGGAAAATCCAAGAGCACAATGCAATGCTATTTTTTCGTGCACCATGAATGAAGAGCTACCGGAATCGGAAAATGAAAGCGAAGATGCAACTGTGTTGTCTAATAAAGCTGATTTGATAATGTCCATTAATGAGGTGAAGGATCGGTCTGATATTGAGCATATCGAGGAGAAAAAGAAATTTGAGGTTTTCATGCAAGACATGGCGTCAAAGAAAAAAGAATTGGAGCGCCTACCGACAAAGCTTAAGGATCCAGGGAGTTTTTCAATTTCTTGCTCTATTTCGGGTTGTTCATTAAATGATGTATTTGTTGATCATGGTTCAAGTGTCAATATATTGCCTTTGTCTATTTTCAGGACACTTGGATTAGGAGAGTTGAGACCATTTTCAGTGAGCTTACAATTCATAGATCGATCTTTAGCTTGCCCAAAGGGAATTGTGGAGGATGTCATTTAAAAGATTGATAAGTTCGCCTTCCCCGTTGATTTTATAGTGCTTGATGATGATGGGAAGCAAGATGGTCTAGTAATACTTGGACGTCCATTCTTAGCCACTGCACGAGCTTTAATTGATGTGGATCGAGGAGAATTAACGATTAGGACGCATAGTCAAAATGTTGTATTTTTGATGACCCCTCGATTTGATGGATTGACAAATGGAGAACCTACCGATAAAATTGCATGTAAACCGGATTGTAAGAGCTCGTCGAATGATCCAGGATGAAGGAAACATGCGTCTGGCTGAAGACGTTAAATTTAGTGCTGGTTGGGAGGCTAGATCGTGCTTTATTTAATGAAGCATGGTCGAACGTGTTTGCTGTCTCTACCGTCACTCACCTGCCTTGACTTCAGAGTGACCATGCGCCCCTTCTTATCCACAGTCGCTTCTCTGTGAATCGTCGCAAGTCATCATTCTGTTTCCAGAGTATGTGGATCCGGCATCACACATTCCTGGACACTGTTCGGGAGGTCTAGCTTACCCCGACTGGATTATCTGGTATGTGTAATCTATAGGCTAAACTCCTTAGGGTTAAGCGTAGACTGAAACAGTGGAACTGGTCTGTTTTTGGTAATCTTCATACGAAGTTGGATGAGGCCTTGAGGGCTACTGACGAGGCCGAGCGGCGATATGATTCGGATCCTACTCCAGAGAATAGAACCGATATGCACCATTTTCGTGCTGTGTACCATCTTCGTCTCTCTATGGAGGAAGATTTCTGAAAACAGAAGGCCGCAGTTCGTTGGGTTACTGAGGGCGAGCGCAATACCCGGTTTTTTCAGGGTTTTGCGAAGTAGAAGCGTTGTCAGTCGCATATTCATAGCATTGAGGATAGTGGTACGACGATCGCTGTAGAGTCGGACATCCGATCATCCAATGTGAATTTCTTTAGGACTCTGCTTACATCCGATGGTGATGTTATCGTCCCCCCGGATGACACTTGTTTTCCCTCTATCCCCTCTTCTTTTGATTCTGATAGTTTGTGTGTCCCACCCTCTCCTCAGGAGATTCGTGCTGCGGTATTTGATATCGATCCTCACAGCGCTTCTGGGCCTGACGGGTTCTCGTCTTTGTTTTTTTAGCATTGTTGGGAGATTGTATCTTCCGGCATGGAGGGGACTGTGCTCGAGTTTTTTGAGGGTCATCCTATGCCTCCGGCTTTCACGGCGACTACGATCGTCTTGATCCCGAAGAAGCCTGTTCCGAGCGGTTGGTCAGATTACCGGCCTATTAGTCTGTGTAATGTGACCAATAAGATTATCACGAAAATCCTTAACGCTCGGCTTGCTCCTCTTCTCCCTCTTATTATCTCTCCGAACCAGAGTGGATTTGTTCACGGACGGGTTATTACTGATAATATCCTTTTGGCCCAAGAACTTATTCACGACCTCCACGTCGTGGACATTCATGGTGTCCCGAACCTTGCGCTGAAGCTTGATATGGCTAAGGCGTATGATAGGGTTCACTGGCATTTTTTACGTGAGGTCCTGGTGAGGATGGGATTCCCGGCTAGATGGATTTTGTTCATCCGTCATTGCATCGAGAGTTGCACGTTCTCCATTTTGGTGAACGGCAGTCCGGCCGGCTATTTTGCCTCTAGCTGGGGTTTGCATCAGGGCGAACCTATTTCTCCGTCGCTCTTCGTGCTTGCCGCTGATTATTTATCGCGCTGCTTGGATCGATTCATTCGAGATCATCCTTTGATGAGGTATAGGACTGCTGGACGGCCTTTCCCCGTCTCGCACTTATCCTACGCCGATGACATCATAATATTCACACGGGCTATGGATGATGGTCTTGTTGATCTTATGTGTCTCCTGGATCACTACTCTATGGCTTCCGACCAGATGGTTAGTATCCAGAAGAGCACTTTTATTCTCGCTCCCAAGCATGCGCCTCGTTGGCATCATAGAGTTCACGATCTTACTGGTTTTCGCCAGGGCGATCTCCCCATCACCTATCTAGGTGTGCCCATTTACAAAGGCTTTAAGAGACGAGAGCTCTTTGCTGGGGGTGAAGCAACGGATGTTGGATAGGATCTATGGTTGGTCCCATCGCCACCTTGCTTTTGGGGGACGCTTGGCTCTTATTAAGAGCACTCTCTGCACGATTCCTCTTCACCTGCTTCAAGTTTTGGATCCCCCACAGTACATTATCCAGGAACTCGAGCAGATCATAGCGAGATACTTCTGGGGTGCTGTTGGTCCAAAGAGAAAGACGCACTGGGTCCGTTGGCGGCAGATTTGTCGTTCGGTCTCTGAGGGAGGCCTCGGGATTCGGAGCCTTTCGGATATGGCGCGAGCTTTTAGTTATAAGCTCTGGTGGCGCCTTTGCGTGGGCACGTCTCTGTGGGTGCAGTTTATGCTCCACAGAAACTGCTTTGCTGGCCTTTATACGCCTATGCGTACTGCTCTTAAATCTCATGCCAGCCACCCTTGGCGCCGTCTCCTCTGCGTGGGTATTGAGGCTCAGGAGTTCATTCGCTCGACTCTTGGTCGTGGCTGCGGGGAGGTCAGCTTTTGGGACGATACTTGGATTGGGGATAGGCGAATTTCTTCTTATTGTCAGGTTTCTGGTAGACCCCATCTTAGGATTAGGGAGTTATGGGTTGATGGGTCTTGGGACATGGGTAGGTTGGAGACTATTGTGGGAGAGGAGCTAGGATTTACCCCTCAGTTCATCCAGGAGATCTCCGCGATTCCCATCGCCGAGGAGGATTCGGATAGTATGTGCTGGTCTCTTACCTCTTCGGGTGCGTTCTCATTATCGTTGGCTTGGTCTCATATCAGGGTGAGGGGTCAGGATAATCTTATTTACGGGGCCATCTGGACAGCCTTACTCACACCGACCATTTCGGTGTTTATTTGGCGGCTTCTCATGCGACGGATCCCGACTGATGACATCCTACAGAGGAGGGGCGTTTTATTGGCTTCTATATGTTTGTGCTGCTCGCATACCCTTACCCAGACCTACCATACCGAGACCATTGCCCACCTTTTCTTGGAGAGTGATGTGGCTCGTGACGTGTGGGAGTATTTTGGCGCATGGACACATTTATCCCTACCCCATACTCAGAATATTTTTGAGCTCCTGAGTTTTTTCGCACACGACACACACTTTAGGCACGCGACTTTCATTATTCCTTGTCTGATCCTTTGGTTCATCTGGACAGAAAGGAATAGTGCAAAGCATAGGGCGGTTACTTTTGTTTCCTCTCATGTTATTGTGCAGGTGGAGCGCCATGTTGATTTATTGGCTGCTGCGGGGCTTATTTGCTTTGAGTTCTGGGCGGGTTGCTCGCCGCCTGATCGCTTCCAGCAAGCTACATCTTCCCCCGCTCATACTCGTCGCCCCGTCCCGGTGGTTTGGCTTCGACCCGAGACCCCTTGGCTCAAGCTGAACACGGATGGTTCGTTCGATAGAGACACACAAATTGCGGGTGGGGGAGGTCTGATTAGAGATCATCACGGAGAGCTCCTTCTTGCTTTCCATTCCTCTTTTCAGGCCTCTTCAAGTTTTGATGCAGAGGTCCAGGCGTTGGCGATTGGATTGATTCTAGCTTCCCAGAGATCGAGACATGTTTGTATTGAGTTTGATGCTGCTGCTGTGGTGACCCTGCTATCATCTGGCCATCGGGGCTCTTGGAAGGTTCGTCACACTATTATGCGTATCCGACACATTCTCAGAGATATTCAGTTCAGAGTCACTCATATTTTCCGGGAGGGCAATAGGCCGGCCGACTATCTTTCTGAGCTCGGCATGTCGTCCCTCGGCATTCAGACTTATACTTACGATACTGCTCCCCCGTTTCTCCTCTCCCTTATACGGATGGATCAGCTTGGTTATCCGTCATTTAGATTTAGATAGATTTTATTTTTTATTGATTGCTTGGTTGCTTATTGGTCCGCACATTAGCACACGATTTTAGTGGTACACCTTGTACTGATCTAGCGAGCCGTAGGCACTTTGAATTTTAGGTTCCGGATTATGGCCCATTTTTGGTCATAATTCGGAGTTGAGTTATTTTGGTCTACGGGTCCGCACATTAGCCCACGATTTGTGGTGCACTTTGTATTTCTTTAGCGGGCCGTAGATTTCTCCGATATTTGGACCCGAATTATAGCCCATTTTTGGTCATAATTCGGGGCTGATACTTTGTATTTCTTGATTTTTCTTATCTACAGGTTGGTGGGTCCCGCCTCAACCCCCCGTCCACACTGGACGTTTTTTTTTTTTTAAGTTTGGGGGGAGATATTGGGTCAAGATATACTTATATTGTTCGTTTGTTTTTTTCTTTCTAACACCTTGTTTTGTTTATTTATTTTATTGTTTGTTTGTTTCTATTTTTTTTCGAATTTTGGTGTGAAGATTTCCTTGGATTTTGGTGTGAATTTATTGTTTTTGAACTTAGTGTGTTTTGAGTATCATGTACTTGGATGAAAACTCGAAAGAATGAACTCTTGTCTTGGATATCTCGGGATTTATTTTGTTATTTTGATATGCAAATCGAGGATAATTTGAAGAGGGAAAAAATTGTAGAATAATCAAAAGGGTGTGAAATTGAATAAATAGTTTAATATATTGGAAATATGAACAAATCTAACTTGTGAGATTTTGATCCTTCGTGCATTATTAAATATGCAAGTTTCACTGTCGAGTGTATCATTCATGTTTTAAGACTCTAGAACTTGTCTTGGTATCTTATTCAAAATTACAAACGTGTGTGCAAATTAGTGAAAGTGATTTTAGGCGATTTATTTGGCAACCCTTCAAACCTTTTGGCCAACCCGAAAATTTATTTCCCTAGTTAGCCCGATTGAGCTTAAAGCCTATTTCTTGTTAGCCACATTATGAGCTTTCCGTTCCATTATAAACTTTTGTCCCTATACTTGAGCTTATTAGAATAAATTGTCAAAAGAATGAAAAGTTGTGCAGAGGCGATTGGGAAATTGTTGGTTCAATTGCAATGATTTATCAAAATAAATTTGAAGGAAGAATGGTGTGATTATAATGATGATGTTGTTCACCACATGAAAAGGCAAAACCAAAGAGTGGACAGAAAAAAAACCCCTAGAAAGACGAGATTTATTGGAGCGATAAGGAGGAAATAAAATAAATGGAGCAATAAGGAGGAATAAAGTTGTGATTTTCACTTTCAAAAGCGCTTAGTGCAATTATATTAAAATCAAGAGGTTGAAGGAAGCAAATTCCAAGGAAAACAAAATTTTGAGCTTCTAATTGAGCGAAGTGATTATTGAGATGATGTTCTAATTTGTTCAAGTCAAGTCACTTTAAGCCATACTTATCCTATCCTGACTAAAAATCCTACATTACAACCAATAAAGTCCTTTTTGATTCACCAAATTTGCATGCATAACTAGTGGTAGAGATGTAGACGATTGACAAGCATATGGGGATTCTTATTTCATTTAATGGGTTTTGAGCGTCACTTAGCTCATTATACACTTTGAGAGTAGTAAATACACTTGACCGGTGAGGTTCATATTATCCAAATATTGGCTATGATGTTAAGGAAGCACCCCAGAGATTTGAATACTTTTTAGAACTCGACTTATTTATTACTTGAGGCGTATTGATGAATTTTCTTAATGATCCTTTGAGGTATGTTGAGGGATGAGTTTCCTTAAGAGTGGTTATTTTGAAGTGCATTGCTCGGGACGATCAACGTTTAAGTTTGGGGGATTTTGATAACACTCATTTTTACACATATTTTTATAAGGTTTTTCCGGATTTTAAGATCATAAAAAGTGTAGAATTGTGTCGTTTGTGCTCATATTGTGTTTGTTGGACTCGATCATGCTTGGGTACGTTTTATTTGATTTTATAGGTGTTTTAAGGACATTATCAAGCAAGAATGAAGTCTCAATCCCCAATACATATCAAGCAATGCGGAAATGAGAGATCGAGCCAAAAACGGAGTCAAAACGGACCAACACGGACTCGGCCGTGTCACTGATGATTATCCGGATGAATATTGTGGTGAAATATGTGCTTTTATGTCCAATATTGGAGTTTATGACGATCAAGAGCGAGAACGAGGCCTAAAACGATGAAGATTGAAGCACTACTTGTCGTATTTTCTAATTTCCAGATTAATTACTTCGAATCAGGATGTGTTCTATATATGTATGGATTTTTCATGAAATCAGCTTCGCAACGGTATATCATACGCTAAATTATGAGGTGTATTGAGGGAGTTATGGCTTCTATACCACGGCTTCACAGTCCAGACCGCACACGGGCCGTGTCACAGGACACAGCCGGGTCTGCTGTCCAGAGAGTTTTTGCATTTTCTGGGACAGTATGACACGGGCCGTGTCATTTTTCGGTGCAAGTCCATTTTTTTTTATATTTTACACAGTTTGAATGGAATTTCTTGGCATTTTTGGCTTGATAAAAGGCCTTGGACCAGACTTTTGATAGGATATTCTGAATATTGGAGAGATTAGAGAGAGAAAAACACAAGATTGAGAGTTTTTTATCCAAAAAGAAGGAGATTTGAAGGGAATTCTTGAAGAACACTTCAAGAACATTTGAAGGCTTCAACCGGGATCAATCAAGACACCATCCGAGTTTTATCTTCTTCTTATCTTTTATTTATTTTGTTGTTTTATTTAGCATGAACATGATGATTATTAATCTTTCTTTCATTACCATGTCCGGCTAAACTCGTTAGATTCCGGGCATGGGAGTACGTTGATTTGCTATGGTTTTGAAAGTTTGATGATTATATGTATCTAGTGTGATTTCTTTATCAAATACTTGGTTTTGATTCATGTTTAGACACTTGATCAATGTTTTTACATGTTAAACTTAATTGCTCATAATTCGAGAGAAGAGGCATTAATAGGTTTCGAGTATTTGACGCAGTAAATTACGAGATTGAGAAATCGGTGATGAACTATGATGATGTTTAATCTTATGAACATTTTGGAGTTAGATAATTTATAATAGGCGGAGACGTTGTTATAGGTTGTTTAATCTACATTTTAATGCATCTCGAGAGAGACTTTAGAATATTATTGTGATTATCATTTTGGAAACACACTTAGAACTTTTTGGAACCAATCCCGACTAAACTTAGTAATCAACGGAAACCTAGTCTTGGAATCTACCTTTCTAAACTCTTACAATTCTCTTTAATTCAGATATTTTCTTTCATTGTCATCGTTTTATTTTATTTCATTAACTATCCATTCACATTTCGATCGTCTAGATAAAATCGGGAACATTATAATCTAGTACTCAATACAATATGAACATTTAGTCTCTGTGGAATACGGCATTGCTCACCACTTTCTACACTTACTCCGTACATTTGCGGATTGTTTAAAAATATAACGAACATCGACGCCATTAATGCCTACCATTTCCGAATCAAATTTGTCTCCACGTGCGCAATATCTTAGAGTAGAATAATCATTCATCGTAAAGACTCGTGTTGTATTGCTTTCAGAAGGTTGCTTTGATGTAGAATTTCATTTTTTTTCTGTTGTGGGCCTCTTACAACTTCAACGATGTATGAAGCTTGAAGCTGTCCGTTGTTTTGTGTTTATTGTTGTAGTTTGTCGTTTGTAAGGATACCATATTATCTGTTAGGGGGTGGAAGTGGCTCCATATGAACCTTCGGCATGGATCATACCGTTCAGCAACACCGTTGCTAGTGGCGCGGCATGAATGAATCATGGACAAGCTCGGCATTGTATACCGAAGAATCATGGACATTGGAAGCAACAATATAGCCGTTGGGGCATTTAAACAAAAAAGAAAAAAGAGACGTTGGAGCATTTAAACAAACAAAAAAAGAAATCCTATAAATACAACACTTTCAATTCATATTTTATTCACTACTTCCACTTCCAACTCTCATTCTTTTAAAAAAAATTGGATCCAAAGAAAGCAAAAGGTGTTTCAACCTCATCCAAAGGTCGTGGACGGGTCTCTCGATCACAACCCATTCGTCCGCAAGTTCAATCACAACCCGTTCGTCCGCAAGTTCAATCACAACCCCCTCCCTACTATCCCCAAATGAGTCCTCAACTCGCTCAATATTATCCCCAACCTCCATTACATCAACGCCAATATTATCCCCAACCTCCATTACATCAACGCCAATATTATCCCCAACCTCCACCGATGAATCCAAGCCAATACACGATGTCAATGACAAGTGAATTCGACCCATTTAATGACTTCCGTGACGGTCCCTTCGCGGTGTGAACCAAGTGTCGAACGAGAAACACAACCACAAAATCCAATCGGTATACTTGTTTTTTTTAATGTATTTGTTATAATTTATTTGTTATATTATTATTTGCTATACTTGTTATAATTTTATTTGTTATACTATTATTTGCTTTACTTGTTATAATTTTATTAGTTATTATTTTATTTGTTATAATTTATTTGTTATACTATGTATTAGGCCAAGCACAAAATGATGAAGATGTTCAAGAAGTTCAAGAAAACTACAATGTCCAAAAAAAAGAAAACAATCGACTAAAGCGGAAAAAAATTGGACGTCGGCCGAAGAGGTGGCTTTGGCAAAAGCATGGGTTCATATCTCGACATGTCCAAAAGTCGGGAATGAACAAAGTAGAGATAGTTTTTGGAAAAGAATTCTAGAGCATTTCAAGAAAAACGTGAAAGATACTACTCGAACTTATCATAGCTTGAACACAAAGTGGCAAAATATGAATGCCGCCATGAAAGTCATTAACGGGCTATTCATCCAACAAGTAATTTTTAAACTCTATACTTTTTATATTTTGTATTTGTATACTTGTATTAATTATACTTTATATTTGTATACTTGTATTAATTTATACTTCTTACTTTTATAATTGTAAAAGCGTGTTCGTGAGAGTGGATGTAGCGATATTGACATCATGAAAAATGCCTTGGTCGATTACGATAAGAAAACAAAAGGCAAGTCTTTTAGTCATATTGATGCATGGGAGATTGTTAGGCAAGCAGACAAATGGTTGGAACAACCATGTGTGGGTCAATCATCTTCGTCTAATTCCGACAAACGAAGAAAGTCATCGGAATCGGGCTACTACGAGCCGGGAAGCAATGACAATGCTGAGACTGTTATTCCGGATCTGAATGAGGTAGCAGGATATTATTGGTGGCTGGTAAGGCATGGGGGAGGCATCGAATCATGATTGTCACCCCCGTTATAACAAGTGAACTAATCATAGGACAATGCGGTGGTTGAAAGCTGATGTGTCGTATTTGTTCTAATGTTTTACTGAACTAGATGTCCTCTCGCGCGATGCACGACATAAAATGTTAAATATTTTATTATATTAGTAATATGTGATTGAATTTCAATAATATTGTAAAATTATTAGAAAACATACATGAGCCAATATACACATATTTTTTTATGTAGGACAATATGAGTCTTATATCTACTTTTATAAATAATAAATTAAATTATATTTATTATTATCAACTTTCATTAAAAGTATCCAACCCATATTCTTACCAATATAAATTTTTTTATATGATTTGGCATTATTATAATTATTTTATTATTTTACAATCAGAACAAAATAATTCTGAAAAATCAAATAACTGCTGAAGTACAAAAGTATGAAAATAAATATATATTTATTCAATATTCTTATATTTTTATATGGTAATATTTTAATCATCTAATGTACCATTATTATATTTAAATTACTTTATATATATACTATATGGATGTCAAATTAAAGGGTACGAAGTAAGAATTAATTTGATATATTTTTTATCAAAAATAAAATTGATACGAAAAAATTATAATTGTTTAAACTATTAAATTAAAAATAAAAGGAATAAAATGAGAGGAAATTTTTAATTGGTAGATATTATATATAGAATAACCCTCTAACTTTCCTCCCAAACTAAATATCTATTTTTTAAGATTTTTAAAAAGAGAAATAATATGGTGATGACACATGTCCTTTAAATTTTTTTGCGACTCTCTTTTAATATTAAGTATGGATATTATGTTAAATTATATGGACTATAAAATATATAAAAGTCCGAAATTAAAACCAAATAATTTAAACTGTAAAATAATGTTAAAAGTTTTAGAAATCTTTTTAGGAAATCTTAGAATCGATTTGAGACATGTTAACATTTTTTATAAAAATAAAAATAACTTAAAAAAAATCTTAAGTCATTTTTAATTTGTGGGGTGAAATTGTGAGGGGTTGAAATTTCTTGAATGATGGGCTTAATTTGCATCATCCCAAAGTTTTGAGGGCCTCTCTGTAAATATGAAGAAACCTCTATTGAGATGTGCCGTTTTTCAATCGAAAACTCTCGTTTCCGAGACCCATGGACGATGTAATACCCGTGCTTTTTATTGTCGCTTATTTTGTATTTTCTTGACTCCTTTATGCTCTACCACTAGTTTTGATGTATTATTGGATCATTGGCTTCATATTTCCTATTTTGTTATGAGTTTGTATTGTTTTGTTATTTTGACAGTTACTGATTTTCGTAGTTTTGTATTGTTGGGACATGCTTAATGTTGTTGTTGTCAATTGAATCCATAGCCAGGGGCGGAGCCAGTATAGGGCAAGAGGGTCATCTGACCCCTTGGAAAAAAAAATATCTTTTACATATTATATTATAATAATATATAAAAAATTAAAAGCCCAATATTTATTAAAAGAATTGGGTAAAGCCCACACCCCAGCCCATTTAATTACCCATTTAACACAAAACAACCATTAACCAATACAAGAAAAGGAAAGGAAAAAAAGCACGGCCGCACGAGAGAAAAAAGAGGTCGCGCCGCCGTGCTTTTTTTTTTCTTTTCTCCGTTTTGTGAAAGTTCAGTTGGGTGGAGAGAGAGTGGTCATTTCACGATTTGCAGTTCTCTCACCCGCCTTCATTGTTGAATGCCATTCGATCCCTTTACGGGCTTTTCAATTCGGGTAGGGACGACCCTGGGGTGGGTTTTTGATATTTGTTTGGAGGTGAAATTTTTTGTTCGAAGGATTTTGATATACTTATTTAGATTTAGTTATTTTGTTTATCTTGTGTTTGTTTTGTGTTTTGATGAATTGTCTAAGGATTAAGGGATATTATGTTCAGACTTATGAAATTTTCTAGTTCAGGACCGTCAGGTTCTAAATCGATTTTGTGCAATTTTGAAGCAATTTACATCAGTTTGAAACAATGAGGTAAGTACGGAATTACTTACTTGTTTGGCATGCTTGAGTCCGAGAAATAACTTCATAGCTTTGACAAACGAAAGCTAGTTCGTCTTGTTCAATTTTACCCGTATGATTTTTCGGAAAGAGACTTGTTGATGCTTGAAGACCAACTTGGTGTTTATATTCATCATATGTGTTCGAGTAGTGATTTCTCTCAATTGGATGAGATTAGTAATCTTTCTGAAAAGATGGTGGAGAAAAAATGCATGAAATATTTCCATGTGTATTTGCTTCTTACATTGGCTTTAGTGTTACCGGTTGCAACAGCTTCAGTGAAGAGGGCATGTTCCACCATGAATATTATTAAAAGTCCACTTCGCAGCAGAATGGGAGATGAGTGGTTGAATAACAGCTTGATTATTTACATTGAGAAAGATACTTTTGCTTGTGTTGACAACGAAATTATAATGCAACGTTTTCAGAATATGGGAGAACGTCGTGGACATTTATAACATGTATTATTCCTTTTGTTATGAATTATGGATAAAACCATAATGTTTATCATTTGAGTATTATTTGAATTTTTTTGATTTTTTTTTATCCTGCTCCCTTGATCATGTAATCCTGGATCCGCCAGTGTCCATGACGCTTGGGTTAGGGACTAGCATTTCGTATAAGCGCTAAGTAGTTTTGCATGTATGTGTTGACGTTAGGGTTGCAAACGAATCGAATCGAACCGAATACTGAGACATTTTATTCGAATTGGATCAAGTTGACGAATATTCGAATTCGAATTCGATATTTAGTCGAATTCAAAATGCGATTCGTATTCGATTCGTTAAAAAAATTCGAATATTCGAATATTCGATTCGATTCGAAATTCGAAATTATTTATATATATGTATATTCCAAATAAATTATTTAACTAAAAATAAATATAAAAACTATATTATAAAATAAAATTATATTTAATAAATACATAACATATATATTCTCTATATATTTATTTTATATAATTAAACTATATTGACTAGCATATATTATGTATTAGAAAACTATATAACTAATATATATATTATATATTACAAATTTTACATAAATAAACGAATCGAATATTCGAATACATCGAATCGAATATTGACATATTTGTATTTGTATTCGAAAAATCTACGAATACAAAAAATTATTCTTATTCAAATTCGAATTCGATTTTTCCGAATACGAATCGAACAATACGAATACGAATATCGAATCGAATCAAAATTATTCGATTTGCTTGCAACCCTAGTTGACGTGCTGTTGTTTCGGATATTTCGTGCTCTTTGCTTTTCTTGTCGTTTGTGGTGTTTTGTCGTTCAGATTATTTTGCGACTCCTGCGTTGTTGCTTTCATGCTTTTTCGCTTTTCTGTTGTTGGTCAAGCCGTTTCGGGCTACTGAACTGAACATGTTGTTCACCAGCATGTGTTCTTGCTGTAGTTCCGCTTTCCTCGCAGCCGTAAGTCCCATGTTTACAGTTGTCATGCTTTTCCTTACTATTGTATGCATCTTGTTTATGACCGTAATTTCTATTAGTTCGAGTCGGTGAGTTCCATTGGCCTAGTTATGGACGTATAAGCTGCCAGTTACAACCAAAATGCCTCGAGTTACCACCGTAAGTCATACATGTTACAACCACAACACATAGCAGGTATATAAACCGGTAAGTGGGCAGTTTTTGCAATTTTTCATCTTTTTCTTCATTTTCAGGGCAGAGCGATTTCGTGACGCGTTTTTTGAGTAGGTTCCCTGCAAACATAAATTGGGGGTCGATTTTAGGATCATATCGCAACACTATCATCCAATCATCCACTTTTCTCTTTCAAATTAAGCTAATTCATTCAAGAATCCTAGTTTTGGGCATTTGAGAATTTCGGGTGATTTCTTCCTCCGAGTCCGATTTAGTCATTTCTATTGTAGATTTATGATTATATGTGTATATTCAATCGTTTTCCTTGAGTTTTTGTGGATTAATCTCTATTCATCTGATTTTTCAAGTTTGGGGACCAACTCATGCCTTCATAGTGTCCGCTGAAATGTCTAAGTGGGGGTTCCGAGAGTTCCTTGTTTATTCAATCGTGTGGGCATTGTTATGATATAGGATTGAGTATATTGTGAAGAACTTGGACCAAACCCTTTTCGTTGGTCATTTTCTTCGTGTATTAGCAAGAAAGGGAAGTATATAATTATATTTTATGTATTTTCTGCATTACAAATGAAGAACTATTGCATGTGATTGGAAAGGATTGTATCATTCACCCAATGATGCCCGGTGGGGCATATGGGGATAATACCTTGAGGTATGTATTGAGAAATATTATATTGATAATTATATTGTATGTATTGATAATTATATTGTATAGAGTTTCATGCCTTGAGGGGCGGAATACGAATAATCTTTGAGTAAGCGCATTGTTTTGTGCTAATAAATCAATGCTCGTGATGAAAATTAAATAGCATTCCGGAATATTGAAATGTCTTGTGAAAAGGAGTTTCCAGTAAGTGATTTAATATGGTTAATATGATAATGTACTTGCATTCTGATTGCTGAGGGAAATGTATTTTCTGCATTTTTTAGGTGATTATCTGTTTGAGGAGCTGGCACGGGGTACACATGGTACGTATTGTCAACAAGAACGTTAAATGCTCAAATGTTGGGTCGAGTATTTTGTCAATATTGTGTCGATTGTAGGAATATTGGATATTAACATATCGTTATTGTGTTATCGTGTAAGTCCTGGAAATGGGCATTCAGAATTGTTTGAGTATTTATTTTATTTAAACTTGTCAAACTTAACATTTTGGCACGACAACTATTTTACTTTATATGATGTTATGTTATGTCATTGAGTATGATTGGTATTAGCCTGGTAGATTTTTATGGAAGGTTCTAAGGTGTGTGATAGCCCTTGATGAGTTGGAGCGTTGTAATTTATGTTTTTATAGCTTATGTTGTGAATACCTAGGCTGTTGGTTTATCGTGTCCGTCAGTCGATTTGTATGAGTTAGTTAATTGAGCATAATATTGATGTGTTGTTGTCACCCCATGCGATCAGTGATGGTAAGACTTCTCAAGTCATTATGTTTATTTATCACTTTCAGTCATGAGTGCGATTTATCTAGGGTATTAGACTATGTAAGGCTATGTGTTGTGCTGATTATCTTTTGTTTCCATCTTTCTTATTCTTCAATATGATACGAGGTATAGGTATACCCACTAGAGGATGTGGTCGCGGCCATTGTTGTGGTGCCGCCGGTGAGGGAGTCATGCCTTCTCAATCATTAACTGATTCAACATCTCAAATAGTGTCGAAAAATATTTTCTTGAGTTGTTACGGTCATCAGGACCTCTCGATCATCCAGGACCAACCGACAGGTAATAACGCTGATATAGAAGTTGCCACTATTATCTAGTAGGTGGTAGATTAGTTAGCTCAAATAGCGAGTGGGCACCATAGTTGCCACCGGTTGCAGATAATGAGGTTAGTAAGTGCTCCAGCAGGTGATGAAAATGCACCCTCCGTATTTCTACGGTCTTTCTGATTCTTTATGTTGGGTGAGTTAGCTTTTTCAGCTAGGCCAAACTTCTGATGATATTGCCTAGCTAAAGGAAGGGCGGGTGCCTACTGCCTTGTACCTCATCTGTAACACCCCCAGATTTAACCGGGAATATTACAGTGCCGTGGGCCCCGAGATGGAACCCACAAGGCTAAAGGAAATTTTCGCAAACATTTACAAATGCCCAAGAGGCCAACGACGGTACTATCTTTAAAACATTTGAAGACTATATAAAATATGTTTATCAAAACCATCGTAAAATCTCATTTCAAAAAAGGCAAGGCCAAACGGCCGAAACTCAATAGTTTAGAAAAAATTTCCAATGTAACGCAAATTACCTGAAACAAAAGGTCATTTCAAAATGCTCACGCAGCGGAAAAGACAATAGTTAAAAGTACTCTAGCAGCGGAAATACAGCAACATATCAGGAAACTCAATACAAAAACATGTCCTAGCCAGTATCCTCCGGGAAGTTCATCTCTCCACGGCCGCTACAAGCTCGATATTCAAAGGACCTAAAAATAAAGCCCACGACGGGGTCAGCCATAATATCCAACAATGATAACCGTCACATCACATTAATAATTACATACCAATGAGAATACAAAGAAATAAGAATACGACCAATGTAATCTTATCGTCATAACTCTACCAAAATTCACATCTCGTACTGTGACTCAACACAATACCCCAAAATCCTCAAAACGTCATCATAACTCACTGTTACGAAAATCCACTAACTCTATCCAACCCAAATCCGTCGGGTGACATCATCAAGTCTCAACACAAAAGTCGATTGTCCATCAAAGACAAATACCAAGGAAAATACGAAACATACCTCGAGATGCACAATACCACGACAATCATATCAGTCTAATCCCAGATCAGACCAATGCAACATACGGGCACAGTCCTAACACAAGACCTACACATGCATACTCATATGACAACGTCAATATGATCACAACAATAACAATGATGTATACTCAATGGAAATCCAACGATCCAGCGCCCTCAGCATAGATCCCCTTGATGATCCTATCAGATCATCATAAGGTGGATAACCAACAAAACATATATGAACAACAACACATGATAAAATCAATGATGCGAATTCACAAGATTCCATCAACACAATACTGGTAATCCAACGATCCAGCACCCTCAACATAGATCCCCACAATGATCCCGTCGAACCAACGCAAGGTGGAAAACCTGTCCAACGATCCAGCGCCCTCAGCATAGATCCCCATGATGATCCCGTCGAACCAACGCATGGTGGACATCCGATCCAACGCCCTCAGCATAGATCCTCATGATGCCTTCGGATCATTTACAACATAACAATGCAATTATGCATACACATATGCAAATCAATATGTTCATCAACATGAACAATATATGAATCAAAACATGACACGACACTATGATAAACAACTAGGACGACCTCATGTTCGGCAACATAAATGACAACCTGCATGATCAACATCATCAGTACTAAACCGAATCAAACTAAGATACTGTCCCGAATCCTTCAGGAGAAATCTCAATGTCAAATCATCACCGGCGATTATCCTCGATGCTCGGCGATCCAAACGTACCATGTGTTGTGCGGCGATTAATACGCCTCGATAGGCGATCGGCATCACGATCAGAGAAGCCAACCATGGAAGACAAACTCTGGACAAACGCCTGGAGTTCGGCACTATACGGCGACCGTCTTTTGGTACCCAGCGATCGTCTTTTGATGTCTGACGATCGTCTTTAATGAGCGAACCAGAGGCGATCATCTCGTGCCACGCATGGATCCAGCATCCGTCAAAGTCGTCGAAGACCGAATCTTGGACGATGGCCCACGTGCGGATCTTCAAAGGATACCGCCAGATAGGACCATTGACCCCAGCCTGTCACCTACCATACCTACCGACAAGGCCGCCGAAAGGTACAAAGTGGGTCCTCCCCGGACAACGACTCGAGACGCGTGCTGGCTTCCCATTGGTTCGCCCAACTGGCCTCCAGCAGCAACCTCGGACCTCAAGGGAACAGGCCCACGTGACGGGACGATCGGCCGTCTTATTTTAATATAGAAAACGGCGGTCGCCCGCGATCGCCTGAGGAATCCCAGCTACCTAGTCCCCTATAAATAGAGAACTCACTGCTAGGGGAAAGGGGACGCGAATTCAACTACGAATTAAGTGCAAAATACACACCTAAGAGAGAATCAAAGGCTCTTTTGGCAACCACTAATACATTCATAGTGATATTCATACACATTCATCATATATCCCAAGCAAGAACTCACAGATTTATCTATCTGGTTCTTCCGGAAATCTACGCGCTCTAAAGCCTAGATAACTAGAAGTCTTTACACTCCTTGTAATAGATTCTAACATTAATATTTGTACTCGACAGTATATTTATTAATAACATCTCGCGAGAGCATTCAAGCCCGGGATTAACAACCCCGGAAAATCTTGTGTTATCTATTTTCTCACGGAAGTGTTCTCGCATTTGTTTGTTACTCGATCATTCCAGCAATACTATCTCCGGATAATATTTTGGGTAACAACAATTGGCGCTAGAGGAAGGGCATCTAAACCTTCATCTTTATTTCTACCGTCTCGAAGAACACTCACTGTTCTCCGGATATATACTTGAAGAAACACTCACCGTTCTTCAATAGAAAAACCTTCAGAAAATGACATCGGCAACGACCTCCAAGAGAGCCACCCTGAGATCTGCCGGAAATCTTATTCCGGCGAGGAGCGAATCCCAGCCCACGGCCGAAGGCGACCGTGGCGACGCTAGGCTCTCACTCCCGCCCCCGAGGGACGGTTCTAGCCTCTCACTCGATCAGTTCCGGCCTGCATCACAAATGAGGAGGCTATAGCCATCCTCGAGGAGCGGAAGGCCTACGACTCGCCCACCATCACTCCGTCAACCATCCGCCGGGCAAGCAAACGAAAGCTCAAGGGGATCTATGTCGAGAAATCGACAGAAAGCCCCGAGCCGCAGGAGAAGGCTCTCGTGAGGAGGGACGATTCCGTCTTCAGCCGCCGGGAGCGATCCTCATGGCGACCGGGCACTCAGGCCCCAAATGAGACATCGGTATCCGATCCTTTACCAGAGTTCGGCATATCCGACTCCCGTGAGACAGCGGTCGGCGAGCCCCTCGCCCAAGGAAGGAACCCACTAGCAGGAGCTCGTCATTCACCACGGAGCTAGGGATCGCACACGATCGCCTTGGTTCGCGTTCGAGAGCCAATCGGCGGCAACAGCAACGGCGATGGCCGCCATGCAACGCCAACTCGGCGAGATGAAGACGCTCCTAGAAATTGGGGCAGTGCCAGGAGACCGATCACCGGGCTCAATGAACCGCTCGCGACTCGGATCGAGCTCGCCGATCCAACCAACGATCAATCCCCACAAACACCTCTATATGAGGAGATCGGATCCTAAACCCACTTAAGCAAATTCGGATCTACATGACCGGATGCGGAGCTTCAGATGCGACGAAATGTCGTATGTTCCGTTAACTCTGGGCGATCTCGCCACAGGTGGTATATCTCACTACCATCTCGCTCAATCAATTGCTTTGAGAAGCCGGCGAACGACTTCACGTCGTACTTCGCCGCCAAAGTCGCCGCCGGAAGGTCCCCACCGCATGATGAAAATCGGGCAGGGGAAGGACGAATCGGATGAGGATTACATCGATCGGGTAGACGAGATAGTCCTCACCGGTGAGCCCATCGGCGACGAGATCGCTCTCCACGCAGTCCTGAACGGATTCCACGGACGCTCGCCCATGTTCAGGTACCTCACAAAGGATTTTCCCCCGACCTATACGGCTTTCCGCGTCAGAGCCGCCGATTTTCTGGCCAGGCAGAAGATGCTCTCACTCCGTTTAGACGAGGGACAGTCCGAAGAAGGAAAAGCACCTTCCCATGTCCAGAAGAAGGCGGTCGCCAAGCCCAGAAAGGCGGTCGCCAAGCCGCCTGGCGAGTTCAAAGCCTTCGAGGATGTAGAGGTCCACCTTCTTCACAACCTCAACTTATCTTCGGCCCACATCTTCAACGCGATCAAGGGTCGCGAGTGGCTTTCCAATCCAAAGCCAATAAGGGACCACGGTCACCTAGACCGTAGCAAATTCTGTGCCTATCATAAGAGTCCCGGCCACAACACTAGCCAATGCCGCGACCTCCTCGAGACTCTGGCGATCGCTTGAGGAAGGCAACCTGGACAATTTGATCACCAAGCCGTAACCCGTGACGGAAAGAGCCGGAGGCGCGAGCGCCGACCAAGCGAAAGGATTCCTCCCAATCCGATCGCTGAATCGAGCATGAGCCGAGTACTCGATGAGTCGATCCCTCCGATCAACCACGGCGGTCGGATCAACATGCTTCAAGCAGGAGGTGGGAGCCTGGGGCCTTTCCCGGTTTCCACCTGTCAAAGCGAAAAGCCGAGCCGAGGGCTTTCGCCAAGTCCATGTTGTGGTACCTCGGAGCCGACCATCTCTAGAGACGCGCTCATCACCTTTTCCAATAAGGACAGGGAGGGAGTGCAATGTCCCAAAGAGGATGCACTAGTGATCTCCGCTTGTATCCTTGGGAAGACGGTCGATCGCGTCTTTGGTCGACAATGGGAGTTTCGCAACATCATATTCAAATCCGCCTAGACCAACTCGGCAACTTAATCAAATTCATCAAGCCTTTCGACACCGTGCTCCAAGGTTCGGCGACAACACGATCGAGCTACGGGAGGATCAAGCTCTCCGTCGAGCTAGTATGCTTTTATGATCCCAAGGTTAGGATTACTAGGAACCTAAGTTTTGTAATCATAGATAGGCCCAGCATCTATAATGGGTTCCTAGGTCGCCCCTTTTTAGAAACCTTTGAGGCGGTCGCCTCATCTTTCTTTTACTGTATCAAATTCCCCACTGCCGATGGGACGGTCGGTACTGTAAAAGGAGATCAGCTAATGGCAAAAAGATGTTTGAATTACTCCTATGTTATTACTTCTTTCAATACTTTCCATACTATATGTAACATTGAAGCAATCGACGATCAACCCATGGAGATCGACGAGCCGAGCGCATCGTACCAACCCGACTCAGGGGACGCCATCTCTCATCAATTGACGGACGACATCGAGCCAAGGATCGGTTTCGAGCCAAGTCTCGACATCGATCTAAGGACCGAGTCCGGAGATCGCACCAAACGAGAGGCGACCGTCCTTGTCGAAGAGTTGGAAAGCATTACGATGGATCCGGATCATCCAGAACGGGAAGTACAGATCGGCGCAAGCATCGACCACGAATTAAAGGGGGATCTGATCAACGTGCTACGTAGGAACATCGGAGTCTTTGCCTGGTCGCATCAAGATATGGTTGGCATAAGTCCCGAACACGCTTGCCATTATCTGAAGATCGACCGGGCGATGAAGCCTGTTCACCAGAAGCGAAGGATGTTCGGTCCCGAGAAATACGTGGCGCTCGACATAGAAGTCCAGAAGTTACTCAACAACAAATTGATCGGAGTAGCCACAGACGAACCACAGTGGGTCGCCAACGCGGTGCTCGTCAAAAAGCCAACTGGCTCCTGGAGGTTATGCATTGACTTCACCGACCTCAACGCTGCATGTCCAAAAGATCACTTCCCGATGCCTCATATTGATCACTTGGTCGATAGTACGGCAGGTTGCGAAATGATGTCATTTATGGATGCCTTCGCCGGGTATCATCAAATCCCAATGGCGGAGGAAGACATAAAACACACATCTTTCCACACAGGAAAAGACATATACTTTTGGGTCAGAATGCCGTTCGGCTTGAAAAATGCAGGGGCGACCTACCAGCGATTAGTCAACAGAATGTTCGCCGATCAGATCGGCAAGACCATGGAGGTCTACATTGACGATATCGTAGTCAAAAGCCTCAAGAAGGAAGATCACCTCAACGATCTCGCCGAGACGTTCGCCATCCTTGAGAAGTTTAACATGAAGCTGAACCCCAAGAAATGCAACTTCGGGGTGGGCTCCGGGAAGTTCCTGGGGCACATAGTGAGCCAAAGAGGGATCGAGGCGAACCCCACCAAGGTGCAGGCGATCCTTGACATGCAAGAACCGCGAAACATCAAGCAGGTGCAACGCCTCACAGGTTGTCTGGCCGCCCTCAACCGTTTCATATCCCGGCTCGATGATAAAAGCAAGCCTTTCTTCGCGACCATCAAGAACAAGAAGTTCGCATGGACGAAGGAAAGCCAGATAGCGTTCGCCAAGGTAAAGGAATATCTATCTAACCCCCAGATCCTGGTAAAGCCGATCCCCGGTGAAAAATTATTCCTTTACTTAGCGGCCTCGGAGGTCGCGCTGAGTGTCGTTCTGGTGCGAGCAGAAGGGCAAGCCCACTTGCCGATCTACTATGTTAGCCAGGCGCTCCACGACGCTGAGACACGCTATACACCATTGGAGAAGATCGCCTACGCCCTTGTCATGAGTGTTCGTAAGCTGAGGGCTTACTTCTTCGATCACCAAGTGGAAGTCCTAACAACTCTACCTCTAAGACAAGTCCTACACCGACTGGATACCAACGGTCGACTCCTCAAGTGGTCGCTGGAGATCGCCCAATACGGTATTACTTACGCTCCTCGCACGGCGATCAAGGGCCAAGCTCTGGCGGACTTCGTGGTGGAATTAACTTTCCCTCACAGTCCAACCCAGGTCGACCGACCTGCCTGGAAGTTATATGTGGATGGCTCAGCGACCAAGCAGGGGCAGGGATTGTCCTCATCAGCCCCGACGGTCAGAGTTTCACAAATGCTGTGCGTTTCGGTTTTCGTGTGACTAACGATGAAGCCGAATACGAAGCTTTAGTAGGCGGGCTCGATCTAGCCCTCGCCCTAGATGTTCGTCGCCTCCATATCTTCATGGACTCCCTTTTGGTCGTGAACCAAATCAAGGGAGAATATGAGGCGCGCGGCGAACAGATGGTCAAATACCAAGAGCTGGTCGCCGAAATGTGCACAAAATTTGAAGAAGTGCTAATCGAACAAGTCCCGAGAGAGCACAACTCCCAGGCCGATGCTCTTTCCAAATTAGCGTCATCAGATGGGGCAGCCGACTTCTCCAATATCCAAATCACAAAGTCAGCTAGGCCAGCGATCGATAGAAACCTGGTTACCACGGTCGCCATCGCCGAGGAGAACTGGATGACTCCGTTCATCAAATACTTAAAGGACGGAACGGTCCCTGACGACCGTATTAAAGCTCGCCAACTCCAGCTTCGTGCGACCAGATATACCCTATTGGACGACCGGCTTTACAAGCGAGCCTTCTTCTTCCTCCTCAAGTGTATTACACCGGAGGAAGGTCGGCTCGTTTTAGCTGAGATCCATGACGGGATTTGTGGAAACCATGCGGGCGGGCGAGCCCTCATCCACAAGACAACCAGACAAGGGTTTTTCTGGCCATCACTTCGGAAAGATGCGATCGCCTATGCCAGATCGTGCCATAGGTGTCAGATAATGGGCCCCAACATTAAACTATCACCCAAACAGCTCACCTCCATGTATAGCCCCTGGCCATTTGCGCAATGGGGCATCGACCTTATAGGTCCCTTGCCGACGGCTCAGGTGTAAGTTCGCCATCGTAGGGTCGACTATTTCACCAAATGGGCCGAGGTGAACCGCTCAACAAGATCGGCCAAGAGCAAGTGATCAAGTTTATATGGAAAAACGTCGTATGCCGATTGGTCGCCCTGTGCCATCATCTCCGACAACGGAAAAACAGTTCGACGGTTTAGAAGTCATGCAGTGCAGAGAAGTGGGAATCAAAGGCTATTCTCGGCGCCTATCACCCTCGGACGAACGGGCGAGTAGAGGCGGTGAATAAGATCCTCAAACACACGATTAAAGCGCGACTCGAATCCGTGCAAGGACGATGGGCGGCGAGCTCCCGGGCGTTTTGTGGTCCTACCGACGGCGACCCGCAATTCAACCGGCGAAACCCCATTCGCCCTTGCCTTGAACGAAGCGGTGATTCCTTCGAGAGATCGCCGTCCTCGGCCATCGAACCGAACAGGAGATGACGACCGACAACGATGTGGCCGGCGAATCGACCTAGACATGCTCGAAGAACGGCCGGTGACCTCGAAATGAAGAACACAATCCACAAAAGGAGAGCGAGAAGTTCTTCAACTCAAAGGTCAAAGAAAGAAGGTTTCAAGTGGGCGATCTCGTCCTCAAGAAGATCCAAACCCACACGGGCTTCGGTCCGAATCGGGAAGGACCTTTCAGAGTATCCAGATGGCTAACTAAAGGAGCCTACGAGTGGAACATCCCGACGGTACTCGGATCAATACCCCGAACGCCGTGCATCCGAAAAAATACTACCGGTGATAATTTTGTATTCAATTTCAATGATGTACAAGGAATATAATGAGAATTTTTCCTATCCCATCTATTCTCGCGATCGCCCCACTGTGCATATCGCATACCGCCGACGATCGTTGCTCACGACGATCCGAGGAAAAATCAATGCGACCATGGTCCCGGAGGTCGATGGAACCGAGCGGCTTCGCCCATGTAAGGTTCCTTTGGGTGAGATCGTCCGCCCTTCGTTTAAATACGAGGCGTGGCCAAGGGCCCTCCAAAATAATCAGTAGGCACGATCGCACGCCCTCAAGGTACATCATTTAACATGGTGAACCCGGACAATGCGACGTGCCACTACCCCCGTCTCAACGTACACCGTCGAGGGTCGCCATCTTCATGGCGGGCCGAGGTGGAAGCAGAGCTGACAAGCCGCGGACGTGGAGTCGAATAAGCCGACGACACCCCGCGCAAGGACTCCTCCGGACCAAGATCGCCCGCCTTTCGTTTTAAAACAAGGCAGGCGTAGCCTAACGGAGGACCCTCACAAAAAGTGAGTCGCGGGATACACAATATTCCTCGCACACAAAGACACGATTGGGGAGGTCGGTCCATCGAACACCCCAACCGTACTTGATTCTTCAGAATCGGCAAAATGAAGATAGCTCGCCCGACAGACTAGTTTTTGTTTCCTTACTTACAATAAGTGAACAAAAACAATGGGGCAGAGATGGGTCGAGCTAATCCCAAATACGATCGAACAAAGAGGAACCACACATGATCGGCTTCGCTCAAACACACGTAGGACGATCGGAGTCGTTCGACAAAAATTACAAGTAAGAATTCCGATTCAAAACATATCAATGCTTTCAACACTCAGACGATCGGTCGGATGAACAAAACGTCGAAAGAAATCATACACGTACTTGTAAAAATTACACGCAAACATTCAAAGGGCGATCGTATATAAAGAGACAGTATGAAAAGAGGAGCATTTTATTCATAACACAAGTTTCATACATTACGAGGCCCGAAGGCATTACAAAAAGTACAAGTTACAGAGGAAAACAAAAATGCCTCTCAAGGCCCCGCCGGCTGACCATCGCCCTCGGGTTGCGGATCGGCTTGAGCTCCCCCATCGGCCTCGGGATGAATGAGTTTACCAGTGTACCAACTCAAGTCGATCCCGAAGTCGACAAAGTCAAGGATCGGCAAGGAGAATTCTGGATGCAGAGGATGCTCGAGGACATAGGATTTGAAGCTCTCCATCAGGGGACCGATCTCGACCCCTGCCTTTTTAGCGGCTCGAACAGCGTCAGCATAGGCCAAGTAATAAGCGAACTCGCCGACGTGCTCGACGTTAAGGTAGGGATCGACCTCGATCGCCTTCAGCTGCCCCTTCAAATCCGCGGCCGTCTTCTCGACCTCCGCTCGACCGCCTTGGCTGCATTCTCGCCCGGCCTTCTCCGGCTCCTTCTTCGCCGCCTCCGGCTCACCGAGCCGATCCACCTTCACCTTGGCCCATTGCCTCCTCCTGCGAAGCCACGAGCTTCTGGCGGGTTTCCTTCTCCTTATCACGGGACCGATCGGCAGCCTCCTTAGAGCGGCTCAGCTCCTGCTTCAATCGGTCCACGTCCTGCTTAGCCCTTTTGGCCGTCTCCTCATACTCCTTCTCCATAGACCGGATCCGGTTGGCATCCTCGATATTTTTGTTCCGGGCGGCCTCGAGGTCGCTATGGAGACGAGCAGTGGAGGGTCGCCCCTCAAAATCCCTAGCGGCTTGGACGGCCATCGTCGCCGTCTGAAGAGCCAGGGCAACGGTCGCCTGCATGGTGTCTCCAGATCGCCGACGAGCGATCGCATCAAGATCGGTCGTCCAGGCCTTGGGCAGAGAGGTGATAGCCTGGCGGACATAAGTAGGGACTTCGAGGGATTGTTGCGGAGCCTTGCTCGACAGAAAGTCCAGCACCATGGGAGCAACGTCCGGGTCGGCGAGACGAACCCTGCAGCACAAACCAAGGAAACCAAGGAGTTAGCCTATACCTTGCTCGGAATGCCTATCTCAGAAAATGTTGGTCCTTTTCTTACCTATTGACCAGCTCGGGATCGCGTCCGAAATAAGGCTTGCCCCGGGAGGTTTCCGCCTCGGCGATCGCCACTTTCTTCGCCGAGCCCGGATGATGGGGCGGGGACCGTGGGCCTAGGGCCTGATCGCTCCATCATCGGGATGGCAAAGATAGGAGCCGCAGCGACCGGAGGCTCAAGAATTGATACATCCGCCTCAGAAATCGACGGGGACTCCTCCGACCTCCGCCTCTTGCGGCGCTGGAGCTGTTCCTCTCCCTGGACCACCGGCTCGGCGACTGGCGCCTCGGCAGGCCTTGTCACTGGAGCGGGGCGAGACGTCGTCGCGGGAACGCGGCCAGTCTGCTTGTCCAAGTGGAGGCGACCAAGAACTCCCGGGTTCGACATGGCTATCTCTGGCGGTGGTTCGGCAAATCGGGGAAAATAAGCCTCTGTCAAAGAAGAGATACAAACAAGTTAGACAAAACAAAACGACCTCCCGGAGACGACCGTCAAGCAAGGAAACACCACTTAAGCTCATACCTGGAACTTTCAAGTGACGGGGGTAGCAGAACAATCGAGCCCCCAACCGATGAGCTTCGGTGCCTAGCTAGCGAACGTCAATAAAGGAGTTCGGCAAGGCACGGATTCGCTCCCAAACGATCAAGAAATCGAATGGAAGGTCGCCGATCGTTGGAACGAGAGGTCCTGCAAAAAGAAAACAAAATTAGATCAGTCCAAGACAAGCTCAATCAAGGGGAGAGTTAAAATCCTTACTCGGATTCCTCTCCCAGAAAGTGGTGGGGATCTCCAACTCCTCATTCGGCCTGTCGCTCCATGCCGATCGCCACGCCCCGCCGACCCAACACCATTTAGCCAGGTCGCCCCTGGTCTTATTCGGCACGCCGAGGACCACTCTCCCGAGTCGGCCTTGGATATGATGGCCGCCGATCGACCCTTTCTGCGCGGCCAATTTAAACAAATAATTCATCTCCAGCGCAGTAAGGAGGCGGAACAACCGGTGACCGCCAAACAGGGTCAACGTGCAGATGATCTGCAGCCAAGCGTTCGGCGTCAGTTGAAGAGGCGCCAAATTCCAGGCGATCAGCAAGTAGGAGACGGCGAATGGCAACGGGAATCGCAGACCCGCCTCCATAATCATCTCGTTGACGGCAACCATATCCTTGGGCGGTTGGTCGGCGTGCTCATTCTCCGAGGGCACGTGAAGGGAAACGTCAGAGGGGATGTGATATTTGGCCCTCCAACGGCTTAGGTCTTTCTTGGTCGCCGTACTCCGGATCTTTCCGAGAGTCCACGGAGACGGGACGGCGGCCTGAAAGACCGTCCGATTCACATGTTCGTAAGGGTGAGCGGCGGAGTAGGCTTCGAAATCGAATTCCGGACAGGGTCCGGCGATCGCTTCCATCATCTGAGCAAAAGCCACATAGGCAGGGCCGAATCTACTCTCTCGTTCCCAGGCCTCCCGCACCAAATCATCCTCATCCACCGGCGAGCCCCCCTGCTCCGCCGTCGCCGCCGTCCTCGCCACCTCGGCCTCGTTGAAAAGTTCTTCGAGTTCTGCGGGTGCAATCCCCGCTCGAAGAGCTTCAACGGCCGTCTCCATATCCACTCCAACAGGAATCTCCTCCCGTTCAGGCGACGCTGCGGCAGCGGAAGAACTTCCGGTCTCAAAGGTTTTGGATCCTCCCGACATATTAGAAAGTAAAAAGAGGGAGAAGGTTAATTTTTCTTACCTAGAGAAAAGAAGGAGGTCGGCGCAAAAAGCTCCAGAAATTTCTATAGAATTTCGGCTATGGATACAAAGGACGCGTAAAAAAGTGAAGGAGAAGAAGCACAGGCCCTTTTATAGATGGAGACGAGGGTCTAAATGCAAATAGGAGAAACCTCGAGGGCTGGATCGCAACCGTCACGTGGGGACGCATTAAATGCCGCCCTCGAATCCCGCAGACGCGTCTTTTCGAGGGCATGCCAGCCGACAAGACCGACAAAACCGTCGGACTCCCCCAACAGCGGCGCGACGCGTGTCCCTGCCACTTTAGAAAGCCCGCCTTCTTTTCCTGCTGCTCCCGACGCGAAAGAAGGTCGTCCATATTTGAATTCAGATCGGCTGATCGTTTAAACATTGGCGATCGCCAACAGTGCCACCTCACCCAGTGTTTTCAACATCGAGGCGAGCTGGGGGGCAATTGTTGTGCGGCGATTAATACGCCTCGATAGGCGATCGGCATCACGATCAGAGAAGCCAACCATGGAAGACAAACTCTGGACAAACGCCTGGAGTTCGGCACTATACGACGACCGTCTTTTGGTACCCAGCGATCGTCTTTTGATGTCTGACGATCGTCTTTAATGAGCGAACCAGAGGCGATCATCTCGTGCCACGCATTGATCCAGCATCCGTCAAAGTCGTCGAAGACCGAATCTTGGACGATGGCCCACGTGCGGATCTTCAAAGGATACCGCCAGATAGGACCATTGACCCCAGCCTGTCACCTACCATACCTACCGACAAGGCCGCCGAAAGGTACAAAGTGGGTCCTCCCCGGACAGCGACTCGAGACGCGTGCTGGCTTCCCATTGGTTCGCCCAGCTGGCCTCCAGCAGCAACCTCGGACCTCAAGGGAACAGGCCCACGTGACGGGACGATCGGCCATCTTATTTTAATATAGAAAACGGCGGTCGCCCGCGATCGCCTGAGGAATCCCAGCTGCCTAGTCCCCTATAAATAGAGAACTCACTGCTAGGGGAAAGGGAACGCGAATTCAACTACGAATTAAGTGCAAAATACACACCTAAGAGAGAATCAAAGGCTCTTTTGGCAACCACTAATACATTCATAGTGATATTCATACACATTCATCATATATCCCAAGCAAGAACTCACACATTTATCTATCTGGTTCTTCCGGCAATCTACGCGCTCTAAAGCCTAGATAACTAGAAGTCTTTACACTCCTTGTAATAGATTCTAACATTAATATTTGTACTCGACAGTATATTTATTAATAACATCTCGCGAGAGCATTCAAGCCCGGGATTAACAACCCCGGCAAATCTTGTGTTATTTATTTTCTCACGGAAGTGTTCTCGCATTTGTTTGTTACTCGATCATTCCAGCAATACTATCTCCGGATAATATTTTGGGTAACAACACCATGGACTGTAGATACTCATATCCTCGTTTTTATCGCAACGTAACCTCGATACCCGAACATACCAATAACTGAGATAAAGCATATATATTATGATTTACCTCCCAGAATCGGAAGAACGATATACAATCCAAATACCCAGAGTTCACAATAATAATCATCGCTATATGCATTATAAACGAAATGAAACTGAAACCATTCATTAAATATTATAACTGAGCAAGTAATAACTTGCCTCGATACCGATACCACGAAGCTGTTACCGAACCCATTGCCTTTGTCTACGAGCTCCTCAGCCCCGATCAAAAGCAACACAACGGTCGTAATCCACGATAAATTATCGCAACCTAATGCAATAATCAAATGACAACACATCCGATAATAATCAACAACCGACAAAACCAACCAATCGAACTCAACGGTTCAACAAAAACCTCGAATAAACGCAGTCTGAACAAACCAAATCAAACCATCATGAATTCATAATCACAACACAAAAATACCGCACTGTCTGCCTATTTAGCGCACGTTAAACGCATAACGTAGCGTGCGCTAAGTTGCTCCTGTTAGCGTGCGCTAGCCAGTAAGCTTAGCGTGCGCTAAAGCTGTACAGTGGCGTGCATTCCAAGCATCGACTAACATCTTGCGACTACGAATCCGAATGAAAAGGAAATCATACTATAAGATTAACAATAACTTTTTCCAATTTCAACCTCATCATCATGATCCACATCTCATCAAGAACATACGAAACTAAAATCAACATAATGTTGGTTTTGATCATCTTATCCATATTTATAATCAAAACCATTATATATCCTTATATCATCTTAACATCAAAATCCAAAATGAAGGGAGACATAAATCTCCATATCTCTTGAAGATAAACGACACCATAACTATCACAAGGATCATATCAATGTTCATATATCAATAACAACATCAACAATCAAACCAACTCGATAACAAGGATCATATCATACTCAATCCAGAATTCAACCTCATCAAGTTAAACGAATCACCATTAACATGAAGAATCTTAAATAACATCCAAAAAGTCTTATCGTAATCCCATTAGGTCTCATAAAAATCACTACATGATTATCCAACATGTTCTCTCACAAGTAATCGTCCTTAAAAACGAACTATTATCAAAGGGATACAAAAATTACCTGGATTAGACGAACCAAGAAGAAGAACACTTGAACTTCACTCCAAGAATCATGAATAACTTGAAGAACAAGGCTTTAATCCATGCTCTCTATCTTAATCCTGAAAAGATCATCATCTCAGAGTGTTTCCGGACCTCAAGTACCTCCCAAAGCTCTCTCTATCGAGTGAAAGGAAAGATATGGACGAAATGCTTCATAACACCCGTCTGTCCCCTTATATAGAATACATTACTAGCGTGCGCTAACATCTCATGTTTAGCGTGCGCAACAACCTTAGCGTGCGCTAATTGACTTTTGTTAGCGTGCGCTATCTCAATCCAGGGGTAATGCCTCGCTTCGTAAACTAGCTTACGTATGTAATGCCCATGCATTAACGTACGTAAAACTTCATGTCTAGCGTATGCAAGTCCTTGCCCTTAGCGTGCGCTATCCGAAGTTGACTTACTATAGTGTTCCCCTACCACTCGTGCCCCCACATGCCGAAAGCATCCGCGATTTCCGGGATTCCTCTGACCGATCTGGAATTAGCGTGCGCTAACCATACGATTTAGCCTGCGCTAGCCCTACATGACAAACACCCGCTGACCTTATCTGGACACGCGTCACAAGTGGTCGGGTCCACTCGCCGAAAGCCAAGATTCCCTGTCGGACAATCTGATATTAGCGTACGCTAACCATCCTTGGTAGCGTGCGCTAAATGCCGATGAACATCAACCCGGGCCTACCTGTCGACCGCCTTCCGAACCTTTCCCAGAATGCCTTACGTACGTTAAGGATCCTCTTTAGCGTACGTAATGCGAACCTATTAGCGTACGCTAACTGCACCACGTAGCGTGCGCTACTCATACCTCGTAGCGTGCGCTAAGCATATTTCATAGCGTGCGCTAACGTGGCTGTACTTGGCCATTTTCAACTATCCTCGTCCAACATCTCGACATACCAAATACAAACATACGGCAAAATCAATACATATACTCAATCCAATAATATTCGCATATGATAGACCCAATATCAAAAGGACGATAACCTGATACACGATACCCTCAAACGTAATTGTCGACCAACTACCACAATTATACCAATACAGCTGTCTCAGTTCCGAATTTATTTTATCCATACTGTGCAGATTCCATGTTGTACAACATAACTCGGATAAAATAACATTAAATAACAGT
This sequence comes from Orobanche coerulescens, assembly GCA_033398695.1. Taxonomy (NCBI): domain Eukaryota; kingdom Viridiplantae; phylum Streptophyta; class Magnoliopsida; order Lamiales; family Orobanchaceae; genus Orobanche; species Orobanche coerulescens. The sequence continues at coordinate 97,034,693 of CM065806.1, forward strand.
AGTAGAAATTTCGGATATTACATACTACACCACTTAAAATAAGTTTCGGCCTCGAAACTTGCAATCCGTCATAAAAAGAAACAAATCGTTCAACCAACATATTCCGAAACCATCACGACAACAATCAATCATCATCATTAACGAATGACCAAACAGTACACTTACAAATACGCAGGTCGACGATCTCTTGAGATACTAGCAAGTGACTTCGCTGTAAAGCCTCAATATGCTTACAATCACAATTCCTTGAGTCTCAACAAAATATATCATCTTCGGATGAAACAATCTGCCCGAATCAAATCCTGTCTGCCTGATTACATAATCAAGTCCCAATTCTGATAAGACGAATAATACACAATTTATCTGCGAAACAACTGCCCAAAACAACGACACAAATCCCGAAACACTGATACAAAATCCGAACGTTCAGATGATCACCAACAATGATCAACCAATAAGTCAACCGAATTTATCATTGACATGATAAATTCCAATATGACCAAACAGGGGTCAAAACACAATCGAGAATATCATCAACATGATAAACTCCAATATGAACAACCAGAGGTCAAAACACAGTCGAGAATATCATCAACATGATAAACTCCAATACGACCAACGAACGGTCAACGATAATCGAGAATACCTTCACACGGTAAGCTCCAACAGGATCAACACAGAACTACAGAAATTGATATACAACGAATAAAGTTCTCAAAACGACACGCCAATCACATACAATGGATCTCAATAATGATACCCTTATTGGAGAACATACCCCTCGGCATACGAACAATCAATCGCAAATCGGCGAACATACCAAATCATACGTGGGGTGGGAACAACTACTCAATATCCAAAACGACCAGTATGGGGTCACCATCCCCCAATTCTATACTTACAAAGGAATCATTCAAAAATCACAATAGCAAAACATGCTACCACCACATCAATAGGGCCACATAGCACGTATGCTCCACTTTCACAAAATCCAAAGTTCCAAGATCATATTCTGTACCGAATCTACTTCCCGCAGCATACTTCTCTTATCCGATAAATCAACCGATCATCCCGAGATAATCAAACTGCCATACTAAAGTACAAATCTCTTTTCATAGTACCATTAGCGTGTTATCCAGTTGGTGAGTCTCACTCAGAACTTCACCACGATATGCATTATGCACTAAATGCGTATGTACATCAATTCCATTTTCAAAACCAGTTTGAAATCATATAATCTTGTCACGAAGACAATTTTCGAAAGTTCTTTTCAAAAATTCCAAAACTCAAAACATAAATTTTCGTAAGATCACGAAATCAATTTTCGAAAAATTAACTGGCTTGCTAATGCCAAGTATTCAATAACAGTGTCCTCCGAATCCACATGATTCCGAAGTTTAAAAGTGAAAACTATGCAAATGATTGACCACATCTATACCCCTGTACACCAGTCCGGCTCGTCACAAATTCCACTGACATTCGGTCGGAAAACTACAAGATAGAATCCAAAATCTCAACGTATAGGCTCCGATAAAAAAATCCTTTTTCCACATATGGCTCACAACGTCAATCACTAACCCATCCCGGATCACCTCAATTATGCTATGACAAAACATTGAATAATCAATAAATCAAACACAGCGAAAGACAACCCGAGAAGTTTCATTTGAACAAGTAAACCAAAAACCTCAAAAGGCGGAAATAAAAATGATTGGTAAAGTGTTTTACAAATCTCGGGAGTTTTAGAAAACAGAAAAGCCTTTTTTGAAACATCAGGGTCTAAGCCCATATCTCGTTCTGCATTTCAAAAAGTAGAAAACTCCTTTCGGACCCTAAGTCCCGAGTTGTAAAACTATTTCAAATTCAATTGGTTCTTGGCCCAAAAATCATTTTCCGTAAAACATTCGTGAAACGTTCATTTTGAAAAGTATATTTTCAAATGCTCAAAAGCAGTTCATATATCAAAATGAATTAGCATGACTACATGTTCTTCTCAACAATTCACAGTCCTTCTCCCGAATACACAATTCTGTTTTCAAAATCTAACCGACATATTGATTTCCAAAATCATAGCGTCTCAAGATCATCAATCCTGTCCCAACTACTGTGTTCTGTTATCTCATAATCATAACACATAATATTCTTTCGAATCTCAAGCATATCAATTTAGAACGGCAGTAAATCTCAATGAAATTCGAAAATCCAAATACTTACAGATCATGAAGCCGACGATTCCCCGTGATACTGACACTTGTCTCGACCCAATAAAATACTTGACACAGGTATTTTCAAAACACACGTTCTGCAAAATCAGTTCAACTTGAGAACACAACACATCTCTTTCAAGAGAATCACGTTAGCACCATTTGGAAAAGTTTACAACAATCCCAGTACCACACTGATAAATCACATAACCCATAAGCCCGAGTGAACAACAAAAACTCATGGCTCTAGTATTAGTCAATCGACAACTCGAATGACGCGACCAAAACACGACCCAACTCGACCCAAATGCCTAGGTTTTCTCAACCTAAGCTCCGATACCATATTCTGTAACACCCCCAAATTTAACCGGGAATATTATAGCGCCGTGGGCCCCGAGATGGAAGCCACAAGGCTAAAGGAAATTTTCACAAACATTTACAAATGCCCAAGAGGCCAACGACGGTACTATCTTTAAAACATTTAAAGACTATATAAAATCTGTTTATCAAAACCATCGTAAAATCTCATTTCGAAAAGGGCAAGGCCAAACGGCCGAAACTCAATAGTTTAGAAAAAGATATCCAAAGTAACTCAAATTACCAGAAACAAAAGGTCATTTCAAAATGCTTACGCAGCGGAAAAGATAATAGTTAAAAGTACTCTAGCAACGGAAATACAGCAATAGATCAGAAAACTCAATACAAAAACATGTCCTAGCCAGTATCCTCTGGGAAGCTCATCTCTCCACGATCGCTACATGATCGATATTCAAAGGACCTAAAAATAAAGCCCACGACGGGGTCAGCCATAATATCCAACAATGATAACCGTCACATCACATTAATAATTACATACCAATGAGAATACAAAGAAATAAGAATACGACCAATGTAATCTTATCGTCATAACTCTACCAAAATTCACATCTCGTACTGTGACTCACACGATACCCCAAAATCCTCAAAACGTCACCATAACTTACTGTTACGAAAATCCACTAACTCTATCCAACCCAAATCCGTCGGGTGACATCATCAAGTCTCAACACAAAAACCGATTGTCCATCAAAGACAAATACCAAGGAAAATACGGAACATACCTCGAGATGCACAATACCACGACAATCATATCAGTCTAATCCCAGATCAAATCAATGCAACATACGGGCACAGTCCTAACACAAGACATACACATGCATACTCATATGACAACGTCAATATGATCACAACAATAACAATGATGTATACTCAATGGAAATCCGAAGATCCAGCGCCCTCAGCATAGATCCCCTTGATGATCCTATCAGATTATCATAAAGTGGATAACCAACAAAACACATATGAACAACAACACATGATAAAATCAATGATGCAAATTCACAAGATTCCATCAACACAATACTAGTAATCTAACGATCCAGCGCCCTCATCATAGATCCCCATGATGATCTCGTCAAACCAACGCATGGTGGAAAACCTGTCCAACGATCCAACGCCCTCAGCATAGATCCACATGATGATCCCGTCGAACCAACGCATGGTGGACATCCGATCCAGCGCCCTCAGCATAGATCCTCATGATCCCTTCGGATCATTTACAACATAACAATGCAATTATGCATACACATATGCAAATCAATATGTTCATCAACATGAACAATATATGAATCAAAACATGAAACGACACTATGATAAACAACTAGGACGACCTCATGTTCGGCAACATAAATGACAACCTGCATGATCAACATCATCAGTACTAAACCGAATCAAACTAAGATATTGTCCCGAATCCTTCAGGAGAAATCTCAATGTCAAATCATCACCGGCGATTATCCTCGATGCTCGGCGATCCAAACGTACCATGGACTATAGATACTCATATCCTCGTTTTTATCGCAACGTAACCTCGATACCCGAACATACCAATAACTGAGATAAAGCATATATATTATGATTTACCTCCCAGAATCGGAAGAAGGATATACAATCCAAATACCCAGAGTTCACAATAATAATCATCGCTATATGCATTATAAACGAAATGAAACCTAAACCATTCATTAAATATTATAACTGAGCAAGTAATAACTTGCCTCGATACCGATACCACGAAGCTGTTACCGAACCCATTGCCTTTGTCTACGAGCTCCTCAGCCCCGGTCAAAAGCAACACAACGGTCGTAATCCACGATCAATTATCGCAACCTAATGCAATAATCAAATGACAACACATCCGATAATAATCAACAACCAACAAAACCAACCAATCAAACTCAACGGTTCAACAAAAACCTCGAATAAACGCAGTCTGAAAAAACCAATTCAAACCATCACGAATTCATAATCACAACACAAAAATACTGCACTGTTTGCCTATTTAGCGCACGTTAAACGCATAACGTAGCGTGCACTAAGTTGCTCCTGTTAGCGTGCGCTAGCCAGTAAGCTTAGCGTGCGCTAATGCTGTACAGTGGCATGCATTCCAAGCATCGACTAACACCATGCGACTACGAATCCAAATGAAAAGGAAATCATACTCCAAGATTAACAATAACTTTTTCCAATTTCAACCTCATCATCCTGATCCACATCTTATCAAGAACATACGAAACTAAAATCAACATAATGTTGGTTTTGATCATCTTATCCATATTTATAATCAAAACCATTATATATCCTTATATCATCTTAACATCAAAATCCGAAATGAAGGGAGACATAAATCTCCATATCTCTTGAAGATAAACGACACCATAATTATCACAAGGATCATATCAATGTCCATATATCAATAATAACATCAACAATCAAACCAACTCGATAACAAGGATCATATCATACTCAATCCGGAATTCAACCTCATCAAGTTAAATGAATCACCATTAACATGAAGAATCTTAAATAACATCCAAAAACTCTTATCATAATCCCATTAGGTCTCATAAAAATTACCACATGATTATCCAACATGTTCTCACAAGTAATCGTCCTTAAAAACGAACTACTATCAAATGGATACAAAAATTACCTGGATTAGACGAACCAAGAAGAAGAACACTTGAACTTCACTCCAAGAATCATGAATAACTTGAAGAACAAGGCTTTAATCCATGCTCTCTATCTTAATCTTGATAAAAATCATCATCTCGGAGTGTTTCTGGACCTCAAGTAACTCCCAAACCTCTCTCTATCGAGTGAAAGGAAAGAAATGGACGAAATGCTTCATAACACCCGTCTGTCCCATTATATAGAATACATTACTAGCATGCGCTAACATCTCATGTTTATCGTGCGCAACAGCCTTAGCGTGCGCTAACTGACTTTTGTTAGCGTGCGCTATCGCAGTCCAGAGGCTACTGCCTTGCTTCGTAAACTAGCTTACGTACGTAATGCCCATGCATTAACGTGCGTAAAACTTCATGTCTAGCGTATGCAAGTTCTTGCCCTTAGCGTGCGCTATCCGAAGTTGACTTACTATAGTGTTCACCTACCACTCGTGCCCCCACATGCCGAAAGCATCCACGATTTCCGGGATTCCTCTGACCGATCTGGAATTAGCGTGCGCTAACCATACGATTTAGCGTGCGCTAGCCCTACATGACAAACACCCGCTGACCTTATCTGGACACGCGTCACAAGTGGCCGGGTCCACTCGCCGAAGGCCAAGATTCCCTGTCGGACGATCTGATATTAGCGTACGCTAACCATCCTTGGTAGCATGCGCTAAATACCGATGAACATCAACCCGGGCCTACCTGTCGGCCGCCTTCCGAACCTTTCCCAAAATGCCTTACGTACGTTAAGGATCCTCATTAGCGTACGTAATGCGAACCTATTAGCGTACGCTAACTGCACCACGTAGCGTGCGCTACTCATACCTTGTAGTGTGCGCTAAGCATATTTCATAGCGTGCGCTAACGTGGTTGTACTTAGCCATTTTCATCTATCCTCATCTAACATCTCGACATACCAAATTCGAACATACAGCAAAATCAGTACATATACTCAATCCAATAATATTCTCATATGATAGACCCAATATCAAAAGGACGATAAGCTGATACATGATACCCTCAAACATAATTGTCGACCAACTTTGACAATTATACCAATACAGCTGTCTCAGTTCCGAATTTATTTTATCCATACTGTACAGATTCCATGCTGTACAATATAACTTGGATAAAATAACATTAAATAACAATAGTAGAAATTTCGGATATTACATCATCGACAAAGAGATTATGGATTGGTGGAAGGCCATGGGGCCTAAGGATCAAGCTGCTACTTCCATATTCAAGATCGATATGGAAGTGGAGTATAGTCACCTATTGTCAGCATTTGTACGCATGTGAGCAGGTAAGGAGTGAGGTGGATAAGATCCACTATTTTGATCTTCATATGAAACTGAAGATTCAGGGTATCGGTTAGTTGGTGTGCACGACTTTGAAAGAATATCAGGATAGGGTTGAGCTATTAAGATGGTATTTTCAGCGATAGAGGACGGTACAAAGAGTAGGAAGTAAAAGACTGCGAGCAGCTTCTCGGGAAGTAAGAGCAGTGGCTTCTAGAAACCACATCCTTCTCATCATATTGCTTCGAGGTCGTCAATCAATCGGTGGTTCATGTGGTTTCAAGATGTCTTTCGAGCGATTAGCATAGTTGTTTTAACTAGGATGGCACTAGGCATTATGATCAAGATTCTTCATATCCTTCGGCAACCTATTTCATTTTTAGACAAAAGGGTCACAAAGAAGCACATTGTGAGGCAGCTATCAGGGCCATTAGTAGTCAAAGTACAACTTCGGCTCCAAAAGAATAATTAGGCTTCGTTTAGTTAGTCTAAGTAGGGTTCACGCCGAGGTTGAGGTAGGGGTCAGCCAAACTATTAAGATGTGTCAAGTTTGGAATCAGCGCACCCTCATCTTTATCCTATCACTACTACAAAAACGACATTCAACATTGCTCGTTTAACATTGGTTTTGTGAAAACTGATGTTAAAAAAGACGCGGTGGCATAATTGAAAATTTTAAAACAAATTAACATCGGTTCTCCTAAAAACCGATGTTAAATTAACAATTAACATCGGTTTTTAAAAAAATCAATGTTAAATTAATCTATTTCACACCGGTTTAGAAAAACCGATGTTAATTTTTAATTTAGCATCGGTTTTTAGAAAAACCGATGTTAATTTTTAAATAAAGTTTTGATTTTTTGAAAAAATTACAGATTTTTAAAAGTTATACTAAAAACCGATGTTAAATTAAAAATTAACATCGGTTTTTAAAAGAACCGATGATAAACGATGTTAATTTTTAATTTAACATCGGTTTTTTGTATAACCGATGTTAAATTTTTTAAATAATCTGATTTTTTTAGAAAAAATAGAAACTTTATTTTCTAAGAAAAATCCGGAATATTAATATTAAAAACTGGATGTTTATATTTATTGTTCAAAAATAAAAAGTAAACATCGGAAGTTTTTATTTAAAGTTCGAAAATAAAAAATAAACATTAGTTCGAAAATAAAAAATAAAATTTGGATGTTTTTATTTAAAGTTCAAATATAAAAAATAAAAATCGGATGTTTTTATTTAAAGTTTTTGAAAAAAAAAGTGGAATATTATTTTTCATAAATAAATAAAAATTGAATTATTATATATATTTTTAAAAACTTGCTAGTTTTTATTTTTGTAATTTTTTTACTTTTCATAAAAAATTATTTTCTTTTTTTTTTTATAAAAAAAATCTAAAAAAAAATAGATTGAATATTAATTATAAATCAGATCCAGATTTTTTAGTATTTTATTTTTATTTTCGAACTTTAAATAAAAACATCCGATTTTTAATATTAATACTCTAGATTTTTTTTAAAAAAATAAAGTTTCAATTTTTTAATATATATATATATTAAATTATCTTATATTTATATAAATTTATAAATGTATATAGTAAATAAATATAACACATAGCAAAAAAATACAAGAAGTTCATCCGGCGGAGTGGTAATATCACACTTCCACAAGCAAGAGGTGGTGAGTTCGAAACCCACCAACAACGAAATTTAATAGTATTTGTTGTAGGTTGTTGGGGGTTGGTGCGGGGGGCTGGTGCGGGTGGTTGGCGCGAGTGTCTGGGTTGGGGCTGGGTTGGCTAGCTGGGTTAGCTGCGGTCCGATAAAATTTTAAAATCGCGAAATTTAACACCGGTTGTCCCATAACCGATGTTAAAGGTCGCGATGTTAAAATTAACATCGGTTGTTATAACAACCGATGTTAAAATCGAAGTTTAACATCGGTTATTAGAAACCGGTGTTAATTTAACATCGCGACTTTTAACATCGTTCCAAAATCAATGTTAAATGTCCAAAAAACCGATGTTAAAAGTTTGTTTTGTTGTAGTGTATGAGGCATACATATGAGGCAAATGTTAAGAATACACTTAAGATTATGATGATGTCATCCATGTATTAAAGTTAAATTGAAATATATGTTTTAAGTACTTGGGCCTTGTAAATAAGAATCAAATGATTGTCTTCTATAAATTTATTTTAAGCTAAGTATTGAAGAGTCGGGTTCATACAGCTAAGTCAGTAAAGAGCTAAGTCCATATTTAATCTAAGTATGGACTGTTGGGTAACCCAGTTATGAAGATGCAGCTGAGTATGGTGTTGTGCGGCGATTAATATGCTTCGATGGCGATCGGCATTATGATCTGAGCGCCAACCATAGAAAACATACTCTGGGCAAACACCCAGCAGTCGGCACCTACGACGACCGTCTTTTGGTATCCAGCGATCGTCTTTTATTACTTGGCGATCGTCTTTTATTAATTGGCGATCGTCTATGATGACCAGCCAGAGACGATCGTCTCGTGCCACGTATGAATCCAACATCCGTCAAAGTCGTCGGAGACCGAATCTTAGACGGTGGCCCACGTGCGGATCCACAAAGGGCACCGACAGATAAGACGTTTGACCCCAACCTGTCACCTACCTCACCTACCGACAGGGCCGCCGAAAGGTACTAAGTGGGTCCTCCCCGGACAGCGATTCAGGACGCGTGCAGGCTTCCCATTGGCCCGCACAGCTGGTCGCCAACAACAGACCCAGACATAAAGGGAACAACCTCACGTGACGGGACGATCGGCCATCTTATTATAATATAGAAAACGGCGGTCTCCCGCGATCGCCAGAGAGGTCCCAGCAGCTTTGTCACCTATAAATAGGAGGCTCACAACAAGTGTCCAGGGATCAGGCGATTTTACCGTGAATACAGTGCAAATTATACACAGAGAGAGAATCAAAGACTCATCTGGCAATCACTTATACATTCATATTGATATCCATATACACTTATCATACATCCCAAGCAAGAACTCACAGATCTACATATCTGGTTCTTCAGGCAATCTACACGCTCTACAGCTTAGATAACTAGAAGTATTTACACTCATTGTAATAGATTCTAACATTAATATTTGTACTCGACAGTATATTTATTAATAACATCTCGCGAGAGCATTCAAGCCCGGGATTAACAACCCCAACAAATCTTGTGTTATCTATTTTCTCACGGAAGTGTTCTCGTATTTGTTTGTTACTCGATCATTCCCGCAATACTATCTTCGGATAATATTTTGGGTAACAACAATTGGAGCTAGAAGGAGGGCATCTTAACCTTCATTTTTATTCCTACCATCCCGAAGAACATTCAATGTTCTCCGGACATATACTTGAAGAAACACCCACTGTTCTTCAACAGAAAAGCCTTCAGAAAAATGACGTCTGCTACGACTTCCAAGAGAGCCACCCTAAGATCCACCGGAAATCTCATTCCGGCCTGGACCGAATCCCAGCCCACGGCGGAAGGCGACCGTGGCGACGCTAGGCTCTCACTCCCACCCCCGAGGGATGGTTCTAGCCTCTCACTCGATCAGTTCCAGACCGCGGAACAGATTGAGGAGGCTATAGCCATCCTCAGGGAGCGACGGAGGGCCTGCGATTCGCCCACCATCACTCCGTCGGCCATCCGCCGGGCAGGCAAGCGGAAGCTTAAGGGGATCTATGTTGAGAAATCGACAGAAAGCCCCGAGCCGCAGGAGAAGGCTCTCGTGAGGCGGGACGATTCCGTCTTCAGCCGCCTAGGGAGCGATCCCTCATGGCGACCTGGACACTCAGGCCCCAACCGGGAAACATCGGAGTCCGAATCCTTTACCAGGAGTTCGGCATATCCGACTCCCAGGAGACAAGCCGGTCAGCGAGCCCCCGCTCGCCCAAGAAGTGAACCCACTGGCAGGGAGCTCATCATCCACCATGGAGCCAGGGGATCTGTGCACGATCGCCTCGGCTCGCGCTCCGGGAGCCAATCAGCGAGCAGTCAGGCGACGGCAATGGCCGCCATGCAGCGCCAGCTCGACGAGATGAAGGCGCTCCTGGAAGCTGGGGCAGGCGGCAGGAGATCGATCGCTGGGCCAAGTGAACCACTCGCGGTTCAGATCGAGCTCACCCCAGTTCAACTAACGATCGCTCCCCCACAAACACCTCTATATGGGGGAAGATCGGATCCGGAGACCCATTTGAGCAAATTCCGGATCTACATGACCGGATGCGGAGCATCAGATGCGACGAAGTGTCGAATGTTCCCATTAACTCTGGGCGACCTCGCCCACAGGTGGTACATCTCACTACCACCTCGCTCAATCAACTGCTTTGAGAAGCTGGCGAACGACATCACGTCGTACTTCGCCGCCAAAGTCGCTCGCCCGGAAGGTCCCCACCGCATGATGAAAATCAGGCAGGGGAAGGACGAATCAGATGAGAATTACATCGACCGAGTAGACGAGATAGTCCTCACCGGCGAGCCCATCAGCGACGAACTCGCCCTCTACTCAGTCCTGGGGGGATTCTGCGGCCACTCACCTATGTTCAGGCACCTCACTAAGGACATCCCCCTGACCTACTCGGTCTTCCGCGCCAGAGCCGCCGATTTCCTGGCCAGGCAGAGGATGCTCTCCCTCCGCTTAGGCGAGGAACCCTCCGGAGAAGGGAAGACGCCTTCCCATGTCCAGAAGAAGGCGGTCGCCAAGCCCAAAAAGGCGGTCGCAAAGCCGCCTGGTGAGTTCAAAGCTTTCGAGGATGTGGAGGTCCACCTTCTCCACAACCTCAACTTATCTCCGGCCCACATCTTCAACGCAATTAAGGGGCGCGAATGGCTTTCCAAACCAAAGCCGATAAGGGACCACGGTCATCTAGACCGTAGCAAATTCTGTGCCTACCACAAGAGTCCCGGCCACAACACCAGCCAATGTCGCGACCTCCTCAGACAACTCTGGCGACTGTTTTAGGAAGGCAAATTGGACAACTTGGTCACCAAGCCAGAACCGAGGACAGAGAGGACCGGAGGGCGCGAGAGCCGACAAAACGAAAGGACCCCACCCAATCCGGTCGCCAGGATCGAGCATGAACCAGAGTACTCTGATGAATCGATCCCTCCGATCAACCCTGGCGGTCGGATTAATATGCTTCAAGCAGGAGGTGGAAACCTCGGGGGCCTTTCCCCGGTTTCCATCATGTCAAACAGGAAGCGAAAGGCTGAACTACGGGCGTTCGCCGGGGTCCATGTCGTGGTACCTCCAGAGCCGACCATCTCTAAAGACGCGCACATCACCTTCTCCAACAAGGACAGGGAGGGAGTGCAATGCCCCAAAGAGGATGCACTGGTGATCTCTGCTTGTATCCTTGGGAAGATGGTCAATCGCGTGCTGGTCGACAATGGAAGTTTCTGCAACATCATATTCAAATCCGCCCTGGACCAGCTCGGCAACTTGACCAAATTCATCAAGCCGTTCGACACCGTGCTCCAAGGGTTCGGCGACAACACAGTCCAAGCCTACGGAAGGATCAAGCTCTCTGTCGAGCTAATATGCTTTTACGATCCCAAGGTTAGGATTACTAGGAACCTAAATTTTGTAATCATAGATAGGCCCAGCATCTATAATGGGTTCCTAGGTCGCCCCTTTCTAGAAACCTTTGAGGCGGTCGCCTCGTCTTTCTTTTACTGTATCAAATTCCCCACTGCCGATGGGACGGTCGGTACTGTAAAAAGAGATCAGCTAATGGCAAAAAGATGTTTGAATTACTCCTATGTCGTTACTTCTTTCAATACTTCCAATGCCATGTATAACATTGAAACGATCGACGATCAACCCATGGAGATCGACGAGCCAAGCACATCGTACCAACCCTACTCAGAGGACGCCATCTCGGTTCGATTAACGGACGACATCGAGCCAAGGATCGGTTTCGAGCCAAGTCTCAACATCGATCCAAGGATCGAGTCCAGAAATCGTTCCAAACAAGAGGCGACCGTCCCCATCGAAGAGTTGGAGAATATAACGATAGATCCGGCTCATCCAGAACGGGAAGTACAGATCGGCGCAAGCATCAACCGCGAATTAAAAGGGGATCTGATCAATTTGCTATCCTCGAGAAGTTCAACATGAAGCTGAAGCCCAAGAAATGCAACTTCGGGGTGGGCTCCGGAAAATTCCTGGGGCACATCGTGAGCCAAAGGGGGATCGAGGCGAACCCCTCCAAGATTCAGGCGATCCTTGACATGCAGGAGCCGCGGAACATCAAGCAGGTGCAACGCCCCACAGGTTGTCTAGCCGCCCTCAACCGTTTCATATCCCGGCTCGGCGATAAAAGTAAGCCATTCTTCGCGACCATAAAGAACAAGAAGTTCGCATTGATGAAGGAGAGTCAGGTAGCGTTCGCCAAAATAAAGGAATATCTATCTAACCCCCAGATCCTGGCTAAGCCGATCCCAGGTGAGAAACTATTCCTTTACCTAGCAGCCTCGGAGGTCGCACTGAGTGCCGTTTTGGTACGGGCGGAGGGACAAGTCCACTTGCCGATCTACTATGTTAGTCAAGCGCTCCATGACGCAGAAACACGATATACCCCATTGGAGAAGATCGCCTACGCCCTTGTCATGAGTGTTCGTAAGCTAAGGGCTTATTTCTTCGAACATCAAGTGGAAGTCCTGACAACTCTACCTCTAATGAAAGTTCTACACCGACCAGACACCAACGGGCGACTCCTCAAGTGGTCACTGGAGATCACCCAATACGGTATCACATACGCTCCTCGCACGGCGATCAAAGGCCAAGCTCTGGCGGACTTCGTGGTGGAACTAACGTTTCCTCATAGTCCAACCCAGATCGGCCGACCTGCCTGGAAGTTATATGTGGATGGCTCGGTGACCAATTCGAGAGCAGGGGCAGGGATTGTCCTCATCAGTCCCGATGGACAAAGTTTCACTAATGCTGTGCGTTTCAGTTTTCGTGCGACCAACAATGAAGCCGAATACGAAGCCTTGGTAGGCGGGCTCGATCTAGCCCTCGCCCTGGATGTTCGCCGCCTCCATATCTTCATGGACTCCCTCTTGGTCGTGAACCAAGTCAAGGGAGAATATGAGGCGCGTGGAGAACAGATGGTCAAATACCAAGAGCTGGTCGTCGAAATGTGCACGAAATTTGAGGAAGTGCTAATCGAACAAGTCCCGAGAGAGCAAAACTCCCAGGCCGATGCCCTGTACAAGCTAGCGTCATCTGATGGGGCAGCCGATTTCTCTAATATCCAAATTACAAAATCAGCAAGGCCGGCGATCGACAGAAACTTGGTTACCACGGTTGTTGTTGCCGAGGAAAACTGGATGACTCCGTTCATCAAATACTTAAAGGACGGACCGGTCCCCGACGACCGTATCAAAGCTCGCCAACTCCGGCTACGTGCGACCAGATACACCCTATTGGACGACCGGCTTTACAAGCGAAGCCACCTTCCTCCTCAAGTGTATTACAGGAGGAAGATCGGCTCGTCTTAGCCGAAATCCATGATGGGACTCGGAAACCATGTCAAGTGACGAGCTCTCATCCATAAAAACCAAAAAGGTTTTTCTGGCCAACACTTCAGAAGGATGCGATCGCATATGCCAGATCATGTCATAGGTGTCAAGTAATGGGACCAAACATTAAACTCTCCCCCGAACAGCTCACCTCCATGTACAGCCCTTGGCCATTCGCGCAATGGGGCATCGACCTTATAGGTCCCTTGCCGACGGCTCCAGGAGGCTGTAAGTTCGCCATCGTAGGGGTCGACTATCTCACCAAATGGGCTGAGGCCGAACCGCTAAACAAGATCGGCCAAGAGCAAGTGATCAAGTTTATCTGGAGAAACATCATATGCCGATTCGGCTTGCCCCAGACCATCATCTCCGACAACGGAAAGCAGTTCGACGACTTAGAAGTCATGCAATTCTGTGAGAAGTGGGGAATCAAAAGGTTGTTCTCGGCTCCCTATCACCCTCAGATGAACAGGCAGGTAGAGGCTGTGAACAAGATCCTCAAACACACAATTAAAGCGCGACTCGAATCCAGGCTAGGACGATGGGCAAGCGAGCTCCCAGACGTTTTGTGGTCTTATCGAACGACGACCCGTAATTCAACCGGCGAAACCCCATTCGCCCTCGCCTTCGGAATAGAAGCGGTGATTCCGTCGGAGATCGCCGTCCTCAGCCATCGAACCGAACAAGAGATGACGACCGACAACGATGTGGCCCGACGGATCGACCTCGACATGCTCGAAGAACGACGACTGACCTAAGAAATGAGGAACACAATCCACAAAAGGAGATCCGAGAAGTTCTTCAATTCGAAGGTCAAGGAGAGAAGGTTTCAGGTGGGCGATCTCGTCCTCAAAAGGATCCAGACCCACACAGGTGTCTTTGGTCCGAACTGGGAAGGCCCTTTCAGGAAATCTAAATGGCTAACTAAGGGAGCCTACGAACTTGAACATCCTGACGGTACTCCGGATCAATATCCCTGGAACGCCGTACATCTGAAGAAATACTACCAGTAAATTTTGTATTCATTTTCAACTGCCCCAATGTACAAGGAATATAATGAGATTTTTTTCCTATCCCATCTATTCTGGCGATCGCCCCACCAGGCATATCGCATACCGCCGACGATCGTCGTTCATGACGATCCGAGGTAGAATCAATGCAGCCATGGTCGTGGAGGTCGATGGAACCGACAACTTCGCCCATGCAAGGTTCCTTTGGGCTGAGATCGCCAGCCCTTCGTTTAAATACGAGGCCGGCATAGCCGAAGGACCCTCCAAAACTAATCAGTGGACACGATCGCCCGCCCTCAAAGGTTCATCATCTAACATGGTGAACCCGGACAATGCGACGCGTCCCTACCCCGTCACAACGTATACCGTCGAGGGTCGACATCCGACATGCCGACCCGAGGTAGAAAAGTGCTTACAAAGCTGCGGACGTGGAGTCGAATAAACCGACGACGCCCCATGCAAGGACTCCTCCAGACCAAGATCGCCCTCCTTTCCGTCTAAATACAAGGCAGTCGCAGCCTAACGAAGGACCCTCACAATAAAGTGAGTCGCGGGATAGACAATGCCCCTCGCACACAAAGACACGGTTGTGGAGGTCGGTCCATCGAACTCCGCGACCGTGCACGATTCCTCTAAATCGGAAAACTGAGGATAGCTCACCAAACATACTATTTTTGTTCCCTTACTTACAATAAGTAAACAAAAACAAGAGGGCAAAGGAGGCGAGCTAATCCTAAATGCGATCGGAAGGAAGGAACCGAACCCGATCGGCCAAAATAGGGCTTTCCCCGAGAAGTCTCGGCCTCAGCGATCGCCGCTCTTTTCAAAAATCCGGCCGGGGACCTCGAGCCGGACGCCGAGGGCCTGGGACCAGACCCCTCCGCCATCGGAACGGAAGAGATGGGGGGAGCGGCGATCGGCGGTTCCAAAATAGCTAAATCCGCCTCAGCCGTCGGCAGGGACCCCTCCGGCCTCCGCCTCTTGCGGTTGCGCTGAAGTTGTTCCTCCTCTTGAATTTCCGGCTCGGCGACCGGCACCACAGCGGGCCTCACCACAGGGGCAGGGCGAGACGACGTCACAGCAACGCGACCCGTCTTCTTTCCCAGGTGAAGTCGACCGATAAGTCCTGGGTTAGACATGGCGATCTCTGGAGGTGGCTCGACAAAAAGGGGAAAGTGAACCTCTGTCAAAGAAGAAGTACAAAAAAGTTAGACAACTACCTAGATGTTACGACCTCCTAGAGACGATCGTCAAAGCAAGGAAGAAGAAATTAAATTTATACCTGGAGCTCTCAGATGACGTGGGAAACGAAATAATCGAGCCCCCAACCGGTGAACTTCACGACCGAGTGAGCGAACGTCTATGAAGGAATCCGGCAAGGCACGAATCCGCTCCCAAACAATCAAGAAGTCGAAAGGGAGATCGCCGATTCCTGGAACAAGAGGTCCTGCAAAAAGGAAACGAAATTAGATCAGTCCAAGACAAGTCCAATCAAAGGGAGAGTTAAAACCCTTACTCGGATTCCTCTCCCGAAAATTGGTGGGAATCTCCAACTCCTCCTCCGGTCTGTCACTCGATGCCGATCGCCACGCTCCGCCGACCCAGCACCATTTTGCCAGGTGGCCCCGGGTCTTGTTCGGCACACCAAGGACCACTCTTCCCATTCGACCCTGAATGTGATTGCCGCTGATCGACCCTTTCTGCGCAGCGAGTTTGAAGAGATAGTTCATCTCCATCGCTGAATGAAGCCGAAACAACCGATGACCACCGAAGAGTGTCAAAGTGCAGATGACCTGTAGCCAGGCATTTGGCGTCAGTTGGAGCGGCGCCAAATTCCAGGCGACCAATAAATAGGAGACGGCGAACGGCAATGGGAATCGCAGACCGGCCTCCATAATCATCTCACTAACGTCGACCAGACCCTCGGGCGGTTGATCGGCACGTTCATTTTCCGAGGGCACGTGCAAAGAAACGTCAGAGGGAATATGATATTTTGCCCTCCAGCGGCCCAAGTCTTTCCGGGTCGCCGAACTCCGGATCTTACCAAGGGTCCACTGAGATGGGTCGGTGGCCTGAAACACCGTCCGCTTCACATGTTCGTAAGGATGATCAGCGGAGTAAGCTTCAAAATCAAATTCCGGGCAGGGTCCGGCGATCCCCTCCATAATCTTGGTGAAAGCCATATAGGCGGGGCCAAATACACTTTCCCGTTCCCAAGTCATCCGCACCAGTTCATCTTCGTCCGCCGGTGAGGCCCCCTGCTCCGCCGTCGCCGCCGTTTTCGCCACTTCGGCCTCGTTGAAGAGCTCTTCGAGTTCTACGGGTGCAATCCCCGCACGAATGGCCTCAACGGCCGTTTCCATATCAAGTCCCACAGGAATCTCCTCCCGGTCAGGCGAAACCGCGGCGGCGGAAGTGCTTCCGGTCTCGAAGGTCTCAGATCCTCCAGACATATTATAAAAAATGAAGGGAGAAAGAAGATTTGTTTTCTTACCTAAAACCTAGGAAGACGATCGGCACAAGAAGCTTCGGAAATTTCTGCAGAGTTTCAGCAAGAAGGCAAGGACGCGTGAAGAGTAAAAATGGAGTAGCCCTAGCCCCTTTTATAGGCGGGAGCAGGGGTCTCCATGCAAATAGGCGAATATCCGAGGACTGGAGTGCAACCGTCGGGGGGACACATTAAATGCATCCCTCGAATCCTGCGTACGTGTCTTTTCGAGGGCACGCCAGACAACAAAGTCTGACAAACCGTCGGACTCACTCAATAGAAACACTACGCGTGTCCTCGCGACGTTTCGCGAGCCCGCCTTCATTTCCCGCTGCTCCCGGCGCTAAAGGAGATCGTCCAAATTCGAAATTAGATCGTCTGATCGTCTAAAGCAATGGCGATCGCCAAACAGTGCCACCTCACCTCGTGTTTTCAACATCGAGCCGAGCTGGGGGGCAATTGTTGTGCGGCGATTAATATGCTTCGATGGCGATCGGCATTATGATCTGAGCGCCAACCATAGAAAACATACTCTGGGCAAACACCCAGCAGTCGGCACCTACGACGACCGTCTTTCGGTATCCAGCGATCGTCTTTTATTACTTGGCGATCGTCTTTTATTAATTGGCGATCGTCTATGATGACCAGCCAGAGACGATCGTCTCGTGCTACGTATGAATCCAACATCCGTCAAAGTCGTCGAAGACCGAATCTTAGACGGTGGCCCACGTGCGGATCCACAAAGGGCGCCGACAGATAAGACATTTGACCCCAGCCTGTCACCTACCTCACCTACCGACAGGGCCGCCGAAAGGTACTAAGTGGGTCCTCCCCGGACAGCGATTCAGGACGCGTGCAGGCTTCCCATTGGCCCGCACAGCTGGTCGTCAACAACATCCCCAGACTTAAAGGGAACAACCTCACTTGACGGGACGATCGGCCATCTTATTATAATATAGAAAACGGCGGTCGCCCGCGATCGCCAGAGAGGTCCCAGCAGCTTTGTCACCTATAAATAGGAGGCTCACAACAAGTGTCCAGGGATCAGGCGATTTTACCGTGAATACAGTGCAAATTATACACAGAGAGAGAATCAAAGACTCATCTGGCAATCACTTATACATTCATATTGATATCCATATACACTTATCATACATCCCAAGCAAGAACTCACAGATCTACATATCTGGTTCTTCCGGCAATCTACACGCTCTACAGCTTAGATAACTAGAAGTCTTTACACTCATTGTAATAGATTCTAACATTAATATTTGTACTCGATAGCATATTTATTAATAACATCTCGCGAGAGCATTCAAGCCCGGGATTAACAACCTCGGCAAATCTTGTGTTATCTATTTTCTCACGGAAGTGTTCTCGTATTTGTTTGTTACTCGATCATTCCAGCAATACTATCTTCGGATAATATTTTGGGTAACAACATATGGACAGTCGGGTAACCCATCTATGAAGAGGCAGCCGAGTATGGACATCAAGGAGTTTTAGATACTGAGAAAATTATCAAGTATCAATCAGCTATGTCCAAGTCAGCAAAGTTGAGTAGCCCACAAAAATGACAAAACACATACATACGTTAATAAAATAAAGAAGAGATAAATTGAGTGCTTCAGGCTACTTGCATGGAAAGTAGGAATAAAATATTCCTCTAGATGCACGCCCAAAGACATTCTTCATTAAAGAAATCAAAGATTACGGTTGTGACATTTTATATTGATGGAAGATCTACAAAATGGGAGATTTGAAGAAAACAACAAGCCTTATAAAGGAAGATAATACTAAAAGAAGAAGTCTCTCTTCAACAGACTAATTTGTTCAAAAGATGCAACTGCTATGAAGAATACCTCAAGGATCATACAATAAATATCTGAAGACTTGAAGAGTCAAAGCATGATGCTATCAAACATGCAAAGCAAAAATGCAAGCTAAACTATTTGAAAGACTAATGCATAGTGAAAGATCTGAGATATCGTCATACATATCAAGAAAAACTTTTGATTTTGGATAAAACAACAAACACTAGTCATCTGATTTGAGTGAGGGATACTTTCTTGAACGAGGTTCTTGAAAGTTGAGGTTGTGCGACATTCACGGTTTCTTGATTGGAAGGTAATCAACAACTTGAGAGTTATGAGGCATCCAAGGGTTTTTTATAAGAGGTGACAAGCAACCAAGGGAAGGAGTTACTACGGCCAAGTGTTTTCATTGGTTGAAAGCTGCTCTAACTAGTTCATTGTAACTATCGAAAGTTATAGTGAATTCATATCCAAGTGGATTGAAGAAAAGTGGACTAGTAGAGGATTGCTCCACCTCTAAAATCACTATATGTGCCGAGTTATTTACTATGTTCTTGCATCATACTTAACTGTTGCATCCATCTTATTTCTTGCATAAAAAAACTTAGTCAGCTGCAAGACTTCCGCTACTTTATTGACAAACAGCTAATAACTGATCTGCAAAGCCGAATATTTACAACCTAGATATTTCAACCAAGTTTCTAAAATCAATTCAGTTAATGTAAAAGTTTTAAAAGTATATTCACCCTTCCTTTAGACTTTTACCTAAGTGGTATCAGAGCGGGTGGTTCACAGATCACTTGCATTTGGTAGTCACCGGATCATATCCATTTACATACGTATTTGACTACATATCTTTATTCATTAGATAGAACATGCACACAGTAGACTTCCTATTTTTTCTGTTGATGACTATGATCTTTGGAAGATAGGAATGGAGGCACACTTATCATCCATCCATGAAGATGCATGGAGCATTATTGAAGAAGGTCATATTATGTACATGAAGGACAACATCTGAGGAAATCACAACTGGAAAACCTAAACAGATTCCCAAAACCAGAACCGATGACCACAAAAGAAAAGAAGCTTGGAAACCTTGACAACAACACCAGAGACATACTATATCAGACTCTTGAAAAAGTCACAATGATAAAAATCAAGAACTATAAGAATGCCAAAGAAATATGGAACGCATTAGCAGTAATATGTGAAAGAACTCAGCTGATCAAGAAAAACAAGTTATCAATAGTAATGCAGAAGTTTGATAACTTTAAAATGTAATACGGAGATACCATAAACAATGTGAATAGATTCATGAAAATCATCAATGAAAAAAACTCTATCGGCAAAACATACAAAAATCGGGAGATGGATCTAAAAGTTCTAAGGTCGTTTAGTCTAGAATGGAGCATGAATGCAGTAGCCATGAGAGAGCCTAAAGATCTGAGCAAGATAAAAATCCAATAATTATTTTCATATCTAAAAGCATTTTATTTGAGCTACCATGCAAATGAGGAAGTCGAGAAAGGAGTTTCATATGTAGCTGAGTGCTCATCCAAGAACTCAGTTGACATCATACGGCCTAACCCTCTAAAATTTAAGGAATAAATGGCCTTAACATGCAGAGATTCGGTAATTTTAGGAAGAATTACTTGAAGTACAAAAAGAATTACAAGAAAAATCATAGAAGGAACAAGCAAGCTGGGAACTGGAAAGTAGAATGTTATAACCGTCACAAAGCAGGCCACATATAATACTACTGCCCTGATCTGAAGAAGGAGTAAGAAGGAAAAAAAAGACAAGGGCAGAAACGAAGATAAAAGAAAATCACTAACTGGAGAAGATCAGGCTCCATAGGTTGTGGAATCAAGTGTTGGATTCCTCTTTGAAGATTAAAATGACTACAACTTCCTGATGGCCAACATAGCTGATGAAGACGTAATATCTAAACCTCAACCTTCAGAATATTCTAGCGCAAATATTTCTGAAGATCTTGATTTACATAGATCTCTTAACCAGATGATAAAAGATTTTAAAATATTAAAAAACAGCACGTTTAGCTGTGACAGCTGAGAACACATAGCTGAAAAATGAATTAGATCAACTCAGCCAAGAAACAGCCAACTTTAGAAACAACCAGGGTGAAGCTAAATGTTTTTCAAAACAAGAAAACTCAGCCAAAATTGATATGTCCATAGTTGAGATAAATAGGTTGACACTTTTAAACAATGAAAGATCAGGTGCACTCGCTCATACTAAGGCAAAATTTCAAACCTAACACAATCGATCAATGCTCAAGCTAAATAAACAACCTCTCTTAAAGCATCAAAAATATTTGAGGAATTAAAAGACCACTATATTTAAAATCGGGTCTTAGATATGATCTAAAACCATAATTATTAAAGGAGAAACAAGTGTACAGCTAGCTAAACTAACAGAACAAAGCATAATTCAAAATATGCAACAGTCTAGTCAAAAGGATTAGTAACAGACAAGACAGTCTAGGCATCAACCAAGATAGTCTACGAAGTAGCCAGGATAGCTCAGGCCACATTTGAGACAAAGGACTTGGCAATGACCAAATCAGAATCAGCAGTTGAAACACTATCCACAAACTTACTACTATCAAAAGTTCACATAAAATAATTTCCAAACTGGGAAAAGTAGATGGAAACCCAAAACGAATCCATGATATCAAAACATGTGGAAACCAAAAGTGGAATTATAGCAAAAAGTTAATAAAGGCCCACACTAAGCATATTTCCAATCTTACAATATGCATAATCGAAATAAGGGATATAGAAATAGTAATTATGATTACTATAATGGATATCAAAATATTTTTCATAACAAAAGGAATAACCAATTCTGCAAGAAGTTCACTAACCCTAGAGGACCCATCAGATTTGGGTACCTTAATATTATCTTGCTTGATCGCAAAAAAGTAGGAGCATTACTCTACAACAGCCACAGAATCACTAGTAGTGAGTGAAGAATGATTTGTAGACGTTGGGTGAACAAACACATGACAGAAATCAAAAGACATTGCTAAACCAAGGGGCCCAGATGTAACGTTTGGAGATAGCTCAAGTGGACAAACCAAAGGGCATGGAAAACTGCACATAGGAAATATTGTCATTAGAAAAGTGCAGTATGTCAAGGGGCTGAAATACAACTTATTGAACATAATCCAGTTACATGATGAGAACAACTTAGTACTCTTCACCAAATAAAACTGTATGGTGATTGATCTCCTAACTGGATAAGTGAAAATACTGGGCAATGGGGCTCTCCGGTCCTCTGGGCAGTTAATCCCGGCAAATACTTTCTCCAGTTCTCTCAACCAGTGATCCCATGTCGGTGTCTCAGAAAAACCATCGAATTTCAGTTGGTGCATCTTCACCAACTCCTGAAGCCATCTGTCTCCTCGATTTCCCAAGTCTGAGATTCCTTGCGGTCTTTCCCCCAGTTGCAATCCTGCTGCCACTTGCATTTTGTCCACTACTTGAGAAAATTGAGTCATCTGTTGACTACTTGGCGTAGTGTTTCGGGAATGGCAGGATTGGCATTTGTCTCCACCGTGTGTTCTCGTTCATTGTTAACCAACTCTTGATGTTCACCAGAATTGGAGTTAACTTGATTTGACAGCAAATCAGGAACAGAGGGTGAAGCTTCCTCTCTGCATTTCTACATCCGCATCCACTACCGCAACCACGTCCACGTCCTCCTCTGATCATACTGTAAGCATAAATACTCAATATACAGGGATCAACATCGTACTAACATTCAAAAATTATAACATGTCAAGGACAAGTTAGAGTTTAGGAAACTTACAACCACCACTCATATGAAGACGTAGGCAGTACAGTGATGTTATTCGTGGCCGGTTAACTCAATATGACACATCTGAACCCTCATTTAACCCAACGGACAAAATATCCGTAATCTTATCTCCGATACGATATTCTGTAACACCTCGAAATATTTAAATTTATTACAGCTAAACCCTTGAAGTCAGGATTTACTAGGCTAAGAATTTAAAAACAACATTATAAAATACCAACTGTAAAGTTTATTATTACATCACGAGTATGAAAAGTACAATTAGACCAACATCCGAATATAAATTTCAAAGGAAGAACAAAACGACAGCGTACTCGAGTACTTTATTAAAAACAAAACACAACTGACAAACAATCCCAGTCATAACATCACTCTACACCCTCGTCATCATGCAGCTCAAGTGGTTGCTTCCCCGTCCTCCTGTATCCTAAACATAAAACAAATGTCCACCCCCGAAGGGGTTAGCACAATGATGCTAGTACAAGTACGATAATTATACAACAACAGATTATTCAATATCTCGCGAAGAATAATAACAACATCCTCAATGACAACAATAACAACGAGTCTCTACCACGAGAAGACTCACAATACCATACGCAACATGATAAACATAACATGATACAACATACATATGGTAATTCCGATGATCCAGCATTCACTGCATAAATCCCAAGATGATCCCGTCGGACCAACATGAGGTGGAAAAACCTATCCAATGATCCAAGCACGCTAGCATAGATCCCAAGATGATCCCGTCGGACCAACATGAGGTGGACATACAACAACGACACATATGCACGACAACATGTATAACATCAATACATAAAATGTAATTAAAGTACTTGCCTTACAATGACGACAAGGTTTAAATACTTCGACAAATACCAAAACACTCGAAGGTCGTCCCTTCGTCTAATCACTTGCAAGCTTCGAACCTTTTGTTGGAATAATTATTCCACATATTCATAAATAGTATTTTGATGATTAAGTTGCTAAACAAAACAAAACAACAAAGAGGCAAAGCAAATCGACGAAGGAATCGAAGATGCAAAAAGCTGTCCAAACTGCATGCACACCGCACGCTATTCATATTGCAACCAAGAATCATTTACGTACGTAATACAGCAATGATAATGTACGTAACAAGCACTTACCTGCAGTTCAGTCAACCTACCTGATAGGGATAGCGCATGCTACACGTGATGATTAACGCACGCTATCGAAGCAGATTAACGTACGTAACACAAGTATGTTAACGTACGTAATGACATTTCAAATCAGATGAACGTTGGAAAAAGTTGGTCAAAGTCATAAACGTGGAACGGATAGTTTGACAATTGAAGGCAACGGATATATTGGATCAGCGCACGTTACATTACATTATTAACGTACGCTAGAGCAAGAGTATAATGTACGTAACAATACAGCATAACGTACATAAGGGAAGAAACGAAGCCACTGGACATCGATAACGTATGCTACATGGAAGGCATAACGTACATAAAGAGCATAGTGCACGCTAAAGGGAAGAGCTAGCGCACGCTATCAAGTCAACTGGCAGCAACGGCTAGTTTGGTTGAAGAAGGCTATAAATACCACAACCTTGGTATTATTCTATACAACAACATTGAGCAATTCATATACACTTGAGATATCATTGTAAACATTATAGTTGTTGTTCTTGAGCTTAAATTAGAGTGATTGAGTGTTATACACAAAATCATACACGAGTGAGAAAAATAAAAGATACGATTGGATTAGGTGTTATTAGGATCAAGGATCCGACATTGTTAGAATCGCAATCACTATCTTAGTGAGGTTTATCTAGTACCAATAGAAAGCTAGAGTGGTTGATTCCTTGTCCAATAGAAAAGGAAAACGATTTTACTCGGACTGATAGAAGACGAGCTTGTAACGGTTATCCCTCGAGCGATAGAAGAGAGGCGTAGAGGTTTTGATCTTGATCCTATAGAAAAAGATACATCGAGAGAGGACGTAGGCACGTTTGGCCGAACCTCTATAAATCCTTGTGTGATTTATTTTCCGCACTTTATAATTATGCTTCCGCACAAACGGCGCATATACCGATCTTTCTGCAATAATTGGTACCGGAGTGGTACCTCCACTACACAGCTTAACATCCGAGGAGTCGATCCAATGGCGTTTCAACTTGCTCCAGTCGAAGGCCTCGCTCTTAACCGACCACCATTTTTTGATGGCTCAAACTTCATGACGTGAAAGAAGAAGATGTTAATATTCATCCGAGTATATGACATCGAGCTTTGGAAGATGATTTGTCTTGGTCCGAAAATCCCAACGAATTCCAACGGTATGCTTAAAAATTTCGAATAATATGACGATTCTGATTGGAAAAATGACCACTACAATTGTAAGGCAACTCAACTTCTATATTGTGCCTTAAATCCGGAAGAACACAACCGGATATCATCGTGTGATAGTGCCAAAGAAATTTAGAAAATGCTTGAGGTAACACACGAAGGTACGTCTCAAGTCAAGGAGACGAAGATAAACATGCTCCTTCACGAATACGAATTATTTCAAATGAAGGACGACGAATCCATCACGATAATGCTTGACCGTTTTTCGGTTATCACAAATGGACTAGCATGTTTCGGGAAACCACTTTCGAGTTGTGAGAAAGTAAAGAAAATTCTTCGATCACTACCTCGAGAATGGGACGGTACGGTGACGGCAATAATGGAGTCTAAAGATTTAAATACTCTTGATTTTAGTGCTCTTGTTGGTTCTCTTATCAACTACGATATTGTTCTAAAACCTCAAAATGCCAAACCGAAGCCGAAGAAAAGATCAATAGCCATGAAGTCTAAGATGTCGAGAAAGAAAGAAGAAATCCCGGTGGACGAAAGCGATGAAGAATCGACATATTATGCCAAGGATATTAATAAGTTCCAGCACTTATTAAACCGGAGGAAGTAGGACATCCAAAATGGCGAATCTAAGAAATTCGACAACACTTGTCGATTATGTAAACCAGGCCACTTTGCTAAGAATTTTCAGGTAAAACCCAAAGAGGTTTTAATTGCAACATGGAGCGACGAAGATCCTGATAAAGATTTCATTGATCAAAACAATCTTGCATTTATGGCCCGGAGTTCATTCGACGATAGCGACGTCAAAAGCCAAGTAAGTAACTCTTACGACGAACTTTTTGAAGCATTCGAGTTATTACATACCGATTATCAAAATGCTTTAAATAAGATTAAATCCCTTAAATATAAATACAAATCTTTGGAAAATGAAAATTCCAAAATTCTTGAAAAGGGAAAGTTTGTTGAAATTGATCATTCCAAATGCCTTGAAAACGAGAATATTTTAAAGAATAATCTTGTTAAAATTCAAACCGAGGTCAAAAATTTAACGAAGAAATTCTCTCTCGGAAATGAGAAATTTGAAAATATGCTCTCGGTTCAAAAATACACGTTAAATAAAGAGAGATTAGGATTTAAACCACGTTTTAAAAATAAATCTATAAATTTCAAAATACCCTGGTGTGAAAAATGTTTGAAAATTGGGCACCATATTTCAAACTGTAAGAGCCCAAGACGGACGATTAAAGTTAAGAAAATTTGGGTTCCTAAAGGAACAATTGTTTCAAACATCGTCTATGTCTCGAAAGAAAAACCGATTTTAAGTTGGATCCCCAAAAATTAATTTTTTTGATATTTTACAAAGGGGGAGATAATACTTTCAGGGGGAGTATTATTTTTAAAACCGGGTATAACTCCATCCTATTATTGCATATTTTTTATATTCATGCATATTTTCTTTTATATATTCAAATTGGTATCCTTTATATTTTTTTACACTTTTTGCTGAATACATAAAGGGGGAGAAGAAGTTGAATCGGATAAAAGCGTCATGAAAGATATGACGAGAAAAATAAAAAGTGAAAAGGAGAAGAAAGCATACAAAAAGGGGGAGAAACAAAGGAGTTGAAAAATGAAAAATGAAGAAGTCGAAAATGACAGAAAAGAAAAGAAAATGGGTGTAACTAACGAAACGATCAAAGTCGAAAACTTTGAAACGTACATATACATATATATATATATATATATATATATATATATATTGCAGGTTTATCCAATTCAAGGGTTGTTTTGTAATCATCAAAAAGGGGGAGATTGTTGGAATATTTATTCCACATATTCATAAATAGTGTTTTGATGATAAAGTTGCTAAACAAAACAAAACAGCAAAGAGGCGAAGCAAAACGACGAAGGAATCGAAGATGCAAAAAGCTGTCCAAACTGCATGCATAACACATGTTATTCATATTGCAACCGAGAATCATTTACGTACGCAATACAGCAATGATAACGTACATAACAAGCACTTACCTGCAGTTCAGTCAACCTACCTGATGGGGATAGCGCATGCTACACGTGATGATTAACACACTATCGAAGCAGATTAACGTACATAACACAAGTATGTTAACGTACGTAATGACATTTCAAATCAGGTGAACGTTGGGAAAAGTTGGTCAAAGTCATAAAGGTGGAACAGATAGTTTGACAATTGAAGGCAATGGATATATTGGATTAGCGCACATTACATTACATTATTAACGTACGCTAGAGCAAGAGTATAACATACGTAACAATACAGCATAACGTACGTAAGGGAAGAAACGAAGCCACTGGACAAGTACTGGACATCGATAACGTACACTACATAGAAGGCCTAACGTATGTAAAGAGCATAGTGCACGCTAAAGGGAAGAGCTAGCGCACGCTAGCAAGTCAACTGGCAGCAACGGCTAGTTTGGTTGAAGAAGGCTATAAATACCACAACCTTGGTATTATTCCATACAACAACATTTAATAATTCATATACACTTGAGATATCATTGTAAACATTATTATAGTTGTTATTCTTGAGCTTAAATTAGAGTGATTGAGTGTTATACACAAAATCATATACGAGTGAGAAAAAGAAAAAATACCATTGGATTCGGTGTTATTAGGATCAAGGATCCAGCATTGTTAGAATCGCAATCGCTTTCTTAGTAAGGTTTATCTAGTACTAATAGAAAGCAAGAGCGGTTGATTCCTTGTCCAATAGAAAAGGAAAACGGTTTTACTCGGACCGATAGAAGACGAGATTGTAACGGTAATCCCTCGACCGATAGAAGAGAGGCATAGAGGTTTCGATCTTGATCTTATAGAAAAAGATACATCGAGAGAGGACGTAGGCACATTTGGCCGAACCTCTATAAATCCTTGTGTGATTTATTTTCCGCACTTTATATTTACGCTTCTGCACAAATGGCGCATATACCGATCTTGTTCCAACACCTTTACACAATAATGAAATACGAAGAGTTCAACATGCGTATACATAACTAACACACGATAATATAACGTTTCTATGCTATGACCGAGTTAAACATCTTACGTACATCCGGTTCATGGTTCAGCTACCCAACGAACATAAGTTGGTTAAAATCGTGCTTCATGCAATTCAGACGATCACAATAGGGGTACTATACCGACATCTATGATTTCAAGGATTCCAAGTCATCATAATTCCATACTCCAATCTTTGATTATTAACTCTAAAACGTGGTTTGACCGATTCATAGCAAGGCAAACACATTCAGCCGGGTTCTAAGTTTATCATGGTTGTTACCGACATAATCATTTTATCCCAACCATTAAAATGAAGAATTACTAATCACGAATTATTCCTTACAAGATATACCTTATTCTTGATGAACATCCTCATTGTTTTTCAACTTGAATTCATATGTCATAGGTGATATCATAACAAGTCATTTGATATAAGATCATTTCGAAATCATCATCAAATGTATGATACAATCTCAGAAAACTACATCCTAAGGTCCAACGTAAGTAAGGCTCAACTCATACATGTCTAAATCAAGGTATACTTTGGGTTTAATCATCTCGACCTTTCTAAAATCATGATGTTCAATAATTATATCTTCAAAGAGGTCTAATAATCTCTGAAAAATACGTTTTTAATCATCCTAGAAATATGAATTCAGAGCTGGAGCAACATTAACATACCTTAATATGGGGGAAACAATGAAACACTTGGTAAAAACCCAACACCGGAAGCTTGAGTACCAATCCAAGATGCTTCCCAACTTTAATGACTAAGTAGAAAGGCTAAACAAAGATTATAATGTGGGGGAAGGCTCTCTGGACTTGCAGAAATCGGCCAAGGGACGAAGGATAAATTGTTAAATGAAATGGGGGTGATGTCTTATTTATAAGACCATGATCTTTACGTACGTTAGCCACAAGGTATTACGTACACTATAGCCTTAACGTACGTCATGTGCTACTCCTTACGTATGTTAATGTTCGCCAGTAGCTACTGCCTCATTTTCTGACCTCCTTAACGCACGTTAACCATCACCTTTACGTACGTAATATGCTCTGTGTAGCATACGCTATTTTAATCCTCTAACATATGTTATGCCTCGTTGACTTGCTTTATCAAAAAGCTGTCTGTATCACGCGGGAATCTTATGTTATCCGGACCCCATCCCTAGCTGGCCCAACTTCGTGAAGTTTGCTTCAGTCTATAAATGGCACGCTGAAGTTTGCATACTTTATAAATATTGGTTTATGATATGAATCCCTTAGGTTGTTCCATGTAAATTTCTTCCTCAAGGAATCTATTTAGAAATGCCGTTTTCAGATGGCGTTGCATAGCGTCCATCGCCGTGGCCTGGCTGCTTGCGGCTCGGCGCTCGGAGCGGGAGCCGACCATATTTCATAATATAAGTGGGCTGCCATGGCAAGCATCATGCGAATAGACTTAATCATGGCTATGTGCGAAAAGATTTCAAAGTGATCGATTCCCTCTCTTTGGGAATAACCCTTTGCCACAATCCTAGCCTTATAGGTATCAACTTGCCATCTCTATCAGTCTTTCTCTTGTAGATCCATTTGTTTTCAATAGGCATCGTGCCTCTGGGATGATCTAAATCTAACAACATGCAGTTCATGGACCATTCCTACGTACCGAGTCATCATCGACTCGATAAAATACAAGTAGTCTAATTACAAGTCTTGAATCTTTGTCTTCATGGTGGTTCACCCTCGGCTCTTTGTCATAGCTAATTTATTACAATAGTGAGATTTGCATCCTATATAAATTTACTAAAAAAAACTGGTTCAAAACGGCAATTACAACCCCATCGAATAAAGATTCAATAAACTAAGTCCATGAACTACATCACCATTCAAATAATAATGCAACTATTACATTAAAATAAAAGGCAAAAATAATTAATCTAAATATTGATCCAATCAATATAAAATAATACACCTATTAGAATTAATCCAGTTAATTCACACAACCGTTAATATTAATTTGTTCTAGAAAAAAATAAATATTTTATTAAATTAATTACCTTAAAAATAAAATTACCATAATTATATTTTAGTCAAGTTGAATCCAATATAATTTGCGGGAAATTAAGTTATCGAACGAAATATAAAAATGGAGTCGGAAAACACAAGGCCCGGGCCAAGCCCATGGCCGTAGGGCGCCCCACTGGCCGAGCAACCCAAGATCTTGGCTCGCCACCTGCTCCTCTCGGCAGGTAGCTTGCTCTGGGCGATCCGTGACCAGTTTCGAGTCAGTCATTTTCGGATCGTCTTTTCATCCCGAATCAAAGAATAATATTTTTCTAATTTTTATATTACACATTTAAATCAGTTTTTCAAAAGAAAAATATATTTATATTATAACCTAAAATCATGAAAAATATTTTTTAGATGAACAATTAAACATTAACAATTAAAATAATTATGATTCTAAATCATAAAAAAATAACCAAGCATTCCAAATGCAAATATCAAATATACAATCGCATAGACCTCTCTCTGATACCACTGTTGGGATTCGGTGATTAAAAACGAGTTACGCAACAGAAAATAAACCAGTCTAACCGGATAAAAACTAAACCCAAAAAATGGATCAATCAAGCATCGTATAAACGAATATAAATTGACGAAGATAAAACTAAAGGAGTCATATCCTCGTTGACCTTTGATAATTTCTTCTTGAAGGAAAAACCCGAGCCAAACTTTTTCCGGTCACCAACACGAACAAGAATTCAATTCGTTCTAGCTCGTTGAATGATCAAACACCGAATATGTCGAGTGTCTCTATGTTATCACGCGTAGGATATTAATCGGATAAAATTATATATCAATTCATTCTCGAAGAACACGGTTAGAAATTGATATAATATTTTTTATTCTCTTCTCTTCTTCCTTTTCTTTCTGTCTACGATGAACAAGAAAAAGAATAAATTTTCCTCCTTCTCTCACAAGAAACTCACGGCCACTTTACAATGTGTGTGCGTGTGTTTTTCAAGTCTTATCACAAACAAAAGACTAACACTTATTATATAACAAAATGAGATCAAATTATGAGATATGATATCTCATCCATTTGTCCTCATATCATTATAATACAAAACACACCCCACATGAAAAAAATATCACATGGAAGGTAAGTGGAATGGGAGGGAGCGGCCACATGGTAATTTGGTGAGAAAACGAGCCGAGTCACTCGGTTCGTGTACCAACGTTTGCGTGTCTAGTCCGTTAAGTACTTCGTTTTATCTCAAATATATTTATACCTAATTAATTAATTAAATTAATTAATTTTATCAAATATAAAATTATAATAATATATTTCTAAGAAATAATTATTTATGAATTAAATTAATCACCCAATAATTAATTTCAATTCACAAGACCGCACGATTTATCAAATAAATCAAATTAGATATCCAATATCCAATATTAATGAAGATATAGTAAATACATATTTTATCCATCAAATATCCTTGTGCGCGACTCCATAGGTCCGTCTTAGTCGACAATAGGAGGATCCAAGGAGTACGAGTAACACCTAACGAGTCTAGTGCTCCGTACCGTAACTCAACTAAGAACGAATGATCGGATCATTTTAAAACCATTAAGTGAATATTGTATATCTATAAACCCTTCAATCATATGTCCCGGTCAAGTATTAGGGTCACGGTAAAGTCAAACCCTATTGTAACTTGACTCTATGCATTTGTTAATGCAAATTGAGATCACTGAGCTCTCGTGTATCAAATATAACTAGCTCTAACTGCTTTGGCCAAAGACTTATGATCTCATTTGCTATTAACCGCATAGGACATTTACCTGCTCACTTACAAGAGAAAGAATTCTATCTTGGTATTCAGTAGAGACTGCTACTTGCCCAATAAGTTGCATTTCAAGGTTGACCCTACCAACCGGTGATTGGATCGAACTACTCTAATGACTAACTTAATGTCACAAGCACATGTCCTCCCGAAACCTCAAGTCAAAGATCCACGAATACCTATCACAACCTTTTGATTCATTCAATTGACAATCACTGAGTGATATTCGTGTGACCGAATCGAGGTGAGTCGTGTTCGAGTATACTAATCCCATTAGCATACTTATAACATGTGCTCCCAGTAATCCTTACTACAGACATGCACTCTACTTTTCAGAGTACACGTTATACAAGCCTTGTCTAAACTTACTGCCCAGTAAGTTTTATCGACTTGCGAACTTATTAAGCATTCGAGCCCTAAACACTTCCAGTGCTTATCTCCTTATCTCCATAAGGATTGGAATGTTTGCTCTCAAATGTAAGGAATATTATTTTATATACCAAACCATAATACCAGTTATATATAATAATATAGAAATAATAAATGCCTTATTTAATTAAATATTCATAATTACAATATAATGCTCTCACTCTCTCATCCTCTGAGTGGCATTCGAGGGCATATTTCTAACATATGCATGCTCTTATTGTTGTCGACTTATAGGTACCCAATAAGAGTTATGTGTGACTGAAGATAAAGTGTGGCGAGTTAGAGCGGATACATGAATTTCAGCCCATATATCTTCCGCTCCAGTACTCGATGATTTTCTTATATGATGAGGATGAGTTTCATTGATGTTTTGCATGCCAATACTCATGGAAGAAAGAGGAATAGTCCTAACATTCGGGAATTCTTAGCATACACGATACAAGATAGTGATGGTAAGGGACACCAACTCCTTATCACCATACGACTGTTTCAGCAGTTTGTAGTTGATGAGAATACTATGATGGAATCCAGGACACTTGTGTGTGTTTGTTATAATCAACCAGTCCTCTGTGTGGAAATATTCAATAAAATCTAATTTTCCTCAACTAGAGGAGATACTAATACATCATCTACTGGTAAACCCCTTGTTCTTTTACGATCTATGTTTATTGAATGTAATCAATATATGACACAAAACTTTCAGAAAGCCATGATCATTTGTAGATGACCGGATAACCATCTTTGTTTATCATGTTTTCTACATTATGCAGGGACTGCCGCCATAGATCATGAGATTTATTGTTATGCAGGGACTGCCGCCAGAAGATCGTCATGGTACATTATGTCGTGTATTTGAAATGAAACTTGATGAGTTGGTCAGAGTGTAACACCCCCGTGATTTACAGGAATATTACAGTGCCGTAGATTCTTTTTGGAGAATCTACCAGGCTTGGACTAACGTAAGAACTCATTAAGTTTTACAAACCACAACTTTATTCTTTTATTAAACAAACCAACTTCAAAATGACATGCAACACAATACCAAAAACATCTCGCCCAGTAGGACCACAACTGATACAACAGTTCATATCTGGTACAACAACATCACACGACAGTACCCGCGCGAGTACAAAATGTAAAACACGAACATGAACATGATAATATAACCAATAACTCAAAAAGGGGTACACGATATCAATGCTGCCTGCCAAGCTCGTGTTCGCCCTGTGCTGGCTCTTCAATTGGACCTGTACCTGAATGCACAAAAGTATATCCACCCCAGAGAGGGTCAGCAAGAGGCCGGTGCAAGTACAATGATTCTAGAATATGTACAACAAGTGAATAATCAACATAAATCACAGTGTCATCACAGATATTCCGGAATACCACATCACAATCATCATCATCACAAGATAACGTCTCGGGCTATACTGGCCCCGTATCTCGCAAGATACGCACCCCAAGAGACCTCGTTAGGCTCTCTCTGGTTGTATAGCCCAACCGAGTGATTCGTAGGGAAACGCAGCCTACCGGACCCCAAGGGACCCTCACTGGTTTTACTCGGCTCACACACACTCAATCAACAATTGGCACAAATCCCATTTTTTTACATATTCACACGAAGTACATTAAACACAATCAAAGTACTTGCCTCAATTTGAACGACACGAGAAACGACGAACGGATGAATGTACGGTCCGAACTTCCTTCAATGATTCGATCCTAACACATCGAAATACCGAATCAAAACACAACACCATAGAAATGGAAGGATTCCCTTCAAATTCTACTCTTAGGGACAAACTATCATACACTACTAAGGCGGAGTTATTCATACTCCAATCAATAGGTGGGAACTCAAACAAAATCCATAGACTTCAATAAAAACAAGGGATTATGGTCTCACAATCATAATCTGACCCAATTCAAGGTTTAAAACGGACTAGAAGGACGAGATCTAAATAAAACCCTCAAAATTCCCAAAAACTAGGGATTGAACAATCTTACCTTGATTTGGATGATACACTGGATGAAATCTTGTTAGATTGAGACTAGGAACTCAAAAATGTTGTTAGATGGTGTAAACTGGTCGAAAACCACGCCTAACTACACTCCAAATCGCCCAGCCGCCGAAGAGAAGAGGAAGAGGTGAAAAATGACATTTCTAGAACCTGGCCCCCATATATATACTGGGAGGTATTAGCGCACGCTACGACTACAGGCTTAGCATGCGCTAACGAGCTGAGGGCGGTGCACTGCTGAAGAAAAGGCAGTCTAGAACTTTCTGTCAGACTCCGGTAGCATACGCTAAACCATCTATTAGCGTGCGCTATCGATTGACACTAGCGCGCGCTAACTCCATACAGTAGCGTGCGCTACCTGTAAGTACCTGCAGTCCAGAAACATTTCTGCCCTCACTGACCTGACATCCTACCGTGCGCTATCCTACAAGTAACGTGCACTGGTACATCGAAATAACGTACGCTAGTCCTTCCATAGCGTACGCTAACGCCCCATTCCAGAGTCCAGAAAGTTCACTATCTAGCGGGCCTAACGCACGCTATTGCATAAGAGTAGCGTGCGCTACTCGAACCTGGTTAGCGTGCGCTAGACATATAGTCTTAGCGTGCGCTAGACATATAGTCTTAGCGTGCGCTAACTGCTATTCTCCAAAATTAAATTCACAAAGTCCGGCCAAAACGAGCACAATCTGAGTATCACAAAACTCAATAATTATCAGACATGAACATACCAAGGTCAATCATCAATATATACGATCCAAATAACCACAATACCACAAAATACATCTAAAACGACACTCATAAAATACACGGGTATTACACCCTTACCCCCTAAAAAGAAGTTTCATCCCAAAACTTAAGATATAAAAAGTTCGGGGTATCGGGCACGCATACTATCCTCGGTATCCCACGTGGCCTCCTCAATTCCATGCTTAGGCCATTGGACCTTTACTAACGGAATCACTTTCCGTCGCAATTGTTTCACTCGTCGCTCTAGTATGGTTACCGGTTGTTCTTCATACGTAACATCCTCATTAACTTCAATCTCTTGATAGTCAATAACATGGCTAGGATCGGGAACGTACTTGCGTAGTTGCGAAACATGGAATACATCATGAACATGGCTAAGCATTGGAGGCAACGCTAGTCGATAAGCTACATCGCTTACCTTGTCCAGGATCTCGAAGGGGCCAATATAATGAGGAATAAGCTTCCCCTTCTTACCAAACTGAAGAACTCCACGAGTCGGCGATACTTTCGACAACACATGGTCTCCCGCCTGGAACTCTAACGGCGGCGATTTACGAACGTCAAGATATGACTTTGTCGACTGAAAGCGCCAACAACCTTTGCCGGGTAATTGCGACTTTTTCCCGTGTTTGAACCACCAAGTCCGGTTCTACTCCAAGTAACTCATATGGCTCGTCCCAATAGATTGGCGATCTACACCGTCTTCCATATAATGCTTCAAATGGAGCCATCCCAATCGAACTATGCCAACTGTTATTGTACGCAAATTCAATCAATGGTAAATGAGTCTCCCAATCTTCTTTCCAATCCAACGCATAAGCCCTCAACATGTCTTCCAGCATTTGGATTGTCCTCTCCGACTGTCCGTCTGTCTGGGGATGATAAGCGGTGCTGAAATTCAGTTTGGTACCGAGTGCTCGATGTACTGCTTGCCAAAAATGCGACACAAAATGCCCATCGCGATCAGACACTATACTCTTTGGGGTACCATGGAGTCTCACAATCTCCGCAATAAATAACTGAGCCAACCTCTCCGGTCCCCAAGTATCTCTAATGCCCAGAAAGTGTGCAGATTTGGTTAGCCGATCAACGATTACCCAAATCATATTCACTCCAGTTCGTATCTTTGGCATTCCCACAATAAATCCATCGCTATATCTTCCCACTTCCATTCCGGAATTGGTAGCGGTTGCAATTTACCGGTAGGTCTCTGATGCTCCGCTTTAACCTGCTGACAAGTCAAGCATTTCGACACGAACTCCGTTACATCTTTCTTCATGTTCGGCCACCAAAATTTTTTCTTCAAGTCCTTATACATTTTACTCATACCCGGATGAATCGAGTACGGAGTAGAATGTACTTCATTCAAAATCACTTGTTTGAGATCATCCCGATTAGGTACACAAGTTCTATCTCGAAATCGAAGAACTCCATCTTCATCGATTAAGAATCCAGGAGCTTTTCATCTAACACTATATTTCCGAAGCTGCACAATTGAGAGATCATCTAACTATTTGGACTTAATATCTTCCATCATGGAGGACGTAATCTCAAGGAAACGCAACTGTCCTTGAGTTTTGTGAGGCCAAACTTCAATTTCCAAACCAATCAACTCTCGTCTGAGCTTCGGTTGAATGGTAAGTAGTTCCAACTTTTGCAACACGACTGACTTGCGGCTTAATGCATCGGCAATGACGTTCGCTTTACCTGGATGGTAAAGAATGTCAAGATCATAATCTTTAAGCAATTCCAACCATCGCCGCTGACGCCTATTGAGCTCCTTCTGCGTGAATATATACTTCAAGCTCTTATGATCCATTTACACTCGACAAGAAGAACCATACACTACGCCACAAATGGCCTTCAGCAACGTTTATTTCGATGTTACAAGCAAAAGTGTTAGCATAGATGCCTTAAAATTGATCTGCGCTGACACTTTTTTTTATCTTTATAGTTGATAGTAACCGGTGTTGCCATAGTATCTATGGTAACACCGAATTAGGTGTTACCGTTGATCTTTAAGAAAAGCGTTACAACGGAAGAAATAAGGAAATAAGGAAAACCTGAAAAAATTTAAAGTCGTTACGAAACTAACATTTTGTAAAATCTTTGCGGAACTTAAAAGCTGAAATTAAGATAACTTGAATGAAAAATGCTTGATGCTTATGAATAGATCCTATCTAGCCCTTGGTTCTCAAATCCTACAATTTAAATAGCAGTATATATAAATATTAAATTCTCCTAAGAAAACATAAATTTTATGAAACTAACATAAAAATTAAGTATAAAATGATAGGAGTGGATTTAATTTAAAGGCTTATGGGACCAGATTAGAAAAAATATTAAAATTTATTAGGGTCAAATTGAAAGAATTAAAAATATAGGTACAAAAATGAAATTCTGGTCAAAATGATAGGGATACCCTATCTCCATTGCCCTCGTCTCACTCTCTCTCACTCCATCTCTGCCCGGCCACGAGAATTTTTTTTCCAGCACATCGTGAGTCCGACGGATGAAGTACCGTCGGTTCTCCACCATCGATCGAAGCTTCGATCGCGCTCAACATGGTTTTCCTGAACAATTTAATCTGTTGACTTGAAAAGCGAGTATATATACATATAAAAGTCGGGCCCTTTTCTGTTGTTTTGCGTTCGAGACAATAAAGATACATCCTCGTCTTCTTCCTATTCATCTTTTTCCTGCCATGTCGATTTCTGGCATCCAAGGTCAACTTCTCGAGGTTACTGGTATGGTTATTCTGTTCCCTCTTCCCCCCGTCCCCTTTTAGGTTATCTTGTGAGAGAAATTGATGTGTATGATTGGTTGATTTATGAAGTGAGATGTTTTATGGATTTCAGTTGTTGGTTGTAACAAATTGAAGAACACTGAATGGATCTCTAGGCAAGATCCCTATGTTTGTGTAGAATATGGTTAACAAAAATATCGTACGCGTACTTGTACAGGTAGATTTTCTCTCGAGTCCCTGTGTGTTGTGTTAATTCGATGTGTACAAGAAGCTTATTGAAAAATATAATGTGTATTTTGGTCAGTTTTTGGTGAAATTTGTGTGGATGGGGGGAAGAATCCAATGTTTCAAGAGAAATTCGTGTTTACCTTGATATAAGGGTTGAGGGAGCTCTATGTTGTAGTCTGGAACAGCAATACTCTCACTTTCGACGATCGCATTGGCAACGGAAAGTAAGATGTTAATCTCATCATGCCATATCCAGACGCGAGCCTCAAACTCGAAATTGAGGCCCACATCTTGAGATTGCCTTATATCATGTTTTTCAAATGGTGCATATTTGTTTCTGGAGTCTTGATCTAGAATTTGGTTTGTTTAGGGTTCCATTGCAGAAAGTTCTATCTCAGGGTTATGACGATAGCTCATATCCTCTTGAGGACAAAAAGAAAGGTATACCATATACGACTATGTTGCTTACAACTTACAACATCCTTGACTATAGTCGACCATGGATGCCTGCGGTGATGGTATTGTATTGGTTCTTTGAGCATGACATATAAAACCAAAGCTCAAAGATCTTGGATGAGTCACTTTGGCTTCAAGCATGAGATCTTTCTACCCATGCTCATTTAATATGCTACATAGTTACCAATCTTCAACTTTTGTTACTGCCAATTGTATTGTTTGCTTGTCTTGGAGCTCATAATTAAGTTTAAGATTTTTTTTTGCACTAATAGTTTGATGAACTGTTATTTGTATCATGATTTTTGTACACAACTTATCAGGGAGATCAAAGTTCTCCAGGGATCATACCATTGGCTATAAAGGATGTTTTTAGCATCATCCAAGACGTAAGTTTGCTTGAAACTTTTTGAAGGATTGGAAATTTGAATATATGTGGTGCATCTTGAAATACAGTACTCAGATCCCACAGGTCCCTTTGTTGGAGTTTCTAATTTATCAAGTATTTACGCAATTAAAGAATTGAGTCTCATAATCAATGTTTAGATGGGTGATGGTAAATTTCTTTCAGACTCCAGGTCGTGAATATATACTATTATGTTGAACTATGTTAATGGCCCACTTCAAACCCTTATTTATTGGGATCGACCACTTAGTGAACTTAGATATATATAATCATTTTGTAAGTCTAATACTTTATATTTCTCTGGTATCTTTGTTGTCGGGTGATTAATGACTTATTGGACCCAACTGGCCAGAATTTGCGTGCGAGAGAAGA
This sequence comes from Orobanche coerulescens, assembly GCA_033398695.1. Classification (NCBI taxonomy): domain Eukaryota; kingdom Viridiplantae; phylum Streptophyta; class Magnoliopsida; order Lamiales; family Orobanchaceae; genus Orobanche; species Orobanche coerulescens. The sequence continues at coordinate 97,074,604 of CM065806.1, forward strand.
TGCTCAGGTTTTTATCATGCTGTCTTTTCTATTTATGTTTTGCATGTCTTGTGCCTTTTCAGCTTTGCTTTTTTCAAACCACCATTGTCTCTGGGCTGTACATTCTCAGTATTGTATTGGTGATGACTTCCCCTCAATACTCTAGACCAGTGACATGAATTATATATTAATAGATTTCACTTCAACACACAGTAACTTTTAATAGTTGAAACTGTAAAGAGCACTAATTAACACTTTACAGACTATATTGATTTATAGTACTTACAATAGCCTGATGTGTATTACAAATTCTTAAGTTTTCATTGTCTCACCACCTTTGTTTTTTTTGAACCAACACTAATTTGGTTGTTGAAGCCATTTTTTGCATTCTTAATGCTCCATCTTGTACTCATTTAATCAGCCTTACTAAATGTGCACAGGGAACTTATATTGAGGGCATAAAGGAAGAAGCTGTTTTGTCCCCTGGACATGCTCTTTCGTTTATTGCTGCTGGAGAAGGTGCATATCTTTGTTGGTTTTGCTTTTAATTTTATATGCATAATTCATTGTATAGTGATTTCTTCATACAATTAATGAAGTTTGATTTGATATATGGTTTTCTAATCTAATGACATTTAATTATTTTTATTTTACTCTTTTAATACAATTGGTAGAACATCGACATGTTGGATCAAATAATTTTAACCTATTCAGCAGTCGTAGTCACATAATATTCACATTGGTATGTATGTTCTGTTAGACTTGATTCTTCATTGAGCTCCACCAGGACTTAAACTAAAAAGATTTATGTAATGTTTCGGTTTAATTAAACCTTGGTTTCCTTTTTCTTGTTGCCTTTTGTTCTGGTACATCATCTGCATAATTGATATTATTTAAGAATTAATTCTGGCTTTGATGTCAATGCGAACATATTTAGTTCGGAGAATTTACCTAAAAAAATAAGTTGTCGCAATTCATATTCGGTTGACTGGAAATGCACAAGAGTTAATGTGATGATCGGTAAATATGAATTATATGTGTTGCCTATGTTTGCTTTCTTAATGAAGGTCCCATGATGCAAGTAATTTTGATGATTGAATATTGGGTGAAAAATGGATTGTAAAATTAGTTGGAAATGGGTGGTCAATAAATGTATTGCCCTGGCAACAACTGAAGTGAATTTAAGTTTCAAGTCTGTTGTGTCATTTATAATCATGTGGCTTTTTGTTAGTATTTCTCATTTAAATTCATCTCTTTCGGTCAGATTTTAGTTTGTCCACCCTCTCTTTTCCTAGTGGTATTAATAGCATATGTGCGTTCTCCAGATGTGCTCTTCGGTGCAGTTGCACCTTCCTCTTGTTATGGTTCTGCCTTTTTTGCTCTTCTAACATCTGATTTTTTCCTGGTTGCTGCAATCTCCAATTTCAATAATTCAAACTGGTTTCAGATGATTGAAAGCGGTGCACATGGAGATTATTATGATGGTGTAATATTCTCAAAGTTAGTATGTCTATCTATTAAACATTTCAATTGTGAAGAATCATAGTTCAATCACCACATTTGGGTTGTTTTACTTTTGTATGTAGAATATGATTTCACCCATTCCTTGGCCCTTTCCATGTAGAACTAATTGATTTAGCGGGGTTTGAAAGTTCGAAAACTGAAACAACCGGGTTAAGGAGAAAGGAAGGATCTTACATCAATAAAAGTCTTCTTACACTTAGAATTGTGAGTTCTTATTGTTATTTCTTCAGACACACAATATTGTGTTTCCTGATATCCTTGCGGTTGCTCACTCATCGTGTGTTATGTTGGTTTGTTAATTTTGGTTGAATTTCCTGGTTTCGCAGCGCGCTATGTCGCGTTTTCTGGATTTTTTGCGCAAAAGCGCGCGACCTAGCGCGCTATTTAGCGCGATTCAAAACACTGCTCAGTCTATATATTCTAGCATCTGTTGTTTGAGTAAAATATGCGAGGTTGTGGATTTTCTGCTATATTTTGTTCAGATCTGTTGAAAATGTTATATTATTACATATCTTTAAATTTTGGATTAGCTTTCTCAGCGCGTCTATTTTGAATTATTATTTCGTAACTTGGATATACTTTGTTTGAATTTATTTATCATAATATATATTTTGGTTAAAAAGTATTCTTGTATGCTCTCTTTTATTGTTTGTGATGGATACTTTCTGGTTACAGATGTTTTACGCTCTAATCAGACTTAACTGCAAAGATTCGGGCTCAACTTCAATAAGAGATGGATGACAAACTTGACCAAAAAGTTCGAGAGATGATGAAAAAATTGGCTGGCCAGAATCCGAATTTAAGTCTTTCTTAGTATTTACGTTATCTTTCGCATTGTTTTCGGATTGTGATGGTATTAATGCGATGGTACTAAAGTTAGCTTTTGGAAGGTACTAAGTTAGTTATTTTATGATACTTAAGTTAGCTTTTGACTGGTTTATTTATGTCGAATGATGATGATGTCGTGGGTTATTTAGATGGCTTGAAAAGCATTGCTTATGTAAAACTTTAACAGGTTATTTGAGTATGGTTTATTTAAATAATTTTATTATGGTTTAAACTATTACCAGAACAAAAAAGTGTTCACAAAATAAATGTTACAATAATGGAAAAGGTTGTTGCCAAAACAAAAATGTGTTTCAGCAGCTGGTGTTACAGTAGGGATTAGTTGTGTTGCCATTGGTCTACAGTAACACGTTTATGGGTGTTGCTAGAGAGATATTGGTGTTGCCATTGGTCTACAGTAACATTTTTATTGGTGTTGCTACAGAGGTAAAAAGTGTAGGCATTGTGGTCTGTAGCAACACATTTTCCCTGTGTTACCATAAAGTTAAAAAGTGTTGGCATAGACCCCTATGGTAGCGGCCGTTTTTGTAACACCACCAAATTTCGAAAAAGTGTTACCGTAGCATGTTTTTTTACTTTCAGCAATACTTTTTACCCCTTTGAGCACACTTTTTTGGGTGTTGCTGAAGGCCATTTATGGCGTAGTGATATAAGTAATGCCTCCAAATTTTCAACGCAAACACCACAGCAGCTAATTCAAGATCATGAGTAGGATAATTCATCTCGTATGGCTTTAATTGTAGAGACGCATAAGCCACTACTCTCTCATTTTGCATCAATACACATCCCAATCCTTGTTTAGAAGCATCACTATAAATAACGAAACCTTTCGTTCCTTGTGGCTAGGATCGGAGACGTAGTCAACCGCTTTTTCAACTCGTCAAAACTCTTCTGACACTCATCACTCCACTCAAATTTTTGTGTCTTCTGCAATAATAGGGTGAGCGGTCGAGCAATTTTCGAGAATCCTTCGACAAATCGACGATAATAGCCTGCTAATCCCAGAAAACTCCAAACTTCCTTAACATTCCTTGGTGGCTCCCAAGCTAAGACTGCTTCAACCTTTTGAGGGTCTACTCGAATACCATCGGCTGAGACGATATGTCCCAGAAAAGAAACTTCTCTAAGCCAGAACTCGCACTTAGAAAATTTAGCATAAAGCTTATCAGCCCTCAAAATACTCAACATGATCCTCAAGTGTTCGGCATGCTCCGTCTCACTTTTGGAATAGATTAATATATCGTCAATAAACACCACCACAAATTTATCGAGATATTCGATAAAAGTTTTGTTCATAAGCTGCATAAATGCCGCCGGAGCATTTGTTAAACCGAATGGCAAAACTACGAATTCGTAATGCCCACACCTCGTTTGAAATGCTGACCTGGGGATATCCGAATCTCGAATTCGCAGTTGGTAATATTCTGACCTCAAATCAATCTTGGAGAAAACCATAGCCCCTTGTAATTGGTCAAATAAATCATCGATTCTTGGCAACGGATACTTGTTCTTGATAGTGAGTTTATTCAACTCACGATAATCGATACATAGCCTTACGGACCTATCTTTCTTTCGTACGAACAATACCGGTGCACCCCATGGAGACACACTAGGCCGAATATAACCTTTGTCCAACAATTCACCCAATTGTTTCTTCAATTCTAACATTTCCGATGGGGCCATTCTGCACGGTGCCTTGGATATTGGCGCCACATTGGGCTCTAGTTCGATGACGAACTCCACTTCACGATGTGGTGGCAATCCCGGCAAATCATCCGGAAATACGTCTGGAAATTCATTCACAACTGGAACAGAGGACAACTGTACCTCGCCAACTTCCGACTTCAACGCGTAACATCAATAACTGGTACAACCTTGTCGCAATAATTTCATCGCCTTCATGGCTCGAATAATCTTCCCAGAAGTACCAGGTTTCTGCCCTTCAAAAATGTGTTCAGTACCATCCGGTGCGACTATCGAAATTATTTTCCGACAATAATTTACTATCGCTCCATGTCGATTTAACCAATCATCACCGAGGATTAAATCCTCTCCCATCATATCGATCACAATCAAATCAGATGACCAATCTTTACTGCCAATGGTTACAGGACAATTGGCAATCTCTCGATCCCCAATTATCCTTTCCCCACTTGGCAGCCCAATAATAAAAGGTTCGCATGCAGAGAGACCGTCTATACCCAAACGATTCACATAAGACAATGATATAAAAGAATGAGTAGCTCCAGAATCAAACAATACATCTACCGGGTGCATCGAAATATAAACAATACCTAACGTAATTGCAGTCCCTACGTCATCAGTCCGCCTCATCTCATACAATCGAGGTGGAGCTGATCCAATACTAGGTGCATCCTTACGCTTGGTCTTACCTCTGCCACTGCCGCATCCGACACTCGGAGTTGGCTGACCTGTAACTGTGCCGGCCAGAGTAGGAGACTGTTTAGAGAAGATTCTGCCCACTCACTCACAATATAATGTGCAATGACCCTGCTTCCCACACTTAAAACAATCAATGGGGCGAGAAGTGCAACGAGAACTGATATGTCCCGGATTTCCACAATTAAAACAAACTTTCGGAACTCCTCCACTAGGCTGAGGGGAACCAACAGAAGATTGCACAGAAGGTTGAGGCCTCTGCGATCCACTACCTCGGAAACTACCAGAAAATTTTGGTTTCTTTGAGCTCAAAACTGTAGGAACCGGAACTGACACCATCTCATAAGCAAGTGCTATATCCTGATATTCTCTCAAAGTAGTACACCCAAGGCCCACCATATAATTTCAGACCTCCGGTTTCATACTTGTGTCGAAATGAAGTATCCTGTCTATCTTATCCTTAACCCGATCTTGGACAATCACTAACTGCATGTTGTATGTCTTGATTGCCTCAGAAATAGGAACATCTTCGGGTTGAGTTCTGAAGAACTCACTCACTCTTGCTAACTGTACCGGCGCTGGACAATACTGAGCTTCCATCAATTCTTTAAATTCTTCCCAAGTGATATCACGATCCTTGGGCTTAACAGCTCGCCACCAGTCCGAAGCGTCATCAACTGTCAGATATTGAGCAATCGGGACTCTCTTGGCTTCAGGACAACCAATACCGTCAAAGATCTTCTCCACCTCAACTAACCAATGATCCCAGTTGTTCGCATCACCGGAACCATCAAATCTGGGAGGGTTCATATTCATAACTTCTTGAAGCCATCGATCCTCAACCGTCCTGCCAGTATTAATATTCTGCACCACTTGTGCCAGTTGGTGCACTTGCGTTACGACTTGTTGAAGAATGTTAGGCACTTCGGCTTCCGAGACTCCATCTGAACCTACCGAAGCGATCGGGTCTGACCTAGTCCCAGAACGAGATGCCGATTCTGAAATGGACCTCTCGGACTCAGACAATACTACTCTGCCATGGCCTCAACCACGACCGCATTGACTGATAGCTCTACCTCTCGGCATACTGAAAAATAAGAATGGTTCAACAAGGAAATGATTACAATAATAGATTGCACAATATTAAGGTAATTATTTCCGAAGGAAAGAAACAATCAACATCCGAAGAGTCTTCCAGCACAGGCAACACGGGGTAGTTGCATGCCAATGATATCGTAGATAATAACTGACTCAGTTTAACAGACCGAAAACACCGACAGCCTAGGTATCCATAAACCTAGGCTCTGATACCATATTCTATAACACCCCCGTAATTTACATGAATATTACAGCGCCGTAGATTCTTTTTGGAGAATTTACTAGGCTTGGACTAACGTAATAACTCATTAAGTTTTACAAACCACAACTTTATTCTTTTATTAAACAAACCAACTTCAAAATGACATACAACACAATACCAAAAACATCTCCCCCCGTAGGACCAAAACTGATACAACAGTTCATATCTGGTACAACAACATCACACGACAGTACCCGCGCGAGTACAAAATGTAAAACACGACCATGAACATGACAATATAACCAATAACTCAAAAAGGGGTACACGATATCAATGCTGCCTGCCAAGCTCGTGTTCGCCCTGTGCTGGCTCTTCAATTGGACTTATACCTGAATAAACAAAAGTATATCCACCCCAGAGGGGGTCAGCAAGAGTCCGGTGCAAGTACAATGATTCTAGAATATGTACAACAAGTGAATAATCAACATAAATCACAGTGTCATCCAGATATTCCGGAATACCACATCACAATCATCATCACAAAACAACCTCCCGAGCTATACTGGCCCCGCATTTCGCAAGATACGCACCCCAAGAGACCTCGTCAGGCTCTCTCTAGTTGTATAGCCCAACTGAGTGATCCGTAGGGAAATGCAGCCTACCAGACCCCAGGGGACCCTCACTGGTTTTACTCGGCTCACACACACTCAATCAACAATTGGCACAAATCCCATTTTTTACATATTCACACGAAGTACATTAAACACAATCAAAGTACTTGCCTCAATTTGAACGACACAAGAAACGACGAAAGGATGAATGTACGGTCCGAACTTCCTTCAAAGATTCGATCTTAACACATCGAAATACCGAATCAAAACACAACACCACGGAAACGGAAGGATTCCCTTCAAATTCTACTCTTAGGGACAAACTATCATACACTACTAAGGCGGAGTTGTTCATACTCCAATCAATAGGTGGGAACTCAAACAAAATCTGTAGACTTCAAGAAAAATAAGGGATTATAGTCTCACAATCATAATCTGACCCAATTCAAGGTTTAAAACGGACTAGAAGGACGAGATCTAAACAAAACCCTCAAAATTCCCAAAAACTAGAGATTGAACAATCTTACCTTGATTTGGATGATACACTGGATGAAATCTTGTTAGATTGAGACTAGGAACTCAAAAATATTGTTGGATGGTATAAACTGGTCGAAAACCACGCCTAACTACACTCCAAATCGCCCAGCCGCCGAAGAGAAGAGGAAGAGGTGAAAAATGACATTTCTAGAACCTGCCCCCCATATATATACTGGGAGGTATTAGCGCACGCTACTAGGGCGGTGCACTGCTGAAGAAAAGGCAGTCCAGAACTTTCTGTCAGACTCTGGTAGCGTACACTAAACCATCTGTTAGCATGCGCTATCGATTGCCACTAGTGCGTGCTAACTCCATACTGTAGCGTGCGCTACCTGCAAGTTCCTGCAGTCCAGAAACATTTCTGCCCTCACTGACCTGACATCCTAGCACGCGCTATCCTACAAGTAACGTGCGCTGGTACATCGAAATAGCGTACGCTAGTCCTTATATAGCGTACGCTAACGCCCCATTCCAGAGTCCAGAAAGTTCACTGTCCAGCGGGCCTAACGCACGCTATTGCACAAGAGTAGCGTGCGCTACTCGAACCTGGTTAGCGTGCGCTAGAAATACAGTCTTAGCCTGCGCTAACTGCTATTCTTCAAAATTAAATTCGCAAAGTCCGGCCAAAACGAGCACAATCCAAGAATCACAAAATTCAATAATTATCAGACATGAACATACCAAGGTCAATCATCAATACAAACGATCCAAATAGCCACAATACCACAAAATACATCTAAAACAACACTCATAAAATTCACGGGTATTACACAGAGATATGAGGCATAAATATATATTTGATGAACCTAGTGCATATAAGTTATTCTACAACTCTCTTTCTTAGTGGAATTTTATAAGTTTTTCATGCACATAAATTTATTGATAATTAAATTGTATTTCTGAATTTTTGGTTAGTGATGGAATTATACTTTTAAAATTTTTATTAAATCATGTATGAGCATAATTTAATAATTTATGCAGATTATTCTCGCATTCCAATTTTATATTTTATTTATCTATGTAGTTGTTTTCAACGTGCATAATTTAATATGCATTACAATAAAAAGATGCTAAATGCTTCAAGCATAAAATAAGTTATATTGAGAACTATAAGAAGATGCTAAATGGATGAATTATAACAAGAGGCTGCATGATAAAATTAAAAAAGTCTAAACGTAAGAACTATATAAAAATGTTATATAGTGGAACCATAAGAAGATGATAGACATGACAATTATATAAGACTATATAATGATGATATAATCTAGCTTTAACCGTAGACTTTCTACTTTGCTCAAGAAAAATAACTATTGCTTTATTATTGCCAAAAAAAAAAAAGGCAGAAGCCAACAACATATTTCAACATAGGTCATATGGAGCGGGAGTAAGAGCAGGATTCACATTTTTTAAATATATACTACCTCCGTTCTCTTATAATTGCAACATTGGACTTTCACGCTTGTCAATGCACAACTTTGATCCTTAATATCTTTAATTTTTTATTTTTAAAAATTATAAGAAGTTGATATTTTGAGAGTATATTTCGAGATGAATCTAACAAGATCTCACATGACTATATTTTTCTATATGTATAAATCACAAAAGACGGTCAGAAGAGAGTATGTGAACAGTGTAATAGTCAACACGTTACAATAATAAAGTAACGGAAGAAGTAATAGCTAGAACATCTTAAAAATATTTATAGTACTAGTTTGACTTTTTTTATGTATTAAATATTAACTTTTAGTTGCAATATTTAATTCAATGGTACAAATATGTCAGTTGATTTTTTGACAGGTTACACCCGAACTAACAGGACTCCTCAAAAGGAAGAAGATTATTTTTTGGGACGAGCCGCCGATATCAGACAGACACCTCTTTAAATCTCTTGACAGGAGTTTGAAGGATGTTATGAGATATCCCGCTAGGCAACCATCGCCTAAGCTGTTCGGAGGACCGGCTGTAGTTTTGGGAGGCAATTTCTGGTAAATCTTACTCGTAGTTCCCAAAGGGAGTAGACATGATATTATGTATGCTACCGTTAGTTCTTCCAGTCTTTGGAATGACTATCCTGCCCTTAATTAACCAATAAAATGAGACTCCAAGTATATTAACTGTTTCTAATTATGCTTTTATTCATATTGTTTGATTTTTGTGTCCATTCTCAAATATTGAATCTAAATAATATCATGTATCATACCTCTATATCTATAGGTTGGTGATTCTCCGTGTGCAGGTAATATTAGAAGGTTTGCTTATTGTATATCGCAGATAGGGGATAAGGTTAATGGTGATGCTCGAGTTAACTTGTCAGACAACATTCTTATACACGGTATTGTGGAAAGTGCGTATCCCTAATGGAATAAGAATGGTCGTCACTAGACTGAAAAGCAGGTAGTCAACGCATCACCAACTTCTGGCAATGAGAGAGACAAGAATATATTGATTTGCCACATGATCACGAGCCCGTTAGATTTCACCGAATTTTCCTATCATATTTTAAAGGAGACAATTCTCATTGTCCGCTTGATTCGCTATGACTATAAATAAGATTAAAGGACAGTCTCGCAGTCTCTTTCGCATGTGTCTACCTTAGCCATCCTGTCTTCAGCCATGATTAGCGGTAATCAGAGTCACTAGCAAAAAGAGCCTGAAGATCTACACCAAGGATGGTGAGACGTACGATACGACGAGTAATATTGTGTATAAATAAAACCAAATCAAACCAAACCAAACACATCCAGTAATCCCGCTCAGAGCAGGGTCTGGGGAGGGTAAGATGTACGCAGACCATGCCCCTACCTATTACGGTAGGGAGGCTGTTTCCGTGAAGACCCTCAGCTTAGTGCCCAACAACATATTGAGTGAAAAATACAAATGGAAGCATATGATACGAAAAAACTCAATACCATACATGAGCCCATGGCTTAATCCACATGGGACTTACCTAAGAGGAATTTATATAAATAAGCATTCAATAATTTTTTAGGTACTTTTGAAGTAAAATATTGTTAACTTATCATATGTAGTAAAAAAAAGGATCGACTCAGAAATGAGGTGATCAGAGAGAAGGTAAGAGTTGCGTCTATAGAAGACAAGATGATGGAGAATCGATTACGATGGTTTGGTCATGTGAGAAGAAGACCTATTGATGCCCCAGTGAGGAGGCTAGAAAGTTGGGGAACAAGTAATGTTGTGAAAGGTAGAGGAAGACCCAAGAAAACTTGGATAAAGATGATTGAAAATGATATGCGGTTTCTTGGAATTGGAGAAAGTATGGCGATGGAGAGGCAAATGTGGCGGGAAAGAATACGAATGGTGGATGGAGTCTGATTCCTTTTTTTTTTAATTCCTATTTTCTTTTATTTCATGTTATCTTTTTTTTTCTTTTTTTTTCTTTTTTTCTTTTTCTTTTTTTTTTTTACATTCATTCTCTTTTTTTATTTGCTTTTTTCTCTACTTTTTCCCTCTTTTTTCCTTTTATGTTATTTATGTAACGATTATTGACGGTTTCAAAGTTTGATTCATGTTAGCCGACCCCAAATCATTTTGAGACTAAGGCTTAGATGTTGTTGTTGTTGTATCATATGTAGTTGTCATAATTTATGTGTAGTTTATTGATTCAATTATTATGTTAATTTCAGTGGCATCTGTTTCCTTTTCAAGTAGTTGCTCATACAACAGTTACAAAACACTATCCTTCGCCGGTATTTCTATTGTTCACTTTTTACATTTGTATCACTTATTTATTAAATATCATTTTCTTCAGTTGTTAATTTCAAATGCAACCGTCCATATATATGCGCGTCTAGTTTTGATGTGTTACAAACTAGTATACTCTTTTGGGAAAGCCACTAAAACAAAAAGGAGTGTTCCAAAAATATTTCCATAAAAACCTGTCGAAAACTAAATTAAAAATGTCCACAAACTGGTCGTGTAAATCCAAACGAACAAGATAAACAGTTAATGCGGATGTGCCGCAACACATTGCACAAAAGATTGCCTCGGCAAACTAAATAACATTATGATGCTGAACAAAGTAGCACGGGTGTTGCCACAGGAAGGCCATTGCCGAGGAACCAAAAACAGCAGCATCTTTGCAAAAAATGAGGTCAGCCAAACACTACAACTGATGATCAAAATAATATATATATATATATATATATATGTCGTGGACCCCCAATTGAGACCACCAAGTGAAACACAATAACAATAATCAACACATATATAACCATAGTGCCGAACCACGTTATATTACAAAATACTCCGACGCGTAGTTTATACAATACTTGGCCAACTACGCCAAACAATCAACATAATCATCCAAATTACAAGTATAACCCATATAAAGATGGAATATAAAAATCAATGCAAATTATAAAGTACAAGGAGTTCAATGCATCAGAATGAAAATACAACAATACAATAGGAATCAAGACGACTCAGCCCACCAGACTAGTATCATTGAGACTCTTGGGCGTCACGGTGCTTATAATGTGTCATTGCTTTGTCTCGACCTAAAATACTACAAAAAACACATATTTCGCCCAAAACACAGGGTTAGATATACAATATAATAAATCTCAAGATATTTAACATACGCAATAAAGCATGAGCATGAACAAATGATAATCACAACTGTCGAACACACCCAATCACATATGGTGTATGAACGACAGCTCGAAGGGTGGACGTCATATTACGCTCGGGATGAAAAATATATCCGTGTACAAGCTACACAACGTATATCAGTTGAATACACATGTAGTCCTATACCTAATTAGTCTCACGGAGTAAACTGTAACACACCCAAATCCTATTGGGTTATTACAGTTCCGTGGACCCCACACCAGGAGATCCACCAGGCAAACATGACTATAATACATTAAATTAAACAACAAGGGAAAATCATAGTCCCTACCATGATATCCGACACAATATTCCGATAAGGAATTTCAACGACAAAAGTGGCCTACAGGGCCAAAATGAAATACAACAGCATCCACGAACATCTGTTCGGGTAATACAACACGACAACAACTGACAAGACCGGAGTACACTCCAACTGACTGACCAACAATGAACAACTCGGACTAGTATCGCTCGAATGCCTCGTCGCCAACGTCATGCCCCTGTGTCTCAACTCTCCTCGCAAGCACCTAAAACATGAAAACATGTTCCGCCACGGTCGGGTCACCATCCGAGATAATGAACATCAAATACATGTATAACATGATATGCATCCAAAGGCGTAATGAAACGGTACAATGATAATAATAGTACGAGATGCTCACAAAACAATGTAAGAACCGAGCTTTCGTGAAATACTATGCCCACGGCATACTATTAATACCTTGCTCGATGTTAGAACATAAATACCAAACTGCGAAAAAAAATCCCATAATATCGCAATGAATTACACAACAAGAATCAATCAAGAACTGAATTAAACATGAATCACAATGCCCGAAGGCCCCAATGAAATTATCAAGACAATCACAAAGGCACGAAAGCCACTCACCAAGTCACAAATATCACATTCACATGAAACCGGAATAGCCCGAAGCTATAATTAATGAGGGCTAATAAGGTCATAACCACGACCGTGACCTACTGAGTTGTAGGTGTTGGGAAACCAACCGCGGAGGTTCAAGCCCCAAACTTACCCATAAGGTCATAAACGCGACCGTGACCTACTAAGTTGTAGGTGTTGGGAAGCCAACCGCGAAGGTTCAAGCCCCAAGCTTACCCATAAGATCATAAACACGACCGTGACCTACTGAGTTGTAGGTGTTGGGAAGCCAACCGCGAAGGTTCAATCCCCAAGCTTACCCATAAGATCATAAACACGACCGTGACCCTCGAGTTGTAGGTGTTGGGAACCCAACCGCGAAGGTTCAAGCCCCAAACTTACCCATAAGATCATAAACACGACCGTGACCTCGAGTTGTAGGTGTTGGGAAGCCAACCGCGAAGGTTCAAGCCCCAAACTTACCCATAAGATCATAAACACGACCGTGACCTATCGAGTTGTAGGTGTTGGGAAGCCAACCGCGAAGGTTCAAGCCCCAAACTTACCCATAATAAGCACTAGCCGAGACTAGCCTCCAAAATATATAATAAATCACAAATGACAACGATTCGTAGATTACCGAATTCGTGAGAATGATAGTGTGCTACCTTGAGTCGGCCAACACGATAACAATGATGCGATGGATGATTCCATGAATGATTGAGTGTTTGATTACCTTAGACGGCAAATCGATAAGAGTAATATGATGAATGATTGAATATCTCGATTTGCCTTAGAAAGGTCAATTGATAATAATGATATAATGAATGATTGAACATTTCGATTTGCCGAGAACGCCAATCGATAACAATGATATGAAGGATACCTCGGCACCTTTAATCGGTTACCGACGTCGAAGATGAGAAATGAATACGCTAATGCCTTTAATCGCCAATACGCTTTTAATGACAACTCCAACAGAATAACAATGATTTCAACGATGTTTTAGATTGACATCTATATGAACAACAATCGATACATCGATACCGCGAACCGCTATCGACAATGACATTAATAATGAGTATTACAATGCCTTGAATCGGCCGTTAACGAACAACAATGACGTTTGGCAAAATTGCCGGAAGGTATCGTATCGAGCGATCTCTTGATATCAATGAATTCATGAAGAGACTAAGTCTCGGAATGATACAACACATCTATACACATACATGATGACATTAGCTCAATGACTAGTACAAGTATAAAACTTGCCTCAAACCGAAGGCGAGGAAGTCCTTCCACGAACAACGCCCTTAATAGGGAATACGGCCACTCGAACAACCTTGAATTACACAAGCACCAACAATTCGCTTAATATATGAATCAAACACGAATATAACGAACTCAAACGTCGATACGATTAAACTAAGTCCATAGAGGCATTAAATCAAACACGTTGTATCCAAACTCCGATTGTTTACAATCAAACCTTAATATACCAATATCAAATCCCCTAGAAGTGTTTCAAACCAACAAAACATCTCCAAAACGATCAATAATCCGTTATGAATATCCAAAAACGTGATTATAACAACAATTAGTCGAAAATCCCCAATTCCAACTCGATTTTCAAGGTGTTCTCGAATAATTCCTCAATAATCCAATGAATCCTTATACAAACTCATAATCATATACATATCCCTTCATATAACATGATTATAACGTCCAAAACATCATATCTCAACACAAAATCGAAGTCCAAAGTGTTGAAGGAATTACCTCTTGATGATCCAAGTACTTCGATCCGATGAAAACGTGTAAAAACGACTATCCAAGCTTCCCAGATGATTGAAGGTGATGAAAAATACACACTCAAATGATAATTGATGAAGAAATCTCTCCCTCAAGATATTCTCTCTCGGTTGCAGGTGAAGAAGATGGAAAAAATGGAATAAATGAGCTCAAAATGCTCAAAAAATGAATTTATAGGGGTTGACTCGGCAGCCAGACTCGACCGTGTCCGGCATGACACGGTCGCGGCGCGCATCTGGCCGGCAGGGACTCGACCGTGTCCGGAATGACACGGTCGCGGCGCGAAGGGGCCTACCGACAGTGACCCGTCCGCGGCGCTCGGCAATGACTCGACCGTGTCCTGGCACACGGTCGGGCCTCCGGCGACGGTTACGCCTATCCGGAAGGGTGCAACTCGGCCGTGCTGACGACACGGTCGGGTCCCGAGGCGAACACTGCGGCATTATCCGGACGAGTACGCACGGGCCGTGTCGACGACACGGCCGAGTCGTTCGCGTTGATCGCCACAATTGAAAAAAATGAGCGGGTGAGCTAAAACGACCATAACTTTCTCGTCGGACTTCGATTGACTCACCGTTTGAACCATAGGAAAGCTAACTCGATGCTCTATAATATTGCAAAGATTTAGAATTTTTGGAATTACCAAAAATTAATGGTGATCTAACAAAGTCGA
Source organism: Orobanche coerulescens (assembly GCA_033398695.1). Lineage (NCBI taxonomy): Eukaryota > Viridiplantae > Streptophyta > Magnoliopsida > Lamiales > Orobanchaceae > Orobanche > Orobanche coerulescens. Next base: position 97,089,798 of record CM065806.1, read on the forward strand.
ACTCATATGAGGAAAGTTGAAACAATGAACAATAACGATACACCACTCGAAGTTTTTCCGAATGGTGAACACGGTGAAAGAATATGATTGATGAATGATTATAAATGAGTGAAAATCCACCGAGTGACAATCACCGAATGAATTTCTTGAATGATAATGACTGAATTACAACCGGGTATTACATACACCCCCCCTTAAAAGAGTTTCGTCCCCGAAACTAAGGGTCAAACAACTCGGGATAACTCTCTCGCATACTATCCTCGGTTCCCAAGTAGCCTTTTCGACTCCGTGTCTAGACCACTGAATCTTGACCAAAGGAATCGACTTATTTCTCCACTGTTTGATTCGCCGCTCCAACACTCGTACCGGACGCTTCTCGTACGAATGATCATCCGCGATTTCGATTTCGTCGAACTGAAGTATGTGACTCGGGTCGGCAACATACTTCCGCAACTGAGAGACGTGAAGCACATTATGAATTCGGCTCAATGCCGGAGGCAAAGCCAATCGATAAGCTAACTCGCCTACTCGACCCAAATTTTCAAACGGTCCAATGAATCTCGGACTCAACTTCCCCCATCTTCCGAAACGGAAAATACCTCGACTAGGTACCTCAACGATTAGAGGTATATCCGACGATGAACTCGCCGCTAACTATGATCTCAGAAGGTCACGAGAATGAAAGTGACTAAAATGAATGATGAATGATAATTGACTATAAATCCGACCAGGATTAAGAATGGCTCACCAAGGTGAATTAATAACGTCCTGAGTGATAGTTCAAGTGAAATTATTGGAACCGTTGTTCCTCGTGAATTAAATGATTAATTTCATGATGACAAGTCTCAACATGATTGATATATGATGAATGACTTAAGTGAATGAATGAACGACAATGAAATGAATGATTATCCTATTACCGAACGAGAATTAACTTGCTCAAAACCGGTGATGGATGTCATATTGTATCACAGTTAAAGTAAACAACAGTCGAACTCGCAAATGCGAGATGAAGATGCTCTTCCAAAGACGAAGACGACTAGAAAACGATCCCTTGGACGTCGGAGTCCGATGTTCCTCTGACAGCTCTTTCCATACCGAGGCAGGAAAGTCACGTGATAATTACAGATCTCGTATGAAGATCGCATTATGATTATGAGACGGAATGATAACAATGAGCATACACGCTCTAACACAATGAATGCATTAATAATGCGGTAAAATGATCGTCCACATGACACCGGAATATGATGAGATCGCATGAGAGATCAAATGAGGTAACATGATTACTCGATGAAATTCTGAAATGATTACCTTGAACAAGTTAACAAGGTTGAAAATTCAATCCACAAGATCAACAACCGAACAATGAGATGGATGGATGATTAATGAATTGGTGAGCAATGAGTGAGTGATGAATGAACTAACTAAGCAATGAGATTGAATAAGTGATTAATGATTAACTGAGTAATGAGATAGACTGAGTGAAGAATGAATTAATTGAGTAATGAGATTGACTGAGTGATGAATGAATTAATTGAGCAATGAGATTGACTGGGTGATGAATGAATTAACTGAATAATGAGATTGAGTGAGTACTGAATGAATTACTTGAGTAATGAGATTGACTGAGTGATGAATGAATTAACTGAATAATGAGATTGAGTGAGTACTGAATGAATTACTTGAGTAATGAGATTGACTGAGTGATGAATGAATTAATCGAGCGATGAGATTAACTGAGTGATTAATGAATTAACTGAACAATGAGATTGACTGAGTGATGAATGAATTAATCGAGCGATGAGATTAACTGAGTGATTAATGAATTAACTGAACAATGAGATTGACTGAGTGATGAATGAATTGACTGAACAATGAAATTGACTGAGTGATTAATGAATTAATCTGAACAATGAGATTGACTAAGTGATGAAGGAATTAACTGAGTGATGAATGAATTAACTGAGCAATGATATCGACTGGGTGATGAATGAATTAACCGAGTGATGAATGAATTAACCGAGTGATGAATGAATTAATTGAGTGATGAATGAATTCACTGAGTGATGAATGATATTAACTGAGTGATGAATGAATTAACCGAGTGATGAATGAATTATCTGAGTAATGATATTGACTGAGTGATGAACGAATTAACTGAGTGATGAATGATATTGACTGAGTGATGAATGAATTAACCGAGTGATGAATGAATTATCTGAGTAATGATATTGACTGAGTGATGAACGAATTAACCGAGTGATGAATGATATTGATCGAGTGATGAATGAATTAACCGAGTGATGAATGAATTATCCGAGTAATGATATTGGTCGAGTGATGAGCGAATTAACAGAGTTATGAATGATATTGTCTGAGTGATGAATGAATTAATTGAATGATGAGATTAACAGAGTGATGAATGAATTAACATGATCGACAAGATCAAAATGGTGATTGAGGATTATTAACTGGTGAATGAGTTGATCCATAGCACTTACACAGGTCACACGTGCTCCAAAACAATTAGTCATGAATCAATCATAACAATAATATCACATATATGTTTCAACAAGCATGAATAATTAATGACATGATAAATGTATGAACATAAAGAGAATCGAGTCCTTACACAGGTCATACGAAGCTTCGAGGTCTCGCGATACTAGTCTTCACTGACGACGACTCGATGAATGAATGACTCGTGCAGTCGCACTAATATTACGACTCACAAAACCTGACTGACTAGATTGTCATAACCTGACAATCCCACTACTACCGCGACGGTAGGACCACATAACTCACATCTCAGGGTATTACACAACCCAAAGCTCTGATACCATTTCTGTAACACCCCCAAATCCTATTGGGTTATTACAGTGCCGTGGACCCCACACCAGGAGATCCACCAGGCAAACATGACTATAATACATTAAATTAAACAACAAGGGAAAATCATAGTCCCTACCATGATATCCGACACAATATTCCGATAAGGAATTTCAACGACAAAAGTGGCCTACAGGGCCAAAATGAAATACAACAGCATCCACGAACATCTGTTCGGGTAATACAACACGACAACAATCGACAAGACCGAGTACACTCCAACCGATGACCAACAATGAACAACTCGGACTAGTATCGCTCGAATGCCTCGCCGCCAACGTCATGCCCCGTGTCTCAACTCTCTCGCAAGCACCTAAAACATGAAAACATGTTCCGCCCCACGGTCGATCATCCAGATAATGAACATCAAATACATGTATAACATGATATGCATCCAAAGGCAGAATGAAACGGTACAATGATAATAATAGTACGAGATGCTCACAAACCAATGTAAGAACCGAGCATTCGTGAAATACTATGCCCACGGCATACTATTAATACCTGTTCGACAGGTTAGAACATAAATGCCCAACGGCGAATCAAAATCCCAGAATATCGCAATGAATTACACAACATGAATCCATCAAGAACTGAATTAAACATGAATCACAATGCCCGAAGGCCCCAATGAAATTATCAAGACAATCACAAAGGCCTGAAAGCCACTCACCAAGTCATCAAATATCACATTCACATGAAACCGGAATAGCCCGAAGCTATAATTAATGAGGGCTAATAAGGTCATAACCACGACCGTGACCTACTGAGTTGTAGGTGTTGGGAAACCAACCGCGGAGGTTCAAGCCCCAAACTTACCCATAAGGTCATAAACGCGACCGTGACCTACTAAGTTGTAGGTGTTGGGAAGCCAACCGCGAAGGTTCAAGCCCCAAGCTTACCCATAAGATCATAAACACGACCGTGACCTACTGAGTTGTAGGTGTTGGGAAGCCAACCGCGAAGGTTCAAGCCCCAAGCTTACCCATAAGATCATAAACACGACCGTGACCTACTGAGTTGTAGGTGTTGGGAAGCCAACCGCGAAGGTTCAAGCCCCAAACTTACCCATAAGATCATAAACACGACAGTGACCTACAGAGATGTAGGAGTTCGGAAGCCAACCGCGAAGGTTCAAGCCCCAAACTTACCCATAAGATCATAAACAGGATCGTGACCATCGAGTTGTAGGTGTTGGGAAGCCCGCGAAGGTTCAAGCCCCAAACTTACCCATAATAAGCACTAGCCGAGACTAGCCTCCAAAAATATAATAAATCACAAATGACAACGATTCGTAGATTACCGAATTCGTGAGAATGATAGTGTGCTACCTTGAGTCGGCCAACACGATAACAATGATGCGATGGATGATTCCATGAATGATTGAGTGTTTCGATTACCTTAGAACGGCAAATCGATAAGAGTAATATGATGAATGATTGAATATCTCGATTTGCCTTAGAAAGGTCAATTGATAATAATGATATAATGAATGATTGAACATTTCGATTTGCCTGAGAACGGCCAATCGATAACAATGATATGAAGGATACCTCGGCACCTTTAATCGGTTACCGACGTCGAAGATGAGAAATGAATACGCTAATGCCTTTAATCGCCAATACGCTTTTAATGACAACTCCAACAGAATAACAATGATTTCAACGATGTTTTAGATTGACATCTATATGAACAACAATCGATACATCGATACCGCGAACCGGCTATCGACAATGACATTAATAATGAGTATTACAATGCCTTGAATCGGCCGTTAACGAACAACAATGACGTTTGGCAAAATTGCCGGAAGGTATCGTATCGAACGATCTCTTAATATCAATGAATTCATGAAGAGACTAAGTCTCGGAATGATACAACACATCTATACACATACATGATGACATTAGCTCAATGACTAGTACAAGTATAAAACTTGCCTCAAACCGAAGGCGAGGAAGTCCTTCCACGAACAACGTCCTTAATAGGGAATACCGCCACTCGAACAACCTTGAATTACACAAGCACCAACAATTAATATATGAATCAAACACGAATATAACGAACTCAAACGTCGATACGATTAAACTAAGTCCATAGAGGCATTAAATCAAACACGTTGTATCCAAAATAAGATTGTTTACAATCAAACATTAATTTACCAATATCAAATACCCAATGTTTTTTTTAAAACCAACAAAAAATCTCTAATAATATAAATAATCCTTTATTAATATCAAAAAACGTGATTATAACAACAATTATTCGAAAATCCCCAATTCCAACTATATTTTAAAGGTGTTCTCGAATAATTCCTCAATAATCCAATGAATCCTTATACAAACTCATAATCATATACATATCCCTTCATATAACATGATTATAACGTCAAAACATCATATCTCAACACAAAATCGAAGTCCAAAGTGTTGAAGGAATTACCTCTTGATGATCCAAGTACTTCGATCCGATGAAAACGTGTAAAAACGACTATCCAAGCTTCCCGGATGATTGAAGGTGATGAAAATACACACTCAAATGATAATTGATGAAGAAATCTCTCCCTCAAGATATTCTCTCTCGGTTGCGAGTGAAGAAGATGGAAAAAATGGAATAAATCACCAAAATGCTCAAAAATGAATTTATAGGGGTTGACTCGGCAACTGACTCGACCGTGTCCGGCATGACACGGTCGCCGCGCGCGCATCCGGCCGGCGAGGGACTCGGCCGTGTCCGGAATGACACGGTCGCGGCCAAGGGGCCTACCGACAAGTGACCCGTCCGCGGCGCTCGGCAATGACTCGGCCGTGTCGGCACACGGCCGGGCCTCGCGACAGTTCGCCTATCCGGAAGGGTGCAACTCGGCCGTGCGACGACACGGTCGGGTCACGAGGCGCAACTGCGGCATTATCCGACGAGCACGGCACGGGCGTGTCGGACGACACGGCCGAGTCGTTCGGCAGTGATCGGCCACAATTGAAAAAAATGAGCGGGTGAGCTAAAACGACCATAACTTTCTCGTCCGGACTCCGATTGACTCACCGGTTGAACCATAGGAAAGCTAACTCGATGCTCTATAATATTGCAAAGATTTAGAATTTTTGGAATTACCAAAAATTAATGGTGATCTAACAAAGTCGAACTCATATGAGGAAAGTTGAAACAATGAACAATAACGATACACCACTCGAAGTTTTTCCGAATGGTGAACACGGTGAAAGAATATGATTGATGAATGATTATAAATGAGTGAAAATCCACTGAGTGACAATCACCGAATGAATTTACTGAATGATAATGACTGAATTACAACCGGGTATTACATAAACGCCCCGTGTATAAAGTCCAGTATGAGATAAACTATCAACATATGACTATATAAGCCCGACTAAAAATCTTACACATATCAACCATCATAGAAGTGTGATTCTAGAGATGTTAATATATCAACATGACAATGAAATATAAAAAAAATCATGATATCCAATAAGGATCAACAGAAACTCACAAAAGTGAAAGAGCGATATGTCAATAGTGAATATCAATACAATGAATAATATTAAAACAACAGTCCTGGGATCACCATCCCTCAAGGAATGATCAACAATAGTACCTCAACATGAATCGCAACTCATAAAGCATAAAACAAAGTACAACAATATGTACAACTTTCATAAGCATCATAATCTTGATAACCAAATAAGAATTAACTTTCCTCAATACCGAAGATGAAATGTCCTATCACGAACAAACGTCCTACACTAAAATCAATAACCTCTCGAACAACTATGAATGGAGTACAATTCATTAACTATCTATAATCCACGAAAGTAATTGGTTTCTTCAAGAACACCAAGAACAATTCATCATCTTCCTTATAAGCATGATAATAGGTTATAACATTATATCCTTCGATCATATCAACTCATAAGTGAGAATAATATCATCACCCATGATTATATCAACACATAATAGAATTCTTCAAGTTTAAAACCCAACATCAATGTGTTCTTCACAACAACTTAAATAATCCAAATAGATGAAAAAACCCACTTCATAATCATACATATAACTCATATATATCATGATTATAACTTCATACACGTTATAATCCCTTCAAAAGCAAACTCCAAGAGATGAAGTCCTACGACTGAATCCATATCAATACTCTTTCCAAGCGCACCATCATTATAGATGGTCAATTCCACGAATACTCAAGTGTTTGGAACTCACAAGTCACAAAGCTCTCTATACAACACAGCTCTCGGATGAAATGAAGAAGTGAAGAAATAAGTGTAAAATCGAGCTACAGTCGTATATACTGCCTTTATTACGGCAATAACAATGAGCCTTATGACCGTAACCACCATATAGAATGTCGTAAGATACCAATTACATGGTCATACTCTACACATCTCACCAACCCCAACTTGGAGATCAATGCCCTTACGACCGTAACTCAATAGTACTACGATTGTAACATCAAAAGCACGACTGCAACTTACCAAGTTTACGTGCGTAACCTGCCATCGACAAATGTCACCAATTGCAATATCCACTATTTTTATAAAATAATATTATTATTTATCATAATATTATTAATGCATTTCATTTCACTTAGTCTCATTACATTACCGAGTGAATAATTGTTGTACAATTATTTTCACTTCACATACAAGTCAATTTATTTAATCTCGCTTAGTGAATCATAAATATTTTTACGGCATCTCATAAGTTCCAAGATCGAGTAAATTTTTACTAATTTATTTTAAAAAACATTTAATATTAGTCATTGTTATTAATATTATTATAATTATTAAAGATATTACTATTATTATTAATAATAATATTTATCATAGAGGGCAATATTAATATTAATAGTTTTAATATTATTAGATATCAATATTAATTATTTAAAGTCCAATTGGAATTCTTTTTAGCCCAACAGCCCCAATAAATTATACACCACGTATACTCCTAGGGCCATCCTATACCTAACCTAGGAGTATAAATACACTATTCTGCAGCACAAATAAGAATATACAAAAAAATACACCAAATACAATCTATTGGAGTCCAGCCGCCGATCGATCCAGCAAAAAACAACTCTTCTGAAAATTTCCCCGTCTCATCAACTTCACTCAAGCACAGGTAAAATTCTACTTAAGTTTTGATTTTCTGCTCGTCTGCAATTTACTCTGGGTTACAAAGTCAAACACGAAACTTCAAATCACATGAACAAACCCCATTCAAATATCATAAATCCATCAACTGAATTTCAAATTCAATGACCCAGACCTGCTGTTCGTCGAGCCATAAACCACATCTTTGAAAATTTGAATTCTAAATCGGGCCAAGCCCGAAAATCAACTGCACCCCGAATCAAATCGAACTCAAATCCGACTTACCTTTTCATCCGAGTTCGTCTGACTCAGAATCCCAAATCCGAACGCAGCCCGTGCGCCATCACCTTCTTCTCGGCCGCATAATCAAAACCTTTTCTTGCCCGAAATCGGAATTTCACCGAGTTATCCGCCAGAAACTGCCGCCCGCTGCAACCACCAACACCGTCTTTTCGGCTGGACGAACCACACCAACTGCCGGAGCCCCAAAATTGGACCTGTCGAACCACAGACCAGGTCCGCAACCCTCAATTAGACTCAAATCAGTCGAGTCCAGAACCACCACCGTCTTGCCCTTTATCCGCCGTTCCAGTTTGCAAGTAGTGCGCGCGTTTTTGTCTGCAGTGTGTGTGTCTGTGTGGGAAAATATGTGGGTCGATTGGTTTTCTTGGTTATAAATGGTGAGAACCAGAACAGAGATAAGATTTTTACAGTGAGAAGTTGAGAGAGAGTTTTGAGAGATCGAATTTTAGAGAGATAGAGAGAGAGTTTCCTAAGACCATCTCCAACCACACACCAAAACACCAAATTTGGTGTGTGGCTTAATCCAATCATACACCATAACCCCAAATAATTTGGTGTGGCACTATTCAATTTCTAAAAACACACCAAATTTGGTGTGTCACTATTCACATACCAAATCACTATTCATCCATTAAATCATTTTATTTTATTTATTTTCATGTTTTAAAATATAATTATTTAATTTTTTTTTTTATGTTTTAAATAATCTAATTATTATTTATGATATTAATTTTAATAAATATTAATCTAACTTAATATTTTATATGTTTTTGTTAATTCGTTTTTTTATTTAAAATTAATTTATAAATAATAATTACTATTAAAGAAATAATATTTTATATGTTTTTGTTAATTCGTTTTTATTTTAATTCGTTTAATTTGTGTTATTTCAATTGATGTAATTTTATTTAAATGTATTATTAATTAAAAAATTATCGTTTTTATTTTTATCGGTTTTCATTAAATAAATTAATTACTGATTATTTATTATTATATTTACAAATTATAATTATTGTTATTAATAAAAATAGTTAATAGTAAATAAAATATGTTATTTTAATGTGGGGTCCACAAATTTGGTGTTTTTTTTGAAGTATGGTTGGAGTTGAGGTTTTTTTTTTTTGGTGTTGGGCCCACCAAATTTGGTGTTTTGGTGTGTTTTTTTGGTGTGAAGGTTGGAGATGCTCTAAGGAGAGAGAGAGAGAGTTCACGAGTGAGACATGAAGGAGAAATGATGGACTGTCGGCTGAGACAATTCCAGAAAGGATTTATATACCAGGATTTTTTAGGTTAACATCAATTAAATCTCTTATTTCTGCATTTATTCAATTCCACCATAGACATCTTTTAACTTTCAATTTGACCAGAGTCAGATTTTAATTCCTACAATTTATCCCCAATCAGTTTTGGTATTCTTAAGTAAACCCTATTTTGACTCAGTCATTAATGATGTTAACTCTTCGATTATAATTAATAATTAATTTCAATTTAATACATTATATTTTTATTTTCAGTCATTACATCATAATATTTATAATGATTATAGTTATTATTATTATTATTATATGTAGATATTAATGAGGAATTATGGGCTTAGGACTTTGAGTCAAGCATCTTCATATTGAAGTTCAAGCAGCATCATTTTATTCAGGTGGAAATTTTCACAATCATTTTAATTGCTTTACTTGGACTGCTATATGATATTCTATTTATGTTTAAAAATTAAGGATACATGTTGTAAATCAGGCTCACATGTGTACGTGTAAAGAAGCTATCTTAAGATATATGTTGTGTGGGATACCTGCACAACCTCAATATTCATATGCGTGCTAGATTCATGTTATATGTAATATTGTGTGTATGTATTCATGTTGAGGAAAATATTATTGATAGAATAATTATTTTATTGCTTTTCATGAGTTTGTATATTATTGTGATATGTGTAATTTCCACGAGCTGAAGGAAGCTCACTCCCACCTATATTGAACCCGCAGGTTAAGCCGAGCTGGATGGACAAATGAGCGAGTTGAGAGGACATATGATAATATTTTTATTTAAAATGATGTTTTCCTTTACGTCTTATGCTTTGAAACATATATTTTTATTTGGGAAAACTATTGATTGGTAGTAATAGTTTTTAAATTTTTTTTCCGCCGCAATTATGACCTCTTATTATGACATGTCGTTGCCTTAATTAATAGGCATTTATTTTTAGTCAGTGTGGCGACTCGACTTTGTAGGCGAGAATTTTAGTATTCTCAAAGGAATTTATTGTTGGGAATAGTGCCCTAGGACATTCGATGTGTCTAGATTTGTAATTGTCATACTTAAATAAAGTTATTTGATATCATTTATTTCTCGTTGATTATTATAATGTGTGCATGTTTTAATATTATAATAATCGAATAATAGTTATTCACGAATAATAAGATTATTCAAATGTCCCTGGTACAATCGCGTTAAGTAGAGACTCAAGTGATTAATATACTAGTATAAGTTTGATTGATAATCATCGTATGATTATGCGTATGGTACGAATTAATCTTATGGGTATTGGTTGGAGAACTAATACTGTACAGACCCACATTGAGATCACTGCATGGAAATGTCATAAGTGAATCTCAATATAATAGTATGTCAATAAATACTTGAACCTGAGATTATCATAGAGTCCAACATGATAACTGCTATGCCTTGACGTAATCCAACGTCATCTGAAACATGATGATCATAAAGGTTAGCGATCGGGATTAGTGGGAGTCATGTAGAGGGCAATGAATAATCAAGATGGGGATTTGTCCCTCTCTTTAGTGAGAGAGATATCTGCTGGGCCCCTCAATAAGTAGGACTGAAGGAAATGCATGGTCATGCTCAAATGAAGAGTCATTTGATTCAATCAGTCTACTTAAGATCGAGAAAGCATTTGAATATAAATAAGTATGACAGACTCCATGACTTAGTTCAAATATGATATCGCGTGACAAAGGGATTTGACACGTTAAAAGGTTTAATGGACTATTAACTTATATTATTGGGTAATCATAATGTCTTGCTAGAGGCCGCTTATGATTTATTATTTAATAAAATATTAAATAATTGCCAACATAATATAAACCTTTTGGGTCGCACGTACGACAATTATGGACAAGTAGGAATAAATATCAACCGGGAATAATAAATATAATATTGAATATTATATTTATAAGGAGATTAAATAATAAGTAATATATAATATTGGATATTATATATATATCTATATTGTATTATTTAATAAGATGAGGGGTAACTAACCAAATACTAGATTCTTGAATCTAGGGTTTACTTAGTATAAATATAAGATATTGGACAAGAGTTGAAAATAAGAAAAGAAAAGGGAAAAATTGCCCCCCCCCCCCCCAAGAAAGAAAGAAAATCGACCTCTTCTTCTTACAGTAGGAGAACGACGTCGGTCATCTAATCTTCTTCCCTTAGTTGATCTTGATCGATAGTACAATCTTTCTAGTAAGGAATTTGTGTTGTACTATTTATCAATATTATTCGTAAGGATCTAGCAATCCGGCTTCTAGAATTGTTCGTGTGTGGATCACCCAAAGAGGAATGAGATATTCATCTGCTTCTAGTCCGAATTTAGATTTGTTCGTCGGATTAAGGTAATTCGATTAACCCTTTAATCAAATAATTAAATCACTGCATGAGATCCTAGATTGGGTTTTCTTATTATTTCTTCCACTGCGTTTTACTCTTGATTGATGTATTCGATGCATGAAAAACCCAATATTGGTATCAGAGCCCGGTTGCATGTAATTTAATTATTTGTGTAGAACATGTTTATGTGTAAATTATGTTCTTGATTATGTTTATAAAATATAGATTTTATAAAATAATATTTCTGATTTAATTTGATTAAATCGGATCGCAAAATTTTTTTGTACTGTTTTTGCTATTTTTTGTACTGTTAAAACCCGAAACTGTTCTAGAGAAACTGTCCACGAACGGGCCACGAATCGGGCTAACCCGCGGGTCTGGGCTAGGGTTACGTGATGACCGAACTGGGTCGACCCGCGCCCGCGCCCCGCACCCGCGGCCCTGTGCGAAAATAGGCAATAAATGGCGCAAAATGTTGCGCATCCCAAGTTTTGAACCTGTAATACCCGTAATTTTCTCTTTCGGTAATTTTTCATTTTTGGCATTTTTCTGGTTTTCAGAACTCGCTTGCGAGCGTTTTGAAATTTTGATGATGTTTTATTCTGCGTATTTGGTCATTCGAGTTTGTTTCGGGGCTATTATAACCGAATCCGTGTTTTGAGCGACTTTTCCGCACTCGAGTCCGATTTCTTCGAATCTCGTTCGAAACTGTTGTTTCGGGTTTCTCGTAAGTTCATTTAACGTTGTTATACGTATTGTGAACTTCGGTTTGGCTGTTGTCGTATCGTGATTTTCGGATATTTTGGGCTGTTTCGTAATTTCCCAAAAGTTTGGGGGTAATTACTTTTGTTGTCGTATTCTGAACCTTTGGGTAAGGCACAAGCCCTTAGCATGTTTTCCACCGTCTGAATGGTCCTATCGGATTGTCCGTCAGTCTGCAGGTGATAAGTCGTGCTGAAGTTCAATTCGGTCCCCAAGGCCTTATGAACTGCTTTCCAAAAGTGAGACACAAAACGGCCGTCTCGATCAGAAATAATGGTCTTCGGCGTACCATGCAATCGGACTATCTCTGAAATAAATACTCGTGCCAACCTCTCTGGTCCCCACGTGTCCTTAATGCCTAGAAAATGAGCCGATTTGGTTAAACGATCAACTATCACCCAAATCATGTTCATTCCTGTCTTGGTTTTCGGCATACTAGTAATAAAGTCCATCGATATGTCCTCCCACTTCCATTCAGGAATCGGGAGTGGCTTCAACATCCCGGCAGTTCGTTGATGCTCGATCTTAACCTGCTGACAAGTCAAACATTTCGAAACATAATCCGCTACATCTTTCTTCATGTTACCCCACCAGAAATTCTGCTTCAAATCTTGTACATCTTACTGGTGCCCGGGTGGATAGAATAGGGCGAGCTGTGAGCTTCCTTCATAATCGTCTGTTTCAGAATATCGACATCGGGAACACAGAGTCGGTTCTGAAATCTCAAAACTCCATCATCATGAATTACGAATCCGGGGGCTTTCCCCTTGATCACTTCATCACGTAACCGGATCATCAGAGGATCATTTGCCTGCTTAGATTTGATTTCTTCGGTTAACGATGAAGTTATTTCCATCACGCACAGTTGTCCTTGGACTCTTTGTAACCACACCTCAATTCCTTCTCGAATCATCTCTCGTTGAATGCGGAGCTGGGAGGTCAGAGTCTCCAACATCTGGATAGAAATAGGCTTGCGGCTAAGTGCATCTGCCACTACATTCACTTTGCCTGGATGATACAAAATTTTCAAGTCGTAGTCCTTAATCAGCTCTAACCATCTTCTTTGCCGCATGTTCAACTCTTTCTGACTGAAGATGTATTTGAGACTCTTGTGATCCGTAAAGATCTGACAGTGAGTCCCGTACAGGTAATGTCTCCAGATTTTCAAAGCAAAAACTACTGCTGCTAACTCCAAATCGTGCGTTGGGTAATTCACTTCATAAGGTTTCAACTGTCGTGATGCATAAGTGGTCACCTTATCATTCTGCATCAATACGCATCCAAGTCCTTGGTTCGAAGCATCACTGTAAACTATAAATCCCCCAGTTCCCTGTGGAATTGTCAAAATCGGTGATGTCGTCAATCTCCTTTTCAATTCATCAAAGCTATTCTGGCACAACTCGTTCCACTCAAACTTTTGAATTTTCTGCAGTAGTCGAGTAAGTGGGCGGGAAATTTTGGAAAACCCTTCCACGACCCGACGATAATACCCAGCAAGTCCTAAGAAACTCCGGACTTCTTTCACGTTCTTTGGAGGTTTCCAATCCATAACTGCTTCGATCTTCTGAGGATCTACTCGGACTCCTTCAGCTGATACCACATGGCCGAGGAACATTACTTCCTTTAGCCAAAATTCACACTTTGAAAGTTTGGCGTACAATTGCTCGTTCCTCAAAAGTTCTAATATAGTCCGTAAATGCTACGCATGCTCTTCCGGGTTCTTAGAATATACCAGAATGTCATCAATGAACACAACCACAAATTTATCCAAATATTCGATGAACACTCGGTTCATCAATTGCATGAATACAGCAGGTGCATTAGTGAGACCAAACGGCATCACTACAAACTCATAGTGTCCGTAACGAGTTCTGAACGCTGATTTCGGAACATCAGATTCCTTATTCCTCAGCTGATGATATCCTGATCTCAGATCGATTTTAGAAAATACTGTTGCTCCTTGTAACTGGTCAAACAAATCATCAATCCGTGGCAACGGATACTTGTTCTTAATCGTCATTTTGTTCATCTCTCGATAGTCAATACACAGTCGAAGCGATCCATCCTTCCTCAGACAAAAGAATCGGCGCTCCTGTGGCGAAACGCTGGCCGTGGATATAGCCTTTGTCCAGTAACTCCTCTAGTTGCTTTTTCAGTTCGTACATCTCAGTAGGTGCCATACGATACGGCGCCTTAGAAATTGGTGTAGCTCCGGGTTCCAGCTCAATGGTGAATTCTACATCCTATCGTGGAGGTAATCCAGGTAACTCGTCAGGAAATACATCCAGAAACTCGTTCACAATAGGAATGGATGAAAGTTCCACAATTTCGTCTTCTTTCTTCATTGCATAGCACCAGTATCTGGTACAGCCCTGTTTCAACAATTTGATAGCTTTCAACGCTTTAATCAACTTTCCTAAACTTCCCGGTTTCCATCCTTCAAACAGTATTTCAGAACCATCATCAGCGGTCAGCGAGATATTCCTCCTTCGATAGTTTACAATAGCTCCATATTGATTAAGTCAATCGTCTCTGAGTATCAGGTCGTCTCCTTGCATTTCTATCACGATCAGATTTGATAGCCATTCTCTGCCTCCAAATGATACAGGGAAATCTCTAGTTTCTAAATTTCCAACAATCCTCTCTCCGCTCGGTAAACCAATCACATAAGGTTCACAATTATGAAAACCAGAAATATTCAAACGATTTACACAAGATAAGGATATAAATGAATGCATAGCTCCTGTATCGAATAAAACGCTAACTGGATGGGAAAGGATCTGAACGGTACCTGATGCGACAGCAGCATCCTGATCGTCTGTTCTCCTCATCTCGTATAGACGTGGGGGAACAGATCCGGCACTCGATGTCCCCTTTCGGTCAAACTGTCCTCTGCCTCATCCGCGGCCAACATTTTGAGGCATCTGTACACTCTGTTGCGTCTGTTGAATACTCGATTCTTTCTGGGCTGGCTTTGATGTACGGGCTCTAAAAGCTTTCGCAGCCTCCTCACAGAACACCGCACGATTTCCCTCTCGACCACAGTCAAAACAAGTCACGGTAGGGAATGAGCAATCTCGTCGATAATGTCCTGTTCGACCACAATTAAAGCACTTCCTTGTCATATCTGTCGTGACTGATACTGCTCCAGAGTTCTTTCCGCTCTTGGATGGGTGCGAAGGTTTCTTGAACGAATGAAAGGATGACTGGGCTTTGCGGGGCCCACTACTCTTGTGCTCTGTAAAACTGCGAGAGACTTTCTGATTCTTGGATTCGGTAAACTTCTCCATCGCTGCTTCCTTGATCTCATACGCCAACGCCTTATCCTGGTATTGACGAAGAGTGGTACATTCAAAACCGGACATGTACCTCTGGATTTCTGGTTTCATCCTCATATCAAAATGGATCATCATTTCTGCATCTGTTCTGACTAGATGTTGAACGAATGCCAGTTGTTGGTTAAACGTCTTAATTGTCTGGGATACAGGGTCGTCTGACGGCTGAGCGGAGAAAAACTCCCGAACTTTGGCTTCCCTCACAGGACGAGGGCAGTACTGAGCTTCCATCATCAGTTTAAACTCTGTCCAATCAGCTTCATGGTCTACAGGCCGGATGGCTTCCCACCATTCGGACGCTTCCCCTATCAGAAAGTATTGAGCGATAGAGGCTCTCCTATTGCCCGGCGCTTAATCCCGGCAAAAATTTTCTCCAATTCCTTCAACCAATGGTCCCATGTGGGAGTCTCAGAAAAGCCATCAAATTTGGGTGGTTGCATCTTCGCCACCTCTTGCAGCCATCGGTCACCTTGATTTCCCATTTCCGGGATCCTTTGCTGTCCATCTCCCTGCTGTAACCCCACCGCCACCTGCATTCGGTCCACGACCTGGGCGAACTAGGTCATCTGGTTCACCACCTGACGAAGGATTTCTGGTACAGCAGATTCCGGTTCGTTATTGATAGATCTTTGTGGCTCGCCTGAGCTTTGACTGGCTTGATTAGAAGGCGACGCTTCCCTTTCAGCATTCCTTCGTCCGCGTCCACGACCGCGACCACGTCCACGTCCGCCTCTCAACATACTGTAAGCATAAATACTCAATATACAGGAAACAATACCGTTCAAATGCTCAAGTACAAAGAAATATAACATGTAAAGGACGAGATAGAGTTTAGGAACTTACAACCACCATTCACACAAAGACGTAGGCAGTACAGAGATATTATTCACGGCTGGTTACCTCAAAAGACGTATACGACTCCTATTTTAACCCAATGGCCAAGATATCCATAATCTTAGCTCCGATACCATATTCTGTAACACCCCCGATATATTCAGGAATATTACAGCGCCGTAAATCCTTTACGTAAGAATTTACAAGGCTGAATAAATGAAACGACAATGACATATACCAACTTATGGAAATAACGGAAATAAGATACAACAGTTTTGACCAATACTGAAAATATGAAAGTTCAACGGAAAAGTATTATTACATCACCAAATCCAAAATCATCATAAACGACTACGTACTCGAGTACTTATTGAAATGACCAACAAATAACAGACAATTAAACCCGGCCGGAACATCACAATGCACCATCGTCGTCGTGCAGTTCCAGTGGTTGTTTCCACGCTCTCCTGGATCCTTAACATAAACAAAAATGTTCACCCCCGAAGGGGTTAGCACAACGATGCTAGTACAAGTACCACAACATATTATTCAACATCTCACGAAGAATAATAATAATGTAAATGACAAAAATACCAACGAGTCTTCTCCTACGAGAAACTCATAATTAACATACACAACTGATATTCACAACATGATATCACAACATACACATGGTAATTCCAATGATCCAGCATTCACTGCCTAGACCCCAAGATGATCCCATCGGACCAACACGTGGTGGAAAAACCCGTCCAATAATCCAGCGCACGCTAGCATAGATCCCAAGATGATCCCGTCGGACCAACACGTGGTGGACATACAACAACGACATACATGTACAACAATATGTATAATATCAATAAATAAAACAATTAAGGTACTTGCCTCGATTCGAAGACAAGAACAATACTTCCACGAAAAACGAAACACTCGAAGGTCGCCCCTTCGATCAATCACGTAACAAGCTCGAACCTTAACAAAAGAAATAATATAGAATTCATCTCATGTCGTACGAATGTCTAACAATCCAATTTACGGCCGAAAGTTCATAAAATGTAATCTGCCTGAACTGCTTAGCGTACGCTAAGTATTCTACGTAGTGCGCGCTAAGCCTGTTCGTTAGCGCATGTAAACAATAAAGCCTAGCGTACGCTAACTCTGTATTGACAGTCCTCTCTGATCAGACGACTGACTCGCCTGATGACATAGCGCACGTTACGTTTCCAATCGTAGCGTACGTTAACTATGCTCGATAGCGCACGTTAATATACAAAGTTTAGCGTGCGCTAAACATGCATGGCAGTTCACTACTGGGCAGTAGACTGATCTAATCGTGATCAAACCAATGAAATCTTCAGTGTTAATTCATGTCATCTCCATGAATATCATGCTCATATGGTTATGAATGATCTTACGGATAACAACAACTTCGGATTCAAGAATATGTATACTATCATAAAACCATATTCCATTTCGATTACAATTCTTCATGCATAATTCGGAAGGCCTAACGATCGATATCAATACCTTATATCAATAAAAACCATCATCATGTAGTTCGTTTAACACTCCATCTTTACAAGATAAATCTTTCCATGATCAATCTCTTAGATTCGTCTAACAATAATGATGTTAAAGTCAAGTCCGTGATTACTATGATGACACCTTCTAAATTCGGATTACCAATGTCAGAAACTTCCTCTACTTTTTCATTGTAACAATATTCGAATCATGATGTTCATAATCAAGGTACTTAAGGCATAATCATCTCAATATCCTAAACATGATGTGGTTTGGATAATTCACCAAAGAAACCTAATATCTTGATAGCATAATCCTCATATCCTTAAGAACACGAATTCAAGGTTGGAAGTAGTATAACATACTTTAAGATGAGGAAAAACACCGAGACAACGAGTAGAATCCGGCTCCGGTTGCTTGTTCGCCAAATCAAGACGTTTCTCCACTCCAATGATCAAACACAAGTGACATTCAATCTCCAAAGATCAAGTAGATGTGTTCTAAGTGTGTTTAAGGAGGATAATGGGCTCTCTGGACTTATCAAATAATGAGGACGAGTGAAGGGAACAAGAAGAAATGAAGTGCTCACCCATATATAAACTTTCCGTACATTAGCTGATTAGCGCACGCTATCATACATCCTTAGCGCGCTAATAAGAGTTGACTCCAAAACTGTTCAGGTTCGTCCGCGGGAATCTTATCCGGTCCTACGTCCGACTGGCGCATGTGCTAGCCCCCCAGCTCAATAATTGACTGCCTAGCGCACGCAATTCTTCATTCGTAGCGTGCGCTAGTTGTAGCCCGATAACGCATGTTAAGCTACATTCTTAGCGTGCGCTATCACGATTTTGCATGAGTAATTTGCATGTTGTTATACTTATGTACAAGGGTACAAATGTGAGAAATAACATACTCCAATTATCGAGATCACAATTCCGAATAATACAGATGAAATACACAATAATAAGTCCGGATATTACAACGACCAACCCTAATTATATCGAAACCTACCTCCAAATGAGTAATACAATCCAACAAAACACCTTCAATGATATCAATAATCCAATAGGAAACCACAACTCAAGGTTACGACAACTTTAATCGGAAACCCCCAAAATAATCAAGGTCAAACATCAAGGGTTCTTGAATAATTCTCCAAATATTCATCAAATCCGAAATATACACCAATAAATCCGTAAGAATACATGTATCCAAGATAGATATTCCTTATCTAACATATTCCAACATAATAGCAAGCTTACATGAAGAGATCGGAAGGAAACACTCAAATTCTGAAATTCTAGATTCAAGAAATGTTTACCTTGATTTGATGTGTTGGAGAAGATTAGATGATGATTAATTAGGATTAGAAGATTGAAGATGTTGATAGGTGGATGCAGCTCAAAGAGATCTCTCCAAATCATCCGAAATCGCCCGAAATCACCCAAGGAAGGAGGTGAG
This sequence comes from Orobanche coerulescens, assembly GCA_033398695.1. Taxonomy (NCBI): domain Eukaryota; kingdom Viridiplantae; phylum Streptophyta; class Magnoliopsida; order Lamiales; family Orobanchaceae; genus Orobanche; species Orobanche coerulescens. Next base: position 97,109,674 of record CM065806.1, read on the forward strand.
AAGTGAAAATGACGAAACTGGACAGAACTGTCCTATATATACTGATCCCAGCTTAGCGCACGCTAAACCCTGATATTTAGCGTGCGCTAGCGGGTTAACCGGGCAGTCCAGTGAACTCTGACTGCCTCGTTAGCATGCACTACGAACTTGGTAGCGTGCGCTAACGCCTTCCCGATAGCGTGCGTTAACCCAAAATATTAGCTTGCGCTAACTGATGTTAGATACCCAGAAACTGGAGTCAAGAACCTCCTATCCTCTGCCTTGCTCGCGATAGCGTGCGCTACACCCATAACTTAGCGTACGCTACACATACCACCAGCGCACGTTATGATCCACTCGTAGCATGCACTATGAATTATTCCATTTCAGTCCAGTACCTACTGGACTATCTGATCGAATCTTAGCACGCGCTACACTGATTGCTTAGCGTGCGCTATACCAAACTACTAGCGTGCGCTACTTACCATTCGTAGCGTACACTACTATAACTCAAATTCAGTCCAGTACCTTCTGAACTGTCTGCCTGAGAGGTAGCATGCGCTACCCGTACTCAATTAGCGCGTGCTAAAGAGAGTACGTAGCGTGCGCTACTCCTCACACACAGCCCACTACAAAGATGACAATGATGATATGCTCGGCCCGACTCTCCAACCGGGTTGAATGACGAATAACAACTGATACACGATACAAATTACTCTGAACGGTGGATACAATGAATGAATGTGAATGATGAATGATTATTAATGAGTGAGAAATTATTGAGTGACAATATACTGAATGATAATGAATGAATTTACAACCGGGTATTACATACTCCCCCCTTAAAAAGAGTTCCATCCTCGAAACTAAGGGTCAAACAATTCGGGATAACTCTCCCGCATACTATCCTCTAGGGGTGGCATTTCGGAACCGAAAATCCAAAATCGAACCGAAAAAACCCGAAAAAATAACCGAAAAACCGAAACCGAAGAAGACCGAACCGAAAAACAAAAAAACAGAACCGAACCGAACTAATTTGGTTCGGTTCTCGTTTCGGGGTAGAGCGGAACCGAACCGAACCGAAATGGACTGAAGTCAAATTTCAACATACTAAAATGACCTTGTTTTTGTGATTTTGTTGTGTTTCGAATTTTAGTATAATGTGTTTTCCTTTTGTAAGACCCTCATGGGTCCAAGAAGGACCGATAATATGCTCATGAATTTGTGATTCAATTAATTTAGGTTGAGAGAATGATCTACTGTGATTTACGATTGTTATATATTTTGAGATATTTGGAAATTGCTATGCAACTCTAGCTTTTATCTTGAACATATATATATATATATATATATATATATATATATATATATGTTCATAACTCTTTTTGGCTTGTTGTTATATATAACTTATTCTATTGCATATAATATTTGAATTTATATTGTGAAGAACCGAAAAAACATCAAACCAAATCGAAACCGAACCGAATATTTATAAAACCGAACTTAACCGAACCGAACTTCAAAAAGAACCGAACCAAACCGAAACCGAATATTTGGTTCGACTCTCGGTTTCGGTCAAAAACCGAACCGAATGGAACCGAGTCCACCCCTACTATCCTCGGTTTCCCATGTAGCCTCGTCGAATCCGTGTCTAGACCACTGAATCTTAACCAAAGGAATCGTCTTGTTCCTCAACTGTTTGATACGCCGCTCTAAGACTCGTACAGGACACTCCTCATATGAATGATCATCCGCGATCTCGATTTCGTCAAACTGAAATATGTGACTCGGGTCGGCAACATAATTCCTCAGCTGAGAGACATGAAACACATTATGAATTCGGCTCAACGCCGGAGGTAAGGCCAATTGATAAGCCAGACTGCCTACTCGATCCAAAATCTCAAACGGTCTAATGAATCTCGGACTAAACTTCCCTCGTTTCCCGAAACGAAAGATACCTTGACTCAGGGATACCTTGACCAAAATGTGGTCAACTGACTCTGAGCGGTCAACAAATGACTCCTGATCAAAGATACCTTCTCGTGGGCGGTTATAAGCATATTGGGCTCGGTGCCGATTGATTCTGATAAGTCATCCCAACACAAGGGAGATCGACAACGACGACCGTACAAGGCCTCGTAAGGTGCCATCTTAATCAAAGCATGACAACTGTTATTGTACGTGAACTCAATCAACGGTAGTTGGGCTTCCCAATCGTCTTTCCAATCGAGAATACATGCCCTCAACATGTCCTCCAATGTCTGAATAGTCCTCTCTAATTATTCGTCAGACTGAGGATGAAAAGCTGTGCTAAGATTAAGCTGAGTTCCCATAGCACGATGAACTGATTTCCAAAAATGTGACACGAATCGCCCATCACGATCAGAAACGGTACTCTTAGGAGTACCGTGCAATCTCACTATCTCTTTGATAAACAACTGGGCAAGTCTCTCGGGACCCCATATATCCTTAATCTCAAGGAAATGAGATGACTTAGTTAAGCGGTCCACAATTACCTAAATTGTATTCATGCCACGACGACTCGTCGGCAAACTCGTGATGAAGTCCATTGAAATATCCTCCCGCTTCCACTCTGGAATAGGGAGCGGTTTCAGCATACCCGCCAGTCGCTGATGTTCTATCTTGACTTGCTGACAGGTTAAACATCTCGAAACAAATTCTGCGACTTCCACCAGTAATTTTGTTTCAAGTCTTTGTACATCTTGCTAGATCTCGGATGAATGGAATAAGGGGTAGCATAAGCTTCTCTCAAAATCGAGTTTTTCAACTCGGCATCCGCCGGTACGCATGACCTGTTCTTAAATTGCAAAAGTCCATCCTCGTGGACCACAAATCTAGGGGCTTTCCCCTGAGCCACATCCTTTCGGATGTGCAACAAAAATAGGTCTGAACCCTGATTCACTCTGATTGCTTCCTCAAGTGGCGATAAAATCTCTAGCATGCAAAGTTGCCCTTGCACTCGCTGTAACCAGACCTCGATCTCGGGTCTTAGAAATTCCTGTTGAAGCTCCTTCTGAACGGTTAAACGCGCAAGCATTTGCTCCAGAATAGACTTATGACTCAAGGCGTCGGTGACAACATTCGCCTTACCCTGGTGGTATTGAATCTCAATATCATAATCCTTAATCAGTTCTAACCACCATCTCTGACGCATATTCAACTCCTTCTGAGTAAATATATACTTCAAACTCTTATGATCGGTGAAAATATGACAGGTGACGCCATAAAGATAATGACGCCAAATCTTCAGCGCAAATACCACGGCTGCTAGCTCCAGGTCATGGGTCGGATAGTTGACCTCATAGGGTCTCAGTTGCCGCGAAGCATAGGCAATAACTTTCCCGTTCTGCATTAATACACATCTAAGACCGTGTCCGGATGCGTCACTATACACCACGAATCCTTCCGTCCCTTGTGGCAAGGAAAGGACAGGTGCTGAACTTAAACGGCTCTTGAGTTCTTCAAAACTCCGTTGACATGCATCAGACCACGTGTATTTCTTATCCTTCCGCAAAAGGTTCGTCATAGGTTGAGCGATTTTGAAAATCCTTCCACAAATCGCAGATTATAACCAGCTGATCCGAGAAAGCTATGGATTTTCTTAACATTCTTAGGAGGTTTCCAATCTCGGATAGCCTCCGTCTTCTGAGGGTCGACACGTACTCCGTCTGATGAAATTACATGTCCGAGAAACGTCACTTCAGACATCCAGAATTCATATTTGGAAAACTTTCCAAAGAGTTCCTCTCGTCTCAACATGCCGAGAACCTGATGAAGGTGAAATTCGTGCTCCTCTCGGTCACGAGAATAAATCAAAATGTCATCAATGAAGATGACACGTTCTTAGTGTAGCTATCGCAAGTGCACGATATCATATCAAGTAGTAAAGTGGACTTTTTGAGTCCGGTTTATCGATCCCACGAGGAAGTTTGGTTATAATTTGAATTATACACTATTAGTCTATTTTTATAGATACTAAGATGAGTGAAACACACAATTAAAGAGTTTGGTTTAATAGTTGCAAAGTAAATGCAATAATAGTTCTAATATTTTAAGGAAATAAAAAAAAGATTGCAATAATAATAGATTGATTAACGATAAAATGGAATAGTTGGGATTACAAACTTAGTTCGTCATTAGTTATAGAAGATGTATAGGAGATCATAAGATGAATTTACTTATTATGTTGTGTAGATTCGATTTTTCTTAAAAAGACGGTTTCTCTTTCGAACTATAAAACGCCCCTTACATATTGAATCAATCCACTATATTTCTATGTTGATTGGCTTCAATACATAGCATTAGGATTTCTGAAAATTACTCAAAGAATCATCTAAGGTCTAGAGGTATATTTCTATCCCCTAGAACAACTTAGAGTGAAGATCATTTGATCTAATCAAACATATTTTCTTTCGAAACATATGAAGACCATAAATATCGTCATTTATTGGCCAAATAAATAAAGATTGTTAAAACAATGAAAATCACACACAATAATAAGTAATTCACAATAGATATTTTATCTAAACATAAATAACATGACTAACCTTGTTTATAATCCCAACTAAAGGTAACTTAGCCCATGAAGGGTTTATTATACATAATACAAGCCTTGGTGGTCATTATTAGTTGAATCAAGAGAAAGAATTGATCCTCACTCCCTTAGTAGATAAAGGAGAAAGAAGCAATAAACTCTCTGAACAACATATGCTATACCACACTCAAGCAAATCACTCAAGAACACAAGTGTGTTCTTCACACAAAAAGAAAAGTTTACAAGAAGTGAAAAATTATATGATGAATCATGAATGATGAAAGATCTAAGGGGTCTATTTATACACCTAAAGTCATCTAATAGCTCCAAAACTCCAGCTTTATTACAATAGATCGGATCAATGCCAGTCATCCCCTCAATAATACACAAAAAGTATAAAAAATTAGACAAATCTTAACAATCTGTCAAGAGTTACGGCCGTAACATTAAGGAGTTACGGCCGTAACTTGGATGACTTACGGCCGTAACATTCTGTAGTTACGGCCGTAACTTGGCTTCGTCAATTTGCTCACTGGTTGCTTTGAGAGTTACGTTTTTAGCCCAGAATTTCTCAGACTTTGCGTTTTTGCCCCAAATCTTCTTCGTATGATAAGTTTTGATATATAACTCTGATTTTGAATCCGAAAAGACTGCCGAATTAATCTCGGAAAGCCCTACAACATGAATATATCAAAATTCAACAAGAGAATATTTAATAAACATGTTATTTCTTGAGTAAATCAGTTATTTAATCCGATCATCATCCGATAAAAATAAAATTATTAAAAACTAATTAATTAAAAGCAAAAAACGAGTAGACTAGCTGAATTATGGGTGAATTTTATCGATACAAACCATGGATAAGTGTATAAAACTGACACTTATCACACCCCCAAACTTGAATTCTTGCTAGTCCCGAGCAAGACTCTATATTATTCACGCTCCAAAAATAAAAATAAAAGTAAAACAAAAATAAGAAAATTAATACACACAAAAATTAAAAATAATTATAAATAAAGAGAAAAGGAGATCAAAATATCATTAATACACAACAACCAGCTTTATACAGTAGATATAAATGAATCAGGATTCAAAATAAATCTACTAATGATTTTGAAGTTAAAACACGATTTTTATTTTGTAATTCCAAATTCAAGGTTTCCCCCCAAAAGGTTGATTATTTCTTTTCCCACTCGTGATACACACGAATCCCTTTAATGGTTGCTCTCGATCACTCGTTTATTTTTCGACTCAATATGAAGAAGAATTTCATTGGCGTCATCAAATATTGTGATTTTTCACGAAATTGAGTGTATTGAAATTCAGCCGCTAATTAATTCAAATCTGCTCATAAACTACATCCCTTAGTGATAGCTTTCACACTGTTATTTGCTAACGTGTAGCTCTTTTCACTAACATAATTTTTATCTCATTTTTTTTAAAAGGTGATAGCTTTCACACCGTTATTTGCTAACATGTAGCTCTTTTCACCAATTTTTCTGAGACGGAAGCTACGCACCAACAATGGTTAGTCCTTTATTTTTCGCAAAATTTAAGACCCCCAAAATTAGGCATGTTCTTTGCTCACACTACTCCTTTTCGTCATTTTTTAGGTGATAGCTTTCACACCGTTATTTGCTAACGTGTAGCTCTTTTCACCAATGACTCCTTTTTTAGGGAATAGAATTTTTAGGAAAATCATTTCTTAGTTTAAGCATGAAAAATCAAAAACTCCACAAATTAAGTAAATTTCAGTTCTATTTTTCATCAACCGATTGATTCTTCTTTTCTCAAGGTAACGAATGACTCGATTTTATATGATAATTACAGGGCTTGTGAAGAGATATTAAGGCTCAAAAAATTTTGGAATATACAATTTTTTTACCGGTTAAAACGATTTTAGAAGCTTGTATATAGCTAATTTATTGGTGTTATGGCCAGATCTAGAAATCTCATAGATCAAAATACTATATGTATATATATAATAAAAAAAAATTAAGGCAAATAACCAAATCAATCAAAACACACCAAAATTTAAACACACCAAAATAATTAAACAAACCACCCCCAAACTTGAAAATAAAACTGTCCTCAATTTTTTAAAAAAATAAAAAGCAATGCAGAAAAGCATAATACTCCCTGTTAAGAAAGTTGATGTTTGAGCTAACGCCTTTTAGAATCTGCAAGAGAATAAATATACGAGGCACAAAACAAAATAAAATAAAATATACTCGTAAGTATAACACAATTTTTAAGATGCGCATCAAGAAAGTCCGAAGAGTCGCCTTACGCTGCCATCAATGCTTTTATAAAAAAACACACAATAAAAATTACAGCAATAAAATAACAATACATAAATCGCGAATAGATGCGCGTCAAGAGATCAAGAAGAAACTCCTTAAGCTGCCACCATTTAGCACGATTATTACACACGACAGAAAGTAAAAATACAAGAGGTCCGACATGGGTTATCAAAGGGAGAGGAATGAATCCACTTTTCGTTTTCTCACGGTAAAATCTTCCATCCAGACAATTTTAGCTAGAGCTGGATCTGGTTGAGGAACAAATTCATTGAGTTTTTTGATTAGTTCATCTGGTGTTGTTGCAACGACTATGATTCGTTTAGCACGCTCGGAAATAAAACCCTTTTCAGCAGAGTAGTCGATGAAAGATAGTAAACCATCAAAGAAACCATTGACATTAAGCAGACCTATTGGTTTTTGATGAACATTTAGCTGGGCTCTGGTAACCACATGAAAAAGTTCCTCAAGGGTGCCAAAACCACCGGGAAGGGTGATAAAGGCGCCAGAATTATTTATCATGTGAGTTATGCGATCTTGCATATTTACAGATCTAAACTCATCTCCAATAGTTAACCCGGTGATTTTACTTTCAGTAAGAGGTTTTGGAATTATTCCCAACACTCTTACTCCTTCCATATTGGCAGAAGCAGCAGCTCGTCCCATTAGTCCTAGACTTCCTCCTCCGTAAACTACATGAATGCATTTTTCTCCTAAGGTACGACCCAAGTTGTGGGCTGCTTCAATAAAGCATGCCTCTTTTCCATAACTAGCTCCACCAAAAATGCAGACTGTGCTAATTTTTTTTGTTGAAGATGATGACTCTATTTTTGAAAAGAAATTTTTTTAGAGAGAAACAGAGAAAAGTGCAAGTTTGAGGGATGAATGAAAGAAACAAGCACAATGTTTATTTATAGAAGAAAAAGAAGGTAAAAATTGTTTAACAAGTTTGTGATTGCGTTTGATTGCACTTCAACTACTCAATAGAATAATGAAAGCATTTATCGCGTATCACATTTTTTATTCAGAAAATCTCACCACACGACAAAAATAAAAGATACTTACGCGTATGTACAGTAGTTGTGATTGTGGCTCACACCTTCCTCTGATTTTACGTTCAGAAACGGCCTAAACGCCTTCTATGAGTCGGGGAGAAGCTTCCCATCCAATTTTCTTACAAATTGGCAAACAGGGTCTTTCAACGTCAGATTCCCAAGACTTTGTTCATATTCTGGTTTGAATTTATTCCACAAACATCGAATTCCGTAATATACGAGTGCGTGTCAAGAGAAATTTCGATATTATCTAAATTCTCTTTATTCAGACCATCCTTAATGAACTGAATTTTATCTTCTCTGTTTGTAGATGGAATTCCTAAAGATCGACATTTTAAATTACAGTTCCATCTAGCACATTTATAACAAACGGCTATCATCTTTGCTCGTCGTTTCTTCGCATATGAACTTTTTCCAAGCCCTGGTAAAAATCTAGTCGGTGTTTCTGTGAATTCACCCTCTATTCTTACTTTGGCTTCAATAATGAATCTTATGTCAAAAGGTATGCTTTTATTCATAAGCAGCCTCATCCTTTCAAGCCTTGCCTTGTAAATTTTTAAAATTGCATTTTTGCTTTGAAAGGGAAATCTTTTTTTGATTTTATACAATGTTTCTTCCATTATAAAAAAAAATGAAAATAAATGGAGGAAATATTTACAAATATCAATTGTTGTGGGAAACTGAAAAATCCGACTTTAATAGTCACGGAGTACCGTTATCCGCTACTTGACCGGACAAACACAATTGAGTACTAAGTTACAATGTCGAGAAATTTGTACCTATAAAAATAGTTTACAATGTAAGATTTCAAATTTAACTTATACTTCCCCGGCAACGGCGCCAAAAACTTGACAGGTTCTTAGTGTAGCTATCGCAAGTGCACGATATCGTATCAAGTAGTAAAGTGGACTTTTTGAGTCCGGTTTATCGATCCCACGAGGAAGTTTGGTTATAATTTGAATTATACACTATTAGTCTATTTTTATAGATACTAAGATGAGTGAAACACACAATTAAAGAGTTTGGTTTAATAGTTGCAAAGTAAATGCAATAATAGTTCTAATATTTTAAGGAAATAAAAAAAAGATTGCAATAATAATAGATTGATTAACGATAAAATGGAATAGTTGGGATTACAAACTTAGTTCGTCATTAGTTATAGAAGATATATAGGAGATCATAAGATGAATTTACTTATTATGTTGTGTAGATTCGATTTTCCTTAAAAAGACGGTTTCTCTTTCGAACTATAAAATGCCCCTTACATATTGAATCAATCCACTATATTTCTATGTTGATTGGCTTCAATACATAGCATTAGGATTTATGCAAATAACTCAAAGAATCATCTAAGGTCTAGAAGTATATTTCTATCTCCTAGAACAACTTAGAGTCAAGATCATTTGATCTAGTCAAACATATTTTCTTTCGAAACATATGAAGACCATAAATATCGTCATTTATTGGCCGAATAAATAAAGATTGTTAAAACAATGAAAATCACACACAATAATAAGTAATTCACAATAGATCTTTTATACAAACATAAATAACATGACTAACCTTGTTTATAATCCCAACTAAAGGTAACTTAGCCCATGAAGGGTTTATTATACATAATACAAGCCTTGGTCGTCATTATTAGTTGAATCAAGAGAAAGAATTGATCCTCACTCCCTTAGTAGATAAAGGAGAAAGAAGCAATAAACTCTTTGAACAACATATGCTATACCACACTCAATCAAATCACTCAAGAACACAAGTGTGTTCTTACACAAAAAGAAAAGTTTACAAGAAGTTAAAAATTATATGATGAATCATGAATGATGAAGGATCTAAGGGGTATATTTATACACCTAAAGTCATCTAATAGCTCCAAAACTCCAGCATTATTACAATAGATCGGATCAATGCCAGCCATCCCCTCAATAATACATAAAAAGTATAAAAAATTAGACAAATCTTAACAATCTGTCAAGAGTTACGGCCGTAACATTAAATTCTGGCCGTATTTGATGACTTACGGCCGTAACATTACAGTTACGGTCGTAACTAACCGTCAATTTGCTTACTGGTTCCTTTGAGAGTTACGTTTTCAGCCCAGAATTTCTCAGACTTTGCGTTTTTGCCCCAAATCTTCTTCGGATGATAACTTTTGATATATAACTCTGATTTTGAATCCGTAAAGACTTCCGAATTCATCTCGGAAAGCCCTACAACATGAATATATCAAAATTGAACAAAGAGAATATTTAATAAACATGTTATTTCTTGAGTAAATCAGTTATTTAATCCGATCATCATCCGATACAAATAAAATTATTAAAAACTAATTAATTAAAAGCAAAAAATGAGTAGACTAGCTCAATTATGGATGAATTTTATCGATACAAACCATGGATAATTGTATAAAACTGATACTTATCAGAAGACAACCACGAACTGATCTAAATAGTTGATGAAAACTCGATTCATTAACTCCATGAATACTGCAGGTGCATTAGTTAACCAAGACGGCATCACCACAAACTCGTAATGACCATATCGTGTTCGAAACGCCGTTCTAGCGATATCCGACTCTCGAAATCGCAACTTATTGTTGCCCAAAATATTTATCCGAAGATTAATACTGCTGGAAGACGGACAACAAACAACAATTGCGGGAGCACTTCCGAGAGAAGATAAATAATACAAGATTTGCCGGGTTTGTTAGGCCCGGGCTTGAATGCTCTCGCGAGATGTTATTAATACGAATATTCGTGGATACAAGTATTAATGAGAGAAATCTAAATACAATGAGTGTAAAAAGACTGCATTAATCGGCTCTTGAGCGAAGCTCGGTGTTCTTCGTCCCGCAGGTGATACATTCGAGGAGATGGGCCGAGAAGTAAGACCGAAAGAAAGTCATTGCCAAGAGAGTTGGAGATTTGCCAAGAGCTTGATGTTTGCTCTGTATTGCGTATGTATTGCAAGAATGTCGGAGAGTGCGAGAGAGTTTACAAATGCGGGGGCTTCGTTTATATAGAGCGGCTGGGTCTGTCTGTAGTGGCGATCGCACGGCCATTATAATAATGTGCCGATCTCTGGCATCGGGCTAAAGTCCAAATAAGATCTTGTTGTCGGGCTAAAGTCGAAGGAAGAGGCTGCCACGGTGGCGGTCGATAAGGAGCCATCACGTGTCCGGAGTCTGTCAACATGTGGCCCTACTGACAAGCTTTCGGCGGCCTGTCGGCTGGTGGAGAGAATCTGCCAGACTGTGGTCAATGGCCCGAGATTCGCGGATCTTGTCTCGGCCTTTGCCCATGGTGCCAGTCTTGAGGCTCGGCCTTCGCCGAGTGGTTGTCCATCGATGGTGATCGACATGAGCGGTCGTCCTGGTGATCATCCGAGGTCGTCATCGGCCGGTGGATGGAGGTCGCCAATGGTCGGTCACCAAGGGTCGATCGGCAAATGCCGATAGAGGGTCGCCAGGATGTCGGTCGCCAGAGTCGGTCGCCGAGTACCGAGAGACGATCGTATCGAGGTCGATCGCTCGGCAAGGACTTGTCACAGGACCTTGGTTGCTTGATCTAGCATGTCCATTGGGTTAAGGCTCGTCGCACAGTCGATCGCGAGGCTTGTCTTGGTCGCTCGGCAGTAAGTCGGTCGCTCGGCCTCGGAGGCGATCGCCGGTCGGAAGGTGTTAAATCTTGACACAACAATTGCCCCCCAGCTTGCTCCTATGTTGAAGACATGGGGCGAGGTGGTTCTTGCCGGTGATCGTGTATGGATGAGGACGGGCGATCTGAGCTGACTTAGGATTTCGGACTTGGGCTATCATAGTCGATTGGCTTAGCTATCTTTCGGTCTTGTACCTGCAAAAAACAACATTGGCCGATCCCCCATGGAAACTTGGTGGTTTCGCTTGCTTGAGGAATCGTGCACAGTCGCGGAGATCGATGGACCGACCCCATGACCGTGTTTTGGTGCACAAAGACAATGAGTGCCTCGTGACTCACTTTATTATGAGGGTCCTCTGTTAGGCTGCGCCTCGCCTTGTATTTAAACGAAGGGCGTGCGGTCTCGGTCTAGAGGAGTCCTTGCGCGGGGCAGCGTCGGATGAATCAACTCCACGCCCGCGGCTTGTTAGCTCTGCTTCCACCTCGGCCAGCCATGGAGATGGCCGACCTCGACGGTGTACGTTGAGACGGGGTTGTGGAATGAGTCCACTGATTAATGTTGGAGAGCCCTCCGACTACGCCGGCCTCGTATTTAAACGAAGGGCGGGCGATCTCGGCCGAAAGGGACCTTGCATGGCCGAAGCGGCCTGTTCCATCATTGCCCGGGGCCATGGCTTTATAATGCGCGGTGGAGCGATCTTATGCCTTAGTCCGTCATGTTACATCTTTGGATGTAGATGGCGATCGTGTCCACCGGGTTCTTGATGATGTTGCGATCGGCGGAAGGCGCGATCGTCGCTCGGCGGCCGATCGCATTATTCGTAGGTCGATATTGGCGATCGGTCGGCTAGTCCCTCATTTTAGAATGGGTGTAGGCGGGGATCGAGTCCTCGGCTCTGGCAGGTAGTAGCGATCGGGCAGGAGGCTGGAGGTCGTCGCGCTGGTGCCGTCGTTCTACTCTAGGCCAAGAAGAAGCCTTTGCACAGACAGAAATCTGCGGCTCGGCCGGAAGGCTGCGTAGGTCGTCGGTAGGGTCTTCGTGAGATGCTGAACATAGGCGAAGCCTTGAAAACCTCCTAGGACCGCGTAGAGGCGGTCTCATCGCTACGGGCTCGCCGTTGAGGATGATCATGTCAACCCGGTCGATGTAGTCCGAGTCGGACTCTGTTCTCCTTGCACGATCCGCCACATGCGATGGGGACCTTCGGCGAGCGGCCTGGTGGCGAAGTATTCCGTGAAGACGTGCGCCGGCTCGTTAAAGGAGCATATGGACCGAGGTGGCAATGAGGTGTACCACCGGTGGCGAGGTCGTCTAGCGTCGGAGGAACATTCGGCACGGTCGCGTCCGATGCCCCACACCCGGTCATGTAGATGTTGAACTTGTGCGGGTGTGCTTGGGGTCCGATCGCCCACAGTACACGGGTGTCCGAGGAGGAGCGATCTTGTCTTTGTCTGGGCGAGCTCGATGTCGATCGCGGCGGCTCGCTCGGCGCGATCGTCTTGGTGGCGCTGCACGGATTGCGGGAGCGCCTTCATGTCGTCGATCGGCGTTGCATTGCGGCGATCGCGCGGCTCTCCGCTTGTGGATCGGCTTTGGGAGGCGGGGCCGAGGCAATCGTGTGCGATCTCGGACCCCGCTGCTGCCGACCTCGGGAATTTGGCGGCGGGAGCCAGGCGGCTGGATCGCCTTGCGGGAGCCGGGTAGGCCGAGCTCTGGTGACGGATACCAACTCCATCGTCTCGTAGGCCGGGCCGGGTTGCCCGGTCGCCGGAGTCGGTCACGCCGTGCGATCGAGACCGACGTGCCCAGGCGCCGCGCCTCTTGTTGCGGGCGAGAGCCTCTGGCGATTGCTCGGCCGGTAGTGCCTTGAGCTTCCGCTTGATCTTCCGGCGAGAGACCGGGGCGGTAGCTGGAGGCGCGTCGAGAGCACTCCGTCGCTCTGTGGACGGCCGGGGCCCTTCGATCTGTTCCTTGGTTGGAACCGTCGAGCGAGAGGCTTAGGCCGCCGTCCGTGGGGCGGATCGGCGTCTCGGCCGCGGCTACCTTCCACCATCGAGTGCGGCTCGGGCCGGGCCAGGCAGGGGGTTTGTCCGGTGTCGGCGGCTTTCTTCGACGGAGCGGAAGACATGATTCGAAGGATTTCTTTGAAGTGCGGTAAGTGTCACTTCAAGTATCTGCCCGAGAACAGTGAGTGTTCTTCGGGACGGTAGGTATAAAAATCGAGGTTGGATGCCCTCCTTCTAGCGCCAATTGTTCTTGCCCAAAATATTTATCCGAAGATTAATACTGTGGAAGACGGACAACAAACAACAATTGCGGGAGCACTTCCGAGAGAAGATAAATAATACAAGATTTGCCGGGTTTGTTAGGCGGGCTTGAATGCTCGCGAGATGTTATTAATACGAATATTCGTGGATACAAGTACTAATGAGAGAAATCTAAATACAATGAGTGTAAAAGACTCATTGTCCGGCTCTTGAGCGAAGCTCGGTGTTCTTCGTCCCCTGGTGATACATTCGAGGAGATGGGCGGGAGAAGTAAGACCGAAAGAAAGCTGTTGCCAAGAGTTGGAGATTTGCCAAGAGCTTGATGTTTGCTCTGTGTGCGTATGTATTGCAAGAATGTCGGAGAGTGCAGAGAGAGTTTACAAATGCGGGGGCTTCGTTTATATAGAGGCGGTAGGGTCACATCTGTAGTGGCCGATCGCTGCGGCCATTATAATAATGTGCCGATCTCACGGTGTCGGGCTAAAGTCCAAATAAGATCTTGTTTGTCGGGCTAAAGTCCAAGGAAGAGGCTGCCACGGTGGGGCATCGATAAGGAGCCATCACGTGTCCGGAGTCGGTCAACATGTGGCCCTACCGACAAGCTTTCGGCGGCCTGTCGGTGGTGGAGAGAATCGCCAGATCGTGGTCAATGGCCCGAGATTCGCGGATCTTGTCTCGGCCTTTGCACATGGTGCCGTCTTGAGGCTCGGCCTTCGCCGACCGGATGTCCATCGGTGGTGATCGACATGAGCGGTCGTCCCCGGCCGATCATCCGAGGTCGTCATCGGCCGGTGGATGGAGGTCGCCAATGGTCGGTCACCAAGGGTCGATCGGCAAATGCCGATAGAGGGTCGCCAGATGTCGGTCGCCAGAGTCGGTCGCCGAGTACCGAGAGACGATCGTATCGAGGTCGATCGCTCGGCACGGGACTTGTCCTGGGACCTTGGTTGGCGATCTAGCATGTCCATTGGGTTAAGGCTCGTCGCACAGTCGCCGATCGGCAGGCTTGTCTTGGTCGCTCGGCAGTAAGTCGGTCGCTCGGCCTCGGAGGCGATCGCCGGTCGGAAGGTGTTAAATCTTGACACAACACAACTGATGATACCCAGATCTTAAATCGATCTTAGAAAATACTGAAGCTCTCTGAAATTGATCCAAAAGATCATCGATGCGGGGTGGGGGATATTTATTCTTAATCGTCACCCTATTCAACTCCCGATAATCAATACACAAGTGAAAAGAACCATCCTTCTTCTTGACAAATAACACTAGTGCTCCCCACGGGGGCGCTTTCGGTCGGATATAACCTTTCTCGGCAAATACTCCAATTAATACTTCAATTCCTGCATTTGGTCGGGGCCATCCGATACGGTGCCTTCGATAATGGGGATGTACCATGCTCCAACTCTATCGTGAATTCCACATCTCTCTGTGGAGGCAAACCAGGTAACTCATCTGGAAATAAATCGGCATATTCTCTCACTACATGAATATCTGCCAACATCATTGATGATTTCTCGGTCTTGGTCATATAGCATCAATAACCAACACACACCTGATTGAGTAATTTCACTGCTCTCATCATATTAATGACTCTACCGGAACACCTCGGATTACCTCCCTAAAATACACATTCGACTCCATCATCTGAAATGATAGTGACCATACACTTACGGACACTAAGGACGGCATCGTGACGATCCATCCAATCAATACCCAAAATAACATTATCTCTAGGTAAATCTACCACGATCAGGTCTGCCAACCAAACTCGGCCATTAAGCTGAATTGGACAATTCTTAATCTCACGATCTCCTATAATTCTTCTACCGTATGGTAGACCAATGACATAAGGCTCACAACTAGTAGCACTATCCAGACGTAGTCTACTCAAACATGACTCGGAAATGAATGAATGCGATGCAACAGTATCAAAAAGGGTACACACAGGTTGAGATAGAATTTCGAGTGTACCTGGGATCATTCGGGCCTCCGGATCATCGGTCCTCTTCATCTCATAAATTCGGGGCTTGCCAACTCTAGAACTGGATGCTCCCGTCTGATAGCTATGGGCTCCACCTTTGTTTGCTCCCGTCGTCTTAAACGACGTGGACTGAGTTGCCTGATTATGAACATCTGACTGCTTCGGGGCCTGAGATGCCGTCGGAGTAGTTTTGGAGTCTCTTCGGCAGAAACGAGCCTTATGCCCGGCAATCCCACAGTTGTTGCACGTGATAGTCTGCCTCAGACACTTAGTGCTGAAATGACCCTGCTCTCCACAATTGAAACATGTGATGGCCGAGCCGGCCGCTCGGGACCGAGATTCCGTAGGTTTTGGTGCCATAGGAGGTCGCTCGAAAAAGTAAGGCCATACGAGGCTTCTTGAAGGTTGCCTAACTGCCTTCAGACTAATTACGATTCTTAGATTTCTTGCTAGCAGATGAAGGTTGTTGCTTAGCAATCTCCTTAGCAATAAGCTCATAAGTAAGAGCTTTCTCGATGAATTCGGCCAGGGTGGTGCAATTGTGATTAAGCAACTGCATCCGCATATGAGGTTTCAACCTCTTACTGTAATACTTGATCTTATCCACCTCGGAGTGGATAATAGATGAGGCGAAAGGAAGTAGCTCCTGAAATTTCTCGCCGATGGTGAGAACATCCTCTTCCGCTGAGGGGTCGGGAATGAGTAATTTTGATAACTTGGCCTCCCTGAGTGTGGGCGAGTAATATCTTTCCATCATGAGGGTCTTGAACTGGTCCCAAGTGCAAGATCCGTCAGTGGGCTTCAACGATAGCCACCATGAGTGAGCATTCTTACCCAGATAGTAAGCCGCAACTGAAACTTTATGCGATTCGGGAAAATCCACCATAGCAAATAGCTTCTCAAAATGTTCAAGCCAGTGAATAATATCCGTCGGCTCATATGAGCCCTCAAAAGTAGGTGGTCTCTGGCGAGAGATGTCGCCAGTAATACTGCTCACACTCTTCTCTTGCCTCTGAGGTGGCGGCGGAGGAGCCTGCTGATTCTGGGCAGTTGAGTTCTGCATCGTCTCCATCAGACGTTCCATCTGAGTCATTTGGGCCATCATGCCCTGCATAAAAGCAAGTGGATCAACCTGAACATCTTCTGATTGAGCTGTGTCTCGGGTACGACTCCTTGACGGTGAATGATTATCTCCGGGTGAATGAGTGGAAGCATTGCTGCTCGTTGAATTAGCATTATTCCTCGCGTTTGCGCGTGTATTCACACAAGCTCCCGGGTTTCGGCCCGTACCGCGGCCTCTTCCCCTGCGTCCTCTGACATCTCTTTCCCTACTGAAGTAGGAAAGTCATATGATAATTATAGATCTCGAATGAATATCACATTATGATTATGTTATGAAATGATGATAATGAGCATATGCGCTCTAACATAATGATTACATGAAGGATCAACTGAGGTGACATGATTATCTGATGAAATTTTTGAAATGATTATCTTGAACAAGTTAACAAGATTAATGATACGATCCTTAAGATCAACAACGGAGCAATGAAATGAACTGAGTGATTAATGAGTTAACATGATCGACATAATCAAAATGAAAATAATGAGTGAGGATTGTTGACTGTTGAATGATGAATGAGTGATTCTTATTGCCAGAAATTATACCATGGCATCAGAAATCTTACGGTTCTTTGGTCTGAGGGGCTTGGCTCTTGCACAGGTCACACGTCACGCGAAAGTCCAATGATACTAGTATGATGAACGATGATTTCAATGAGACATGACTCGAAAGGTAGTATTCAAAACCACGCTCTGATACCAACTCTGTAGCACCCCAAATTAGGCGGATATTACAGTGTCGTGGACCCCCAACTGGGACCCACCAAGCGAATGAAAATTAATGAATTAAATAATATAATTGTAGTACCGAATCACATTATATCATCAATTACTCCGATGAGGAGTTTCAAGTACAACACACCCAGGAAATACAGAATACATGTATATTTTATATGAAGATAAAATATACAACACTGAAAAAAATGAATAACGAAACGGAAATCTGCAGCGGAAATAAAAATGAAGAAAACATGAATGACTAAAAATGGTAGGGCCGCTACTAGTATCTTTGGGACTCCTCACCGTCAACGTTCTCTTCCCGTGCCTTTGCCCTTGCCTTTCCATGACTTGAAAACAACATCCCCAATGGGGCCGATTATACGAACAACAATCCTCAAGAGTTGAACAAGCACAATCATTAAATATATATGACATGAAATCAAGCTGAAGAGGGGCATCATAATACGCTCGTAATGGGATGTGCAAGTGCACAAGACGAGTGTCTGGACACACCCACACTTGTACCTAATTAGTCTCACGGAGGCACGTTACCGTGTGCACAGTCCATTGTGTCGGTGAACCCGCCACATGACTATCTTGTGCGCGACTAAAAATTCCACAGATAACCACCCAGCCACGCAATATGAACCCAGAAGGTCACATGAACAAAAGTGACCATGATGAATATTAATGAATAATAATCCGACAAGGGTCAGGAATGACTCACCGATATGAAATAATAATGAAATGAATGATAGCTCACTGAGATAATTGGAACTGTCGTTCCTCGTAAATTGAATGATTAGTTTGATAACTACAAGTCTCGACATGAATAATATATCATGAATGAATTATGAATATGAATGAACAACAACGAAAGAAATGAATATCCTTTTAACCGAGTAAGAATTAACTTAGACAAATACCGGTGATGAAATGTCCTCCCTCGAACAAACATCCTAAGCGGGAAATACCGGTTGCTCGAACAACCTTGAATAACATAATTACCAACCAACGCTCAATATACGTATCAAGCATGAATCACGACCAACTCAAAGGTCGATACAACAATAACCAAACTCATTGGGACATTCTAACGAATACGTTGCCAACATACTTCCCTTGGTTACGAACAACCCCAATTATATCGAAAACAACCTCCAAATGAGTAATACAATCCAACAAAACACCTTCAATGATATCAATAATCCAATAGGAAACCACAACTCAAGGTTACGACAACTTTAATCGGTAACCCCCAAAATAACCAAGGTCAAACATCAAGGGTTCTTGAATAATTCTCCAAATATTCATCAAATCCAAAATATACACCAATAAATCCGTAAGAATACATGTTTCCAAGGTAGATAATCCATATCTAACATATTCTAACATAATAGCAAGCTTACACAAAGAGATCGGAAGGAAACACTCAAATTCCGAAATTCTAGATTCAAGAAATGTTTACCTTGATTTGATGTGTTGGAGAAGATTAGTGTAATATCCGCAATTTTCGATTTTCGGTAAATTCCTTTTTTTGTCCGGAGTCCGTTTTGACGACTCGATCATGACCGGTTCGTCATTCTGAGAATGATTAATTCTACACTTTTTGTCATCCGAGTTCGTTTCGGTATTGTTTTGTTGAGTTCCGTGCTTTTTAGCGACTTTTCCGCACTTGAGTTCGATTCTTGCGAATCTCGTTCGAAAATGCTGTTTCGAGTTTCCCGTAAGTCCGTTTAACTTTGTTAGACGTGTTGTGAACTTCGGTTTGGTTATTCGATCACGTATCATGATTTCCGGGCGTTTTGGGCCATTTTGTAATTTCTTAAAAGTTACGGGTATCTGTATCTGTAATTGTTGTCTCGACCCGTTTCTTGGTCGTGTATGATTAATTATTGTATTATGTTTTCATTTCGGGTCGATGATGTTGTCCGCGAACTTTTCGTCGTGTTCGTTCCGTACGTTTTCGGAAATCGAGTCGTCGGATCTTGACGCCTGAGCACTGGCCGGACAGGTGCGGCCGGCACGGTCGGAAGTGCTGGGCACTGGCCGGGCAAGCACGGCAGGAACCGGCGTAGCGCACGCTACGGCCGGAAGGCTGCGCGCGCTAACCGGCAGGTGTAGCGCACGCTATCGGGCGGCCCAACGCTTGTCTGCTCGGAGTGCAGGCGGAGGGTTCTCGGGTTACGGACTCGGGTAGGATCGGCGGGTAGCGCACGCTCTGTCGACGGGCCCCATGCCTTCTGGCCGTGAGTAGCGCACGCCTTCGGCCGGAAGGCTGCGCGCTACTGGCAGCGATCTAGTCCAGGAGGTCACCGGATTGCGGCACGGGCGATAGCGCCGCTAGCTCGGCGACTAGCGCGCTAGTCCGGCCCAGTATAAATGTGGCACAGCAGCCTCATTCTCATTCATTTTTCACTTCCTTCCTTTTCGGTCCGCGGCTGGCGATTCGGAGGTGGCGAAGCCATGTTGTTGAACAACAAATCCATGAACTTGAGTTCATAACATCAATCAATCATCCATTATCATCCTTTGATCCAGCGAATCAAGGTAGTCTTCCTTAGAACCCTAATTTCGTGAATTTGGGGTTTTTTGCATTTTTGTCCGATTCATTCCGTGTTGTTGATTAATTCATGATGGGTATGATTAATGTTGGTAGTATTCTTGTGTTTAACATCATTTAATCCATTGTTCTTCGTCGAATCGAAGTATATTTCTTGATTTCCTTCTAATCGACTTTTTGGGGGATTTGTTCTCGATCTCGTTTTTCATCCGTTTTTGATGGATCGATTGTGGTTAAATGATGTTGTTAAACACATTCTATGGATTGTATATCCATATTTCAATTTGGAATTCCGTTTTCATGTTTTGTCGGGACGAATCGTGTTCTTGGCCGTTTTTGGGGAAACACTTGAATTTTCGTCATTCGTTCTTTGAATTCAGCGGCTTTGGGTCGTACTTTGGAATTCATTTTCGTTGTTATATTTGTCCTTCGTAGTTTATTGTCGCGAGTTGGCATTCGGTGGAGTCGGTGAGTTCGTAGTCGGTTCGTGCCAACCTACTTCGGTCGATTCTCCGTGTTGTTCTTATTCGAGGCAAGTACCTTGTTCATACGCTTCTCGTTTTATGGATATGATGATCGGTGGTCGTCTTGGTGTGTTTGTTTGGTTATTTGAAATGAATTTCCAAGAGATTCGTTTTGGCCCCGTTAAGGGCTTCTTTCAAAAACGCATGTGTGTTTTGTGAACGGTGTGTTTTGGGAATTGATTATGGTTTGATTGTTTTGAACGCTGAAGGCTTTGATGATACCCCCTGTTGTTTAAAGTTATGGAATCGTGTATTCCGTATTTAATCTTGTTATTGTGTTATGAAGAGTTTGATAATGGTGTCGAGTTAGTGGCCATCTCTAGTGAGTATTCTTAATGAACTTACATTCTTAGCATATTAGTATTGCATGAGTAACGTGTGTGTGTGTGTATGCTCACTATGGGTTAGATCCGACGGGATCTCGGTAGGGGTCCACGGAGGGGTGGATCCGCGAGCTTGCTTTTAACCACTATGGGTTAGATCCGACGGGGTCTCGGTAGGGGTCCACGGAGGGGTGGATCCGCGGTTAATTGTGGTGCATTTTGCAAATGTGTTTCAATATTGGCATTTAGGAAATGAGTGCTTTTGAATGGTTTTCATGATTGCATGCATCAACTAAGTGTGTAAGAGGTAAGTTGTTCGTTTGGCTTACTTGGCTAGGATGGCACTAGAGTATTTTGTTGTTTGTGTTAAATCCTTTATTTGTGGATTTTGATGTTGGGAGACGAACCTTGTGGTCGTTCTTGTGTACTGTGAGTTGATGAGATTTAGGGCTAAAATCCCAATGGTTTTGTAAAAGTCATTTTACGGATTTGGGGCTAAAATCCCAACGGTTTGGTAAAGGTCATTTTTTTTCGGAAAGTAAACCTTTGGGGCGGTGACCCCTTTCATCTTTTGGGTTTTGAAAAGTAGGATTTGATAATCCTAAATCGTTTTCTATTAAAACTCCCGATGGTATTTCAAATCATTTTATAAATTATTTCTCTTGATATCTTGATCTTGAAATTTTGGGAAGTCTTTACTCAAAATCTCGCCTCGGGAAGTGTTCATCTTGTTGTATTTGAATCTTTGAGGATTCCGGATTATTATTGTTTGTGGGATGTGAATTGTATGACTCGTATTTTTTCACTTGTACTTGCACTAGCAAAACATTGGAGTTTTGCTAACCCCCGAGTATTCGGGGGGTGGATGTCTATTTTTGCA
Organism: Orobanche coerulescens; assembly: GCA_033398695.1. Taxonomy (NCBI): domain Eukaryota; kingdom Viridiplantae; phylum Streptophyta; class Magnoliopsida; order Lamiales; family Orobanchaceae; genus Orobanche; species Orobanche coerulescens. The sequence continues at coordinate 97,131,603 of CM065806.1, forward strand.
TTCAGGTTTTGGAGCATAACACAGGGTCGGCACGAAGGATGATGAAAGATGATCGATACTAATCACATGAGGAACCGTACATTTTTATTGGTTCGATTGTACTTTATTTTCATTGCTATATTTTTCCGTTGTACGGGTGTGGTTGTGTTTTGACCCTGCATGGGCATGAGTTGTATTTGAGTTGTATGTATTTATTGAAAGACCAAATCGGTCTCTGAGTCATTTTAGCCTTAAAGGCATGGTTGAGTTGTTATATGTTGTTACCCGGCTGGTAGATCCTTGAGGAAAGGTTCTACGGCGTGTAATATCCCCGAGTGGATTGGGGTGTTACAAATATGGTATCGAGCTTAGGTTGAGGAAAACCTAGGTGTCGGGTCAAGTCGTGTTGTTTGAGTCTTGTTTCGTCGGATTTTATCGTGAGTCGTGTCATGACGCGTCGTTTGAGTTTGTTAGTCATGATTAGTATCGTGGGCGATCATCATCTTCGTGCGACTGTGGAAGTAAGTCTCCCTTCTTTGTGTTGTGCCTCGTGTGACACGAGCTATTTTTATGATTATTTGTTAAGTGATGGAATCCTTATGTGGATTTTGATTTCACGATATGTATTTAGTCGACTCTCGTATTTGATTTATACGAGGAGTGTCGTCGCTTGTGATGTCTTTTTATTGTTGTTTTTGTCCGTTCTCGATGATTTTCGAATCGATTTGCACGTTTTACAAATTCTCTTGTGGAAGCTTTGTGCTTATACGCGTTCGACTTGTTCACTAGCCGGTGTGGGAGGGTCCTTAGAGGCCTCGAATGGGGTCGATGGTTTTGTTCAGAATGTGGTATTTTATCGTCTATTTCCGTTTAAAGACATGTATTATCTTGATTTTAAACGTTTTGATGCGTGTACAAGGAGTTGTTTTAGTGAACGTCGATATGTGTGAGTTTTAGGCATTACGGCCTATTGGATTTTTGAAAACCTTGAGTATCTTAGAAAAATAAATTTGAGACATACTTTTCAAATGAGTTATTTTCTTGTGGTACATCCAAGGTGCCACAATATATTCAAAAATTTTCTACTTCGAGGACCAAAATGCTTTGAGATATTTTCAATGTTTTAGAAACACTTTTATTTAGACCCGAGGGTCGCATTTTCTGAAAGTCTTTTGCTAAAAGAAAATATCCTCATTTTTACCAAACGCATGATGGTTTTCAAAGTCTCAATAACGATGTTTCACGTTTGTATTTTTTTTTTTGAAAGGTGATACTCAAGATCAACCGGTGTTCTTCTAAATTATTTTCAAAATGAGGTTTTCGTTTATTTTTAAAAACCTATCCATTCCCGTTTGAGGGCTGGGTATGTATGTATGATGTTCGCATTGTCATTTTGATATTTGCTCCCGATGTATGATCGAATTGGCGGTGTGAGCGTTGAGTCGTTTTCCACACATTTGTTGTGTTAGCCCCCTGTGAGAGGCGGGATGTTGGTGTTAAATGTTGTCGCCTCGTGGTGATTTCTGCGTTGTCGCGCATGTGCAAGCTGTTAGAGCTTGGTTTGGTATGACCGTGTGCATCGGTGATGGTTCCTTTATGTGTCGGTTGTTTAATGTCATGTTACCTTGCTCCCGTTTTCGTGAATTTCGTGGACGAGGTCGGAGGTAATACCCGTACTATTTTGACTTCTGTATTTTCTCTTTCTCCAGTCTATCGATTCGCTCATGTTCGTTGATACTTTATGAACTTGTTCTGTATTTCGGTTTCATCGTCCGATCGAGCTGTGATCTTGTTGTGGGTCGATCTGGTTATCGCTGTGACTTTTTCGGGTTCGGTTCGATTCTTGTGAACCTTGTTCGGGAGTGATATCATCTGGTTCTATTAGTTCTTTTATTCGAAGTGGATCGGATTTGGAACTCTTGTGTTTTCGACTTCGTCGACTCATTTATGTTCGTTGACATTTCTGAGCTTGTCCTGCCCCTTGCTTTTGTTGATCGAATGAGTGTGGTATTGTTTTGGAATAACTCGTTTGTCGTTGTGACTTTTTCAATCGCTATTCCCTTTCCCGTGGATCTTATGGGAATGCATGTCTTGTAGTTCTCACCAGATCATCCTGGGAGTTGTTGTTTGAATTTTATTATCCTTCGTGTTTCGGACATGATTGTTCGATTTTTGTTGTCTCGATCGTTTGTTTGTTCGGTTTTTGTTCTCGTTTTGTGGTTGTTGAGCGTTCAGGCTCCTTCCTAATTCCCTTGGGCGGTGGAATTCCGTATTTGTTCAGCGATTGGCTCGCGTTTTGATTGATGTACTGTTGGGTTGGTCAATCGTATTGATTTTCGTTCGTTGTGTTTTGTGATTGTTCGGATAATTGACTTGATTGTATTATCCATTTTATGACGCTTGTCACTTGTTGGTTTTATTATATCCCTAACGGGGACGTTGTGTTGGTCGTCGTGGAGCGTGTTTTCACACCGTATATTCCGTTGCGTTGTTTGTAACGTTTCATCGTTGGGCGTTAGTTTTCCTGGCGGGATATTGCTTCTCCCTACTTTTTTAAGTTTCGAGACGAAACTTCTTTTAAGGAGGGTAGAATGTAATATCCGCAATTTTCGATTTTCGGTAAATTTCTTTTTTCGGCCGGAGTCCGTTTTGACGATTCGCTCATGACCGTTTCGTCATTATGAGAATGATTAATTCTACACTTTTTGTCATCTGAGTTCGTTTCGGTATTGTTTTGTTGAGTTTCGTGCTTTTTAGCGACTTTTCCGCACTTGAGTTCGATTCTTGCGAATCTCGTTCAAATCATTGCTTGAGTTTCCGTAAGTCCATTTAACTTTGTTAGACGTGTTGTGAACTTCGGTTTGGTTATTCGATCACGTATCGTGATTTACGGGCGTTTTGGGCCATTTTGTAATTTCTTAAAAGTTACGGGTATCCGTATCTGTAATTGTTGTCTCGACCCGTTTCTTGGTCGTGTATGATTAATTATTGTATTATGTTTTCATTTCGGGTCGATGATGTTGTCCGCGAACTTTTCGTCGTGTTCGTTCTGTACATTTTCGGAAATCGAGTCGTTGGATCTTGACGCCTGAGCACTGGCCGGACAGGTGCGGCCGGCACGGTCGGAAGTGCTGGGTACTTGCCGGGCAAGCACGGCAGGAACCGGCGTAGCGCACGCTACGGCCGGAAGGCTGCGCGCGCTAACCGGCAGGTGTAGCGCACGCTATCGGGCGGCCCAACGTACGCTATCGGGTCTGGGCAGAGGGGTTCTGAGGTTCTGGACTCGGGTAGGATCGGCAGGTAGCGCACGCTACTGTCGGACGCTGTGTATGCTACGGCCGGCAGGTAGCGCACGCTACGGCCGGAAGGTCGACGCTACTGGCCGAGCGCCTAGTCCAGAGGTCATCTGGATTGCGGCACGGGCCGAGAAGACGCTAGCTCGGCAGCCTAGCGGGTGCTAGTCCGGCCCAGTATAAATGTGGCAGAGCAGCCTCATTCTCATTCATTTTTCACTTCCTTCCTTTTAGGTCCGCAACTGGCGAATCCATGTTGTTGAACAACAAATCTATGAAGTTCTTGAGTTCATAACATCAATCAATCATCCGTTATCATCCTTTGATCCAGCGAATCAAAGTAGTCTTCCTTAGAACCCTAATTTCGTGAATTTGGGGTTTTTTGCATTTTTGTCCGATTCATTCCGTGTTGTTGATTAATTCATGACGGGTATGATTAATCTTGGTAGTATTCTTGTGTTTAACATCATTTAATCCATTGTTCTTCGTCGAATCGAAGTATATTTCTTGATTTCCTTCGAATCGACTTTTTGGGGGATTTGTTCTCGATCTCGTTTTTCATCCATTTTTCATGGATCGATTGTGGTTAAATGATGTTTTTAAACACATTCTATGGATTGTATATCCATATTTCAACTTGGAATTCCATTTTCGTGTTTTGTCGGGACGAATCGTGTTCTTGGCCGTTTTGGGGGAAACACTTGAATTTTCGTCATTCGTTCTTTGAATTCAGCAGCTTTGGGTCGTACTTTGGAATTCATTTTCGTTGTTATATTTGTCCTTCGTAGTTTATTTTCGCGAGTTGGCGTTCGGTGGAGTCGGTGAGTTCGTAGTCGGTTCGTGCCAACCTACTTCGGTCGATTCTCCGTGTTGTTCTTATTCGAGGCAAGTACCTTGTTCATACGCTTCTCGTTTTATGGATATGATGATCAGTGGTCGTCTTGGTGTGTTTGTTTGGTTATTTGAAATGAATTTCCAAGAGATTCGTTTTGGCCCCGTTAAGGGCTTCTTTCAAAAACGCATGTGTGTTTTGTGAACGGTGTGTTTTGGGAATTGATTATGGTTTGATTGTTTTGAAAGCTGAAGGCTTTGATGATACCCCCTGTTGTTTAAAGTTATGGAATCGTGTATTCCGTATTTAATCTTGTTATTGTGTTCTGAAGAGTTTGATAATGGTGTCGAGTTAGTGGCCATCTCTAGTGAGTATTCTTAATGAACTTACATTCTTAGCATATTAGTATTGCATGAGTAACGTGTGTGTGTGTATGCTCACTATGGGTTAGATCCGATGGGGTCTCGGTAGGGGTCCACGGAGGGGTGGATCCGCGAGCTTGCTTTTAACCACTATGGGTTAGATCCGACGGGGTCTCGGTAGGGGTCCATAGAGGGGTGGATCCGCGGTTAATTGTGGTGCATTTTGCAAATGTGTTTCAATATTGGCATTTCCGGAAATGAGTGCTTTTGAATGGTTTTCATGATTGCATGCATCGACTAAGGGTGTAAGAGGTAAGTTGTTCGCTTGGCTTACTTGGCTAGGATGGCACTAGAGTATTTTATTGTTTGTTTTAAATCTTTTATTTGTGGATTTTGATGTTCGGAGACGAACCTTGTGGTCGTTCTTGTGTACTGTGAGTTGATGAGATTTGGGGTTAAAATCCCAATGGTTTTGTAAAAGTCATTTTACGGATTTGGGGCTAAAATCCCAACGGTTTGGTAAAGGTCATTTTTTTTCGGAAAGTAAACCTTTGGGGCGGTGACCCCTTTCGTCTTTTGGGTTTTGAAAAGTAGGATTTGATAATCCTAAATCGTTTTCTATTAAAACTACCGATGGTATTAAAAAATCATTTTATAAATTGTTTCCCTTGATATCTTGATCTTGAAATTTTGGTAAGTCTTTACTCAAACTCTCGCCTCGGGAAGTGTTCATCTTGTTGTATTTGAATCTTTGAGGATTAGGATTATTATTGTTCGTGGAATGTGAATTGTATGACTCGTATTTTTGCACTTGTATTTGCACTAGCAAAACGGTGGAGTTTGCTAACCCGAGTATTCGGGGTGGATGTCTATTTTTGCATTCGGGTTTTGGAGCATAACACAGCGTCGCACGAAGGATGATGAAAGATGATCGATACTAATCACATGAGGAACCGTACATTGTTTATTGGTTCGGTTGTACTTTATTTTCATTGCTATATTTTTTCCGTTGTACGGGTGTGGTTGTGTTTTGACCCCTGCGTGGGCATGAGTTGTATTTGAGTTGTATGTATTTATTGAAAGACCAAATCGGTCTACTGAGTCATTTTAGCCTTAAAGGCATGGTTGAGTTGTTATATGTTGTTACCAGTCTGGTAGATCCTTGAGGAAAGGTTCTACGGCGTGTAATATCCCTGAGCGGATTGGGGGTGTTACAATTAGATGATGATTAATCCGGATTAGAAGCTTAAAGATGTTGATAGGTGGATGCAGCTCGAAGAGATCTCTCCAAATCGTCCGAAATCGCCCGAAATCCCACAAGGAAGGAGGTGAGAAGTGAAAATGACGAAACTGGACTGAACTGTCCTATATATACTGATCCCAGCTTAGTGCATGCTAAACCCTGATATTTAGCGTGCGCTAGCGGGTTAACCGGGCAGTATAGTGAACTCTGACTGCCTCGTTAGCGTGTGCTTCAAACTTGGTAGCATGCGCTAACGCCTTCCCTGTTGTTGCCCGAAATATTATCCGAAGATAGATATTGCTAGAATGGACGGACAACAAACAAGGTGCGAGAGCACGTCTGAGGGAATGGAAATAACACAAGAATTGCCGGGTTTGTTAGGTCCGGGCTTGAATGCTCTCGCGAGATGTTATTAATAAGAATACGTTTGAGTACAAATATTAATGTAAGAATGTGATTACAATGAGTGTAAAAGATCCTGTTATCTAGCTGCTGAGTGCTTGCCGGAAGAACAAGAGTTGCTCTGAGTTCTTGCTCTCATTCCTGCCGACCATCTTAGGATTAAGAGGTGCTGAGAGTGAGAGAGAAATATGTTCGAAGTGTATAGCTTTGCCAAGGGAGTGAAATCCGAAAAAGCCAAGCCCTTTTCCAAGTGCAGGAGGCCTTCTATTTATAGGAGCCGAGATGCCCTTTACTGACGGGCGATCGCCTTTCTTGTAATATAATAAGGGGCAATCGTCTTATAGCACATGGGTTGTCTGCCTTGAAGTCCACGGCTCCTGCTGGTAGCCAACTGTGCGGTCCAATGAGGAGCCTGCACGCGTCCTGAGTCGCTGTCCCGGGCGGTCCCACTATGCACCTTTCGGCGGGTCTGTTGGTAGGTGGGCAAATGGTGACAGGCTGTGGTCAACGATCTATGTTCTGCGGCGCCTTTTCCGGATCTGCACGTGGGTCCTTGCTTCGATCTTCGTCCTTCACCGACTAGACGGGTGATGGCTTCACGTGGCATGAGGCGGTCGTCATTGGTTGGACACCAGAGTCGGTCGCCAGGTGCCAAGAGACGATCGCCTTGGATGTCGATCGCTCGGCACTTGGGCTCGACCTGAGACCCTCGATCGGCCAATCCGCCTTGACTGTTAGGCTCTGGCTCGGTCGCCTGGTCTTTGTGAAGATCGCCTGTTGAGGTGTATAAATCTCGACACAACAATTGCCCCCGAGCTTGCTCTGATGTTGAAGACATGGGGTGAGGTGGTTCTGGCAATCGTTGAGGATAAAGACGGGCGATCCGTTGAACGGACTTTGTTTTCGGACTTGGGCGATCTGGTCGATTGGCGAGCTATCTTCGGTCTTGAACCTGCAATTTTCAAATTTGCCGATCCCTCGTAGAGAGCTGATTGCTTCATCGTCGAGGAATCGTGCACAGTCGCGGTGTTCGATAGACCGACCTCCATGACCGTGTCTTGTGCGCGAGCGACATTGTCTGTCTCGTGACTCATTTTATTGTGAAGGTCCTCCGTTAGGCTGCGCCTCGCCTCGTATTTAAACGAAGGGCGTGCGGTCTTGGTCTAGAGGAGTCCTTGCACGGGGCGTCGTCGGATTAATCGACTCCATGTCCGCGGCTTGTTAGCTCTTTTCTACCTCGGATCGTCATGTTAGATGGCAATCCTCGACGGTATACGTTGAGACGGGGGTAGGGACGCGTCACATTGTCCGTGAAGGATCCACCGTGTTAAGTGACGGACCTTCGAGGGCGGGCGATCGTGTCCACTGATTTGTTTGGAGGGTCCTTCGGCTACGCCCGCCTCGTATTTAAACGAAGGGCGAGCGATCTCAGCCCAAAGGAACCTTGCATGGCCAAAGTAGTCAGTTCCATCGACTACCACGACCATGGCTGCACTCTTCCACCTCGGATCGTCATGTTAAATGCCGACCTTCGACGGTGTACGTTGTGCGGAGGAGGCGATCTCGTGCCTTAGTCCAACATGTTAGGTGATGAACTGTAGATGGCGAGCGAGTCCTCCAGTTTCAAAGATGTTGCTTGATAATGGCGATCGGGTTGGAAGACTGGTGATCGTCGTTCGGATGCCGATCGCGTTGCTCATAGGTTAAAAAGTAACCTTTGCCTGGCCAAAAAGTCTGCGACCCGTTGTCGAATTTGCCCTACTTCGACGATCGCCTCTCGTGCAATGCTAGGGTTTTCGCTGGGAGTGGAGACGGAACATCTATTCTCGGGCCAGCCCCAAAATTATTTGCAACATCCCACAGGCTGCCTGCCAAGCCCGCAGAAAATAATGTTACTGGGCCCATAATTAAAGTTCATAGGTCGTCTGCTGATGTTGACAGTGGGATGCCTGATGCTGGCCCACCTAAAGATGGATTTGAAAAAAACCCACATCGGGCCGGCTATTATACGACCTAATCTTGATATTAACCAGCCCAATTCCATTATTACCCATGCTGCAGCCCAGTAGCCTAGTCAAGATATTACACTTGGTTCAGCCCAAATTCCTAAGCCTACAGCCCCAACCCGTCAACCCCACAACCCATATCAGCCCTGCCAACTCCATTCTAAGCTCCAAGCCCAATCCCCCCAGCACCTGCCCGATCAACCAAACCTTGTCCAGCCCAACCCCACTTTTAACCCAAAGCCCACCGCTAAGCTTCCCCACCCCAGCACCCAAATAGCATGGACCTCGACCATGCAACAGCCGCCCAACTCGCCTGCCATACACCCGGGCCTCTTGCATCCGAAATTTCTGACCCGATAACCTATCAAGACCCGGACAACCCGAATCCGCAAGCAAATCCGCTAAACCTTCAGGAACCGATTAACTCGACCCGATATTCCATTTCCTACGCTCAAATGGTGAACAACCCGATCGATTTGGCTCAAAATACCGAGTCCCTCCAACAGCCCGGTTCCACAGTGAAATCGTTCAATTTCGATGGAGCAAAAGTATGCCCATTTGGTTCACTATCTTCCGTTAATGAAACACATGTATCTTTTGTTGAATAATTTGAAAACAATTACTTGAAAATAACAGAAAGTAAATGTATATATTCGATATATATATATATATATAGTATAAGCCCTGCAGAAAATTTGTTAGCAAACGAAATTCGCCGATCACGTATATAAAACGGAAGATTCGCTGTTGAGTCCAGTTAGTCTGTCTCCTTAAACCAAATTCGTCCTCACCACGGTGTATGACGTCTGCCTCCCAGGATAAAACAACAGCTCGATGTAACGAATCTGTGATCCGCTGCACCCTCAACGAACTAGAACAAAACCTGTCTACTATCACCGACCGAAGAAGAAAAAATGAAGAAAAATATTTGGCTGTAATTTGGCTCTGAAATCCGTCCGCAAAAAATGTGTGTAAAAACGAGCCCCTCAGCCGGGTATTTATAGGTGAAGGCTGGAGGAGGTTGTGTGCTGGAGGAACTCTATACCGACCGAAATTGGTATCTGGAGGGACTCTAAACCGATCGAAATTGGTTTCTGGAGGAACTCTAAACCGATCGAAATACTTATCTAGATTCAATTTTATCAGGATCCGAAAAATTCAGAATTTATTAATTGAGGTATTTTCGGTAAAATAAAATTTTACCGAATAAAATTGCAGTAAAAAGATAACTTCGAGACGCCGAGACATTTCGCCCAAATCGCCCTTCGATCGAGACCGACCCGAACCGAGCCGAGCCGAGCCGGCCGGACAGACGGCGGTGGCGGCGGCGCGCGTGTGTGTGTGTGCGAGGGGCGCCTAGTCACACATCCACACATTTCTCATTTTGAACATGCCTTTGTCCATATCTCCTTATATACTCACAATTTCTCCCTTCTTTTTGCAATGTGGGATAACATCCCAAATTCATTTTTAAAGGGTTCACTTTGGAACATTATATCTCATTCATAACTCAATCATTTTGAGTGTTCTTATATGTTTTGGAAACCTCATACGGAGTACTACGTATTCCAACTAAGTCCCGACTTTAACTCGTAGTCGAGCCCACTCAAAATTTCCTCTCAAATGGGCTGCTCAAAACACCCCATTTCCTTCATTTTATCTTATATTTCCAACAATCCCCCAATGAATGAGATTCATGGTCCAGCAGCACACGTCAAACGCGGAGTTGACTTGGTGATAGTTACTACGGCTAGGCATTGCATAGGATAGGTAGAGTATGCTCCTTGAACCTTCCCTCGAAAAGATATATTCTCCTTACTGGCTAGACAATGTGACTAGATGCCTTTGAACTGTCCGACCGCTTGTTGAATATCAATTGTCTAATGGTATTATGTCTCCTCCTTATGTGACGAGACTTACCATTGTACATTATGCTCTGTGCCCTGCCAATCGCATATTGACTATCGCAATGAATACATATTGCGGTCACAGGCTTTGCCCATCTTGGAATATCTTCTAGAAAATGGTGTAACCATTCTCCCTCTTCTACACATTTATCTAAGGCTATAAACTCGGATTCCATCATTGATCGAGATATGAGTGTCTGTTTCGAAGATTTCCATGCCACTGCTGCACCGGCTAGTGTGAATACATATCCACTTGTAGGCTTGGAGTATTTTATATCAGATATCCAATTTGCATCACTATATCCTTCAAGTACTGCTGGATATTTGGTATAGTACAGCCCATACTCTCGAGTACCCCTTAAGTATCTTAGTACCCTTATGATCCCCTTCCAGTGATCCTTTCCGGGGTTGCTCGTGTATCTACTTAGTTTACTAACTGAGTAGGCTATGTCTGGTCTTGTACAGCTCATTAAGTATATCAAACTTCCTATTATGCGTGAGTATTCGAGTTGAGATACTCCTTCACCCTTATTCTTGGATAGTCTCAACGTCATATCCACAGGGGTTTTGGCTGTGCCCGAGTCATCTTTATTAATTCTTTCAAGGATTTTGTCCACATAGTGGGATTGACTCAGCATGACACCTTCCGATGTTCGTGTGATTTTAATCCCTAAAATTACATCTGCGAGTCCCATATCCTTCATATCAAATCTCGACCTCAGCATGTCTTTGGTCGATTTGATTATTCTTTCATCACTGCCGGTAATGAGTAAGTCATCTACATATAGAAACAAAATGACGTAGCTATTTTCTGTGTCTTTCACATATACACATTTGTCGGATTCATTAATTTTGAAGCCACCGCTAATCATGACATGATCAAATTTTTCATGCCACTGTTTTGGTGCCTGCTTCAATCCGTACAATGATTTTACGAGCTTGCAGACTTTCCTTTCTTGTCCAGGAGCACAGAACCCCTCGGGTTGTTCCATGTAGATTTACTCTTCTAAGTCCCCATTAAGAAATGCAGTCTTAACATCCATTTGATGAACTACTAAGCCTCGTAATGCTGCGATGGCAAGTATCATCCTGATGGAAGTTATTCTCGTCACAGGAGAGTAAGTATCAAAATAGTCTAGGCCTTCACGTTAGTTATATCCCTTCGCTACGAGCCTAGCCTTATATTTATCAACTGCTCCATCTTTCAATTTCTTCTTGAAAATCCACTTATTTCCTAATGGTTTACACTTAGGAGGTAATTCCACTAGTTCCCAAGTATGATTCTGTAATATAGAATCAATCTCTTCTTTGATAGCCTCCTTCCATAGAGGTCCATCCGTCGAGCTTACATCTTCTTTGTAAGTCTGAGGAGCCTTTTCGAGCAAGTAGGTGATGAAATCTGGTCCGTAAGATTTCTCCATCCTTTGTCGCTTGCTCCTTCTAGGTTCGTCCTCATTATCCATTATTTGGTCTTCATTATCTTCATCCATTAGTTCAGAAGTCCATTCGGATGAGATAAGGGGTTCACTTGCAGTCTTGCAAGGAAAGATATTCTCAAAGAATGACGCATTCCTTGATTCCATAATCGTATTCTTGTGAATCTCAGGCACTTTGGATTCATGCACAAGAAATCGGTAAGCATTGCTGTTGTGTGCATATCCAATGAAAATGCAGTCAACCGTTTTTGGGCCTATTTTAACTTTCTTAGGAGTAGGTATCAGCACCTTTGCTAGACACCCCCACACTTTCATGTAATTGTAGGAAGGCTTGACTCCTTTCCACAATTCATAAGGAGTTTTGTCTCCGTTCTTACGGCATATCTTGTTTAATAGATAATTCGCCGTTAATATGGCTTCTCCCCACATATTTTGCGGCAGCCCTGAATTTAGTAATATCGCGTTCATCATCTCTTTCAGAGTGCGATTCTTACGTTCCGCCACGCCATTTGACTGTGGTGCATATGGGGCAGTGACTTCATGAATAATCCCATGTTGCGAGCAAAATTTGCCAAATGGTTCCACATATTCACCTCCGCGGTCACTTCTCAAGAACTTCCGTTTTATAGAGACCGGATTTCTCTATGGCTTCATCTTTGCTTTTAAGCAAGTATACATGGCAATATTTAGTACAATCATCCACGAAAGTAATAAAATATTTGTTTCCACCTCTAGTTTGAACAAACTTTAAATCACATAGGTCGCTATGTATTAATTCTAAAGGTTTGGTGTTTCTTTCCACTTGTCGGAATGGATATCGAGTTATTTTTGCCTCTACACAAGTTTCACACTTTTGGTTTAAATCAATTTTAAACTTTGGTATGTGTTGTAATGCAATTAGTCTACGCATTGCATTAAAATTAACATGTCCTAATCTAGCATGCCATAAATTAGGAGACTCAAGCAAGTAAGCAGAAGAATTCTTCATTTCATTATTTTTGATAGTCATTACATTGAGCTTAACTAGCCCATCACATTCATATCCCTTGCCTATAAACACACCATTTTTCGACAAAATAACTTTATCGGACTCGAAAACTATTATAAAGCCATGCTTCATCAACAAGGTACCAGAAATAAGGTTCCTTCGAATATCAGGCACATATAACACACGTTTAAGAGTCACTTCCTTTCCAGATGTCATCTTTAAGATCACCGTGCCTTCGCCCAAGATAGTTGAGGTTGCAGAATTTCCCATATATAGTATATCACCGGCATCCGTTTCTTCCAAGGAGGAGAACATAGTCTTGTTGGCACATATATGCCTAGTTGCTCTAGTGTCAATCCACCACTCTTTGGTGTTTGAGCCAACTAGGTTTACTTCGGAGATCATAGCATATAAGTCAAGATGTTCCACTTGTTCGGTAATCAGATGTGTTGCATTACCCTCCTTTTTCTTTGGTTTTTTTGGCAGCCTGCAGTCGGCCGCCCTATGACCCATCTTTTCACAGTTGTAGCATTTTCCAAGGAATTTTTCTTTCTTTTTCCCAATTCCTCCTTTAGGTCCCAGCTTGGTTCCTTTTCCATTGTTACCTTTCTTGGATGTCTGTCCAGTTTCCACAACATTGGCCTTTGCCACAGCAATATTTACTTTCTTCTCTGATCCTCGGTTATCTTCATCTATGTGAAGTCTAACGATCAGATCTTCCATGCTCATTTCCTTGCGCTTGTGCTTTAGATAATTCTTGAAATCTTTCCAAGTCGGGGGCAATTTTTCGATCACATGACCACTTGGAAGGATTCGCTAATGACCATTCCTTCAGCATGGATTTCATGAATGATCACTTGCAGCTCTTGTACCTGACTCACTACAGTCTTGGAGTCCATCATCTTGTAATCGAGAAACCGTCCAACAATCCACTTCTTGGCACCGGCGTCCTCGATATTGTATTTATGGTCTAGTGAGTCCCATAACGCCTTAGCTGATTTAGCACTGCTATACATGTTGTACAGTGAATCGGCAAGCCATTCATCACATAGTTCCGACACAGATAGTCGGAAGTTTTCCATGCGTCAATGGCCATCAGAGTTTGTTGGTCACTGTCCTCGTCATATTTTGGCGCATCCTCCTTGAGGAATCGAGACAAGCCTAGAGTGTTCAGATAGAACATCATCTTCTACTGCCATCTCTTGAAATTCTTCCCGTTGAATTTCTCTGGTTTGTCCGCATGGTTGACCGGAACCGAAACCGAAGTAGTTATCGGAATCGAAGCTGTACCCGATCCAGTTATTAGAGGCGCACCTCCAGTCGCTGAACCCGAGCCGATTTTCTGAGGCGCACCTCCAGAAACGTCTATAGACAATGTTGTGTTTTGAGAATCCATACTGATTAGCTTTACGAAAATAGATCTGTTTTAATCAAGTAAAAAGGAATTTCCTTTAAGATAGTTGAATAATTTGAAAACAATTACTTGAAAATAACAGAATATATATATATATATATATACATATATATATATATATAGTATAAGCCCTGCAGAAAATTTGTTAGCAAACGAAATTCGCCGATCACGTATATAAAACGGAAGATTCGCTGTTGAGTCCAGTTAGTCTGTCTCCTTAAAGCAAATTCGTCCTCACCACGGTGTATGAGGTATTTTTGGAATTTATTAATTGAGGTATTTTCGGTAAAATAAAATTTTACCGAATAAAATTGCAGTAAAAATATATCTTCGAGACGCCGAGACATTTCGCCCAAATCGCCCTTCGACCCGACCCGACCCGAACCGACCCGAGCCGCGCCGGACGGACGGATGGCGGCGGCGGCGCGCGCGCGTGTGTGTGTGTGCGCGAGGGGCGCCTAGTCACACATCCACACATGTCTCATTTTGAACATGCGTTTGTCCATATCTCCTTATATACTCACAATTTCTCCTTTCTTTTTCCAATGTGGGATAGCATCCCAAATTTATTTTTAAAGGGTCCACTTTGGAACATTATATCTCATTCATACCTCAATCATTTTGAGTGTTCTTACATGTTTTGGAAACCTCATACGGAGTACTACGTATTCTAACTAATTCCCGACTCTAACTCGTAGTCGAGCCCACTCAAAATTTCCTCTCAAATGGGCTGCTCAAAACACCCCATTTCCTCCATTTTATCTTATATTTCCAACATCTTTCTCATCGTCTGATATGAATACTTTTGCTGTGTCATGGTATCATACTTTGATTTCGAATTCTCACATGCTATCCCCTCCCCTCGCGATGTGTCCTTCGGTTTCAATGACTTGAAGTTGAGGGGTAAATGAAAATGGAGTTGGATTAGTTATTGTCATGTAGTGCTGAAATTTGATAATGATGGACTATAGACATGTTTGGTTAGGCTCTAGTTGGAATTTCTCTCGGATGCCAACTTCATGTTATTAAGTGGACTCAAATTCTCGGTGAAAACTGAGACTTCTCTTTCTCCTGTTTGGATTCGACTTCTAAGCCTTCCCATTCGTTTGTTTCATCCACATGCTTTATAAACGATCGCCAGAGCGGTTGACATTCCTACTTTTGTGGATGCTCCTACGACCACACACTCACGACACTCAGTCTCCGTGTTTGCATCGAGATTGATCTTCTGGCACCTAGGATCCCAGAGATTGAAATCGAATTTGATGAGTGTGTTCTTAGGCAATGTGTTATTTCTGAGAGTATTTTGTTGTATTGCTCTCTCTACTCGCATGTGGGGCATGATCCTTCTATTGCTATATTGTTGGAAACAAAGAACTATCTCATCCGCCACAGCGTAAGAAGCCTTCTGCTCCGCTTTGCAAGCAGGCGAGCAGCTCCTCCTAGTGCCCATAAGGCACCAACCGCAGGCAGCTCTAAAGGCTACTAAGAGTGGTGACTAAGAAAGAGCTGAAAGAGACGGGGTTTATTCCTAAGGGCACTGCTGCCACTGGCCAACACGCTTATAAGACATAACCGTGAAAAAAAGAGACAGGAAGTTTGCATCTTTAGCCTCCTCTAGTAGACAGGAGGAAGATTTAGTGGGCCTTGATGATCTTGTTAGTGTTGGCGATAAGGAAAGTGTCTCGGGTAGTGATGAGGGTGATCCCAGTGTAGATTAGGAGATGCTTATAGATTGCGATACTGAGTCCTCTATGGCCCCCCTTCAGTCTAGACTGTAGGAGTCTAACTCTCCGTGATATGACCGTGACGGACACCTCGATGATCCTATCATTGAGGAGTCAAATACCCTCGCCATGGTTATTGAGTCCTCCCCTATATTTCACCCCCTTTTTCTTTCTCAATCTGCGGGCATTCTTAATCGCATGAAGTTTGAGGTTTCTGACTCCACTCTCTCTTTATATGCCATGGTGCCTCTCTCCAATGCACCTAAGGCTTCGTTTAAGAGGTATCTTATGTCTTCTACTGCTGCCCCCAGTGTTACGACCAGGGGCAAAGATGCTAGTGACTCTTCGATATCTACACATGGTAGAGTAGCTTTTCGTGGATCATCTTCCCCCTTACCAAGGTGCGATCATCTCTGTCCTCGAAAGGGGGAACATCCACTTGGCATGGCACACCTCGGAGATGGGGGCACTCCAGTCAGCATCCCTGGTTTTCGACTATATCGGTTGGTTAGTTATGTCGATACCCATGCTTACATGGTCTGGCTAATGCTGGAGCAATGACGTATTCGACATCTACACCTCTTATAGATTTTCGTTTATTGGCATTTTGGACCCTGTAGGCTCCACTACTAATTTTGATTATACCCCCATTCTCTGGGTTTTTTGTCGGGACTCTTTAATCGATCTAATAAGATTTGGTTCTTTTCTTCTTCTAATTTTCAGCATCGTTTCATTAGATACCGATCAGGTCCTTCATCTTTCTATTTCTTCCCCCCTTCTTCCCAGTCTATATTTATTACTTATGTTTATGCCAGCACCGTGCGTGCTGGTCGTTATGCCCTTTAGAACACCCTCCGTGAGATTGCATCGGAAGTAGAGGGGTTGTCATGGCTTGCTAGTGGTGGCTTCAATCATTTTTTACATTCACATGAACGCGAGCGTAGTTCCACAGACCGTTCACCTAAGATTATTGACTTCGCACAGACTTTTGCTGACTGTGAGTTGATTAACATGGGCTGTGAGGGTGATATATTCACTTGGGCAGGTAATGGTCTAAAGGAAAGACTAGATCGTGCTTTATTTAATGAGGCATGGTCGAACGTGTTTGTAGTTTCTACTGTTACTCACTTGTCTCGACTTCATTTTGACCATGCACCCCTTTATTACTCAGAGTCTCTTTTTTTTGACTCGTCACAAGTTGTCGTTCCATTTTCAGAGTATGTGGATATAACATCACATTCCTGGACAATATTCGGAAGGTCTCCGACAGGACTCTCTGGCATGTGTAACCTAAAGGCTAAACTCCTTAGAGTTAAGCGCAGACTGAAACAATAGAACTGGTCTATTTTTAGAAATCATCATGAGAAGGTGGATGAGGCTTTGAGGGCCACAGATGATGCCGAGCGGCGATATGATTTGGATCATTCTATAGAAAACGAAACCGCTATGCACTATTTCCGTACTGAGTACCAACTTCTTCTATGTATGGAGGAAGATTTCTAGAAACAGAAAGCAGATGTTCGTTGGATTGTTGACGGCGAGCTTAACACCCGGTTTTTCTAGGTTTTTGCGAAACAAAAGCTCTGCTAATCTCATATTCGCAGTATTGAGGATGATAGGAGGACTCTCTTTGAGGAGTCCGATATTCAGCCATCCGCTGTGAATTTTTTTAGGACTCTACTTACATCTGATAGTAGTGACCTCGCCCACCGGATGACACTTGTTTCCCTTCTATCCCCTCTTCTTTTGATACAAATAGTTTGTGTGTAGCCCCGTCCCCCCAGGAGATTCGTGCTGCGCTTTTTGACATTGATCCTCACAACATTCTGTGCTTGATCGGTTTTCTTCTTTGTTTTTTCAGCATTTTTGGGAGATCGTCTATAATGACGTGGATCGGGCTGTGCTCGAGTTCTTTGATGGTCATCCCATGCCTTTGGATTTCACGGTGACAACGGTTGTCTTGGTCCCGAAGAAGCCTGCTCCGAGTGGTTGGTTAGATTACCGGCCTATTAGTCTGTGTAATGTGACCAATAAGATTATCGCAAAAATCCTTAACGCACGGCTTGCTTCCGTCCTCCATCTTATTATCTCTCTGAACCAGAGTGGTTTTGTTCAGGGGTGGGTTATTACTGATAATATCATCTTGGCCCAGAAACTAATCCATGACATCACCGGGCGACAAGATCTTGGGCCGTCGCTAAAGTCCAAGGAAGAGGTCGCCACGGTGGCGGTCCAATAAGGAGCCATCACGTGTCCGAGTCGGTCAACATGTGGCCCTACCGACAAGCTTTCGGCCTGTCGGTACCGGTGGAGAGAATCGCGATCGTGGTCAATGGCCCGAGATTCGCGGATCTTGTCTCGGCCTTTGCACATGGTGCCGTCTTGAGGCTCGGCCTTCGTCGATTGGATGTCCATCGGTGGTGATCGACATGAGCGGTCGCCCCGGCTGATCATCCGAGGTCGTCATCGGCCGGTGGATGGAGGTCGCCAATGGTCGGTCACCAAGGGTCGATCGGCAAATGCCGATAGAGGGTCGCCAGATGTCGGTCGCCAGAGTTTGGCCGCCGAGTACCGAGAGACGATCGTATCTCGAGGTCGATCGCTCGCACCGGGACTTGTCCTGGGACCTTGGCCGCTTGGCCTAGCATGTCCATTGGGTTAAGGCTCCGTCGCACGGTCGCCGATCGGCAGCTTGTCTTGGTCGCTCGCGATAAGTCGGTCGCTCGGCCTCGAGGCGATCGCGGTCGGAAGGTGTTAAATCTTGACACAACAATTGCCCCTGACTTGCTCCTATGTTGAAGACATGGGGCGAGGTGGTTCTTGCCATGATCGTGTATGGATGAGGACGGCGATCCGAGCCGACTTAGATTTCGGACTTGGGCTATCATAGTCGATTGGCTTAGCTATCTTTCGGTCTTGTACCGCAAAAACAACATTGGCCGATCCCCCATGGAAACTTGGTGGTTTCGCTTGCTTGAGGAATCGTGCACAGTCGCGGAGATCGATGGACCGACCCCATGACCGTGTTTTGGTGCACAAAGACAATGAGTGCCTCGTGACTCACTTTATTATGAGGGTCCTCTGTTAGGCTGCGCCTCGCCTTGTATTTAAACGAAGGGCGTGCGGTATCGGTCTAGAGGAGTCCTTGCGCGGGGCAGCGTCGGATGAATCAACTCCACGCCCGCGGCTTGTTAGCTCTGCTTCCACCTCGGCCAGCCATGGAGATGGCCGACCTCAACGGTGTACGTTGAGACGGGGTTGTGGAATGAGTCCACTGATTAATGTTGGAGAGCCCTCCGACTACGCCGGCCTCGTATTTAAACGAAGGGCGGGCGATCTCGGCCGAAAGGGACCTTGCATGGCCGAAGCAGCCGGTTCCATCGACTGCCAGGGCCATGGCTTTATAATGCGCGGTGGAGGCGATCTTATGCCTTAGTCCGTCATGTTACATGCTGGACTGTAGATGGCGATCGTGTCCACCGGGTTGCTGATGATGTTGCGATCTGGCCGGAAGACTGGCGATCGTCGCTCGGCGGCCGATCGCATTATTCGTAGGTCGATATTGGCGATCGGTCGGCGGCTAGTCCCTCATTTTAGAATGGACTGTAGGCGGGGATCGAGTCCTCCGGCTCTGCTGGGTAGTAGCGATCGGGCCGGGAGACTGGAGGTCGTCGCGCGGGTGCCGATCGTTCTACTCCTAGGCCAAGAAGAAGCCTTTGCTCGACAGAAATTCGCGGCTCGCCGGAAGGCTGCGTAGGTCGTCGGTAGGGTCTTCGTGAGATGCTGAACATAGGCGAAGCCTGAAAACCTCCTAGGACCGCGTAGAGGGCGGTCTCATCGCTTACGGGCTCGCCGTTGAGGATGATCATGTCAACCCGGTCGATGTAGTCCGAGTCGGACTCCTGTTCTCCTTGCCTGATCCGCCATATGCGATGGGGACCTTCTGGCCGAGCGGCCCTGGTGGCGAAGTATTCCGTGAAGACGTGCGCCAGCTCGTTAAAGGAGCATATGGACCGAGGTGGCAATGAGGTGTACCACCGGTGGGCGAGGTCGTCTAGCGTCAGAGGGAACATTCGGCACCGGGTCGCGTCCGATGCCCCACACCCGGTCATGTAGATGTTGAACTTGTGCAGGTGTGCTTGGGGGTCCGATCGCCCGGTACACGGTGTCCGAGGAGGAGCGATCTTGTCTGCATCGGGGCGAGCTCGATGTCGATCGCGAGCGGCTCGCTCGGCGCGGCGATCGTCTTGGTGGCGCCTGCACCGGATTGCAGGAGCGCCTTCATGTCGTCGATCTGACGTTGCATTGCGGCGATCGCCGCGGCTCGGCTGCTTGCGGATCGGCTTTGGGAGCGGGGGCCGAGGCGATCGTGTACCGATCTCGGACCCCGCCGCGACCTCGGGAATTTGGCGAGCGGAGCCAGTGGCCGGATCGCCTTGCGGGAGCCGGTAGGCCGAGCTCCCGGTGACGGATACCAACTCCATCGCCTCGTAGCCGGGCCGGACGCCTTGGCCGCTGTGTCGGGTCACCGCCCGTGCGATCGAAGACCGACGTGCCAGGCCGAGCGCCTCTTGTTGCGGCGAGAGCCTCTGGCGATTGCTCGGCCAAGAGTGCCTTGAGCTTCCGCTGATCTTCCGGCGAGAGACCGGGGGCGGTAGCCGGAGGCGCGTCGAGAGCACTCCATCGCTCCCGTAGACGGCCAGGCCCTTCGATCTGTTCCTTGGTTCGAACCGATCGAGCGAGAGGCTTGGGCCGCCCGTGGACGGATCGAGCGTCTCGATCCGCGGCGCTACCTTCCACCATCGGTTGCGGCTCGGACCGGGACGGAACAGGGGTTTGGCCGGCCGCCGGCTTTCTTCGACGCGAGGCTAAGACATGATTTCGAAGGATTTCTTTGAAGTGCGTAAGTGTCACTTCAGTATCCGCCCGAGAACAGTGAGTGTTCTTCGGACGTAGGTATAAAAATCGAGGTTGGATGCCCTCCTTCTAGCGCCAATTGTTCTTTGCCCAAAATATTTATCCGAAGATTAATACTGCTGGAAGACGGACAACAAACAACAATTGCGGGAGCACTTCCGAGAGAAGATAAATAATACAAGATTTGCCGGGTTTGTTAGGCCCGGGCTTGAATGCTCTCGCGAGATGTTATTAATACGAATATTCGTGGATACAAGTACTAATGAGAGAAATCTAAATACAATGAGTGTAAAAAGACTCTGTTAATCCGGCTCTTGAGCGAAGCTCGGTGTTCTTCGTCCCCGCCGGTGATCTGTTCTAGGAGATGGGCCGGGAGAAGTAAGACCGAAAGAAAGCTGTTGCCAAGAGTTGGAGATTTGCCAAGAGCTTGATGTTTGCTCCTGTATTGCGTATGTATTGCAAGAATGTCGGAGAGTGCAGAGAGAGTTTACAAATGCAGGGGGCTTCGTTTATATAGAGGCAAATGGTCACGTCTGTAGTGGCGACGTCGCGGCCATTATAATAATGTGCCGATCTCTGGGCTGTCGGGCTAAAGTCCAAATAAGATGCCGGGCCGTCGGCTAAAGTCCAAGGAAGAGGCCGCCACACTGGCCGGCCCAATAAGGAGCCATCACGTGTCCGAGTCGGGCCAACATGTGGCCCTACCGACAAGCTTTCGCGGCTTCGTCTACCGGGTGGAGAGAATCGCGATTGTGGTCAATGGCCCGAGATTCGCGGATCTTGTCTCGGCCTTTGCACATGGTGCCAGTCTTGAGGCTCGGCCTTCGCCGACTGGATGTCCATCGGTGGTGATCGACATGAGCGGTCGTCCCTGGCTGATCATCCGAGGTCGTCATCGGCCAGTGGATGGAGGTCGCCAATGGTCGGTCACCAAGGGTCGATCGGCAAATGCCGATAGAGGGTCGCCAGATGTCGGTCGCCAGGAGTCGGTCGCCGAGTACCGAGAGACGATCGTATCTGAGGTCGATCGCTCGGCACCGGGACTTGTCCTGGGACCTTCGGTTGGCCAGTCTAGCATGTCCGCTGGGTTAAGGCTCCGTCGCCTGGTCGCTGATCGGCAGGCTTGTCTTGGTCGCTCGGCAGTAAGTCGGTCGCTCGGCCTCGGAGGCGATCGCCGGTCGGAAGGTGTTAAATCTTGACACAACACAACTGATGATACCCAGATCTTAAATCGATCTTAGAAAATACTGAAGCTCTCTGAAATTGATCCAAAAGATCATCGATGCGGGGTGGGGGATATTTATTCTTAATCGTCACCCTATTCAACTCCCGATAATCAATACACAAGTGAAAAGAACCATCCTTCTTCTTGACAAATAACACTAGTGCTCCCCACGGGGACGCACTCGGTCGGATATAACCTTTCTCGGCCAAATACTCCAATTAATACTTCAATTCCTGCATTTCGGTCAGGGCCATCCGATACGGTGCCTTCGATAATGGGGATGTACCATGCTCCAACTCTATCGTGAATTCCACATCTCTCTGTGGAGGCAAACCAGGTAACTCATCTGGAAATAAATCGGCATATTCTCTCACTACATGAATATCTGCCAACATCATTGATGATTTCTCGGTCTTGGTCATATAGCATCAATAACCAACACACACCTGATTGAGTAATTTCACTGCTCTCATCATATTAATGACTCTACCGGAACACCTCGGATTACCTCCCTAAAATACACATTCGACTCCATCATCTGAAATGATAGTGACCATACACTTACGGACACTAAGGACGGCATCGTGACGATCCATCCAATCAATACCCAAAATAACATTATCTCTAGGTAAATCTACCACGATCAGGTCTGCCAACCAAACTCGGCCATTGCTTCAATTGGACAATTCTTAATCTCACGATCTCCTATAATTCTTCTACCGTATGGTAGACCAATGACATAAGGCTCACAACTAGTAGCACTATCCAGACGTAGTCTACTCAAACATGACTCGGAAATGAATGAATGCGATGCAATAGTATCAAAAAGGGTACACACAGGTTGAGATAGAATTTCGAGTGTACCTGGGATCATTCGGGCCTCCGGATCATCGGTCCTCTTCATCTCATAAATTCGGGGCTTGCCAACTCTAGAACTGGATGCTCCCGTCTGATAGCTATGGGCTCCACCTTTGTTTGCTCCCGTCGTCTTAAACGACGTGGACTGAGTTGCCTGATTATGAACATCTGACTGCTTCGGGGCCTGAGATGCCGTCGGAGTAGTTTTGGAGTCTCTTCGGCAGAAACGAGCCTTATGCCCGGCAATCCCACAGTTGTTGCACGTGATAGTCTGCCTCAGACACTTAGTGCTGAAATGACCCTGCTCTCCACAATTGAAACATGTGATGGCCGAGCTGGCCGCTCGGGACTGAGATTCCGTAGGTTTTGGTGCCATAGGAGGTCGCTCAGAAAAAGTAAGGCCCGCACGAGGCTTCTTGAAGGTTGCCTAACTGCCTTCAGACTAATTACGATTCTTAGATTTCTTGCTAGCAGATGAAGGTTGTTGCTTAGCAATCTCCTTAGCAATAAGCTCATAAGTAAGAGCTTTCTCGATGAATTCGGCCAGGGTGGTGCAATTGTGATTAAGCAACTGCATCCGCATATGAGGTTTCAACCTCTTACTGTAATACTTGATCTTATCCACCTCGGAGTGGATAATAGATGAGGCGAAAGGAAGTAGCTCCTGAAATTTCTCGCCGATGGTGAGAACATCCTCTTCCGCTGAGGGGTCGGGAATGAGTAATTTTGATGACTTGGCCTCCCTGAGTGTGGGCGAGTAATATCTTTCCATCATGAGGGTCTTGAACTGGTCCCAAGTGCAAGATCCGTCAGTGGGCTTCAACGATAGCCACCATGAGTGAGCATTCTTACCCAGATAGTAAGCCGCAACTGAAACTTTATGCGATTCGGGAAAATCCACCATAGCAAATAGCTTCTCAAAATGTTCAAGCCAGTGAATAATATCCGTCGGCTCATATGAGCCCTCAAAAGTAGGTGGTCTCTGGCGAGAGATGTCGCCAGTAATACTGCTCACACTCTTCTCTTGCCTCTGAGGTGGCGGCGGAGGAGCCTGCTGATTCTGGGCAGTTGAGTTCTGCATCGTCTCCATCAGACGTGCCATCTGAGTCATTTGGGCCATCATGCCCTGCATAAAAGCAAGTGGATCAACCTGAACATCTTCTGATTGAGCTGTGTCTCGGGTACGACTCCTTGACGGTGAATGATTATCTCCGGGTGAATGAGTGGCAGCATTGCTGCTCGTTGAATTAGCATTATTCCTCGCGTTTGCGCGTGTATTCACACAAGCTCCCGGGTTTCGGCCCGTACCGCGGCCTCTTCCCCTGCGTCCTCTGACATCTCTTTCCCTACTGAAGTAGGAAAGTCATATGATAATTATAGATCTCGAATGAATATCACATTATGATTATGTTATGAAATGATGATAATGAGCATATGCGCTCTAACATAATGATTACATGAAGGATCAACTAAGGTGACATGATTATCTGATGAAATTTTTGAAATGATTATCTTGAACAAGTTAACAAGATTAATGATACGATCCTTAAGATCAACAACGGAGCAATGAAATGAACTGAGTGATTAATGAGTTAACATGATCGACATAATCAAAATGAAAATAATGAGTGAGGATTGTTGACTGTTGAATGATGAATGAGTGATTCTTATTGCCAGAAATTATACCATGGCATCAGAAATCTTACGGTTCTTTGGTCTGAGGGGCTTGGCTCTTGCACAGGTCACACGTCACGCGAAAGTCCAATGATACTAGTATGATGAACGATGATTTCAATGAGACATGACTCGAAAGGTAGTATTCAAAACCACGCTCTGATACCAACTCTGTAGCACCCCAAATTAGGCGGATATTACAGTGTCGTGGACCCCCAACTGGGACCCACCAAGCGAATGAAAATTAATGAATTAAATAATATAATTGTAGTACCGAATCACATTATATCATCAATTACTCCGATGAGGAGTTTCAAGTACAACACACCCAGGATATACAGAATACATGTATATTTTATATGAAGATAAAATATACAACACTGAATAAAATGAATATCCAAACGGAAATCTGCAGCGGAAATAAAAATGAAGAAACATGAATGACTAAAAATGACTGGGGCCCGCTACTAGTATCACTGGGACTCCTCACCGTCAACGTTCTCTTCCCGTGCCTTTGCCCTTGCCTTTCCATGACTTGAAAACAACATCCCCCAATGGGGTCAGTTACACAGAACAACAATCCTCAAGAGTTGAACAAGCACAATCATTAAATATATATGACATGAAATCAAGCTGAAGAGGGGCATCATAATACGCTCGTAATGGGATGTGCAAGTGCACAAGACGAGTGTCTGGACACACCCACACTTGTACCTAATTAGTCTCACGGAGGCACGTTACCGTGTGCACAGTCCATTGTGTCGGTGAACCCGCCACATGACTATCTTGTGCGCGACTAAAAATTCCACAGATAACCACCCAGCCACGCAATATGAACCCAGAAGGTCACATGAACAAAAGTGACCATGATGAATATTAATGAATAATAATCCGACAAGGGTCAGGAATGACTCACCGATATGAAATAATAATGAAATGAATGATAGCTCACTGAGATAATTGGAACTGTCGTTCCTCGTAAATTGAATGATTAGTTTGATAACTACAAGTCTCGACATGAATAATATATCATGAATGAATTATGAATATGAATGAACAACAACGAAAGAAATGAATATCCTTTTAACCGAGTAAGAATTAACTTAGACAAATACCGGTGATGAAATGTCCTCCCTCGAACAAACATCCTAAGCGGGAAATACCGGTTGCTCGAACAACCTTGAATAACATAATTACCAACCAACGCTCAATATACGTATCAAGCATGAATCACGACCAACTCAAAGGTCGATACAACAATAACCAAACTCATTGGGACATTCTAACGAATACGTTGCCAACATACTTCCCTTGGTTACGAACAACCCCAATTATATCGAAAACAACCTCCAAATGAGTAATACAATCCAACAAAACACCTTCAATGATATCAATAATCCAATAGGAAACCACAACTCAAGGTTACGACAACTTTAATCGGTAACCCCCAAAATAACCAAGGTCAAACATCAAGGGTTCTTGAATAATTCTCCAAATATTCATCAAATCCAAAATATACACCAATAAATCCGTAAGAATACATGTTTCCAAGGTAGATAATCCATATCTAACATATTCTAACATAATAGCAAGCTTACACAAAGAGATCGGAAGGAAACACTCAAATTCCGAAATTCTAGATTCAAGAAATGTTTACCTTGATTTGATGTGTTGGAGAAGATTAGTGTAATATCCGCAATTTTCGATTTTCGGTAAATTCCTTTTTTTGTCCGGAGTCCGTTTTGACGACTCGATCATGACCGGTTCGTCATTCTGAGAATGATTAATTCTACACTTTTTGTCATCCGAGTTCGTTTCGGTATTGTTTTGTTGAGTTTCGTGCTTTTTAGCGACTTTTCCGCACTTGAGTTCGATTCTTGCGAATCTCGTTCGAAAATGCTGTTTCGAGTTTCCCGTAAGTCCGTTTAACTTTGTTAGACGTGTTGTGAACTTCGGTTTGGTTATTCGATCACGTATCATGATTTCCGGGCGTTTTGGGCCATTTTGTAATTTCTTAAAAGTTACGGGTATCTCAGATTCGTAATTGTTGTCTCGACCCGCTTTCTTGGTCGTGTATGATTAATTATTGTATTATGTTTTCATTTCGGTCGATGATGTTGTCCGCGAACTTTTCGCCGTGTTCGCCCGTGACGCTTGAAATCGAGTCGCCGATTCGACGCTCGAGCACCGGGCCGGACAGCGGCCGCAGACGGCCGGAAGTCTTGGCAATCGCCGCAAGCACGACAGAACCGGCGTAAGCGCACGCCACGGTCGGAAGGTCGCGCTAACCGGCAGTGTAGCGACGCTTATCGCGCGCCCAACGACGCTATCGGTCCGGGCAGAGAGGGTTACGAGGTTACGACTCGGTAGGATCGGCAGTAGCGCACGCCATCGCCGGACGCCGTGGTACGCTTACGGCCGGCAGTAGCGACGCCACGGCCGGAAGGCTGCGACGCTACTGGCCGAGCGCCTAGTCCAGAGGTCATCGATTGCGGCACGGGCCGAGAAGACGCTAGCTCGGCAGCCTAGCGCGCGCTAGTCCGGCCCAGTATAAATGTGGCAGAGCAGCCTCATTCTCATTCATTTTTCACTTCCTTCCTTTTCGGTCCGCGGCTGGCGATTCGGAGGTGGCGAAGCCATGTTGTTGAACAACAAATCCATGAACTTGAGTTCATAACATCAATCAATCATCCATTATCATCCTTTGATCCAGCGAATCAAGGTAGTCTTCCTTAGAACCCTAATTTCGTGAATTTGGGGTTTTTTGCATTTTTGTCCGATTCATTCCGTGTTGTTGATTAATTCATGATGGGTATGATTAATGTTGGTAGTATTCTTGTGTTTAACATCATTTAATCCATTGTTCTTCGTCGAATCGAAGTATATTTCTTGATTTCCTTCTAATCGACTTTTTGGGGGATTTGTTCTCGATCTCGTTTTTCATCCGTTTTTGATGGATCGATTGTGGTTAAATGATGTTGTTAAACACATTCTATGGATTGTATATCCATATTTCAATTTGGAATTCCGTTTTCATGTTTTGTCGGGACGAATCGTGTTCTTGGCCGTTTTTGGGGAAACACTTGAATTTTCGTCATTCGTTCTTTGAATTCAGCGGCTTTGGGTCGTACTTTGGAATTCATTTTCGTTGTTATATTTGTCCTTCGTAGTTCATTGTCGCGAGTTGGCATTCGGTGGAGTCGGTGAGTTCGTAGTCGGTTCGTGCCAACCTACTTCGGTCGATTCTCCGTGTTGTTCTTATTCGAGGCAAGTACCTTGTTCATACGCTTCTCGTTTTATGGATATGATGATCGGTGGTCGTCTTGGTGTGTTTGTTTGGTTATTTGAAATGAATTTCCAAGAGATTCGTTTTGGCCCCGTTAAGGGCTTCTTTCAAAAACGCATGTGTGTTTTGTGAACGGTGTGTTTTGGGAATTGATTATGGTTTGATTGTTTTGAACGCTGAAGGCTTTGATGATACCCCCTGTTGTTTAAAGTTATGGAATCGTGTATTCCGTATTTAATCTTGTTATTGTGTTATGAAGAGTTTGATAATGGTGTCGAGTTAGTGGCCATCTCTAGTGAGTATTCTTAATGAACTTACATTCTTAGCATATTAGTATTGCATGAGTAACGTGTGTGTGTGTGTATGCTCACTATGGGTTAGATCCGACGGGATCTCGGTAGGGGTCCACGGAGGGGTGGATCCGCGAGCTTGCTTTTAACCACTATGGGTTAGATCCGACGGGGTCTCGGTAGGGGTCCACGGAGGGGTGGATCCGCGGTTAATTGTGGTGCATTTTGCAAATGTGTTTCAATATTGGCATTTCCGGAAATGAGTGCTTTTGAATGGTTTTCATGATTGCATGCATCAACTAAGTGTGTAAGAGGTAAGTTGTTCGTTTGGCTTACTTGGCTAGGATGGCACTAGAGTATTTTGTTGTTTGTGTTAAATCCTTTATTTGTGGATTTTGATGTTGGGAGACGAACCTTGTGGTCGTTCTTGTGTACTGTGAGTTGATGAGATTTAGGGCTAAAATCCCAATGGTTTTGTAAAAGTCATTTTACGGATTTGGGGCTAAAATCCCAACGGTTTGGTAAAGGTCATTTTTTTTCGGAAAGTAAACCTTTGGGGCGGTGACCCCTTTCATCTTTTGGGTTTTGAAAAGTAGGATTTGATAATCCTAAATCGTTTTCTATTAAAACTCCCGATGGTATTTCAAATCATTTTATAAATTATTTCTCTTGATATCTTGATCTTGAAATTTTGGGAAGTCTTTACTCAAAATCTCGCCTCGGGAAGTGTTCATCTTGTTGTATTTGAATCTTTGAGGATTCCGGATTATTATTGTTTGTGGGATGTGAATTGTATGACTCGTATTTTTTCACTTGTACTTGCACTAGCAAAACATTGGAGTTTTGCTAACCCCCGAGTATTCGGGGGGTGGATGTCTATTTTTGCATTCAGGTTTTGGAGCATAACACAGGGTCGGCACGAAGGATGATGAAAGATGATCGATACTAATCACATGAGGAACCGTACATTGTTTATTGGTTCAGTTGTACTTTATTTTCCGCTGCTATATTTTTCCCGTTGTACGGGTGTGGTTGTGTTTTGACCCCTGCATGGGCATGAGTTGTATTTGAGTTGTATGTATTTATTGAAAGACCAAATCGGTCTACTGAGTCATTTTAGCCTTAAAGGCATGGTTGAGTTGTTATATGTTGTTACCAGCCTGGTAGATCCTTGAGGAAAGGTTCTACGGCGTGTAATATCCCTGAGTGGATTGGGGGTGTTACAAATATGGTATCAGAGCTTAGGTTGAGGAAAACCTAGGCTGTCGGGTCAAGTCGTGTTGTTTGAGTCTTGTTTCGTCGGATTTTATCTGACTGAGTCGTGTCGCGACGCGTCGTTTGAGTTTGTTAGTCATGATTAGTATCGTGGGGCGATCATCATCTTCGTGCGACCTGTGGAAGTAAGTCTCCCTTCTTTGTGTTGTGCCTCGTGTGACACGAGCTATTTTTATGATTATTTGTTAAGTGATGGAATCCTTATGTGGATTTTGATTTCACGATATGTATTTAGTCGACTCTCGTATTTGATTTATACGAGGAGTGTCGTCGCTTGTGATGTCTTTTTATTGTTGTTTTTGTCCGTTGCTGATGATTTTCGAATCGATTTGCACGTTTTACAAATTCTCTTGTGGAAGCTTTGTGCTTATACGCGTTCGACTTGTTCACTAGCCAGTGTGGGAGGGTCCTTAGAGGCCTCGAATGGGGTCAGTGGTTTTGTTCTGAATGTGGTATTTTATCGTCTATTTCCGTTTAAAGACATGTATTATCTTGATTTTAAACGTTTTGATGCGTGTACAAGGAGTTGTTTTAGTGAACGTCGATATGTGTGAGTTTTAGGCATTCTGGCCTATTGGATTTTTGAAAACCTTGAGTATCTTAGAAAAATAAATTTCGAGACATACTTTTCAAATGAGTTATTTTCTTGTGGTACATCCAAGGTGCCACAATATATTCAAAAATTTTCTACTTCGAGGACCAAAATGCTTTGAGATATTTTCAATGTTTTAGAAACACTTTTATTTAGACCCGAGGGTCGCATTTTCTGAAAGTCTTTTGCTAAAAGAAAATATCCTCATTTTTACCAAACGCATGATGGTTTTCAAAGTCTCGATAACGATGTTTCACGTTTGTATTTTTTTTTTTGAAAGGTGATACTCAAGATCAACCGGTGTTCTTCTAAATTATTTTCAAAATGAGGTTTTCGTTTATTTTTAAAAACCTATCCATTCCCGTTTGAGGGCTGGGTATGTATGTATGATGTTCGCATTGTCATTTTGATATTTTCTCCCGATGTATGATCGAATTGGCGGTGTGAGCGTTGAGTCGTTTTCCACACATTTGTTGTGTTAGCCCCCTGTGAGAGGCGGGATGTTGGTGTTAAATGTTGTCGCCTCGTGGTGATTTCTGCGTTGTCGCGCATGTGCAAGCTGTTAGAGCTTGGTTTGGTATGACCGTGTGCATCGGTGATGGTTCCTTTATGTGTCGGTTGTTTAATGTCATGTTACCTTGCTCCCGTTTTCGTGAATTTCGTGGACGAGGTCGGAGGTAATACCCGTACTATTTTGACTTCTGTATTTTCTCTTTCTCCAGTCTATCGATTCGCTCATGTTCGTTGATACTTTATGAACTTGTTCTGTATTTCGGTTTCATCGTCCGATCGAGCTGTGATCTTGTTGTGGGTCGATCTGGTTATCGCTGTGACTTTTTCGGGTTCGGTTCGATTCTTGTGAACCTTGTTCGGGAGTGATATCATCTGGTTCTATTAGTTCTTTTATTCGAAGTGGATCGGATTTGGAACTCTTGTGTTTTCGACTTCGTCGACTCATTTATGTTCGTTGACATTTCTGAGCTTGTCCTGCCCCTTGCTTTTGTTGATCGAATGAGTGTGGTATTGTTTTGGAATAACTCGTTTGTCGTTGTGACTTTTTCAATCGCTATTCCCTTTCCCGTGGATCTTATGGGAATGCATGTCTTGTAGTTCTCACCAGATCATCCTGGGAGTTGTTGTTTGAATTTTATTATCCTTCGTGTTTCGGACATGATTGTTCGATTTTTGTTGTCTCGATCGTTTGTTTGTTCGGTTTTTGTTCTCATTTTGTGGTTGTTGAGCGTTCAGGCTCCTTCCTAATTCCCTTGGGCGGTGGAATTCCGTATTTGTTCAGCGATTGGCTCGCGTTTTGATTGATGTACTGTTGGGTTGGTCAATCGTATTGATTTTCGTTCGTTGTGTTTTGTGATTGTTCGGATAATTGACTTGATTGTATTATCCATTTTATGACGCTTGTCACTTGTTGGTTTTATTATATCCCTAACGGGGACGTTGTGTTGGTCGTCGTGGAGCGTGTTTTCACACCGTATATTCCGTTGCGTTGTTTGTAACGTTTCATCGTTGGGCGTTAGTTTTCCTGGCGGGATATTGCTTCTCCCTACTTTTTTAAGTTTCGAGACGAAACTTCTTTTAAGGAGGGTAGAATGTAATATCCGCAATTTTCGATTTTCGGTAAATTTCTTTTTTCGGCCGGAGTCCGTTTTGACGATTCGCTCATGACCGTTTCGTCATTATGAGAATGATTAATTCTACACTTTTTGTCATCTGAGTTCGTTTCGGTATTGTTTTGTTGAGTTTCGTGCTTTTTAGCGACTTTTCCGCACTTGAGTTCGATTCTTGCGAATCTCGTTCGAAACTGCTGTTTCGAGTTTCCCGTAAGTCCATTTAACTTTGTTAGACGTGTTGTGAACTTCGGTTTGGTTATTCGATCACGTATCGTGATTTACGGGCGTTTTGGGCCATTTTGTAATTTCTTAAAAGTTACGGGTATCCGTATCTGTAATTGTTGTCTCGACCCGTTTCTTGGTCGTGTATGATTAATTATTGTATTATGTTTTCACTTCGGGTCGATGATGTTGTCCGCGAACTTTTCGTCGTGTTCGTTCTGTACATTTTCGGAAATCGAGTCGTTGATTCGACGCCTTTGAGCACCGGCCGGACAGTGCGGCCGGCACGGTCGGAAGTCTTGGTACTTGCCGCAAGCACGGCAGAACCGGCGTAGCGCACGCCACGGCCGGAAGGTCGCGCGCTAACCGGCAGTGTAGCGACGCTTATCGGCGCCCAACGACGCTATCGGTCCGGGCGCAGGGTTACGAGGTTCTCGACTCGGGTAGGATCGGCAGTAGCGCACGCCATCTGTCGGACGCCGTAGATGCATGGCCGCAGTAGCGCACGCTACGGCCGGAAGGTGCGCACGCTACTCGCCGGCGGTCTAGTCCAGAGGTCATCGATTGCGGCACGGGCCGAGAAGCACGCTAGCTCGGCAGCCTAGCGGGTGCTAGTCCGGCCCAGTATAAATGTGGCAGAGCAGCCTCATTCTCATTCATTTTTCACTTCCTTCCTTTTAGGTCCGCAACTGGCGAATCCATGTTGTTGAACAACAAATCTATGAAGTTCTTGAGTTCATAACATCAATCAATCATCCGTTATCATCCTTTGATCCAGCGAATCAAAGTAGTCTTCCTTAGAACCCTAATTTCGTGAATTTGGGGTTTTTTGCATTTTTGTCCGATTCATTCCGTGTTGTTGATTAATTCATGACGGGTATGATTAATCTTGGTAGTATTCTTGTGTTTAACATCATTTAATCCATTGTTCTTCGTCGAATCGAAGTATATTTCTTGATTTTCTTCGAATCGACTTTTTGGGGGATTTGTTCTCGATCTCGTTTTTCATCCATTTTTCATGGATCGATTGTGGTTAAATGATGTTTTTAAACACATTCTATGGATTGTATATCCATATTTCAACTTGGAATTCCATTTTCGTGTTTTGTCGGGACGAATCGTGTTCTTGGCCGTTTTGGGGGAAACACTTGAATTTTCGTCATTCGTTCTTTGAATTCAGCAGCTTTGGGTCGTACTTTGGAATTCATTTTCGTTGTTATATTTGTCCTTCGTAGTTTATTTTCGCGAGTTGGCGTTCGGTGGAGTCGGTGAGTTCGTAGTCGGTTCGTGCCAACCTACTTCGGTCGATTCTCCGTGTTGTTCTTATTCGAGGCAAGTACCTTGTTCATACGCTTCTCGTTTTATGGATATGATGATCAGTGGTCGTCTTGGTGTGTTTGTTTGGTTATTTGAAATGAATTTCCAAGAGATTCGTTTTGGCCCCGTTAAGGGCTTCTTTCAAAAACGCATGTGTGTTTTGTGAACGGTGTGTTTTGGGAATTGATTATGGTTTGATTGTTTTGAAAGCTGAAGGCTTTGATGATACCCCCTGTTGTTTAAAGTTATGGAATCGTGTATTCCGTATTTAATCTTGTTATTGTGTTCTGAAGAGTTTGATAATGGTGTCGAGTTAGTGGCCATCTCTAGTAAGTATTCTTAATGAACTTACATTCTTAGCATATTAGTATTGCATGAGTAACGTGTGTGTGTGTATGCTCACTATGGGTTAGATCCGATGGGGTCTCGGTAGGGGTCCACGGAGGGGTGGATCCGCGAGCTTGCTTTTAACCACTATGGGTTAGATCCGACGGGGTCTCGGTAGGGGTCCATAGAGGGGTGGATCCGCGGTTAATTGTGGTGCATTTTGCAAATGTGTTTCAATATTGGCATTTCCGGAAATGAGTGCTTTTGAATGGTTTTCATGATTGCATTCATCGACTAAGGGTGTAAGAGGTAAGTTGTTCGCTTGGCTTACTTGGCTAGGATGGCACTAGAGTATTTTATTGTTTGTTTTAAATCTTTTATTTGTGGATTTTGATGTTGGGAGACGAACCTTGTGGTCGTTCTTGTGTACTGTGAGTTGATGAGATTTGGGGTTAAAATCCCAATGGTTTTGTAAAAGTCATTTTACGGATTTGGGGCTAAAATCCCAACGGTTTGGTAAAGGTCATTTTTTTTCGGAAAGTAAACCTTTGGGGCGGTGACCCCTTTCGTCTTTTGGGTTTTGAAAAGTAGGATTTGATAATCCTAAATCGTTTTCTATTAAAACTACCGATGGTATTAAAAAATCATTTTATAAATTGTTTCCCTTGATATCTTGATCTTGAAATTTTGGTAAGTCTTTACTCAAACTCTCGCCTCGGGAAGTGTTCATCTTGTTGTATTTGAATCTTTGAGGATTCCGGATTATTATTGTTCGTGGAATGTGAATTGTATGACTCGTATTTTTGCACTTGTATTTGCACTAGCAAAACAGTGGAGTTTTGCTAACCCCCGAGTATTCGGGGGGTGGATGTCTATTTTTGCATTCAGGTTTTGGAGCATAACACAGCGTCGGCACGAAGGATGATGAAAGATGATCGATACTAATCACATGAGGAACCGTACATTGTTTATTGGTTCAGTTGTACTTTATTTTCCGCTGCTATATTTTTTCCGTTGTACGGGTGTGGTTGTGTTTTGACCCCTGCGTGGGCATGAGTTGTATTTGAGTTGTATGTATTTATTGAAAGACCAAATCGGTCTACTGAGTCATTTTAGCCTTAAAGGCATGGTTGAGTTGTTATATGTTGTTACCAGTCTGGTAGATCCTTGAGGAAAGGTTCTACGGCGTGTAATATCCCTGAGCGGATTGGGGGTGTTACAATTAGATGATGATTAATCCGGATTAGAAGCTTAAAGATGTTGATAGGTGGATGCAGCTCGAAGAGATCTCTCCAAATCGTCCGAAATCGCCCGAAATCCCACAAGGAAGGAGGTGAGAAGTGAAAATGACGAAACTGGACTGAACTGTCCTATATATACTGATCCCAGCTTAGTGCATGCTAAACCCTGATATTTAGCGTGCGCTAGCGGGTTAACCGGGCAGTATAGTGAACTCTGACTGCCTCGTTAGCGTGTGCTTCAAACTTGGTAGCATGCGCTAACGCCTTCCCTGTTGTTGCCCGAAATATTATCCGAAGATAGATATTGCTAGAATGGACGGACAACAAACAAGGTGCGAGAGCACGTCTGAGGGAATGGAAATAACACAAGAATTGCCGGGTTTGTTAGGTCCGGGCTTGAATGCTCTCGCGAGATGTTATTAATAAGAATACGTTTGAGTACAAATATTAATGTAAGAATGTGATTACAATGAGTGTAAAAGATCCTGTTATCTAGCTGCTGAGTGCTTGCCGGAAGAACAAGAGTTGCTCTGAGTTCTTGCTCTCATTCCTGCCGACCATCTTAGGATTAAGAGGTGCTGAGAGTGAGAGAGAAATATGTTCGAAGTGTATAGCTTTGCCAAGGGAGTGAAATCCGAAAAAGCCAAGCCCTTTTCCAAGTGCAGGAGGCCTTCTATTTATAGGAGCCGAGATGCCCTTTACTGACGGGCGATCGCCTTTCTTGTAATATAATAAGGGGCAATCGTCTTATAGCACATGGGTTGTCTGCCTTGAAGTCCACGGCTCCTGCTGGTAGCCAACTGTGCGGTCCAATGAGGAGCCTGCACGCGTCCTGAGTCGCTGTCCCGGGCGGTCCCACTATGCACCTTTCGGCGGGTCTGTTGGTAGGTGGGCAAATGGTGACAGGCTGTGGTCAACGATCTATGTTCTGCGGCGCCTTTTCCGGATCTGCACGTGGGTCCTTGCTTCGATCTTCGTCCTTCACCGACTAGACGGGTGATGGCTTCACGTGGCATGAGGCGGTCGTCATTGGTTGGACACCAGAGTCGGTCGCCAGGTGCCAAGAGACGATCGCCTTGGATGTCGATCGCTCGGCACTTGGGCTCGACCTGAGACCCTCGATCGGCCAATCCGCCTTGACTGTTAGGCTCTGGCTCGGTCGCCTGGTCTTTGTGAAGATCGCCTGTTGAGGTGTATAAATCTCGACACAACAATTGCCCCCGAGCTTGCTCTGATGTTGAAGACATGGGGTGAGGTGGTTCTGGCAATCGTTGAGGATAAAGACGGGCGATCCGTTGAACGGACTTTGTTTTCGGACTTGGGCGATCTGGTCGATTGGCGAGCTATCTTCGGTCTTGAACCTGCAATTTTCAAATTTGCCGATCCCTCGTAGAGAGCTGATTGCTTCATCGTCGAGGAATCGTGCACAGTCGCGGTGTTCGATAGACCGACCTCCATGACCGTGTCTTGTGCGCGAGCGACATTGTCTGTCTCGTGACTCATTTTATTGTGAAGGTCCTCCGTTAGGCTGCGCCTCGCCTCGTATTTAAACGAAGGGCGTGCGGTCTTGGTCTAGAGGAGTCCTTGCACGGGGCGTCGTCGGATTAATCGACTCCATGTCCGCGGCTTGTTAGCTCTTTTCTACCTCGGATCGTCATGTTAGATGGCAATCCTCGACGGTATACGTTGAGACGGGGGTAGGGACGCGTCACATTGTCCGTGAAGGATCCACCGTGTTAAGTGACGGACCTTCGAGGGCGGGCGATCGTGTCCACTGATTTGTTTGGAGGGTCCTTCGGCTACGCCCGCCTCGTATTTAAACGAAGGGCGAGCGATCTCAGCCCAAAGGAACCTTGCATGGCCAAAGTAGTCAGTTCCATCGACTACCACGACCATGGCTGCACTCTTCCACCTCGGATCGTCATGTTAAATGCCGACCTTCGACGGTGTACGTTGTGCGGAGGAGGCGATCTCGTGCCTTAGTCCAACATGTTAGGTGATGAACTGTAGATGGCGAGCGAGTCCTCCAGTTTCAAAGATGTTGCTTGATAATGGCGATCGGGTTGGAAGACTGGTGATCGTCGTTCGGATGCCGATCGCGTTGCTCATAGGTTAAAAAGTAACCTTTGCCTGGCCAAAAAGTCTGCGACCCGTTGTCGAATTTGCCCTACTTCGACGATCGCCTCTCGTGCAATGCTAGGGTTTTCGCTGGGAGTGGAGACGGAACATCTATTCTCGGGCCAGCCCCAAAATTATTTGCAACATCCCACAGGCTGCCTGCCAAGCCCGCAGAAAATAATGTTACTGGGCCCATAATTAAAGTTCATAGGTCGTCTGCTGATGTTGACAGTGGGATGCCTGATGCTGGCCCACCTAAAGATGGATTTGAAAAAAACCCACATCGGGCCGGCTATTATACGACCTAATCTTGATATTAACCAGCCCAATTCCATTATTACCCATGCTGCAGCCCAG
Organism: Orobanche coerulescens; assembly: GCA_033398695.1. Classification (NCBI taxonomy): domain Eukaryota; kingdom Viridiplantae; phylum Streptophyta; class Magnoliopsida; order Lamiales; family Orobanchaceae; genus Orobanche; species Orobanche coerulescens. The sequence continues at coordinate 97,168,516 of CM065806.1, forward strand.
TAGCCTAGTCAAGATATTACACTTGGTTCAGCCCAAATTCCTAAGCCTACAGCCCCAACCCGTCAACCCCACAACCCATATCAGCCCTGCCAACTCCATTCTAAGCTCCAAGCCCAATCCCCCCAGCACCTGCCCGATCAACCAAACCTTGTCCAGCCCAACCCCACTTTTAACCCAAAGCCCACCGCTAAGCTTCCCCACCCCAGCACCCAAATAGCATGGACCTCGACCATGCAACAGCCGCCCAACTCGCCTGCCATACACCCGGGCCTCTTGCATCCGAAATTTCTGACCCGATAACCTATCAAGACCCGGACAACCCGAATCCGCAAGCAAATCCGCTAAACCTTCAGGAACCGATTAACTCGACCCGATATTCCATTTCCTACGCTCAAATGGTGAACAACCCGATCGATTTGGCTCAAAATACCGAGTCCCTCCAACAGCCCGGTTCCACAGTGAAATCGTTCAATTTCGATGGAGCAAAAGTATGCCCATTTGGTTCACTATCTTCCGTTAATGAAACACATGTATCTTTTGTTGAATAATTTGAAAACAATTACTTGAAAATAACAGAAAGTAAATGTATATATTCGATATATATATATATAGTATAAGCCCTGCAGAAAATTTGTTAGCAAACGAAATTCGCCGATCACGTATATAAAACGGAAGATTCGCTGTTGAGTCCAGTTAGTCTGTCTCCTTAAACCAAATTCGTCCTCACCACGGTGTATGACGTCTGCCTCCCAGGATAAAACAACAGCTCGATGTAACGAATCTGTGATCCGCTGCACCCTCAACGAACTAGAACAAAATCTGTCTACTATCACCGACCGAAGAAGAAAAAATGAAGAAAAATATTTGGCTGTAATTTGGCTCTGAAATCCGTCCGCAAAAAATGTGTGTAAAAACGAGCCCCTCAGCCGGGTATTTATAGGTGAAGGCTGGAGGAGGTTGTGTGCTGGAGGAACTCTATACCGACCGAAATTGGTATCTGGAGGGACTCTAAACCGATCGAAATTGGTTTCTGGAGGAACTCTAAACCGATCGAAATACTTATCTAGATTCAATTTTATCAGGATCCGAAAAATTCAGAATTTATTAATTGAGGTATTTTCGGTAAAATAAAATTTTACCGAATAAAATTGCAGTAAAAAGATAACTTCGAGACGCCGAGACATTTCGCCCAAATCGCCCTTCGATCGAGACCGACCCGAACCGAGCCGAGCCGAGCCGGCCGGACAGACGGCGGTGGCGGCGGCGCGCGTGTGTGTGTGTGCGAGGGGCGCCTAGTCACACATCCACACATTTCTCATTTTGAACATGCCTTTGTCCATATCTCCTTATATACTCACAATTTCTCCCTTCTTTTTGCAATGTGGGATAACATCCCAAATTCATTTTTAAAGGGTTCACTTTGGAACATTATATCTCATTCATACCTCAATCATTTTGAGTGTTCTTATATGTTTTGGAAACCTCATACGGAGTACTACGTATTCCAACTAAGTCCCGACTTTAACTCGTAGTCGAGCCCACTCAAAATTTCCTCTCAAATGGGCTGCTCAAAACACCCCATTTCCTTCATTTTATCTTATATTTCCAACAATCCCCCAATGAATGAGATTCATGGTCCAGCAGCACACGTCAAACACGGAGTTGACTTGATGATAGTTACTACGGCTAGGCATTGCATAGGATAGGTAGAGTATGCTCCTTGAACCTTCCCTCGAAAAGATATATTCTCCTTACTGGCTAGACAATGTGACTAGATGCCTTTGAACTGTCCGACCGCTTGTTGAATATCAATTGTCTAATGGTATTATGTCTCCTCCTTATGTGACGAGACTTACCATTGTACATTATGCTCTGTGCCCTGCCAATCGCATATTGACTATCGCAATGAATACATATTGCGGTCACAGGCTTTGCCCATCTTGGAATATCTTCTAGAAAATGGTGTAACCATTCTCCCTCTTCTACACATTTATCTAAGGCTATAAACTCGGATTCCATCATTGATCGAGATATGAGTGTCTGTTTCGAAGATTTCCATGCCACTGCTGCACCGGCTAGTGTGAATACATATCCACTTGTAGGCTTGGAGTATTTTATATCAGATATCCAATTTGCATCACTATATCCTTCAAGTACTGCTGGATATTTGGTATAGTACAGCCCATACTCTCGAGTACCCCTTAAGTATCTTAGTACCCTTATGATCCCCTTCCAGTGATCCTTTCCGGGGTTGCTCGTGTATCTACTTAGTTTACTAACTGAGTAGGCTATGTCTGGTCTTGTACAGCTCATTAAGTATATCAAACTTCCTATTATGCGTGAGTATTCGAGTTGAGATACTCCTTCACCCTTATTCTTGGATAGTCTCAACGTCATATCCACAGGGGTTTTGGCTGTGCCCGAGTCATCTTTATTAATTCTTTCAAGGATTTTGTCCACATAGTGGGATTGACTCAGCATGACACCTTCCGATGTTCGTGTGATTTTAATCCCTAAAATTACATCTGCGAGTCCCATATCCTTCATATCAAATCTCGACCTCAGCATGTCTTTGGTCGATTTGATTATTCTTTCATCACTGCCGGTAATGAGTAAGTCATCTACATATAGAAACAAAATGACGTAGCTATTTTCTGTGTCTTTCACATATACACATTTGTCGGATTCATTAATTTTGAAGCCACCGCTAATCATGACATGATCAAATTTTTCATGCCACTGTTTTGGTGCCTGCTTCAATCCGTACAATGATTTTACGAGCTTGCAGACTTTCCTTTCTTGTCCAGGAGCACAGAACCCCTCGGGTTGTTCCATGTAGATTTACTCTTCTAAGTCCCCATTAAGAAATGCAGTCTTAACATCCATTTGATGAACTACTAAGCCTCGTAATGCTGCAATGGCAAGTATCATCTTGATGGAAGTTATTCTCGTCACAGGAGAGTAAGTATCAAAATAGTCTAGGCCTTCACGTTAGTTATATCCCTTCGCTACGAGCCTAGCCTTATATTTATCAACTGCTCCATCTTTCAATTTCTTCTTGAAAATCCACTTATTTCCTAATGGTTTACACTTAGGAGGTAATTCCACTAGTTCCCAAGTATGATTCTGTAATATAGAATCAATCTCTTCTTTGATAGCCTCCTTCCATAGAGGTCCATCCGTCGAGCTTACATCTTCTTTGTAAGTCTGAGGAGCCTTTTCGAGCAAGTAGGTGATGAAATCTGGTCCGTAAGATTTCTCCATCCTTTGTCGCTTGCTCCTTCTAGGTTCGTCCTCATTATCCATTATTTGGTCTTCATTATCTTCATCCATTAGTTCAGAAGTCCATTCGGATGAGATAAGGGGTTCACTTGCAGTCTTGCAAGGAAAGATATTCTCAAAGAATGACGCATTCCTTGATTCCATAATCGTATTCTTGTGAATCTCAGGCACTTTGGATTCATGCACAAGAAATCGGTAAGCATTCTTTGTTGTGTGCATATCCAATGAAAATGCAACAACCGTTTTTGGGCCTATTTTAACTTTCTTAGGAGTAGGTATCAGCACCTTTGCTAGACACCCCCACACTTTCATGTAATTGTAGGAAGGCTTGACTCCTTTCCACAATTTATAAGGAGTTTTGTCTCCGTTCTTACGGCATATCTTGTTTAAGAGATAATTCGCCGTTAATATGGCTTCTCCCCACATATTTTGCGGCAGCCCTGAATTTAGTAATATCGCGTTCATCATCTCTTTCAGAGTGCGATTCTTACGTTCCGCCACGCCATTTGACTGTGGTGCATATGGGGCAGTGACTTCATGAATAATCCCATGTTGCGAGCAAAATTTGCCAAATGGTTCCACATATTCACCTCCGCGGTCACTTCTCAAGAACTTCCGTTTTATAGAGACCGGATTTCTCTATGGCTTCATCTTTGCTTTTAAGCAAGTATACATGGCAATATTTAGTACAATCATCCACGAAAGTAATAAAATATTTGTTTCCACCTCTAGTTTGAACAAACTTTAAATCACATAGGTCGCTATGTATTAATTCTAAAGGTTTGGTGTTTCTTTCCACTTGTCGGAATGGATATCGAGTTATTTTTGCCTCTACACAAGTTTCACACTTTTGGTTTAAATCAATTTTAAACTTTGGTATGTGTTGTAATGCAATTAGTCTACGCATTGCATTAAAATTAACATGTTCTAATCTAGCATGCCATAAATTAGGAGACTCAAGCAAGTAAGCAGAAGAATTCTTCATTTCATTATTTTTGATAGTCATTACATTGAGCTTAACTAGCCCATCACATTCATATCCCTTGCCTATAAACACACCATTTTTCGACAAAATAACTTTATCGGACTCGAAAACTATTATAAAGCCATGCTTCATCAACAAGGTACCAGAAATAAGGTTCCTTCGAATATCAGGCACATATAACACACGTTTAAGAGTCACTTCCTTTCCAGATGTCATCTTTAAGATCACCGTGCCTTCGCCCAAGATAGTTGAGGTTGCAGAATTTCCCATATATAGTATA